>CM065591.1:134412597-135012597 GCA_033119425.1 Bufotes viridis
GATACCACATGTGTGGCACTTTTTGCAGCCAAGATGCGCAAAGGGGCCCTAAATCCAATGAGTACCTTTAGGATTTCCTACAGGACATTTCTACTCATTTGGATTCCAAACCGCTCACGCTTTAGGGGCCCCTAAAATGCCAGGGCAGTAAAAATACTCCCACAAGTGACCCCATTTAGAAAGTAGACACCCCAAGGTGTTCTGTGAGGGGCATAGTGAGTCCATGTAAAATTCTTATTTTTGTCACAAGTTAGTGGAATATGAGACTTTTGTAAGAAAAAGAAAGAAAAAAAAACATTTCCGCTACTTGTAGACAAAAATAAAAACTTCCATGAATTCACTATGCTCATCAGCGAATACCTTAGGTGTCTACTTTCCAGAATGGGGTCACTTAGGGGTATTTTTATTGTCCCGGCATTTTAGGGGCCCCTAAAGCGTGAGAAGGGTTTGAATTCAAATGCGAAATAGCTCAGTGAAATCCTAAAGGCACTCATTGGTTTTAGGCCCTTTGCGATCTTGGCTGCAAACACTATGTGGTATTCCAGTACTGAGAAGTAGGGCACGATCTTTTGGGGTGTATTTTTATATATACCCATACTTTGTGTGATAAATACCGTTGTAAACGACAACTTTTAAAAAAATTTATACAAAGTTGTCAATTTACAGTGATATTTCTCTCACCCAGCATGGGTATATGTAAAAATACACCCCAAAACACATTGCCCTACTTCTCCTGAGTACAGCGATACCACATGTGTGCCACTTTTTGCAGCCAAGATGCGCAAAGGGCCCTAATTCCAAAGAGTACCTTTAGGATTTCACAGGGCATTTTTACGCATTTGTATTCTCACGCTTTAGGGGCCCCTAAAATGCCAGGGCAGTAAAAATACCCCACAAGTGACCCCATTTCGGAAAGTAGACACCCTAAGGTATTCGCTGATGGGCATAGTGAGTTCATGGAAGTTTTTATTTTTTGTAACAAGTTTGCGGAAAATGAAATTTTTGAAAAAAAAAACATTTCCGCTAACTTGTGACAAAAATAAAAACTTCCATGAACTCACTATGCCCCTCAGTGAATACCTTAGGGTGTCTACTTTCGGAAATGGGGTCATTTATGGGGTATTTCTACTGTCTGGGCATTGTAGTACGTCAGGAAACAGGACAGGTGCTCAGAAAGTCAAAGTGCGGAAATTCACTTTTTTGCACCATAGTTTGTAAACGCTATAACTTTTACCCAAACCAATAAATATACACTTATTGCATTTTTTTTTATCAAAGACATGTAGAACAATAAATTTTGAGAAAAATTTATATAGAAATGTAGTTTTATTTGACAAATTTTCAAACAGAAAGTGAAAAATGTCATTTTTTTGCAAAAATTTCGGTAATTTTTGATTAATAGCAAAAAAAGTAAAAATGTCAGCAAGAATGAAATAGCATCAAATGAAAGCTCTATTAGTGAGAAGAAAAGGAGGTAAAATTCATTTGGGTGGTAAGTTGTATGGCCGAGCAATAAACGGTGAAAGTAGTGTAGTGCAGAATTGTAAAAAGTGGCCTGGTCATTAAGGGTGTTTAAGCTAGGGGGGCTTAAGTGGTTAAATACATCTGATCATGTGTAACCTTATATAGCACTGACATATTCTGTGGTACTTATTGGAAACCCACACAAACACAGAACATACAAACTCTACGCAAATGTAGTCTTTGGTTGGATTCCAACCTAAGACCCCAGTGCTACAAGGCACCAGTGCCAACCTCTGAGCCACCATGCGCCCTATTTATAAGCATTTATAGTACTAGTGTACTTATGATTCAAGTAACTACCTTTTAAAATGTATAATCAACAAACCAAGCATACAAAGTACTGTATATCAAATGACTTAGTCATTTGCAAAGCTCAATTAATATGCATTTTGTATGAATTTTCACAAAGATCAAAACTGAAATGTTAATGTTACGGATAATGAGTATTTATTCAACTAGAGTCATTGAAACAGTTAATGGTCAATTAGCAGTGTGTGCATGCTACTATCATAGTCAATATAGCAAATGGTCTGATACAACTTTAGGCTCAAAAATGGCTTTAATTCTTAATAGTTACTGAACACAAGCTTACTGGGCATGGCGAAAAAGCAGTTAGAAGATTATTTTTTTCTGATGCCTCTTCATATGCAGTCCTGGAAAACTTTTCCAACTCCTGTCCCCAGTTTTCTCATCGTTGTGACCACCACAATGTCAAAGACATAAGATGATAATATATGAAGTCGTGGCTGTCATGTCCTTTATGCAGAGATTATCAGTTAACATCAGAAGAGAAAATGAGCAAAAGAAAAGCCTCCTGACAATTGGGACACTCCCTCTATAATCTAAAATGAGAGCTGCTTTTTAAGAGGGGCTCCTGCCCTGTTGGATATAGCCCTTCCTTATATCATTGTTCAGCCATTCATTTGAATGGGCTGTATTCATGCATATAGTACTGTGAAAATGTTTTAGGCAGGTGTTGCAAGTAAGAATGCTTTGAAAATAGAAATGTAGGGAGTGCTAAAAGTGATGATATAGTCCCCAAAGGGCCCTGATCTCAACATCATCAAGTCTATATGGGACTACATGAAGAGACAGAAGGATATGAGCAAGCCTACATCAACAGAAGATCTGTGGTTAGTTTTCCAAGATGTTTGGAACAAACTCCCTGCTGAGTTCCTTTAAAAACTGTGTGCACATGTACTGTATCTAGAAGAACTGATGGTGTTCTGAAAGCAAAGGGTGATCACACCAAATATTGATATGGTTTCTCTTTTGTTCATTCACTTTGTATTTTGGTAATTGCTAAAAATAAACTATTAACACTTATACTGCATCTTTGAAAGCATTCTTTCTTTGCAGCTTTGTACTGTATATAATAACCTGAATAGTGGGCATGAATCTATACAATACTAGTAATGTGCAAAATCTACAGTAAAGAACACCTATAAAACAGCACAAACCAAAATAAAGTATAACAAAGACTATCTGTATTAAAACCATCAAAAAAAAAGGCAGGATATTGAAAAAGTTTAGAAAATAGGGGAATTGGTATCCACAAAAAAACTGCAGAACTTGCAGTTAATACATGTATAATAAATAGGTGATGATACAAAAGTAAATTAATAGCATATACACCTACAAAAAAGGCCCCAAAATGACTCATAAACGGCTGCGGCCAAAAACCAGAGCACAACATCCAATACTGTGCTCAGCAAGACAAGAAGACACAGCCCAAATATACAAAAGTATAAAGATTTATTAACAAATAAATAAATAGACAGTCAATGCAAATACATACACATTGATTGTGCAGTGGAAAGCACAGAATGAATGCCCAAGAACCACCACTGACATGGTATCCCCCACACCTCAAAAATGGTTAAGCATTCAATAGTAAGCACGGTAAGGTTGGAGGTCATGACCTCCAACCTTACCGTTGCTTTACTATTGAATGTTTAACCATTTTTGAGGTGTGGGGGATACTCAGTGTCAGTGGTGGTTCTTGGGCATTCATTCTGTGCTCTTCCACTGCACAATCAATGTGTATGTATTTGTCATTAATTGTCTATTTATTTATTTGTTAATAAATCTTTATACTTTTGTATATTTGGGCTGTGTCTTCTCTTGCTCTTGCTGAGCAATTATTGGATGTGATGATACAAAAGTGTTCAACAGTCATAATGTAAGACACCAAGACATATGGCACGAGCTGTAAGTCCAGCAGTAAGCAAATAAAAACAGTGCAAAATTGATAGTAGGGAGTATATAGTAATTAAAAAATACTTAGTAAATCACACCCATATAGAACACTAGCATCATCAAAGTATGTAACAGCAGTAAAATGGCTGTACTCCCAATTCTTTTCGCCAATGGTCTCTAAGAATAAAGGTAAATATTAATATAACTAATTTCTTATTCTGTGGCGAAAATAAAGTGTGCTTTAACATATAGACCTAAACAACATGGGTAATTTTTAGTAGTATAAGTGTAACGCCTGTAAGTAGAGGCGGACATGGACAGTGAGCCCTGACCTAGAACCCAGCCCGCTTTCTCTACCTACTTGCAGTACAAGCCATAGATAGCAAGACCGCAACTGGTTGACAGACCCTATGCTACTTACGTGCAGATACAGACAAACACTGAGAGACAAAACAAAAAAAAAAAGGTCATACGTAAATGGGTCAGAACCAGACAGGCTATGCAGTACCAAACAAAAGACAGCGAGTGGTCAGAAGACAAGCCAAGATCAGAACCTGATGGACAACGTAGTATCAAACGAGAGACAAAGAGTGGTCAGAAGACAAGCCGGGGTCAGAGGAACGAGTAATCCAATAAGCATAGGAACCAGGAACACAGCTAGTGAGTCAGAGGGTTTAAAAAAAGCACCGAGTTCCTGGATCAGAACCTGAAAGATCATGACTTAATGCTCCAAAACGTTTTTAAACTAAAATGCGCCATTTCAGCCATCCACACTTAAAACTTTTGAAGCATATTTGCGACATTTTCACTGGTAAATTGTGACTTTTGTTTCAGACTCGGGATGTTTTTGTTATTGTTCTGTTTTTGTTGAAAGTCAATTTACTGACAAAACCCTGCATAGCTCATTTATATTAGAAAAAATAAATGTGTCCTGTTTTAATACTTACCTATCACTTGTTCCCACGACGAGTTGACTAAAAGTCACATCTTTATTCCATAAATGCAACTTTTTACTTATAACACCACCACATAAACTGGCTTAATTGTCCTCAAAACTGGAGCCATTTCTGCAGATAAGAGGATGATAAATGAGGCATAATATGCGCCAATTTTAGCCCCGCCCACTTTGACATTTATAATTCATTTCTGGCATGATGGTGAGAAGTCTGGAGCAAACAGTTGATATATTTGTGCAAAATAAAACACCATTCTTTTTGGTGCATTTTACGCCATAATTCTGGTGCAACATGCTTAGTAAATGTCCCCCACTGTCTTCCATTCTTCACCCTCCCGTATTCTGATCAAATTTTCGGCTCCTCTGAGGTCAATTTTAGTGAACCACTGGGCCCTAACAATTTGATTAAACAGATCAGGAATAAGAGGATAGGGGTACTGGTTTCAAACTGTGATTTTTTTAAGTTCTCTGTAATCAATACATGGGCGCAATCCAACGTGTTTTTTATTCACAAAAAAGAAACTAGCGCCCATGGAAGATACAGATGGTCTAATATGCTCTTTTTTCAGGCTAAACTGAATGTAATTATTCATAGCCTGTCTTTCAGGCCTAGAAAGATTAAAATTGGGCCCTTGGAGATATATACAGTACATATATATATATACGTCAGGATTTACGTATATACGTATATATATATATACGTCAGGATTTACCGGTTCCTAAATACTTTTCTAGATTGGACCATAAGCAGAGGGATCTTAAGTGCTGGATCATAGATCATATTCCTAATCCACGAAGAGGAGGTAATAGGTCCCTTTTATTAAAAAAGAGGGAACAATATTGGATTTACACCCTGAACAGTGTTAGACCTTTTGGACTAAATGTAGAATACAATCCTGGCTGGTACTCTTGAAGGTGTCCCTATTGATGGTACGGTCAGCCGTTCAGTATCCCCTGTTCTGTATAAAACAATTGATTGGTTATATAAAAATATGGTCTTTTGTTACATTGATTTAATTTTGTCCTTTATCCTCTATTGCAGTTACTGTGGGATGAATGTACGGGATCTGGAGAAGATACTAAGCATACCCCAATGTGATGAACAATACGAATATCAGCAACCTTGACAACAGAATCGAATTTTCTCATACTAGGAAGTTTTTCCTCCGGTGTTCGTTGCATGCATCACAAGTTAGGGTGAATTGTGTCTGTGGCTGGAAGTATTCATTTAGGAGATCCCTTATTGAGGGTAATTGCAGTGCCGGTGGATTTTGACCACATACATGGACAACAATTGACATTGATATGTCTTTTGCTGTTATGTATGTATGTGGTCGCATGGGGGTTTCATGTGCCTGACGGTTCATGTTCCCCTATTCCGCTTTTGGCACCTTGCCCTCGTATGTATTGCTTTCATTTAGTGTTACCCACACTTCCGATGGCCGCCTGACATGCAGAAGGTTTTGTGCGCATGCGCTAACGACCCGGTTACATTTCCATCATCCAAGATGGTTGCGCCTGGGCATGTTGTGCCACTGCGCATGTCTTGGTTTTACGTCATCGGCTGCTGACCGCGGCCCACACCGATGATGTCATTGGTTTGCTCGTGCTCTCATGTCGGACTACAGGGGGTATGTGTACAATCTTTCTCCATGACCCGTCCCCACAGATGTTTTTAATTATAATGATGATGAACTTTATTCACAAGGTAGCACTTTGCACATGATGATTATGATATGAACTTTATTTTTTCACGATAATGTACGCTAGTATTCACACTCTGTTGTATCAGATATTTACATATTGATTTATTGTTGGTCTTTTACATAATTATGCACGATGCACTTTATTTGTATGAGTATGAAGTTTTGTTTACATATTAATTAACTTTCACCTGTGACTAATTGCTGTTCCGTGATTGGTTGAACTTGTCTATATATATTGTCAGTACTCACCAGTGTTTTATGCTTGAAAAAGGCTCTATTGTTGGGCCGAAACGTCGTGGTTTTTTGCACCATATGGGTAAATAAATAACTCACTTTATTTCAGTGGAGTGCTGTCCTTTTTCTATTTTTACATGTGGATTTTTGGCTTGGTCCCTGGACATTGCACCCACAACTGTATATTCATATCTATGCGGTGCTGCCAATTTTTTTTCGTTATTTATATATATATATATATATATATATATATATATATATATATATACTGTATATAGTGAAATATAAATTGAAATTTGTATGCATTAATTAACATAGCCAACGTGTTATTTTGTGGGCACCCCATCAGAACACAACACATATACCTCAGTTATTTGAAGGCAATAGCATCAACATTAAAGGATTAACGGGTCTCAATGGATTATCACATTCTCACATTAGAATAATTGCTATAAGTGTGACACATACGAATAAATAATACTTTTTTACTCTGAACACTCTCATGTCTCTTGCTATGTGATGCCAATTAATGGCAGCATTTCAATTTACACCCTTAACCACTGTGAACCAATTATATTTGTAATATTCTGTGGTACTGTTTGAACATTTCATGAGTTCATATTTCTAACTTTTCATAGGGTTACTTCGGGTAATGCTTTATGTTGTTAGGCAGAGAGCTGAAGATGGGGCGCTGCTGAATTGATGAGATTTTACTTGGCAACCCAAATTTTTAAGCTACACTAAAAGAAAGAAGAGAAAGAAGAGGCAATGGTACATTTTATAGAATATAGGTTGCTTCTTTTTTCTCTGGGCTCTGGTGATACAGAAAAACTTCTGAAAAGCTAAAAATGTTGTTTCCCTTATCTGCAAAGTTCAATTTGTTGTTCCCACCTCCTGGTTATGATTATTTTTCTGGCTAAAACTTTGGGAAATAATTTACATTCCTATACAGTGGAATATCTCCCAAAGACCATCCTCTTACCCAGACCACATTCCCCAAACAGACTTTCAGTTCCACTATGTATTTTGCATACTGACCATCTTCTTTGAGAGCATCATTTCCATAGAAGATCATTTTTCCACGCAACTTTTGGTGATCATCTCAAAGAAGTTTCACTGTATTTGGTATCAATATAAATATGATAATTTGTACTCTAGGGTGCATATAACAGCATAAGAATACATAAAAAGTAATACTCAACGAAATAATGAACAAAGAATTGGGTTTGACAATAAGGGGTTTAACCACTACAGGACTGCCTAACGCACGGATGCGTCCGGCGGGCGGTCCTGTAGTTCTGAGTGGACGCATCGGCGCGTCATCTCACGAGACGCGAGACTTCCTGTGAACGCGCGCGCGCACAGTGCCGCGCGTCTCAGAAGTTGTACTACAGCCTGCCAGCGATGATCAATCGCTGGCAGGCTGTAGATGCAAAATAAATTGCATCAAAGATGTATATCAGACGCTGTTTTGTTAACAGCGCCTGATATAGCTAGCTACCTGGTCCTCTGGTGGTCCCATTTGCTGGGATCGACCACCAGAGGACCAGGTAGCTATGTAAAGTTGCACCAAACACTACATTACCCCCCCCCTCTTCCCCCTCACTTATTAACCCCTTGTTAACCCCTTGATCACCCCATCTAGATTCCCTGATCACCCCCTGTCACTGATCACCCCCGTCATTGATCACACCCCTTGTAAGGCTCCATTCAGACGTCCATATGTGTTTTGTGGATCCACGGATCCGCGGATCTGATCCACGGATCCGCGGATCCGCAGATCCTCAAAACACGGACACCGGCAATGTGCTTTCCGCATTTTGCAGATCCGCACATTGCCAGAACTATATAGAAAATGCTTTTCTTGTCCGCACTGCGGACAAGAATAGGACATGTTCTATATTTTTGCGGAACGGAAGTGCAGACTCGAAGCGCGGATCCGTAATTCCGGATCCGAGCGGGACAAAGTCTGTCCCCATAGAAATGAATGGGTCCGCAATTCGCTCCGCAAACAGAATTGCGGACGTGTGAATGGGGCATAAGGGTCCCTTATCACCGCCAGTTAGTTAGCTACTTGTTAGGTAGTTAGCGCCCAGCCCACCGCACCGCAGTCACTGATTTTGGCAGAGATTTTTTCATCCACATTGATCGATGCGAATGAAAAAATCTGTGCCGTTCATTTGGTTTTTTTTTCAGCCCAGAGGCTGAACGGAAAAAATCTCATTACCCGTATGCTCAATATAAGGAGAATCGCAGAAACTCCTAATGCTGGCCATACGTGTAATGATTATGAGACCCTCAAATGCCAGGGCAGTACAAACACCTCACATGTGACCCCATTTTAGAAAGAAGACACCCCAAGGTATTCCGTGAGGGGTATGGTGAGTTCATGTAAAATTTTATTTTTGTCACAAGTTAGTGGAATATGAGACTTTGTAAAAAAATATATATATATCAATTTCCGCTAACTTGTGCCAAAATTTTTTTTTTTCTGTGAACTCGCCATGCCCCTCACAGAATACCTTGGGGTATCTTCTTTCCAAAATGGGGTCACATGTGGGGTATTTATACTGACCTGGCATTTTAGGGGTCCTAAAGCGTGAGAATCCAAATGCGTAAAAATGCCCTGTGAAATCCTAAAGGTACTCATGGGAATTAGGGCCCCTTTGCGCATCTTGGCTGCAAAAAAGTGGCACACATGTGGTATCACTGTACTCAGGAGAAGTAGGGCAATGAGTTTTGGGGTGTATTTTAATATATACCCATACTTTGTGTGATAAATATCGCTGTAAACGACAACTTTTTAAATTTTTTTATACAAAGTTGTCAATTTACAGAGATATTTCTCTCACCCAACATGGGTATATGTAAAAATACACCCCAAAACACATTGCCCTACTTCTCCTGAGTACGACGATATCACATAAGTAACACTTTTTGCAGCCTGGGTGCGTAAAGGGGCCCAAATTCCAACGAGTACCTTTAGGTTTTACATGGCTGCTCACAATTTAGCCTCGCCCCAAAATGCCAGAACAGTAAACACACCCACAAATGACCCCATTTCAGAAGTAGACACCCCAAGGTATTCACTGAGGGGCATAGTGAGTCCGTCTGAGATTTGTTTGTTTTTGCCAGAAGTTAGCAGAAATGGAAACTTATTTTTTTTTTCCTCAGAAAGTGTCATTTTCCGCTAACTTGTGAAAAAAATGAAATTATACATGAACTCACCATGCCCCTCCGCGAATACTTTGGGGTGTCTTCTTTCTAAAATGGTGTCATTTGGGGGGTATTTATACTATCCTGGCATTCTAGCACCTGAAGAAACATGACCGGTGCTCAGTAAGTCAGAGCTGCTTCAAAATGCGGAAATTCACTTTTTTGCACCATAGTTTGTAAACGCTATAACTTTTACCCAAACCAATAAATATACACTTATTGGATTTTTTTTTATCAAAGACACGTAGAACAATACATTTAGAGAAAAATTCATATAGAAATGTAGTTTTAAAAAAAAAATTACAACAGAAAGTGAAAAATAAACAGTGAAAGTAGTGTAGTGCAGAATTGTTAAAAGTGGCCTGGTCATTAAGGGTGTTTAAGCTAGGGGGGCTGAGGTGGTTAAAGGGAACCTTCAAAGGTCCATTGGGTGCATATGCATTGCACATAGCTACAGCTAAGTACAGTACACCTCACTTCAATGTACATCGTAGCAAGATACGATGCCCTTGGGTTCATATGTACATTGCGTATGCACCCAATGTCGCTGGAGATCAGTTTCTTTTTCTCATTAATCTCAGGTTTCACAAGTAAGCTAAACTCAAGCTGCATAACAGCATGCTGGCGGTTCAGCAGTCCCAAAGCTAGTGAAGGTTCCCTTTCAAAAACACTATGAATGCCCTGCTAAAGCTACTAGCACAGGGCTTTCTGTAGCATACACCTGAAGCACATAATGCTGGAAAATCTCTGTGCACAATAAGTCTCAACAATAAACAGGAACATAGATTATCAATTGGCTGTGTACAGCCATCCCATCACTAAGGCCTCCTGCTCACGACCGTGTCCATTTTGCGGTCTGCAAATCGCGTATCGGCAAAATATGCAATTTTCGCAGGACTCACTGTAAAAAAGCAAAATCGGATCGGACACAGACCAAAATACGGTCATGTGCTTGAGGCCTTAGAGTGTATTTGTACATATTTAAGAATTTAGGTAAATATTAAAAAGGATCAGTTAAATGTAAAGTAACTGTCTGTGCATCTATGTTTTCTTCTCTCTTTCATTATCCTATTTCCTAATCAGTAAAGTAAGTGCGCTGTATTAATTGAACAGATACGTGCCACCATAGACGCTCAACAATAATTCTAATTATAAGTAATCATGACACCATTTAAAATGATTAATTACTGGAAAAACCCTTTAAGTAGTAAAGTACATGTTAACAAATTACATAGTGGGTAAGATCTAGAAATGAGTAAAAAGTTTTATCAGGTTAAAAATTTGAGATAAAATTGAGCTGTTCACCAGGTTCTACGAAAACTGACCATGTTATCTAAAGCTGTTAAGAGTCAGTGAAGAGATGTCCTGAGGGACCTGAGCTCATCTCAGTCATTCTTTGACTATGTCACAGTAGACATGTCCTTGCTTTTGATCATGTTTGTACATTGGTGGTCTGGATTTTGACCCTGTAACTATGCAGAAGACCCGGGGAGTGCAACGAGCACCTGCAATCCTAGATTCTCATCCAACCATATATCTTTCCTAATACCCTTATTATAACCAACCCACACACACACACACGTGATGCCTTAAAAATGTCATATTAATAGGACATCCAAAATGTGACAAGTGGAGGTCTGACCTCTAAGATTGGAAAGGAACCACAGCATCAGCATCTATATTTTGATTGCCAATAAAATAAGCATTAAAGGAAATGTACAAGTTATAACAAAACTCCCACATTGCCCCCAAATGTATTAACATAATAGAGAAACATGTACTTACCACTTAATCCCCCACTGTTTCTAGTGCTGCAGCTCGAGTTCTTACATCCAGCTTCTGTTTACATACTGAAGGCATCCAAATACAGCATGTGACCACTGCAGCCAATCACTGGCCTCTGTGGTTTGTGTTGTATGCTGCCGAGGTCAATAATTGGCTGCAGCATTTACAAGATGTATACTGCTTCATCCTCCGTGCAGCCTGTGGTACAGAGACTACAGGTGAGGACTGGAGAAGCAGTGGTGAAAAATGGTGGGAGATTAAGTATGTGTTCTTTTATTATTTTTATGGATGGGCAAAGTTTTCGAAAAATTCGATTTGAACGCTTCGCCGAATTTTTCCAAAATATTTACTTTGTTACCAGTTAATTTATCATGAAGTGTGCTAAATCAGCTATATCTCAGCCTGCAGGGAGAGTGTATCTCAGTATACTGTACATCATTGTGCATTGCAGCAACATGAATAGCTAGCCCTTTCTAGTAGTGAAACAGTTACTGTGACAGGCAGGTGGACACCCCATTAACAGTAAAAAAAGACAGCTCATTCACCCCAGTTTGAGAATCAAGGCATAATAGAATTGCTTATGTAATGAACAAGGTGGACATCCCAATCACAGTAGAACAAGACAGGTTATTCACCCCAATTTGAGAATCAAGGCCTAATAGAATTGTTTATCTATTAAAGAAGGTAGACACCCCAATAACAGTAAAAATAGACAGCTTATTCACCCAAATTTGAGAATCAAGGCCTAATAGATTTGCGTATCTATTAAACAAGGTGGACACCCCAATTCCAGTAAAATTAGAAAGCTTATTCACCTCAATTTGAGAATCAAGACCTAATGGAATTGCTTATCTATTAAAAAAGGTGGACAATGTTCAATTAGATAGCTCTGTGCCTTACACAGAGATTGGTACAAAGTAGGTTGTCTCCTATGGATTCCTTCATCTTCAGATTTCAGAGCCGACACTGTCCCTGCACTCTCCATATGCTAACCTTACAGTGTGTTAAAACTCTCCCAACGTTTTCCCTACACAATCCCTGCACTGTCCCTGCAGTCTCCCTATCCAATATTCCACTATTAAAAGCTTCTTGAACATGTTTCTAGCGCTTGTCATATCTCTCCCTATGCTCAAATCACAGTGAAATGGTGGAGACCGCGCTGGATGAGGATTTTATGGGCTATGATATCCCAGGGGATGGCCATCTGTTGATTAGCTGGCTGAATAGCATTATGGGTCATATTGCATTCGCAGGCTTTTACTTTCAATTTGTAACACGTGTAGCCACCATTTTTTGGGGAAAAAAGATTTGTAAGCATGAGGAAATTTGCTGCGAATGGAATTTTTCCTAAACTTCGGATCGAATTCCACTTCGGATGCTTCAATTCGCTCAACACTATTATGCTATTACATTTGTGGGCACTGGGGGAGCTTTGGGGACCTTCCAGAATTTATAGCTACTGGATCAGGCAAGATTAATAAATGACATTATTTTTCTAACAAGACCGTGCCTAATATTTGCATGAGTAGGGAACATGGTTTCTGACGAAAACTTTACTAGTAGATCCTTTAAATATGTACTGTTGTTTCAACAAACTTTGCATAAATCAATAATACAAGTAAGAAAAAGAAACTTCTAGTTCTAATAAGTGTTTTATCTCACTCCAGTACTGGATTCATAACTACGCTGTTTATCAATACTGTAAAATGTCCTCCATGCAGTTGTTTCTGAGGGTGTGTTAACGAGAAATGGGAGATCTCTGTCTTTGTGCTGCATATTAGACACGTCATAGCAGCCATTCTTCAACCTTCTGGAGCTGAGTTGAAGGGAAACTGACAATTACAGAAGGAGTTTGCACCAGTGGAAAATGAAAACTGGTGAAAAATGCAGGATAATAGCCAGAGATAGCACTATTCCTCATGTACACGAATAAGATAACTTATTCTGAAAAGTCAACTGAAATGACAAGTATGCTTTAAGTCCTTTAAGTTGTGAGGTGAGGGCTTGATGGATGGGACTACCTTTTCTAGCACATCCCACAGATTCCAGATTAGAAATAATTTTCTCAAAACCACTCCTGAACAATTTTTGCAGTGTGTCAGAATATATTATCCTGCTTAAAGAAACCGCTGCCATTGGTGAGTACCAATTCAAAGAGAGTGGTACTTGGTCTGCAACAATTAGGTACATAAGTGGTACATAACAAAGTACCGTTCATATGAATTCCAAGACCCAAAGTTTTCCAGGAGAAGATTTCTTAGAGCATCCAGGTGAGCTGTCCACATAATAAAAGAAAACATAGTTCCTCAGACCAGGTCACGGTTCTCCACTGATCCATGGTTCAGTTTTGATGCTCTTGTGCACATTGTAGGCACATTAGGTGGTGAAAAGTATTGTAGTAGCAATTATGGAGTCCAATACTGAAATTCACTTTGTGTTCTGACACCTTACTATAATAGCCAACATTAATTTTTTTTTTTTAGCAAATTGTGCTATAGTAGCTTTTCTCTGGGTTTGGATTAGGCAAGCTAGCCTTTACTCCACACATGACTCAATGCACCTTGGACACTCATGACTTTAGGCAAGTACTTAAAGAGAGCCTGTCACCAGGAAATTCTCAGTTAAACCAGGCACAGCAATCCGTTGCGTCATTCTGAAGAAAAAATACTTTTAATCCATATGGAAGAGAGTAGTTAAAGGGGTTGTCCCATCTCAGACAATGGGGCATATCGCTAGGAACTGCCCCCATTGTCTGATAGGTGCGGTCCCACCGCTGGGACCCGCATCTATATCGAGAACGGAGCCCCGAAAGTGAAGGAGGGTGCACTGCGCATGCACAGCCGCCCTCCGTTCATTTTCTATGGGTCCTGCGAATATAGCTGAGCGCTGGCTTGGCTATTTCCGTCGGCCCCATATAAATGAACGGGAGCATGGGCAGCCCATGGGCCGCGCATGCGCGGTATGCTCCTATTCACTGCTATGGGAGCAGAGCTTGGTGGTGGACGGAACCCCGGGAAATCTGGGGTCCTCCAGCCACAGCTCTCCCCACTCCGCTCTCGATATAGGTGCGGGTCCCAGCAGTGGGACCCACACCTATCAGACAATGGGGACATATCCTAGTGATATAGAATAAGAACTTTGGTTGAAACGCGTCAACACAACACTTGTGGGTGTATGTCCAGTACATTGTTTTCTACTGCCTGAATAAAGACGAGGATTTTATCTACCAAAGAAACGTGAGTGCTGGAACCTTTTTGTGTTGAACAATATGCCCCCATTGTCTGAGATGGGAATACCCCTTTAAGTGCAGCGAGGGCAGGCACAAGCCACTCTGTGCACTCTAGCCTCCTGTTACTGCTCCTCACTCTCCTTCTTAACTGATAGGACCAGTTCCCTGCATAGTCATCTCACCTCTCCCCGTCAGATGTGGGAATTCCACTGTAAAGCTCGCAGAAATCAATGCAGTACGATACTTGCCATTGCAGAGAATTCCCTATTCTATGTGTAAACGTAATTTGCAACCTACATGTATAAATATAGGCAGGCAACAGAATTAGACTGTCATTAAAAGAAGGAGTTTAATAATGGGTCAGTTGGCAAGTTCTTCATGTGGGAACTGTTTCGGACTTCCCTTTTAAATATAGCTCCAGTAAGACAATAGCAGAATAGTATGCAGCCTGAGGAATTTGAATTCTTGGAGCAACTATTTGCAGGGAATTGGTATATATCCAGTACGCTCAAATTAACAATAGAAGACGCACTGTGGTGATTGCAGTTTACGATTGGCACATTTCGGCTGACAAACAGCATTTCACAAAAGCAGCCAAGTGTGCAGTAATGAATGGCTCTGTGAAATCTAGTGTGCTTTACCGTGTAGTATATATTTAACCAATCAATGTGTGCATCTTGCTGCTTACAATCCTAAGTGAGTTTTGTCCTCCTCTACTTCCCAATGAACTCTTCTCTATTGACTGCTAAATAAAAAATAAAGTAGGAACATACATTCTCTGTAAAGCGGTCTCCCCATCTACAAAGTGATGGCTTATCATTAGGGATGAGCGAATCAACTTCGGATGAAACATCCGAAGTCAATTTACATAAAACTTTGAGTTCGGGAAATGATTTTTTACAGTATAAATCAATTTCTGAGGTTATTAGGTGAAGTCTCGCGAGACTTCGCGTAGTAATAGCTTCGGCTCATCGGAGCCGATACATTCTAATACTGTACGGAGCGCTACTTTTCATGTTTCATCCGAAGTCGATTCGCTCATCCCTACTTATCATTCAGGTTTGCCATAACTTATTTTCAGTAACTGCCCATAGTGCTGCTAAGCAAGAAAAAAACTGTGATGCGACTACAGCTCAGGACTCATGGTGACCTGAAATGCCACTGTGCCGTGAGAAACTATTAAAGGGGTTGTGCCATGAAAAGTATTCTACATTTTTCAAACCAGCACCTGGATCTGAATACTTTTGTAATTGCATGCAATTAAAAATTTAGCATAGCCACTGAGCCTTTCAATAAAATGTATTTGTATAGAGCCACCTTGCATATGTTCTTTTCCTTGTTTCTCTGTCCACCTCATTGAGGTGGTCGCATACACTCAGTTTAAATCTTCACCTGCTACCAGCCATATCTTCTGTTAAAATCTGTGGCAATTACAGGGAGAGAGCAAAAAAGATATGCCCCATAAGCTGCCAGTTCAAAATAAGTCTGGTAGAGCAATTAGAACAATGGATGGGGAGATCTCTGGTCCCATGTAAGGTACAGGGCTGGTTCTAGCTTTGTTCAATAGAGATTGCCATGTACTATATCGTGTCTGATTTTCATTCTTTATCCCGATCCTCTTTTATGTGATGCAAGGATATCCAGCACTAAGACTCCTTCATCGTCAGGATCTGTAGGAGTCTGTTCACATGTGTGTTGTCTATAGCAAATATTTACTAGAGTTCCGGCGGCAGAAATTGAGGCAAATGTGCTGTTTCATATGCAGTGGATTCAATGGGCTTAAAGAGGACCTTTCATCAGGCTAAAAAATGTGTACTAAGTGTGCTGACATGTAGAGCGGCGCCCAGGGATCTCCCTGCACTTACTATTATCCCTGGGCGCTGCTCCGTTCGCCCCGTATAGGCTCCGGTATCTTCTGGGACTTGGTTATACTAGGCGGAGCCTAGTACACTTGGTTATGGTAGGCGTATCCCAGGCTGTAGCGCTGGCCAATTGCAGCGCACAGTTCATATCCTGGGAGGGTTTTTTTTCTCCCAGCCTATGAGCTGAGCACTGCGATTGGCCAGCGCTACAGCCTGGGATATGCCTACTATAACCAAGTGTACTAGGCTCCACCTAGTATAACCAAGTCCCAGAAGATACCTGAGCCTATACCGGGCGAACGGAGCGGCGCGCAGGGATAATAGTAAGTGCAGGAAGATCCATGGGCGCCGCTCTACATGTCTGCACACTTAGAACACATTTTGTAGCCTGATGAAAGGTCCTCTTTAATTCCGGGTTTTTTTTCCATTCTAAATCTGCAAAAATAAGTACCATGCAACTTATTCTGTCAGATATTTTTCTACACAGCACGCACAACAATCCACAGAGATTTTAAAGTGGGTTACAGAAACCCCATTCACGTCAATTGGAAGCAGACTGTTAGCAAAGAGATAGACATAAATATAGTGTTTAAAGGCATGGTCACTTTAACCATCCTGGGGCAGTTTTCCTGAAAGTGACATCATTTTCAACTGTGGTTGTGTCCTCTACACATGGACACAGTTGATAAGCATGGTAAAACAGGGGCAGCACAGGATGAATACCAGCTGGCCCTGTCCCTGGCCAACAACAAGTGCAGCAAGCAGACAGGAAATCAGCTGGGGATTAGGAATCTTGGCCCTCCAGTTGGAGGAAAGAAAAGAAGTGCCATGAGAAAAAAAGGTGTCAGAATTCTGGGAGGGTGCAGCACGGAACTGATGGGCAGTGAGAGAACATAGATAGAAGTAGGCAGAACTTAAACAGTATGGGATAAGGGGGCAGAATGAGAACTAAGGAAAGTGAGAAACAAGGAGAGAAGTTAGTGGGAGGAAATTTCCATGGTTAACAGCAAGCATCCTGAGAGTTGAGATGGCAGCAAAGCACTTGGTCAAGACTTCCAGCTCAGATGAGGACTGGAGCATGTGGACAGCCGGACAGACCCCTACACTGGAGACAGATTATCTGTGGGGGCTGCACAGTGGGGGCAGTCTAATACAACTCCTGCAAATGCAATAGACTGAAGTGCAGTGCAGCAGAGTGACATCATCTCCATCAAAAACAACAGGTACCACAAGGATTAAAGTTTGTGCAGTCTAAAGTTGACACTTTTAATGTGTGAAGCACCATTCAGCCAGTATTACGGTATAGACCACTACTTAGGTGCTATTACTCTGTGAAACACTACTTTTGTCAGGCTAATTTTAGGGCACTATCTATTTAACTTTTTTGGAAACACCATCTACAGTACCATGAAAAAGTATTCATACCCCTTGAACTTTTCCATATTTCTTGACATTACACCCCAAACTTAAATGTATTTTATTGAGATTTTATGTAATAGACCAAAAAGTTCAACTTTGGTCTCATCTGACCAGATTACCTTCTTCCACGTTTGCTGTATCCCCTAAATGGCTTGTGGCAAACTGCAAACAGGACTTATCATGGCTTGCTTTCAAAAATGTATTTTTCCCACTCTTCCATAATGACCAGATTTGTGGAGTATACGACTAATAGTTGTCCTGTGGACAGATTCTCCCACGTGAGCTGTGGATCTCTGCAGCTCGTCCAAAGTGACCGTGGACTTCTTGGCTTCTTCTCTAATTAGTGCTGTCCTTGCCTGTGCTGTAAGTTTAGGTGGAAGGTAGATTTGCAGTTGTGCCATACTCCTTCCATTTTATGGATTAAACCGTGCTCCGTGAGATGTTCAGAGCTTGGGAATTTTTTTTTCATAACCTAACCCTGCTTTATATTTCTCCACAACTTTATCCCTGACCTGTCTGGTGTGTTCCTTTGTGTTGTTTTCATGATGCTGTTTGATCACTAATGTTCTCTAACAAACCTCTGAGGCCTTCACAGAACAGCTGTAGTTATACTGAGAATACATTACACACAGGTGCTCTCTAATAAGGTGACTTCTGAAGGCAGTTGGTTTCACTGGATTTTATTTAGGGGTATCGGAGCAAAGGGGGCTGAATACAAATGGACACCACATGTTTCAGATTTTTAGTGATTTAAAATTTTGTAAGCCATGTATCATTTTCTGTGTTGGTCTATCACATACAATCCCAATAAAATAAATTTATGTTTGTGGGTGAAATGTGAAAAAATAGAGAAAAGTTCAAGGGGTATGAATACTTTTTCAAGGCACAGTAGATAGCGCCCTTAAAAATAATAGGGTTAAGCAGATAGTGCCACAGGAGAAGTCATCATGGCTGTCTAATGTGGACAGAGAAGAAAAGGGAAAGTAAACAACTTAGATCAGAGATGTCACTTGTATATGTGTCTAAAAATGTCCCTATATTGATTTATGAATTATTTTTGTAAAATTGTTGATTGTGCAAACAGTGAAAGTTAATGAACAAAAAGCACTCATGCAAAATTTATTTTTGGCCATATAATTCTAATTCAACAGCAGTTTTCTAGCATTGTAATTTATTTTACCTCAGCTCAGTTCTATCAGTTCCTCCTTGCAGCTGTCAGACACCTCTCCACCCGAAACTCTGTCTTCATTGTTCCTCTATATATTCTTCCATGTATAGAATGCTGCTGAAGATATAATGTGTTCCTTATCTAATGGGCCAGGAATGCAGCAATATAGTCGGTGAGTCCCTACAATGATTAGCTTAAGAGTTATAAAACTCCCAAAACTCTCACTGCTTGCTATACTATCTGTGTGTGCTGTGTGCAGAATCTCCAGTGTATTTCTATGAGATGCAGCTTTACACTGATCTCCCCTTCCTCCTGCTTGTAAGAGCTGACAAGAGAAAACCTAGGACAAGCAGAGGAAACCTATTGAAGCTTTATATTATGTCAGAATACACTGATTTATCAGTGGCTGTCCTTAGTGGGATGAAAAAAGGACAATGCAACAGCACTTTGCAAACACAGATAAAACACAAATAATTACAGAAAACATTTTGGTGCTTATGCTACGCTTATAAATTAGAGATACTTGGCAAATGCATTTTGTACAAAATTATCTGTGCCCGTCTGCCAAACGTCAAGGCGATCTCTATCAGACGGATACCTAACCCTAAATACTACCTGTAATGTGCCAAAATCGCCACCATAAAATTCAGGGAGTACAGGTTTCCCTGCAAGAGTTTTCTGGACATTTTGCACCTCTGGTAGCCAGGACAATTTTTGTAGTTTTCACTTTACAAATAAAATCTAAATTATGACAGAAATTATATGGGTATCTGGGGTTAGTATGATTTTTTTTTTATCAGAGGAGACACTGGAACATTGTTAAAATGCATTTTATACAGACAGCTTAATGCAATTTTGCATCAAAATTAAATGTTTCATAAAAAATGGCATAAAAGGTGATATTAGTCAGAAAAAGTGTGACTAAATCTAAAAGTTATATGGACCACACCTCCCAAAAATAAAATTTTAATATGTGTAGATTTATATACACTATAACTTAGTTTGTTACATGCACATATTTTCATAAAATCACTTGAAAGGGAAAAAACAAAAATCTGGTTGTTAGTCGGAAAATTTTAAAAAGAAACAATAAAATAAAGAGATTACAGTTCTTGAAAAGTAAGTGAACCCCCAAAACCTATATATTTCCTGAAAGCAGACAACCTGATGATTGCAGTCACCTTGACAGACTGTTGACAACCATGTCCATCTTCATGTAAGGGTACTTTCACACTAGTGTTAAAGTTTTCCAGCATTGAGTTCCGTCGTAGGGGCTCAATACCGGAAAAAAAAAACGCATCAGTTTGTCCTAATCCTTTCTGAATGGAAAGCAATCCATTCAGTATGAATCAGGATATCTTTTGTTCCGTCCCTTTTACGGTATTTGGCCGGAGAAAATATCGCAGCATGTTGCGGTTTTTCCCCGGCAAAAATTTCCGTAGCACTTGCCGGATTGCTGGATACCGCATTATTTTCTATTGAAATGTATTAAAGCCGGATCCGGTACCAAGTGTTCAGGAAATTGCGGCACTGCCGCAAAATAAATACCGGATATGTTTTTCCGGATAACACCGGAGAGACGGATCCGGTATTTCAATGAATTTGTCAGACGGATACGCATCCGGAAACAAATTATCTCTGTTTGCATATGGATTTCCGTATCAGGCAGGCAGTTCCGGCAACGGATCTGCCTGCCGGATTCTTCTAACGCTAGTGTGAAAGTACCCTAACTTTGAGAAAAAAAATGAAATATTTAAAAATAAATGCATCAGAGCATACATTTGCAGCTAAAACTCACATCCAAGCAGAGGCTTACACATAAAAATTATGTAAATTTAATATATTGAGGTGTGCAATTCTTATCTATACCACAAGTGCATACATCGACAACAGCTTGTGCTCTTGCAAACACTGAAACAGAGGACATACAATATTAGGAACAGCTTCCATTTTACCAAAATGTACATTTTCTGAGATTTCACAGCATACTGTGTGTAAAATTATAACCTAATAGTTAATAAGCTCAACAACCTTCTGGCAACTTTTCAGTGGTTATATCAAAAATTGGACTAAAATTCTAAATTACAACTAAAATGCGTACTATATTTTATATGATAAATAAAATATAGTCTGCAAACATAATTGTAAATTTATAGATAAGTTCATACATAACACACATGTCTACAGTCATTGCTGCATGTGTTAAAGAAATGCAAAAGCCACAGAAATGCAGCAACCAAAATAAGTCATCAGTATCTGATCGGCGGGGGTCCGACTCCATGGACCCCTGCCGATCAGCTGTTTTGAGAAGGCTCTTGTGAGCGCTGCTGCCATCTCGCAGCTTACCAAGTATAGCGCCGTAAATAGTATAGCGATTCTGCTTGGTACTGCATCAGCCCCATTTCATTGCATTCAGCTGAGCTGCTCCTAGGCCACATAATTGAAGAACATGATCTTACTGCGGTAGGAAAAGCAGACAGAAGCCCCGCTGCCTTCACAAATAGCTCATCAGTGGGACTCCTCCTGGGTATCGGACCCCTACCGATCAGATACCGATGACCTATCCTGAGGATAGGTCATCAGTAGAAAAATATCGGAAAACCCTTTTAACTAAGACTGCTTTCAGACTGGTCTAATTATGGGTGCTTTATTACTCACATATTATAGACTGAACATCTGAACCTCCGGCAGTTCATAAGAAAATGAGTTACAGTGCCATAACTCTGGTTCTGATGCACGTCCGGAAGTCTGGTTGTTTCATTCATAATACGAGCATAAAAAAGGCCCTGTTTTACACCCTTCTGAAAAGCAGCTGAATACTAAAAAAAAAGAAAGACTACAGTACTTGAAAACAATTATTTATGGTGACAGTCAGTGAGTGAAAATGTCTTTCCTGACTGATGAAAATCGTTTCCATCTGTCAGAAATATATTAGATTCCTCTGTAGTGATAATCGTTATCTCTGTTACTGCAGCATGTAACGGGTATCACTAGAGAAGTGGCCTGAATATATTACTCTAAAGATCAGGTATGGACATGATGGGGACAGTGTAAAATAACTCTCAGCCATCCTGGATCTGGTGGGAAAGTCCTAGATTTTGGCGCCTGTACCGTGGGGGATAGAGGTATGTCCTACTTTCAACTGTCTCCGCATCCCAGGAATGCAGAGACAGATGAAGTTGAATGCAATGGTGAAGCTCCCTGCTCCACCCAGCTGGGGCTCTCCACAGCAGGCAGGCGCAATGTGTTGAAATGATAGTGCTTGCTGGGCTGAATACAAGGGTGCATAGGCTGGGGAATGATGATTAGTGTTGATCGAGCACCCAAGTGCTCAGGCCGAACACATCGGGATGCTCGGGTGCTCTACAGAGCACCCAAGTATAATGGAAGTCAATGGGAGAACCCGAGTATTAAACCAGGCACCCCCTGCTCTGAAGAGGGGAGGGTGGCTGGTTCATAGAAAAAGGTCAGAAATGGATGGAAACACCTGCAAAATGGTTCGGGAACAGCATGGGGAGGAGGTCTGGATGCATCTTGGACTCCCAGGTAGAGATGGCCCGAACTATTCGCCGGCGAACAGTTCCCGACGAACATAGCTTGTTCGCGTTCGCAGCGGCGGGCGAACACATGCAATGTTCGGTCTGCCCCCTATACATCAACATTGAGCAAACTTTGACCCTGTACCTCACAGTCAGCAGACACATTCCAGCCAATCAGCAGCATACCCTCCCTCCCAGACCCTCCCATCTCCTAGACAGCATCCATTTTAGATTCATTCGGAAGCTGCAGTCTTAGTGAGAGGAGGGACAGTGTAGCTGCTGCTGATTTAATTGGGAAATCGATAGCTAGGCTAGTATATTCAGTGTCCACTCCAGTCCTGAAAGACTCATCTGATCTCTGCTGTAAGGACAGCGTCCTGATATCACCCCAAAAAGCCCTTTTTAGGCTGCTACATTAGTCTGCTTTTATTTATTTTTTCTCCATATATATATTGCAGTTGCCTGCCCGTGTGTGAGGAGCTGCAGGCCCAAAGACTGTAGTGTGCCCTCTGCCAGTGCTGCCTATCAATCATACCGTGTGGCACTGGACTTTACCTTAAAATAAGGCACTTTATCTGTACACTTTAATCTAATTTCAGTTGCCTGCTGGCCAGTGTGTGTGTGTCAGGCCCACAGACTGTAGTGTGCCCTCTGCCAGTGCTGCCCATCAATCATACCGTGCTGCACTGGACATTGCCTACAATAAGGCACTTTGTACACTTTAATCTAATTTCAGTTGCCTGCCTGCCAGTGTGTGTGTGTCAGGCCCACAGACTGTAGTGTGCCCTCTGCCAGTGCTGCCCATCAATCATACCGTGCGGCACAGGACGTTGCCTAAAATAAGGCACTTTATATGTACACTTTAATCTAATTTCAGTTGCCTGCCTGCCTGCCTGCCAGTGTGTGTGTGTCAGGCCCACAGACTGTAGTGTGCCCTCTGCCAGTGCTGCCAATCAATCATACCGTGCGGCACAGGACGTTGCCTAAAATAAGGCACTTTATATGTACACTTTAATCTAATTTCAGTTGCCTGCCTGCCTGCCAGTGTGTGTGTGTCAGGCCCACAGACTGTAGTGTGCCCTCTGCCAGTGCTGCCCATCAATCATACCGTGCGGCATTGGACTTTGCGTACAATAAGGCACTTTATCTGTACACTTTAATCTAATTTCAGTTGCCTGCCTGCCAGTGTGTGTGTCAGGCCCACAGACTGTAGTGTGCCCAACACTCATGCCGGGTGGCACAGTACCTAGCACACGTAGTACCACTTATCTAAAAAAAAATGACAGGCAGAGGCAGGCCACCCCGCAGGGGCCATCGTGGTCGTGGTGCTGTGATTTCCACTGGCCCTGGAATAATGCCCAGTGTTCAGAGGCCACGTACCCTGAACCCGAAAAATTCTGAGGACATAGTTCAGGACCAATCTTCAACAGCTTCCACTAAGAACCTTGATGCACCATCCTCCTCCAGCTCAGCTTCGGTCACCTGCTCTCAAGTTACCACGCTCCCGCCCGCCGCCACCACCACCACTACCACCACAGCTACCACAGCCGCTTCACTTGATCCGTCAGAGGAGTTATTTACACATCAGTTGGATGCAATTAGAGACGCGCAACCATTGTTGCCAGATGATGTAGATTACAGGGATATGTCTCAGTCAGGCAGGATTACACACATGGACGAACAGTGTGACGATGATGATGTTGTACCCGCTGCTGCTTCCTTTGCTGAGGTGTCAGATACAAGTGACGCAAGTTGAGGTGTCAGATACAAGTTGATGAGGACGATGTGTCCACAGATCCCACGTGGGTGCCTGCTCGAAGAGAAGAAGGGGGGAAAGTTCAGAAGGGGAGACAGAGAGAAGGAGGAGACGAGTTGGAAGCAGGGGGAGGTCGTTGCAAGGAGTTAGTGGCACAGTCAGACAGCATGTATCGGCACCCGGGGTCAACCAGACAGCACGCCAGTCAACGCATGCTGTTGCCACCACCAGAATGCCGTCATTGCAAAGCTCAGCAGTGTGGCATTTGTTTGTGTGTCTGCCTCTGATAACAGCAATGCCATTTGCAACCTGCGCCAAAAGAAACTGAGCCGTGGGAAGTCCAACACCCACCTCGGTACAACTGCTTTGCGAAGGCACATGATCTCACATCACAAACGCCTATGGGATCAACACATGAGTACAAACAGCAGACAAACTCAAAGCCGCCATGCTCCTCCTGGTCCAGCATCTTCAGCCACGTCAACCACTGCTGTCCTCCCTGCCCCCTCTCAACCAACCGCCACTCCGCCTCTCACCTTCAGCAGTTCCTGCTCATCTGCCCACAGTCAGGTGTCTGCTAAGGAAATGTTTGAGCGTAAGAAGCCAATGTCACAGAGTCCCCCCTTGCGACTGACAGCTGGCTTGACGGAACTCTTAGCCCGCCAGCTTTTACCATACCAGCTGGTGGAGTCTGAGGCCTTTAAAAAATTTGTCGCTATTGGGACACCACAATGGAAGGTACCCGGACAAATTTTTTTTTCAAAAAAGGCAATCCCAAACCTCTACTATGCTATTGAAAAGGAAGTCATGGCATCTCTGGCATACAGTGTTGGGGCAAGGGTCTATCTGACCACTGATACCTGGTCTGCAAAACACGGTAAGGGCAGGTATATCACGTACACTGCGCATTGGGTCAACCTGCTGACGGCTGGTAAGCATGGAATGCGTGGCTCCACAGCGGAGTTGGTGACACCGCCACGACTTTCAGGCAGGCCTACTGCCACCTCCTCTACTCCTACTCCATCCTCTTCGATATCTTCCTCAGCTGCTGCGACGTCTGGCTGCACATCAATTGATTCCCCCCAGCTCCCCAGGGGCTATTCCACATCCCGGATACGACAGTGTCACGCTGTCTTGGGGTTTACTTGCCTGAAAGCAGAGAGCCACACAGGACCAGCACTCCTGTCTGCCCTGAACGCACAGGTGGATCAGTGGCTGACCCCGCACCAACTGAAGATCGGCAAAGTGGTGTGTGACAATGGAACAAATTTGTTGTCGGCATTGAATTTGGGTAAGCTGTCACATGTGCCGTGCATGGCACATGTGTTGAATCTCATTGTACAACGCTTTGTGACTAAGTACCCAGGCTTACAGGACGTCCTCAAGCAGGCAAGGAAGGTGTGTGGCCATTTCAGGCGTTCCTACACGGCCATGGCGCACTTTTCCGATATTCAACGGCGAAACAACATGCCAGTGAGGCGCTTGATTTGCGACAGCCCGACACGTTGGAATTCAACACTCCTAATGTTCGACCGCCTGCTCCAACAAGAAAAAGCCGTCAACGACTATTTGTATGACCGGGGTGCTAGGACAGCCTCTGCGGAGCTGGGAATTTTTTTGCCACATTACTGGACGCTCATGCGCAATGCCTGTAGGCTCATGCATCCTTTTGAGGAGGTGACAAACCTAGTCAGTCGCACTGAAGGCACCATCAGCGACCTCATCCCATTTGTTTTCTTCCTGGAGCGTGCCCTGCGAAGAGTGCTGGATTAGGCTGTAGATAAGCGTGGAGAGGAAGAGGAAGAGTTGTGGTCACCATCACCACCAGAAACAGCCTTGTCATCATCGCTTGGTGGACCTGCGGCAACGCTGGAAGAGGAGTATGAGGAAGAGGAGTCAGAGGAGGAATGTGGCGGCTTTGAGGAGGAGAAAGAATAACCACAGCAAGCACCCCAGGGTGCTCGTTGTTGTCACCTATCTGGGACCCATGGTGTTGTACGTGGCTGGGGGGAAGAACAGACCGTCAATGACATCAGTGAGGACGAGGAACAGGAAATGAGTAGCTCTGCATCCAACCTTGTGCAAATGGGGTCTTTCATGCTGTCATGTCTGTTGAGGGACCCTCGTATAAAAAGGATGAAGGAGAACAACCTGTACTGGGTGGCCACGCTACTAGACCCCCGGTATAAGCAGAAAGTGGCAGAAATGTTACCAAATTATCGAAAGTCGGAAAGGATGCATCAGTTCAAAACCAAACTAAAAAATATGCTTTACACAGCTTATAAGGGGAATGTCACAGCACAACGGGAATCTAACAGGGGAAGAGGTGAATGTAATCCCCCTCCTACCACGGCGGCAAGGACTGGACGATTTACAGATGTATTGCTGATGGAGGACATGCAGAGCTTTTTCAGTCCTACACATCGCCACAGCCCTTCGGGATCCAGCCTTAGAGAACGACTCGACCGACAGGTAGCAGACTACCTCGCCTTAACAGCAGATATCGACACTCTGAGGAGCAATGAACCCCTTCACTACTGGGTGTGCAGGCTTGACCTGTGGCCTGAGCTATCCCAGTTTGCGATAGAACTTCTGGCCTGCCCTGCTTCAAGTGTCCTGTCAGAAAGGACCTTCAGTGCTGCAGGAGGCATTGTCACTGACTAGAGAAGTCGCCTCGGTCAAAAAAGTGTTGATTACCTCACCTTCATAAAGATGAATGAGGCATGGATCCCGAAGGGACTGACAGTGGGGGATACGTTTGACTAACAAAAGGCCTGATGACATGCCTTGGCCTCAAAATGGTCCCCACGCTGCTGTATTTAATGTCTGCATACCGGATGACTTTTGTGAATTTTCCGCCACCAACTAGGGTTCAAGCCGCAATGTTTTAGTCACTTTTCTGCCTGGAAAACATCTATTTTTTCCGGCCGCTGCTACAATAGCGGCTGCAACAATGCCATTATTTTTCAGGCATGTGTACATGCCTAATTTTTCTGTCCTATGGTGCAGCACTGTGGCTGCAAAAACAAAACAAAAACAAAAAGGCACATACAAGTGTCAATTCCCTTCGTGATCGTTACCTTGTTGTGGTGAAGGGGCTTGCGTATCACAATGAAGCAATCATCACCTCTATGAGTGTGTTTGCAATGTTGCCACACCCCATATGATAAGGCCGTTGCTTCATTATGGTCAGACCAAAAGCGATCGGGCGGCTGGATAATATTTTATAGAAAAAACATTAATTTACCTTTCTTTTTTTTTAAAGTTGTATGGGTTTTTAATACATAAAATAAAAAATCATAATAAAGTCTCTTAATAGTTTATTAGAAATAATGCAGACAATTAAAAAAATCCCCATCAATTCCAATACAAAGCAAGTACAGAGCTCAGAACTAAATTATTTCATGATGTCGTAATGGTTCGTTAATTCGACAATGGTTAATCAATTCGACACACGTCCCCGGATAGGGTACGCAACAGGGATTAAACTGATAGGAATAGTACTAGTTCAGACACCACTCATATAGGGTGTCACAGCACATTGCTCTGTGCACGCGCAGTGCCCCAATTTGGGAGTAAGAGGACCGACCAAGCTGCTTTTTCCATCTCCCGGTTCCTAAAATCAATTCAGTTTGGTGTATGAGTTTGGTCTGTCACTATGAAGGCAGTCGAAGGTACCCGGCCTAAAAAAAATTTCACAAAAGACAATCCCTGATATGGGACGTAACAGGGATTAAACTGATAGGAATAGTACTAGTTAAGACACCACTCATATCGGGTGTGAGAGTAAATTGCACGGCGCAGACGCAGTGACCGTGGATTAAAACAAAGAGGAGGGAGCCAGCGGTTTTTTAGGTTTTTTAACCATCTCCCCGTTCGAAAAATCAATTCAATAAATGGACCCCAGATTGGGGACGTAACAGGGATTAAACTGATGAGAATAGTACTACAGAAAATACCACTCATATCGGGTGTGACAGTAAATTGCACGGCGCAGACGCGACCGTGGATTAAAACAAATGGGAGGGAGCCAGCGTTTTTTTTAACCATCTCCCCGTTCGAAAAATCAATTCAATTCACCTTTCGGGGACCCTTGGTGTTGTACGTGGCTGGGTGGAGGAAGAAACCTTCAATGACATCACCGGGACATGGCTAGCTTGGTATCCAACCTTGTGCAAATGGGGAGTTTGCGGTTGTGCAAATGGACTGTTTGCGGTTGTTTGCGGTGCATTAAAAGAGGAGTTTGGTCTGTCAATGTCTGTGAAGCGGGCTTAACCCTTACACTACCTGATCAATACAACATCATACCTGATCGTATACACACACTGGAGGTTTTAAAGCATGTTATTCCAAACAATTTAGGAATGTTAGTTGATTTATGCCCTTTATGGATTAAAACCCGATTCTGCGTCTACTACGTAATTTTCCATGGGAGTTTTGCCATCGATCCCCCTCCGGCATGCCACAGTCCAGGTGTTAGTCCCCTTGAAACAACTTTTCCATCACTTTTGTGGCCAGAAAGAGTCCCTGTGGGTTTTAAAATTCGCCTGCCTATTGAAGTCTATGACGGTTCGCCCGGTTCGCCCGTTCGCGAACATTTGAGGAAGTTCGCGTTCGCCGTTCGCAAACGGAAAATTTTTTGTTCGCGACATCACTACTCCCAGGTCACTGCTGGGAACAATGTTGTCCGAGCAGTACACCACTTTTACAGACAGACAATAATACGCACAAAACCAAAGATAAAATCAATTTTAGAGGAAAAATTGTTAGGAAACATTCTTTCCTGTATACTTCCTGTAAAATTACAAGAAAGAACCACTCCGCTATAACCTGTGTATCACATAAAGGAGGGCCTCATTGACATTGTGGTATAATTGTTCATTTAGTGGGACTCCTACACTCATAAAGCCTATGCACTAAGTGAAAGGGCTGCCAAAAATTACAAGGAACGGCATTCCAATACACCCTTTATTACACATAAAGGAGGACATGATACACACATTTAAAAAAATTATGATTGATGGTCTGCTGGTAACCATCAAACACATTTGGAGCAAGGGACTGCTGATCTGACCGTCTAAAACATTAGGGGCGAGGGTCTGCTGCTGAGCAGATCCTCTAAAACATTAGGGGTGGGGGTCTGCTGGTGAGCTGACCCTCTAAAAGATTATAGGTGAGGGCCTGCTGGTGAGCTGACCCTCTAAATGGTTGTAGGTGGGGGCCTGCAGGTGAGCTGACCCTGTAAAACATTATATACGAGGGCCTGCAGGTGAGCTGACCCTGTAAAAGATTATATGTGAGCCTCTGCTGGTGAGCTGACCCTGTAAAACATTAAATGCGAGGGCTTTGGCTACTGAGACTGGACTGGTGGAAGACAGGGTGGTGCTTAACCGGCTGGAACCATTATCTGCTGGAATCCAACTGACCACCTGGTCGCACTGGTCTGGCCTCTGCGTGCACCACAACATAACGGCCACTTCCCCGTCCCTTACTGCTTGCCTTCTTCATATTAAATGTTATATATGCTTGAAAGTATGTCACACGTACAGTAGCGTAGGATTTGGAAGTGTATGCACCAAAAAATGTCAAAAGGTATTTGGGATGAGAAAACTTTATACAGGAGAGGTACCACCGGTAATGTCACTGTCCGCAGCGTTTACGGAAAAAGTACACTGTATGTCACAGAAAAAAAAATTACGCGCACACGTTCTACTGGAGACGTGGCACTGGTAATGTCACTGTCAGAAGTGGACACCGTGTATTGAAAAAGTACACTGTATGTCACAGATAAAAAAAAATCTGCGCACACGTTATACTGCAGATGTTGCACTGGTAATGTCACTGTCCGCAGCAGACACCATCTACGGAAAAAGTACACTAGATATCACAGATATTTTTAGGATGCACACACTTGACACTGGAGATGTGGCGCAGCTAATGTCACTGTCCGCAGCGGACACTGTCTACGGAAAAAGTACACTGGATGTCACAGATATTTTTTGGATGTGCACACTTTACACTGGAGATGTTGCTCAACTAATGTCACTGTCCGCAGCGGACACCGTCCACGGAAAAAGTACACTAGATATCACAGATATTTTTAGGATGCACACACTTGACACTGGAGATGTGGTGCAGCTAATGTCACTGTCCGCAGCGGACACTGTCTACGGAAAAAGTACACTGGATGTCACAGATATTTTTTGGATGTGCACACTTTACACTGGAGATGTTGCTCAACTAATGTCACTGTCCGCAGCGGACACTGTCCGCAGCGGACACCGTCCACGGAAAAAGTACACTGGATGTCACAGATATTTTTGGGATGCGCACACTTTACACAGGAGAAGTGGCGCAACTAATGTCACTGTACGCAGTGGACACCGTCTATGGAAAAAGTGCACTGGATGTCACAGATATTTTTCGATGCACACACTTTACACAGGAGATGTCGCGCAGCTAATGTTACTGCCTAACTATTGCACGCTATTTAGCGCAGTTTGCGCTAAAAATAGATATTGCTGATGCCACACACAATAGTTCTTAAAAGGACTTTTGGGTCTGTAAAGTTTTAGCAATTTAGCGCAGGTTGCGCTACAAATATACACTGCCTGTCCAAAAAAAAAAATCGCCACCTGGATTTAACTAAGCAAATAGGTATGAGCCTCCTATTGGATAATTACTGAATGGGCGATTATCTTTCAGCTGGCAACAAGTTATTTACCCCCAACTGGTGCAATGAGTTGCTTCTCAAGTAAAGATGTTAGTCTGTTTGAAACGGGTCAAATCATATCCATGTATGAAGCAGAGAAAACATCTAAGGAGATTGCAGAAACTACTAAAATTGGGTTAAGAACTGTCCAATGCATTGTTAAAAACGGGAAGGATAGTGGGGACCCATCGAATTCGAGGAAGAAAGGTGGCCGGAAAAAAATCCTGATTGATCGTGATTGGCAATCACTTAAACGTTTAGTGAAATCAAATTGAAGGAAAACAACAGTAGAACTCAGGGCTATGTTTAATAGTGAAAGTAAGAGCATTTCCACACGCACAATGCGAAGGGATCTCAAGGGATTGGGACTGAACAGCTGTGTAGCCGTAAGAAAACCACTAATCAGTGAGGCAAACCAGAAAAAAGGGCTTCAATTAGGTAGGGAGCATAAAGATTGGACTCTGGAGCAATGGAAGAAGGTTATGTGGTCTGATGAGTCCAGATTTACCCTGTTCCAGAGTGATGGGCGCATCACGGTAAGAAGAGAGGCAGATGAAGTGATGCACCCATCATGCCTAGTGCCTACTGTACAAGCCTGTGGGGGCAGTGCTATGATCTGGGGTTGCTACAGTTGGTCAGGTCTAGGTTCAGTAACAGTATGTACTCCAAGAATGAGGTCAGCTGACTACCTGAACATACTGAATGACCAGGTTATTCCAGCAATGGATTTTTTCTTCCCTGATGGCACGGGCATATTCCAAGATGACAATGCCAGGATTCATCGGGCTCAAATTGTGAGAGTGGTTCAGGGAGCATGAGACATCATTTTCACACATGGATTGGCCACTACAGAGTCAAGACCTTAACCCCATTGAGAATCTTTGGGATGTGCTGGAGAAGGCCTTGTGCAGCGGTCAGACTCTACCATTATCAATGCAAGATCTTGGTGAATGCAACACTGGATGGAAATAAATCTTGTGGGTCAGTAAAAAAAATCATGGAGACATGCACTACTTTGATCCGTGATGCAGACCAAACACGCCTATTGAAGTCTATGGGTCCATGAAAATCATGGACACAACATGGATGGCATCCATGGTGCATCTGTTTTTCATGGAAGACAGATAGGAAATGCTCTTGAAATTAATTTTCAGCTGAGCTACGTCCGTGAATTACGAATGACACAGAGAGGGTAAAAACAGACACATGAACCAACCACAGATTCTTCACGGACATCTTCACACATTGAATAAGTACACTTTTTCACATACTGACATGAAAATGTGAATGAGGCCTTGCTGTGTGGGGCACTAAGGGGGCATAATTACTATGTGGAGCACTAAGTGGCCATAATTACTGTGAAGGGGGCAGTAGTGAAGTATTCTATTGTTAAGGGGCATAACTACTATGTGGGGGAGCAACGGGTACTGGGCTGGATTGGATATGTATAGACAAGCATTAGGTAGCGATAGAGGCGTGGCTTAGTATAAAAAATGCCGCAATAATGCAATAACATCTGGATCATAGCATCAATAAAGAGCCTAATTAGGTGAAGAGGGAGTGATTAAATGAGCAAGTACTCATCTTCTGACACCTTTTCTGGAGAAAAAAAAACATATGTGACAATCAAAGAGCTCTCTAACTGATGGACAGGGGAGGTTGATAACACGCACAGAAAGCCATGTTATACACCCCTGGCATGTATAATTAGAGAGACAGAAAAGGCTGTGTCTCTTCTCTCCTCCTGCAGCCAGTCAGCATGTTCCCCACTTGCCTCCCTCTCCTCCTCCACCCTGTATGACATATTAGCAGGCTGAATAGGGAGGGCTCCTTTAAGAACACTAAGATCGTTAGCTGTTCTACATTGGGATATATAGCCTTTAGAAATCGGGTAGGGAGTCAGACCTGTTCCTTTCCTGAGCACAGCTTGGTGCTTCTTCATCACTCCGAGCACTCTGTGTGCTCCTCTGACCTCTTCCTATACTTCCTCTATGTGACTTGTTGTGAACAAGGTCCTGGCTAAGACCAGAACATGAACTCCCGTTCAGTCACTGTACAAACACTCAATGAGCCTATGTATAATCTACTTTGTTTATTGATTGTGCATAAGTAAATTGTCTCTTAATTGCATTCAAAACTGAGGAGTGCCATGGGTCTCTATCAATTACTGTGCTATGCACTTCTCCACTGAGCACCCCCCCACACTATGTACAAAGTGAGTGCCTTCTACAATATCTGCATGTTTCTAAACGCTGTAAGTCCCAATCCTGTTCTTGTAGATTGTAAGTTTTAATCATAAAACAAGGCTTGGTATCTCTAACTGCTGCACAGCCTGAGTACAAGCTAATCAGTAGCACAGACATATAAGATTCGTCCTTGGTATTAATAACAGCCTATGCTGCAATATATAGGCAAGCTTTTTTCTACTGCAGTGCTGCTGCAGTGTGAGAGTGGGTTCCTACTCATGAAACCTTTGCACTGGACCCACCAATGTGTTAAAATTGCCCTCTTTTTACTGTAATGTAATAGGTGGTGACTATGCATAGTTCTAATTTAGATTTATACATAGTGTCAATGGTAGCACCCATGGTAAATACGATATTGGAATGAATGGACAACATTACAGAGAATTCCATGATAGATTCATTTCTTATTCCTACTAGACCAGACAGCACATTCCATCATTTAATTTCGTTGCTCTCTTCTACAAAACCCTAAACAAATCAACATCAGTAAATACTTCCAAAACATATTAGTGCTTCACTAAAGCCCCCTCTCAGAGGTAGGACAGCTTGTAAATTCTCCGTTCATTGCTCCTGGGCTTTTATAATGGTGTTTCAGGTCTACATTTGTACCAACAATATTTTGTTTGAATATAACATCTACAAATGATTTCATAGTTGCTAAATGCTTCTGGAATTTATGATTATTGTTTTAAATATGCCTTAATAATTTTCTAATTATATCTCTTACCGGGCCTGGAAAGTAAAAAGGAATACCAAAAAACATAGATAGAAAGTATATTAGTGCTATACACGTTTTAAACCCTTTGCAACCAACTAACGAACAGAGCACTTATCTGGCGCCCTCTTTTTTTGGTTGGAGATCCACCAGCTTCTAGCCTCTTCTTCTGCCATCCAAGATGGCAGCACTAATTCCCAGACTACCTGAGAAATACTGTAGCCCAAGAGACTTCCTGGTGTCCTCAGATTGGCCAGCACTGCTCACTTGAGAAGTGGTGGCCAATCTGTGGACAGGACTGGACAGACATGCAGGAAGTGTCTTGGACTACCAATTGCACACTATTATCTCATGTAGTCTGAGAAGCAATGCGGTCATCTTAAATAGCAGAAGAGAAGCCTAGAAATTGGTGGATCTGCTGCTGAAAATATGAAAAAGAGGTCCCTATGTAAGCACTTGTAATTCCAGACGATGCGCAGTATGAGCTCTGCCTCCTCTTCAAACACCTGATCAAAGGGGGTGGGGGGCTGGGAGCTAAGCCCCCACCAATCAGATATTGAGATGATGCAGTGTCTCACTATCTGAGAAAACTTTTGTATATGCCATTGTATATTTTCTTTGCAATAGCTGCTAATTCTTCACGACAGGCTGGTAACTGCATTTCCACACTGTCACCACTAGTAGTAGCTGTCTAATCATTTATATAGTAACGGTCTAGTACAGGAAGTTAGTTGAGCGTTGAGAGTGGAGTTGTGAGTAGGTAGGAGGTTAGGAGAGGAGAGTCTGTAACTTAAGCTGTGTGCCACTGGGGAACTCCCAGGAGAAAAGGCAAGATAAATTGGAGGCCAAGCCCAAGGATTATTGGATTCCTTCTTTTTGTAGTGACACTGTCCTGGAGTCAGAGATGAAGTGGGTTAATTGGCTTAAAGCAACCTATTCAAATAATGGAGCAGATGACTGATGCCTGCAGCTAGGGATACTACCCTGTTGGTTGCCAAGTTCTAGTTCAGAAGATCCAAAGTACCAAAAGGCTGAAGATTCAGAGCAAGTTGAGGAAGATAAGAAAAGTATCACCCTCTCTATCAGATTGAGTTGTAATCTTCTTACCACTGCTTCACCGTGCCTGTTGTCTGGAGTTGCAGCTGACCTCCATCTTATGTACCAAGGCATTAATTGTGTGGATGTTACCTCAAGGCAAATATTTTTAAGTAAAGTTATTGTTGGCTAAACTACTGCCTCTCTCCTTATTCCACACCATCTCTCAACGGACCTTACGGTGCTGGCGTCACAAACACCAGGGACACTGCCGCCAAGGCACCCACACCACCAATGGCACCTCAACTATCATCTGGCTGGGGATCCCTGGACAAATAGAGAGTGCCCTGAGGGATTTCTTGCCTCCCTTCCCTTCACTGCACGCCGGCCCAGGAAGCTACAGAACAGTGAGTAATACTACTACCCCTATCGGCCTATCATAACACTCAAACACATTGCCCCTGCGGTCTGGTCGCCACAATGATCTATCCAAAGGAGAGGCCATTAACATGTACTGGATGTCCAACCCCTTAAAAATCCTTTTTTCCCATTTACATACTGTATATATAATAAAATAAAAAATAAAAAGATTATAATCGTTCTGATCATAACAAACTAATCTATTAAATAATCTTAGTACTTAACCCACCTGGTGAATACCATAACAAATGTCAATGCCAGAACTGTTGGGTTTTTTTTGTCACTTCGACAAAAAACTGCAATACAATAAAAACTACTGCTCAACTCATTACAAAAAAAAACAAGTCCTCACACAGTTCCATTGGCAGAAAAATTAAAAAAAAAGCTATGGGTGTCAGAATATGGAGACATAAAGCAATCTTTTTAATTTTTTTTTTTTTTTAGTACTAAAAGACATGAAACACCATATACAGTAAGGTCCATATATATTTGGACACTGAAACAAATTTTGTTTTTATTACCTGTTTACTGAATCATATTCAAGTTATAGTTATATAATGGACATGGACATAAAGTCCAGACTTTTTGCTTTCATTTGAGGGTATCCACATTAAAATTGGATGAAGGGTTCAGGAGTTTCAGCTCCTTTACGTGTGGCACCCTGTTTTTAAAGGACAATTGGACAATTGACTTAAAGGCAGTTTCATGGGCAGGTGTGGGCAAATCCTTCATTATTTCATCCTCAATTAAGCATATAAAAGGCCTGGAGTTGATTTGAGGTGTGGGGCTTGCATTTTAAGAAGTAAACATGCGGTGAAAGGAGCTCTCCGTGCAGGTGAAACAAGCTATCCTTCATCTTCAAAAAACGAAAAAACACATCCGAGAAATTGCTACACTATTAGGAGTGGCAAAATCTACAGTTTGGTACATTATGAGAAAGAAAGGAAGCACTGGTGACCTCAACAATGCAAAAAGACCTGGACATCCATGGAAAACAAAAGTGGTGGATAATCACAGAATAATTACCATGATTATTGGATTCCAATAATAACAGCCAACCAAGTGAGCAACACTTTCCAGGATATAGGCGTATCAATATCCAAATCTACCATAAAGAGAAGACTGAATAAAATTAAACACAGAGGGTTCACTGCACGGAGCTAGCCACTCATAAGCCTCAAGAATAAGATGGCTAGATTGGACTTTGCTAAAAAAAAAACACTTACACAGAGAATGCTATCAATTACAATAGCTATCCCCTCCCCCATGTACAACTGAAGTCAAAAATAGCATAGATTTAAATGTACAAAATACAAGTTTTCCCACAAAGAAGCAGCACTGGGGTCCTAGGTCCGAATCCAACCAAGGAAAACATCTGATGGAGTTTGTATGTTCTCCCTGTGTTTGCGTGAGTTTCCTCTGGTTACTCTGGTTTACTCCCACACTCCAAAGACATACTTATAGGGAATTTAGAGTGTGATCCCCATTGGGGATAGTGTGATGCTAATGTCTGTAAAGTGCTGTGGAATATATAGTAGTGCTATATAAATGTGTAAATAAATAAATAAAATAAAAATATAGCTGAGCCATATCTGGCCCGGCTATATTCCCTTGTCAAATCCCAAGGTTTGTTGGAAAGTTGGATCTTCACTCATAGGGAACCAGTTCCAATAAATGGCTCGGTCGCGATGGATCTCTTTCATGAGAGATACCTCTGCATATTCATTTCCCATGGAGCATTGCCAATAAGTTTCCATACCATGGAGTACTTCAAGTAAGTCTCCAGACAGAACTGGCCTCTTTAAGGAGATTCAACACCCTGCCTTAGCTGCTTCCAAGACATCACAATGAGCCAGCCAGAATCCTGTACTGTTGAGGGGCAAGCACCCTGAAATAGCAGTCTACGGATGGATATCTGGTCTGGCTACATTCCCTTGTCAAATCCCAAGGCTTGTTGGAAAGTCGTATCTTGGTTCATAGGGAGCCACTTCCAATAGCAAGATGGTTCTTTTTCTTTGGAGATACATCTTTGCATATAAGTTTTACCACAAAAATATATATCTGATAGGTTTCTCTTGCTCTATAACATACCTCCTGCACTACATTTTGTGGTGACAGGTCCTCTTTAAAGACGCACATTTCCTTCCAGTATTTCATGTATAGTAGGGTATGCGTGGTTTATGGCAGCTAGAATGCATGAGAGTCAATTGACAGAAAAATGTCATAGGGTTTTACAGTCTCTCACAAGTGATAGAGTCCAGACCTCTCCCCCAGAGACCAGGATAGCTACATACAGAGCCTTATCTGTTGATATTCTACCTTATCAAGGCTTCCAGCAGTACAATACAGTTGTCAATTACTCGCCCACCAACTCTCTAATGATAATGAGATGATTATCCCCATCCTGTGCCTGTACTTTATACAGCAAAGCTGACAAGTAAGTAAAAGTAGATTTAGACAGCCCAATGGAGCACACAATTATCGGGAAGGAACTTTTACATACAGCAATCTTCTCCAGTGTACAAGGACGTGCAAGCTTATCCTGATACATACTAATGTTTCTGGGCAGTAAAATACATTTGCTTGTTCATCAGGTGATCTCTGACACTTTTACGCAGGCAGATTATCGTGAATGAACTTGACGCTTGTTCCTGATATTTTGCTCAACAGTCAGGCAATATAAGGCCCATCATTACAGAGAACTAGAAGTATTAACTTATTGTGACTTCTCTGGTGCCCACTGTTCATGTTCACATAAAAAAATATTTAAAAAACAGAAAAAAAAAAATTAATCTAACCCCTTCCCATCACCAATCTGTAGATATTTGTACTGTCCAGTCCAGGGCATATACCAACAGTCCATAGGGTTATTATCAAAGTTGCTGCATTTTTCGGGTTTAAAAAACATAACTATTTAGACTTTTTGCAGTTTTACACCATGCTTGCCACTTTTCCAAAAAGGTGGAGATTAGAAGTAGGGTTGTTTGTGGTCTCTTTCTGTCCAGCAAATTTACTATGATTGATGCCACAAACTGGCATAAATATTAGTTCAAATCTATCCTGGTTTATAGCGCTGCCATAGATTTGACTTTTGAGCATGGGGCCAGAGACGTGCCTAATTTATTAAGAGGCCTACACTGCTTAACAATATAGGAGCACCTCACTGCAGAGCAAATTAGATTAAAACTTGGGAATGAAACCCCAGTCTTAATATAGTTCACCACCTTACATTAATGGCAGTAGTGGTAGATAGTGGTAGTTAGCAATCATATTATAGAGAAAGAGGAGCGGAGCAGATTGATATAGATTTTTGTAGGAAAAGATTCAGTTTCACTTGCAATTTATTCACTCTGGTCTTTAAAGTCAATGAGGCGGTCCTATCAGTGATTGACAGCCTTCCCTTTATGACTGTGCATACAAGGATATCTGTCAACCACTGATAGGACCACATCCTTGACTTCAAAGCCCGGAATGTGCAAGAATTTAAATGTATAAAATGCAACTTATACTAAAATCTTTTCTCACAAAACTAAAGATTAATCTGCTCAGCTCCTCCTGCTCTATAAGATGCTGTGTGTGGCTCAGACACCATGTTCAACCTGACAGGTTCCCTTCAAAGTGAGTAATGTGTTGAGCACTGGGACCTGAATGCAAGAAACCTCCTTGCTGTATTCTGGAAACCTGTTATGCCATGATGACATTACGGCATATCACGGCATGACGATATCACTATGAGATGAAAGAGAGGAGGACATGATCTGTGTCCTGGATATCACGTATATACAGCGCTCCTATGTTTCCTTGGTTCTAGGTGCATGTCTCCTAGAGGTGGTAAAAAGTCCCTGTGTTCGTGTAGATCCAACGTTTGGCAAAAAATAAAAAACGGAAACAGCACGTCCAATGTAATCTGTGATTTAATCCGGATTAAATCACAGATTGCATTGGACGTGCTGTCTCCGTTTTTTATTTTTTGCCAAACTTATGATCTGTGTCCTGTCAGCAAACCTTGCATATAGATATCTGCTAACAGGCATTGTATCACTATTATCTGTGATATGCATACAGTGAAATGTTGGGAAAACCGATCATTGCCACCCCAGCTTTCCCCAGTCTCAGGGCAATAAGTGTAAAAAAGATAAAGGGTTTTTTTAGGTGAAAAAAGTGATGGTTAAAACTAAAATTTTGCGTAATAACTTCATAACTTAATTTGTACTGTAAAAAAGCATTTCCCGAATTCGGGTTCGGTTCCAAGATACCATTTGGAACCGAACCCGAGTTCGTTAAAAGTTTTTTTTACAGTACAAATTAATTTATGAAGTTATTACGCAAAGTCTCTTCACTAAGCATTGAGCAATAACTTTGGCTGATCAGAACCAATACATTCTAATACTCTAGTATTAGAACAAAGTTTTATGTGAATCGACTTCGGATGTTTCATCCGAAGTCGATTCGCTCATCCTTAGTTAAAACTGCTAAGAGTACTGCTAAAAAAAAAAAAAAGCAGTCCAGCCGTCTCTGGTCTCCTGTTGCTCTGTTCTTCCTGCCATGACATTTCGACAGAAGGGCATGTGACCGCTGTAGCCAATTACTTGGTCATCTCTGCAGCAAGTGCTTTATCATAGTTTCTGTGAAGCAGTGATTTGCTGCCCAGAAACAATCATCACTTCATCCCATATGGCAGAGGTGGTTACTGCATGTAAATGCAGCTCTCACCTTTTCTGATTAGCAGGCAACAGGGCCGGTGCGTCCTATAGGCCAGGAGCGCCGGCCCTCCTCATGCTGCAGCCACCCAAGCACTCTATAGAGAGCCTCAGGTGGCTGCAACACTGCCCGGGCTGGCGCGTCCATGAGGGCGCACAGCCCGGGTGCAGCATGAAGATAGGGACTGAAGAGGAGGGAAGCGCTTAGCTTGGTGAGAAAGAGAGTGACAAGGGAGGAGGGTGAGAAAGAGAGTGACAAGGGAGAGGGGGAATGAGAGTGGCAAGGGAGGGAGGGGGTGAATGAGAGTGACAAGAAGGGGGACAGAGTGACAAGGTAGGGGGGTGAGAAAGAGAGTGACAAGGGAGGAGGGAGGGGGAATGAGATTGACAAGGGAGGTAGAGGGTTGAGAAAGAGTGACAAGGGAGGGAGGGGGGAATGAGAGTGACAAGGGAGGGAGGGGGAGAATGAGAGTGACAAGGGAGGGAGGGGGGGTAATGAGAGTGACAAGGGAGGGAGGTGGGAATGAGAGTGACAAGCGAGGGAGGGGGGAATGAGAGTGACAAGGGAGGGAGGGGGGAATGAGAGTGACAAGGGAGGGAGGGGGGAATGAGAGTGACAAGGGAGGGGGGAGAATAGAGTGACAAGGTTGGGAGAGATTGACATCCATCACACACACACAATGCAACCCTTACAAAGACAATGCACCCCTTGCACACATACACAGCAACACACAATGCATCCCTTACACACACACAATGTATCCCTTGCACACACACATACTGCTTCCCTTACAGACACAGAAACACACCTCGCAGCCCTTACACATACAAACACAGATTCACACGACACATTCCATACACACATTCAGAAACACACAATACATCCCTTATACACAAAAACACACTGCATCAACTCAACACACACACACTGCATCACCTCCACACACACACTGCATCCACTCCACACACACACACTGCATAACATCCACACACACACTGCATCACCTCCACACACACACTGCATCACCTCCACACACACACACACTGCATCACCTCCACACACACACTGCATCACCTCGACACACACACACACTGCATCCCCTCCACACACACACTGCATCCACTCCACACACACACTGCATCACCTCCACACACACACACACACACACTGCATCACCTCCACACACACACACACTGCATCCACTCCACACACACACTGCATCCCCTCCACACACACACTGCATCACCTCCACACACACACACACACTGTATCCACTCCACACACACACTGCATCCACTCCAAACACACACTGCATCCACTCCACACACACACTACATCCCCTCCACACACACACTGCATCACCTCCACAGACACTGCATCACCTCCACACACACACACACACACACTGCATCACCTCCACACACACACACTGCATCCACTCCACACACACACTGCATCCACTCCACACACACTGCATTACCTACACACACACTGCTTTCTATCCCTTACATACACACACACACAAACACTGCATCACCTACACACACTGCTATCCCTATCCACTACATCCCATAAGCACACACATTAGATTCTCTACAGCAACACATAACACATCCCCTACACACTTCACCTACTGTGAACAAACTCATGGGTGAAACATGTAGGTGGACTTATGGGTGGGCCTTATGGGTCTACTCACCGTCAGGCCCTGGGGCCCAGACCTTGAGCTGTGTAAAGGGCCCCAAAAAATGTAGATTCTTCCATTCTCCCAGAACATTGATTTTTGCCTCCAGAGAGCCTGTTCTACACCAGACCAGTGAAGCTAGAACCCATCATCATCCTCATCTGGGTGTAAGTAGGCGATCTAGGATATTATTCATGGCGCTAGTCTCTAATTTACCTCACATTAAAGGGACACTATAGTCCCCAGAACCACTGCAGCTTAATGTAGTGGCTCTGGTCTTTATAGCCTGTCCCTGCAGGCTTTTTAATTTAAACACGGCGGCACTGCAGCACTGGCGTTAGTTAATATGGCAGATCATATGGATGGGGCATTGTGATGTCACATGAAGGGGGGGGCAAACTTTTCTTTTGCCTAGAGCGGCAAAAATCCTTGCACCGGCCCTGCCAGGCAATTATCGGGAATGAACGGTTGCCTGCTGTCTTGGCCCATGTATAGGGGCCTTTAATTTCCAGCACAAAAAAGGATTGAACATGTTAAGACTGAGGGGGCATCTGGAAGGTATCTAATTTATCCCACCTCTTATCCAATCCAGTACTGAGCCACGCCCCCTGTACTAATCACATGACGGTGACGTCACCCCAGGTCCTTAGTGTTGTCCAAGGTTCGGGTTTATTGAAGAATCCCCTTATGGATTCTAAATGCCGTTATGGTCCGTGGTAGCGGAATCCATAATGGAATTCTTCGATAATCCCAACCCGAACTTTGGACGCTGAACTTAAAATACAAGTTCGCTCAACTCTACTACTGAGTTATTCAATTAAATCTAGCTGTATAGCACCTCCTGCTGTTTACTCTTTTTCTAAGTTCTCTGGACGCACATGCTCTGTTCCATCCGTCAACTGCCTCAGCCGTAGCAGACAGGTTACGCCCCCTGAGAAAGCTACCCCCCCCCCCCCCCACACACACACACACACACCAGAGCAATTGGAGCAATGAATGGGGAGAGCACTGGATCCATGTGAGGTACAGGGCAGGTTTTAGCTTTGTTAGAAGAAGACTGCCATGTACTGTAATTCTGATTTTTATTTTTGACACTAGCAGAAGCACGGGTATATTTCATCTATTTCACTTAATGTTTGTGTGTGTCGTTAAAAGATATCGACAGTATCCCCCATAACGGTGAGCTCCAGAGCCCCCACACCCCTTAACACTGACCCCTCCACAGTGCCCAGCCTTCTTAAAATGGGACCTCCACAGCAGCCCATCCCCTTAACTTTGACCTTGACAGCAGCCCGCCCCTTTAACAGTGAGTTTCACACCACCCCACTCCCTTGACAGTGACATCCCCAGCACCCATCCCCTTAACAGTGACTCTACAGCACCCCACCCCTTAACACTGAACTCCATAGAGGACTGTCCCCTTATCTGTGTCCTCCACTGTTCCCTGCCCCCTTAACAGAGACCTCCACAGCACCCATCCCTTTAACAGTGACCTCACAGTACCCTGATGCCTTAACAGTGACCTCCACAGCAGCTGCTCCTTTAATAGTGACCCCTGCCCCCTTAACAGTGACCTCCATAGTGGCCCCTGCCCCCTTTACAGTAAACTCCACAGTGCCCGCCCCTTTAACAGTGACCTCCAGAGCAGGCTGCTCCTTAACAGTGACCTTCACAGTGAACGCCCCTTTAACAGTGACCTCCACAGTTCCCTCCCTTTAACAGTGACCTCCACAGCAGCTTCCCCTTCAATAGTGGCCCCTGCCCCCTTAACAGTGAACTCCACAGTGCCCGCCCCTTTAACAGTGACCTCCACAGTGGCCTGCCCCTTTAAAAGTGGCCCCTGCTCCATTAACAGTGACCTCAACAGCACCCCGCCACTTAACACTGAACTCCATAGAGGACCGTCCCCTTATCTGTGTCCTCCACTGTTCCTTGTCCCCTTAACAGAGACCTCCACAGCACCCATCCCTTTAACAGTGACCTCACAGTACCCTGATGCCTTAACAGTGACCTCCACAGCAGCTGCTCCTTTAATAGTGACCCCTGCCCCCTTAACAGTGACCTCCATAGTGGCCCCTGCCCCCTTTACAGTAAACTCCACAGTGCCCGCCCCTTTAACAGTGACCTCCAGAGCGGGCTGCTCCTTAACAGTGACCTCCACAGTGAACGCCCCTTTAACAGTGACCTTCACAGTTCCCTCCCCTTTAACAGTGACCTTCACAGCAGCTGCCCCTTCAATAGTGGCCCTGCCCCCTTAACAGTGAACTCCACAGTGCCCGCCCCTTTAACAGTGACCTCCACAGCGGCCTGCCCCTTTAAAAGTGGCCCCTGCTCCATTAACAGTGACCTCCACAGCAGCTGCCCCTTTAATAGTAGCCCCTGATAACTTAACCGTGTCCTCCACAGCGCCCTGCCCCTTTAATAGTGGCCCCTGCCCCCTTAGTGACCTCCACAGCGCCCTGCCCCTTTAAGCCTACATAACGACATGTGTCACGCAACATTTTGTTGTACCAATGTTGCGCAACAATTTTTATAATGATAGGCTATGGTGTTGCACTGCGACATGCTGCAACTACAACACGACAGTCGCAAAAAATCCATCCAAGATGAATGCATGTAGCAGTGCAGTTGTGCCCTATTTGTCGTGCAGCCCTAGCCTAAAGCTGACCTACAGTAGTGAAGAAAAATGGCTGGGTCTTTATGGAAACCTGGAGTAAAACTGTGTGTGTGTGTGGAGACTAAGGGCCTGCAATCTTCTATTGGCTGATAAGGGACATGTGACCATGTGTATGGCAGTTGGGATATGAAGAGAAAGACTTGCAGGCTTGTATTGGCTAATGCAGGAAATTTTTTCGGAATATCTCAGGAACGGTACGTCCTAGAGAGTTGTGACTCCACAAGATTTATTTCCAGATAGCAAGGGATGTGTATACCAAGTTTCGTTGAAATCGATGGATGTGTTTTTGAGAGGTCATGGCACGGAACATACACACACACATATATATGTCCTTCTTCATATATATATATATATATATATATTGTGGGGAGTCGCTCTGGTAGACAGCGGTGCGGGTGCAGTACCGAGGCAAAACAAAGAGTCCAGGATGTGCAATAAACAGTGTTTTATTCACACTGACACAAAAATACACAGCAAACAGTCTTTCGGTGGTAATTCACACATGTCAGAAACAAGGAGGCAAAACAAAACAGGCCAACACAGGTTCAGTCACCTGGGAGGTTTAGGTGCAGGTTCGCACCAGGCTGTCGGCCCAGCCGCAGGAGAATCCACCTTCAGGTAGCCAGGAACAAAAGCCACCTCCTTGCTGAGCTCTTTCCTCCAGGACAGAGAACTCCAGAGCCCTGTTAGCAGCTCCAGGATAATCACCACACCAGACACAGCTGCTGGCTGTGTTTTATACCCAGCCCAAAACCAGGACTGGATCGTGGGGAGCAGCCACCCACCCTACACTTTAGCTGCTCCCGGTAAGAGCCGGCCCGATCGGCTTTGCAGCCATGCTATTTAACAGAGTCAAACAGCACTAGCTGCTGCAGACAAAAACCCGGCTCTTACCTCACCGAGGCCAGCAACCTCGGTGACACGTACCTGCCATCAAATATGACACCTTGCACCCTCTTACACACCCCCCCCCCCTTTGTTCAACCCTGAGGGGGTGAACACACGTGAGGCAGTGGACGCGGGACAGGGCATCTGCGTTACCCTGCAAGCGGCCTGCCCTGTGTTCCACGGAGAATTTGAAATTTTGAAGGGATAGGAACCACCTGGTGACCCGAGCATTCCTCTCCTTGGCCTGACTCATCCACTTGAGAGGGGAATGGTCGGTCACCAGACGGAACCTCCTCCCTAACAGGTAGTAGCGGAGAGATTCGAGTGCCCACTTGATAGCCAGGCACTCCCTCTCCACTATACTATATCTGGACTCAGCGGGACTGAGCTTACGGCTCAGGAAGACAACGGGATGTTCTTCCCCGTTGACCTCCTGAGACAGTATCGCACCGAGGCCTACCTCCGAGGCATCGGTCTGTACGACAAACTCCTTGTTGAAGTCGGGTGTCACCAAAACCGGGGACCCACACAGGGCCGACTTCAACGCGGAGAAAGCCTCCTCCGCCTTCTCACTCCAGCTAACCCTCCCAGTCTTTCGCCCCTTCAACAGGTCTGTCAATGGCGCTGCTATTGTGGCAAAGTGGGGCACAAACCTCATGTAGTATCCTACAATCCCCAGTAACGACTTTACCTGCCTGGTGGTGACCAGTCGGGGCCAGTTACGAATGGCCTCTACCTTAGTTACCTGAGGTTTGATGACTCCCCGCCCGATTACATATCCCAGATATTTGGTCTCTTCCAACCCAATCGCACACTTTTTTGGATTGGCGGTTAGTCCAGCTTTCCTCAGGGCATCCACTACCGCCTGCACCTTGGGTAAATGGCTTTCCCAGTCGGTGCTGTGGATGACTACATCATCTAAGTAGGCCGAGGCGTACCGACGATGTGGTCGCAGCACTATGTCCATTAACCTTTGGAAAGTGGCGGGGGCGCCATGCAGGCCAAAGGGTAACACCTTGTAGTGATACAGGCCCTGCGGGGTAACAAACGCGTTTTTTTCCTTAGCCGACTCCGTTAAGGGTAACTGCCAGTACCCTTTAGTGAGGTCCAGCACAGAAAAATAACGGGCTTGTCCTAAATTTTCAACAAGCTCATCTACTCGGGGCATGGGATACGCGTCAAACTTGGATACTTCATTTAACTTGCGAAAGTCGTTGCAGAACCGCAACGTCCCATCCGGCTTGGGTATTAGGACTATGGGACTGGCCCACTCACTTTTCGACTCCTCAATGACATCAAGCTTCAACATTAACTGCACTTCCTCCGCGATGGCCCGCCGCCGAGCCTCGGGTACCCGGTATGGTTTTAACCGGACCTTGGCCTGAGGCTCAGTGACGATGTCATGTCGGATGAGAGACGTGCGGCCAGGGAGGTCCGAGAACACATCCGTGTTCCGACTGAGGAACTCCCTGACTTCCTGAACTTGTTTGGAAGACAGGCTGTCTGCAATTTTCACCGTGGTTACTGCTTCACAGGCCTCGAACTGTGGGGCTGGACCCTTTCACCTAGAAGCCCTGGCCGGGGGCTGTGGTCGTCGGCCGCGTCCCTATCTTTCCACGGCTTAAGTAAATTCACGTGGTACACCTGCTCTGGCTTGCGCCGCCCTGGCTGGTGTACTTTGTAATTTACTTCCCTACCTTCTCGATCACCTCATAGGGGCCCTGCCACCTAGCTAGGAATTTGCTGTCAAGGGTGGGTACCAGAACCAAAACCCGATCTCCCGGATTGAAGTCCCGCACCCGAGCCTGACGATTGTACACCCTACTCTGGGCTTGTTGCGCTGCCTCCATATGCTCCCGGACCAAGGGCAACACCCTTTCCATCCGTTCCTGCATCTGGGCGACATACTCAATGACACTTTTGTGGGGGACAGGCTGTTGTTCCCATGCTTCCTTGGCGATATCCAACAGGCCCCGAGGGTGTCTGCTATAAAGCAGTTCGAAGGGCGAGAACCCAGTAGAGGCCTGGGGCACCTCTCGCACTGCGAACATGAGATAGGGCAGAAGCAGATCCCAGTCCTTCCCATCTCTAGACACCACCCTCTTTAACATATTTTTTAGAGTTTGGTTAAACCTCTCCACAAGACCGTCTGTTTGCGGATGGTAAACGGACGTCCGTAACTGCTTTATACGCAACAATTTACACAGTTCCTCATTACTTTGGACATAAAAGGGGTCCCTTGGTCTGTCAGAACCTCTTTTGGCAGGCCCACACGGGAAAACATCTCCATTAACTCTTTGGCAATGAGCTTAGCTGAGGTATGTCGCAGAGGCACCGCCTCCGGATACCGAGTGGCATAGTCGAGAACTACCAGAATGTGTTGGTGGCCCCTGGCAGACCTTGGTACAGGCCCAATTAAATCCATAGCGATTCGCTCAAACGGTACTTCAATAATTGGCAGAGGTACCAGAGGACTACGGAAATGTGGCTGGGGGCTAGTTATCTGACAGGTTGGACAGGACTTACAATAATTTTCTACCTCCTTGAACACACTGGGCCAATAAAACCGCTGCAGTATGCGGTCCTGGGTTTTCTGCCACCCCAGGTGTCCCCCAAGAACATGTTGGTGGGCAAGCTCCATGACAAGCTTGCGATACGCTGTGGGCACCACCAACTGTTCAACAGGTTCACCTCGGATTTGGTTCACCCGATACAACATATCCTGCAGAACAATGAATTGCGGAAACATTAATTCAGCCCCTGGTTTCTGGGGTTTACCATCAATTTCCAGCACATTCTCCCAGGCCCTGGTAAGAGTTTGGTCCCGGTGTTGTGCGGTCCCAAAATTTTCCCCGGAGACATTGAGGTCTGCCAACTCAGGCCCCGGTGGCAAGTCCTCCGTGTCTCCCACCATTACACTCAGTGGGGTTGTCTCCGCCACTACCGCTGCAGCAGTGGTCACCCCTACCGCTGGCCCTTCAGACTCGGGCTCCCAGGTTTCTGGCCTTCCAGTGGTATCAGGCCACTCTGCTAGGGTTACCCCTGTCGCAGGGCTATTAGACACTTTCACTTCAGGCCACAGTGACGGAAAACCAGGGAAGTCTCTCCCAATTATCAGTTCATAGGGTAGCTTTGTGGAGATCGCCACTTCACAAGTCCAGGTGCCGGCCGCCGTGGACAGAGACATTACAGCAGCCTCCATGTTGCCAGAAATTCCTGCTTGCAACTTTGCTGGCTTAATATATATCATGCACTTTAGCAAAAAAAACTTCGGCGTTCACGCCAGCCTCACTGCGCATGCCCGCATCCGACACCAAATGTGGGGAGTCGCTCTGGTAGACAGCGGTGCGGGTGCAGTACCGAGGCAAAACAAAGAGTCCAGGATGTGCAATAAACAGTGTTTTATTCACACTGACACAAAAATACACAGCAAACAGTCTTTCGGTGGTAATTCACACATGTCAGAAACAAGGAGGCAAAACAAAACAGGCCAACACAGGTTCAGTCACCTGGGAGGTTTAGGTGCAGGTTCGCACCAGGCTGTCGGCCCAGCCGCAGGAGAATCCACCTTCAGGTAGCCAGGAACAAAAGCCACCTCCTTGCTGAGCTCTTTCCTCCAGGACAGAGAACTCCAGAGCCCTGTTAGCAGCTCCAGGATAATCACCACACCAGACACAGCTGCTGGCTGTGTTTTATACCCAGCCCAAAACCAGGACTGGATCGTGGGGAGCAGCCACCCACCCTACACTTTAGCTGCTCCCGGTAAGAGCCGGCCCGGATCAGCTTTGCAGCCATGCTATTTAACAGAGTCAAACAGCACTAGCTGCTGCAGACAAAAAAACCCGGCTCTTACCTCACCGAGGCCAGCAACCTCGGTGACACGTACCTGCCATCAAATATGACACCTTGCACCCTCTTACAATATATATATATATATATATATATATATAGATATAGATATATATATATATAGATTAGTCATGGTAAAAAACCCTTTAAAAATAATACAATGCAGTTTACCAAGTAATGGTCAGCAAAGGATTCATATCCTAGAAGCTCCCAGATCTTAGCACTGTGTAGCATCCATAAGATACTAATCAATGGGAATGGGGATGAACATTGAGCAATATGGTGCCATCCACCTGGAAGTAGGGATGATACCATTTTATTCCGTTTCTGGGTAATAGATTACATTTGAAAGACCCTAAAAAAAATCTAAACCTAGATAGATGGGTGTGCTTGCTGATCCTCCTCGAATTAGAAATTGAGACAGTAACTGTGTCAGATGAGATGAATAAAAGAATGTTCCTACTGAATGGGATATCCAGACAGTAATTGCATTCCGCACTTCTATCTCACGCACTCGTTACTCATTATTCATTGCCAATAACCTTGGGTTATAGCTGTAGATGCCAGAAACTCAGCATACAGCTTCATGAGCCGGATATCCAGTGCATATTCAATGCATGAGAAAAGGTTAAAGCGCGAGGTCTGGGTTCACTGACGGCCTTGCTCGGACGCAAGCAATTCTGGCACATACTGAGCTGCTGGTTTTCTCCTAGGCCTGGATTTATTTGCTGCTTCTAAAATAGATCACCGTTCACTAAGAAGATTTTCCTTCGTACCAGAAACACAGATCTATTAGTTAATGCTCTAGGATTGTTTTTTTCTAAAAGCTGTATATACTGTGCCTGGGTTGTCCCATCCTGTGTTGATGGGGTTAATGAGAATTTTGCTCTCCTGCATTTAAGCACAGATTCTCTAATCTAATTTTAATGGCATTTTCCCAGTGAACACTACTAATTTCTAATGGAGATAGTATTGCGGGGTATAAGCTCAATCTCCCTATCTAAGATCGAATCGTACTCTTGTTTTTCTGCCGCTAGTGCATCTAGCTGAGTTTAATATGCAGCTATCACATGAGGAAAGAGCCCCTATGGCTCAGGGGAGAAGGAAAACACGATAAAATTCACACAAATCCAGGCAGCTTCTCATCAGGCTCCATGCTTGCTAAAAATGCCATTAATCCCCGCTGAATTCATATTCTGCGATAAATGGGACCTTATATACATAGGATGCACACTAAAGCAGAAACAGTGATAATAATAAAAAATCCACTTATCCCATACAAAGCTGAGCTACATACCAAATATATGCTATGTATAGTTCTGTACCATAGTCATGTGCATATTATGAAGGAACATGTTGAATCAGTTGCAGTTATGGCGTTTCTCAGCCATTAGTGATAGCATGACACTACATGCACCGCTAGTTATACCATGGACACTGAAATTGGATTTGGCTTCAAAGGGTATTCCCATCCCAAACATTGATGGCATAGCAACAGGATGGGCCATAAATATTTGACAGATGCAGATCCCAACTTTAGAAGAAGGTTCCAGCCCCCACCCCCCTCCCCAGTCCTGCCTAGAGGTGCAGGGGCATAGCTATAGGGGAAGCAGAGGTAGCGGCTGCTTTGGGGCCTGAACTCACAAAGGGCCTCTCCAGGAGGAGTTTTTATTGTCAGGGCCCCCTCAACTGTACTATACAATGACATTATATACAGTGACATGACCTACAGTTTATGTGTTGGAAACAGATGGAGCGGCTGCCGAGCCTCATCTGAGATCTCGATCTTGACTAGCCACAGGAGTGGGGGCTGCACGTGAGGATGGGCTTGCGAAGAAATTTGCTCTGGGGCCCAGTCAGTTCTAGTTACGCCACTGTAGAGGTGGTTAGGACTACAGCCGAGTGGGCTTTGTCACTTTGTTTATATCATACCTCCCAAGCAAGTGAAAGGGAGTTATGGAAACTGCTTAGCTTAGCCCGCTCAGCTGTTTCCAAGGTTTCAGCCAAGTCTGGCCACCACATCCAGGTTAGGTAGCCCAGGGTGTTATGAGGATTAGTTATAAAGAAAGATAAGTGTGGATGCCAGAGATGGGACCTGTATCTATCAAACATTTATGGCACATTCTGTGGATATGACATAAAGATCTGAGATGGGAACAACCAGTCTAGAGCTCAAAAGTGATATATAAGTAAGTATCTTCGTATGATGTATACCAGCGATTTATTTTCTCCAGATCTTGCTGTTTGCTGCTTATTAGCTCGGCCAGAACACTAATCTATTTCTAGAACTTAGCTACAGAGCCTCCAAGGGAGTCTGAGGTAGACTGGGACACACCTCCTGTCTCACCAGGCTGCTGCACTCTCCTTCGCCTCAGAAGCTCTGCCTCTTCAGATTGGCTGCTGTGTATAAACACAAGCCAATTACAGGGTCACCAGGAAGTCTGAGCATGGAGAGTTTCTACTATGGCAAAGGAGGAAATGGGCAATGAGAAAGAGCTGATCAGGTCATTTCTGCATGTATACAGAGAAGAACAAGCTTTAGCAAAGACAAGCCTAGAAAACTTATATTTTGCTCAATAGAAGTTAGGGAATGAGCATTAGAAATGTAGGAAAAGGATAGGGAGGAATTATTCTACAGTATTGAAGCAAAACAGGATTCAATAGGGGTGTTTACAGCCTGGGTAATAGGAACAATCCTATTAAGCCTTGCTGCACTGTTGCTCATTTCAGGTTTGCAATACCTCTGTAATCAAACTGTTCTTGTTATTGGGGTCTTATTAGCCCTTGTGCAGTTATATATATATGTTCTAAAGCCTTTTTTTGTCTTGTATTAATGGGGGGGAGGGGCTTATTAACCGTTGTGTGGTGAAGTGAGAAAATTACAGCCCTTTTTGGCATGTATTAGTGGCAACACAAAATATTATTTGCCGTTTAGCTGTGAAGTTTCATTGTACTACAGCCGTTTACGGAGTGTATTAATATGATAGATATGTACTTCCTATTAGCCGTTCTGCGGTGAATTTTGATTGTTATATTTATTTTTCTGGTGTGTATTAATAGGAAAAAGAATACGTCTTATTAGCTGGTCTGCAGTGAACTGACATTGGTATACAGCCATTGTTGGGGTGTATTAATGGGAAAAATAAGTACATGTTATTAGCCGTTCTGCTGTGAATTTACATTGTCATACAGACATTGTTACGCTGTATTAATAGCAAAAATAAGTATGTATTATTAGCTGTTCTGTGGTGAGTTTACATTGTCATACAGCCATTGCTGGTGTTTATTAATTGGAAAAATAAGTACTTCTTATTAGCCATTCTGCAGTGAATTTACATTGTCATTCAGTGGTGAATTTTCTTTTGTGAAACATCCTTTTTTGTGAAAATTGATGGGTGATTGTAGAGTATCCTCCATAGGGACTAACAATTCGTCGATTAGCCATTCAGTGGTGAAATTTGTTTGTGATACAGCCTTTTTTGGGAAAATTAGTTGGTGGCTGTGTCTACGGTCAAGGACAATACAGTATATGTCCTTTACGGCCCACTGGGTAAATGTGGATCCTGCCCAGCCACACCAGCAACTTGGCCATGTGATGCCGGTTCTGCCTCCATGTTCTCATGCCATTGGTCCTACGACAATGTCCTCCTTTGCCTCCTCATCCTCCACCATATCCTCAGCCTCCACTGCAGGGACAATTCACCAACCAGTAGTGTGGCATCAGACCAGTTGTTTAGTGTAGTGGGGGCCATAGTTACCCCAAGGAGAACTCGCCTGAACACCCAAAATGTGGAGAGACTGACCTTTGTCAAGAGGAATCAGGCGTGGATCAGCCAGGATTTCCACCCACCAATGCCTGATGCATCAGATTAGATCATCCATGCTGCCTCACCCAAACCTTGACAAAAGAGACCGGTTTCTTCTGGCTACCTGCCTCAGCTACTATTCTGATACTGCCACCCTCCTGATGCCACACATCTGATGCTAAGTGCTGCTTCTTACACCAACCTTCGTCAGTGGGTACTGTTACCGGGTCACCCTGTGGTATCCTCATGCTGCTGCCACCTCCACACTATGTCACCTTGCCACTCTGTGGCCTTTTCATGCTGCTACTGCCACCTCCACACTCTATCATTGCGCCACTCTGTGGCCTCCTCATGCTGCTGCTGCTGCTACCTCAACACTATGTCACCTTGCCACTCTGTGGCCTCCTCATGCTGCTGCTGCTGCCCCCTCAGCACTATGTCACTGGGCCACTCTGTGGTCTCCTCATGCTGCTTCCACCATACCACTATGACAGTGGGACACTGTGGACTTCTCAAGATGTTCTCCCACCCTCCCCACTCCATGACTGGGCCACTATTTTGCCTTTTTGGCCTGCATGACATCACCAGTTATTTGACCCTTCTTCTGACCCTTCTTCTGATCTGTCAGTAGGAAGGAAAAATGAGATGCACAACGGATCCTGTCTGTGTAGCAGCTGTAAGGCCTGTATGGTCCCATCAGAATTGGCTTATGATTTGGTAGCCAAAAGCAGGAATGGGTACAAAACACAGAAGACATGCAAATATTCCATTCACGTGTCATCTCTGTTTTGGATCGACTCCTGTTTTTTTTTTTTGCATTAGCAATACTGATGGATTACTGACCAAATGCTGACCGAGTGAGGGTGGATGTTCAACACACAGGATCCGTTTTTTGGGGGGTTATTGTTCTGACAGATCAGAGGAAGGGCAGATTAATCAGTGACATCAACACAAACTTACTGCTGACACCCTCTGCACTCTGTCAGGGGGGCTCTACTTGTATAAGCGTTTAATAGAACAGGTTCTGTAGACATTTATGTGGAATCCGCTGACGACGGTGTAAAAGGAGTGCGCTTCTTCCTGACGCTAACATTGACCTGTAAGGCTGAATTCATACTTGAGTTATTTGGTCAGTTTTGGCCCTGTAACTGCCCAAATAAGTAAAGTGTGCAGTGATTCTAAGAGCGACACCTGTCATTTCACAGTATTGTTTCACTACCACAGACTCCTTATGCATGTTACTGCAAGGCACAGTGTTCTACACCACTGTACAGGCTCACTGCAGCCAGGAAATAGCTGTTTTTTTACGCGATTTTACGGCGCAAATAAGTTCGGATTGAATCGTTTTGAAAAATTCGCTCATCTCTAATCAAGTCAATAGGTCTTCTTTAAAGAATACTAACTCACTCTCTAGCAGTGTCTTGTTTCATCCCAGCTCAGCTGCATCTATACATTTTAAACCTGGCCCCCCACACCCCCATCCCCCAGTCCATTCAAAGTGTATTGGCCATTTTGGGTTACTGCACCCCAGATGTTCCATATATGAAGGTGACCTGAGTTTCTGCCTTGGGTGCTGGTATGCTACATACAAATTTATCAGTGCATTAATGGGGTTGATTACAAAGCAATGCAATTTATACATAATGTAATTGAAAACTAATGGATTGGCATGCTAAACTACACCCTAAACCAAAGGAACAGTGTAACAGCAGCTGCTGTGCTCCGCTGTTCCCCTGCTTGACGCTGAGGTCCCGGGGCGCCGTGTTCAGCGGTGATCTGCGGCCAGTGCTTCCCATTCACCGCTGCAGTCCTGGGCTCTGTCTGTGATCCGCTCCACAGTTTCCTCTCAGCCCTGGCCACAGCATGCTTACTGATTGTTTCCTGCAGCACTTCCTTAAGGGTCGGCACGCGTCCCTTCCTGGGCTTTATAGGTTAGATCAGTGATGGGCAAACTGCGGCTCTCCAGCTGTTGCAAAACTACAGCTCCCAGCATGCAAAGACTGCTTACAGCTATCAGCCTACAGCAGGGCATGGTGGGAATTGTAGTTTTACAACAGCTGGAGAGCTGCAGTTTGCCCATCCCTGGGTTAGGTCATATGACCTCGCTGACCAATCCTAGCCCCCCTGCGCATATATAAGTGACTCAGCCCCCTTCCCAGATGCTTCATTGTCAAGGTTCCTGGTTTACGCTTGTGTTCCTGTGTTCCTGACTTGTACCTGTATTCCTGGACTCTGCTACCTGTTAGATCCCTGCCTGCTTGCCTTGACTCTCCTGTTGCCATCATATTGCCTGACCTATACCTGTGCTGCCTGCCCTGACCTTTTGCCTGTCTAACTACGCCTCTGCCTCATCCTTCGGTCCTGGACCTCTGGTACCTTTCTCAGGTACCTCCTGGTCTGCCTGGACCAGCTGCCTTGTGTGCCTATTCTCCTCAAGAGGTAGAGACCTGGTGTCCCCCTCAGGAAAGTCTATCCCCACCATCAGGGGTACTGTGAAGATCGAGGGGTTTACTTAGACAATGCCCTCAGAGGAGGTATGACACGTGGCACAGTGGGTTCACACCGGCTGATTCGTGACAAACAGGCATTGAGTTGCATAGCTAATTTGGATAGTTTTATTAGCCAAAACATACACATAGCTGCATGCTTTTAAATCAATGTGTATGAGTAGGTTGTTTTGAATAAGTACGTTCAATATTTTCTTTAAAATTAAGTAGTATTCAAGAAAATTGCTTTAATTTGTTGAAAATGAAAAGTAGAGTTAATCTGATCAAGCAGAAGGATATCCCCTAATTAGTAATAGGTATGTTTTTAATGTGTTATTCGGTTTATTTAAAGAGGACCATCACCACAAAATACAATACAATCTGCAGGCAGCATGTTATAGATTCAGTAAAACTTGTAATTTTTACATTTATATCTCTGCTCTCTTTACACTTCAGACCACTCCTGTGTACAGCTATCAGTGACTGATAGCTATTTCTATACACAGACTTACACAAAGAATGCTATCAATCGTTGAGAACACCTCCCCTGTGCACAAATTAAGTGAGAAAGAGCAAAGATTTAACGTATAAATTGCAAGGTTTACTGAATCTTTTCCCACAAACTTTAAATCAGTATGCTCAGCTCTTCCTGCTCTATAACATGCTGCTTGCAGATTGCATTACATTTTGTGGCAACATGTCTTCTTTAAACAGTTAGGAGTTTATGATATACTTGAGCATGGCATTCTCGCAACCTTTTCTGACCATCAATGCATCAGTCACCATCAATGATTGGTAAGGGGGCAGGGAGAGGCAGGGGAATGGGCTGGCTCTTGAATACAACAGACTCATTGTCATGAGTGTGCTGTATTCTTTCTTATTGGCTATCATCCAAGTGGAACAACGTATTTTTGTGCCATTTCTTTTTCTTCCTGAGCATCAGAACACGACAAGCCTAGGAGTCATTGTTAGGCTTCTGGCTGCTGTAGCAACCCATTGGCAATACATGATTGCATCATGAAGGGCCAATGCAGTGAGACAGGGAGCCCCCCTTCAACACTACTTAGATGCAGTGGTCAGCATTGACAGTGACATCTAAAGGGTTAAATGACTGGGATCGGCCAGGCTGCCAACTGTATAGGTAATGGTGTAGGCACAACGCCATACTATTACGACACTGCACATTAAATGCCTACTTGCAGTCATGTAATAGTAGGAGCTGAGTAGGAAGGAGCTAATTGTCCCATGCCATCCTTGACTATCAATCCCTAGTATTTTTAGTTATAATTGATTATCCCAATTTCCCATAAGTACAGCCCTCAATGCACCTCTATCTTCCACTCTATGCCATATCTGCAATTGGGCTTACTGGCTCCTGCAGAAACTATTGCATTCAAGAGAATGGCTGTCCATGTCATACAAGGACAGCTCATGTCATCCAGAATGGGGGATTCTATGCGAGGAGTCATCCTCTATAAGAACATTAGGCCCTAATAGGGCCTATAGACAGGGGCTGTCATCATGAGACAACCCCTTAAAGGTAACCAAGTAGGGTGCTAATTACAACATTGATGAAAGTCTGATTACTTTTGCATTATCAAGCAGATAAATGTATTTATTATATTTTTTTCACCTATGATACTTGACCAGAAATAATTGTTTATGCATATCATATTATTTCCTTTCATAAACTCTTGTTACACAGTTTTTTCTCCATTTGCAATAATGTTCTCACTCTTGGAAATCCAGGTATATGAAGCATAAAGATCAGCGCTCTTTAGTTCAAGTTCATTCACTGTGAAGAGAAGAGAGAGAATCTTAGAATCAGGAAATAACATCAATGTGCAGGAGCCCATAGGATTGCCAGGTCATGCATTTAAAGGGAAACAATCATTAAACCACTAAGTTTAATATGTTGTGGGACGACTGAAAGGAAATATTTCCTATGCCGTATAATATGTGACTGCACCAGAGAGCTATCAGGGCACTGGAAATTGGAAATTCTGAAATTGGTTAGCCATGGCTTCTATTCGGAACACATCCAGCAAGTTATTACTGAGGTCAATGAAAAGGTTTCATCTAAAAATAAACACCATTCAGAAATGGAGACATAAAAATAAAAACTAAGGAACCTGGCAACCCTAGTAATAACAATAATAATAGTAATAATAATATTAGTAATAATAATAGTAATAATTATATCAGTAATATGTTTTTTTTTATTTTGCAACACAGTAATCAGTCTATTATTTAGCAGTTTAAAGAAGACTTCTCAGAATGTTCTCCCCTATAGTACTTATTCTACTTGTGGGGATCCTAGTAGGGCTTTTTTAGAGCAATACTCTCTGGGAAAAAGTATGCAAAATAGCTCTCTTCCAGAAAGAAGAAAACTTTCTCTTCAGTCATAGTGCCACCTCCCAAATAAACACAGAAAAGTGTGCAGGTCCCCAACTTATAATTATATTTATCGTCAAGGCTTAAAATATATACTTTTATATATAACTTCAGTACTGTGCAAAGGTCTTAGGCAGGTGTGATAAATGCCACAAAAGTAAAAATAATTTAAAAAAAATAGAATGTTAATAGTATTTTTTATCAATTCACGAAATGCAAAGTGAATGAACAAAAGAGAAATCTAACTCATATATCGATATTTGGTGTGATGACCACATTTTGCCTTCAAAAACCAAACAGGTGATAATTATCTATTTTTATCTGTAGGTTGAAACATTGTCAATAACTGAAACAGAAATAGCTGTATAGGAAGCATACAACAGGGTAAAGAATAGCCAAACTCTGATACAAAGGTGAGGTTGTGGATTACAGTTTCATGTCACAGGTCATACAGCATGGCAAGAATGAACAGATCAAGAAGACATAAGGCATTTATACGGCATCGGCAAGCTCTCTCCCAAGCAAAGATTTCAAAGCAGACTGGGCATCAAGATGTGTTTTTTAAGGTCTTTTGAAGAAGCACAAAGAAATGGGCAATGTTGAGGACCACAGACGCAGTGGTCAGCCAAGGAAACTTGCAGCAGATAAAAGACACATCGTATTTATTTCCCTTCAAAATCAAATTATGTCCAGCAGTGCCATTAGCTCAGAACTGGCAGAATCTGGTGGGACCCAGGTACATCTACTGTTCGGAGTAGTCTGACCAAAGAAGTATGACCAAAGAAGAATTGTGGCCAAAAAGCCATAGCAACATAGAAACAAGGCCAAGCAACTCAACTATGCTGAAAACATAGGTACTGGGGTGCATAAAAATGGTTTCAGGTGCTCTAGACCAATGAGACAAAATTTGAAATATTTGGCTGTAACAGAAGGCCAAAGAGCTGGAGAGCGGTATAATAGTGTCTGCAGGCAATAGTGAAGCAGGTGGGAGATTCCTTGCGAGTTTGGGGATGCATTTCAGCAAATAGAGTTTGGGATTTGGTTTGAATTAATGATGTCCTGAATGCTGAGAAATAGAGGCAGATACTTATCCATCATGCAATACCATAAAGGAGGTGTCTGACTGGCTCCAAATTTATTCTGCAGCAGGACAAGGACCCCAAACATACAAACAATGTAATTACAAACTATCTTCAGCGTAAAGAAGAAGTAAAAAAGGAGTCATGGAAGTGATAATATGGCCCACAGAGCCCTGATCTCAACATCATTGTGTCTGTCTGTCTGTCTGGGATTATATCGAGAGACAGAATTATTTGAGCATGCCTACATCCACAGAATATCTGTGGTTAGTTCTCCAAGAAGTTTAGGATACCCTACCTGCCGAGGTCCTTCAAAAACTGTGTCCAAGTGTAAGTCAAAGGGTGGCCTCACCAAATACTGATTTGATCTAGATTTCTTCTTTCTTTATTCACTTTGCATTTTGTTAATTGATCAAATAAATAAACTATTAACACTTGAAAATGGGTCATGAACAAATTTGAAAAGAATATGTCTAATTTATTTAGATTATGAAAAGATGCCTTAGGGTTAATGATAATACTCATCTATGGGTAGCTAGCGGTGTTAATTGAAAACAATAACCCTTTACTCTGATGTCATTAAATGTGAGATGTGAGGAATGTTGACTTCAAGTTTTACAGAATTGTTCTACATGAAAAATTCTCACTTCAAATATGAACACTAAGTGTACCGATTGATAGGTCTATAGTTTTAATTGACCTCTGCTAAAAGATATGGGTCCTTTGTGAAAAGTGTGTGTGAAAATGTATGGTAGAGATAGTGCATAAACCCATACAATGGACTCAGACCTGGCATGTTTTGATGTGTGGTCCTTTAATTTTGAAATAATAGCCTTGTCTTCTCCCTAGGGCAAATCTCGTGTTACCCTCAGTGGCCTCATTGTGTTAGGGATTGGGAAGGCCTCTCCAGTTGCAGTATAATTATTGTAAGAGCACTGGATGACATCCAATGCTGGCAGGCTCTCATTCAAGTCACGATGCGATTCTTGTCACAGAACGAGACAGCCTGCCTGTCTATCTCGGTGGCCCGGACTCTAACCTGTCTGCCCTTCCTCGTTCACACCTTCACTTATCCTGCTCCTAATCTTGCAGGGAGGCAGTTAACTGCTTGAGTGCGAAGAATGACTGACAGCAGCTGTCTCTTTCATAGCAGATTGGACCAAAAGCTTCCTCGTCACTGGCAGTGTTGTGATTCAGCTTAACCCGTTCCGTGACAGATCTGTCTGCGAATTTGAAAAAAGGAATTATCTGCCTCTGTTCTTTTTCCTTATGTTCCGGTGCAGATGCCTAGTGAACAGAGACTTTTTAAGGTGCAATCAAGATTCTTAATCTCGATTTCCTAATGAATAGAGATTATTGAACTGATCTGCCAGGTTTAAGAATTGCAGCAAATTTCGCTGATTCATATCTTAGTGAATAATAAGATGGGAGAATTGATTTGCCTAGATTTGTAGCAAATTGGTGTGATTTGTCTCCTGGAGAAAAAAATGGAGAATAGAAATTCAGAAAAATTGACTATATCTGTATTTTTCTTGGCTATTTTGGTATCGGATCCTAAAAGGGAAAAGATCATATTCCTAAAGATATTGCTAAAGGTAAGGTTAAATCATGTTATTTCTTATTACTTAGGCAATCAATTTGATTATGAAAAACAAAACAATGGGAGATAAGATTCCCTCAGCATTAAGGCATTGAGCCCTTCATACGGTTGACAGCACTGGGAGATGAGGCACTATCTTCTACCCCATAAAAGAGTTTCTGGTAACCATAGGCAAAAACATAGCTGTGACAGCTGCTGAATTATGTGCCCCAAGTCCTGGATACCAGGAGGGGGCGACAACAATCCACTTTGCCTTGTCCAGCGTATTTAGATATATGACCAGGGCAGCCATCTGGAATTTTTGGATGAAAGAAAGACTAGTTACCACACTGATGAAGGCTCTAGTCCAGGCTGGGTGCACAAATTGCATTTTACAATTTGCCGTTCTCTTCATTTTTCTTTTTAGAAATATTAAGAAAGCATCAAAAAGAGAGATGAAAAGAATAAAACTTTCCTTCGCGAAGCTGTATTCATTTTTTTTTCTTTTTGATGCTTTCTCCCTCTCTAGGTTTGTTCCCAATTTGCCAGAAAAAATACCAGTGAAAACAGCATGTATAACAGAATGTGTGAAGTCGGCCTTAAGGTGGTGTCAAATGTGTGATTTTGAGTGCTAATGTTTTTCCGCTTTAAAAAAAAAAATGCGTGAAGGGTAATACACATCAGCTGTCACATAGGTGCGATTAACATGCTTAATGCTGTGTTTCTATGGCATATGATACACAGGCGATTTTTAGAAGCTCCGTTATGCTAATAAGATTGCCTGCGATCAAATGTGCTTTCTAGTAATTTAATTAATCTCTAGCAGTCATGTAATCATCTTCCTATTTTCCACACTTTTCTATATATCTCCCTTATTACCTGAATATTTCCCCCTAAAAAAAAAAAATATTTTTTTTTTCACCTGTGTTATTCCCCAATTAAAAGTAATAGAGAAGAAAATACAATAAAGAAGGATAGGGTATGCTGTAATTCAATAAATCTCTTTCATATGACACATGGCCACAATAGATTTGTCATTATTATTAAAAAAAAAAGCTTGATGGAACCACAGGAAGCAGGCAGGTGTTGACCTGGCTTTTTTCTTACGACCACAATTTGACACACAAGATTTTCAAGTTTTAGTTAAAGGGGTTGTCCCATAAAAATATTCTACAGTTTTCAAAGCAGCACCTGCATCTGAATACTTTTGTAACTGCATGTAATTAAAAATTTAGCATAGTCCTTGAGTTATTCAATAAAATGTATCTGTATAGCACCCCCTGCTGTTTTTTTTTTCTTATTTCTTTGACCTGCTCACTGAGAAGGCCGCACATGCTCAGTTTCATCCTTTAACTGCCTCCTGAGCTGTGATAGGCAGAGCTGAGACACGCCCCCTTACCTACAGCAGAAAAGACACACCCCTGAGCTGTCAGCTTGATATAAATCTAGCGGAGCAATGAATGTGGAGATCTCTGGATCCATGTGAGGTACAGGATTGGTTCTAGCTGTGTTACACTATATGATTTTTGACATTAGTCATAACTCTTTTAACATGTTTAGGCTGTAAGCTTTATGCTTCTAGCGTTCGTGAGCTTTCAAATTTTAGTAAACTAAGTAAATCAGGACCTCCTGAGCCCCCCCAAGAGCAGCTGCTTAGTCTGAAGATGTCATACAAACTAGATCGATTTCAGCGGAACAGGGTAACCACCTAATGTCTGGTGGCAGATGTTGGAGGAAAGAAGTAAAAGACATGTTGGATTTTAGCATACTGCATGCTTTATTCTCATGGAACACAAGCAACCTTTAGAGTTGTCTGCCACTCGCTTATTCTCCTCCCCCACTGAGAATGCCTGCAAGTTTGGCTGGCATGCATGTGTATGTGCATGTATAGGAGAAAAAGTTGAGGGCCGAAAGAATGTTTGCTGAAAGCTATCAATTGTGTATGGCCACCTTAAGCCACAGTCCAATGGGGTTGTCACCGGGTGACACACTGTTATAATGGCCTCACTGCTTATTGTTATTAATGAGTCAGTGGCAGGCATTTAAAAGGACATCTGTGTCTAACACATTGGTATTGAGTCATCTTTGGCAGGCCTATTGGGTGAGGCACCTAAATGAGAATCGAAAGGAGGTACCTAAAGGGGTTTTCTAGGTTTTATCCTCTGGATAGGTCATCAACATCAGATCAGTAGGGGGCCGACACTCCGCACCCCTACCAATCAGCTCTTTAAGAAGGCTCCGTCCACTGTGTAGTTTCCAGAGCCAGCGTAGTGCAGCTCATCTCCCATTCACTGAAACACTCTAGCACGGCCTCTTGACAGTGAACGAACCTTTGTGCCTCCGGCTCCATCCACTGTATAGTTTCTGGTGCCAGCTGCAGCCTGAAGCAGGTGACCGATGGGGTGCGAGGTGTCTTCAGAAAACTCCTAAGAAAGCATCTGTGGCTACTTCTTTTGTGTCACAGGCAGTCCGTGGAGGGTGAAAGGTTTCACTTATTTTCGATTTGCATTGTTAGAAATTACATGGTTTTTGCAGCTTTTTTTGTGCAGTAGTTATGTGACACAAAGTCATTTATCCTCGTATTAATGTCTTAATTGCTGGTGTTATAAAAATAAAAAAAAACACTAAACCATACACATACATCTATTCTATAGACACCAAAATCTATCTATGAACTATGTAATATTCCTTCACTTCTGGCATAAAAAGATTAACCTGTGACTGGTCATAGTGCCAAGATAATAGTAAACTCTGCGTTCAATCTATTGACTGCATGCTTGCTTCAGGAAAAGGGTTAATTTCCCGACCGCTAATGGCGTCTGAAGGCATTAATCTATAAATCCATTCACGCCAAACATTTTTCCACACTTCCTCGCACACTTCTCATACTCTGGTGAGAATGGATTAATCCATTTGGTGCCTGAGGAAGCATGCAGAATGGTTGTGCAACTGGAGACCTGTGGGCTGGATGTGGTCTCCTAGGGGATTAAATCCTTTCCCACAATATAGCTGCGAGTGAGTGAAAGCAAGCAGGAGAGAGAATCAGGAAAGCTGCGGCGGTATTCCGACTGTCGAATGTATATCAAAGGCACGAACTGCACGGTAGAGGACGACAGATTCGTGCACCTCTTAATGTGACAGGAACCCACAGATGCGTCTTATAAATCATAGAGGCTCTGCATTCATACGGCGAGCTAGTCTTGATTTGTATAAATAATCCTATTATCTCCTAGGTCCCTCCGCCTTTACAGTAGCGTGCAGTGTCACACTCAAGCACTCAGATTGTCGTACAGAGGTAACAAAATCAAAATTAAGCAGTGGCTTGAAGGCCCTATTAATGCTGCCGCTGCCGCTAAATCGTTTTCTTAAAGAGACAGATTTATTATACAGGGAAATGAGGATGCTCACGGCACATTTGCTTTCTGTTTGTCTGGTGCTGAAACCACGAGTCATCTTTAAGCAAGGAATACAATACTCATCTTCCAAGCTTGTATATTAGAAAATTGCCCATACAGCGTCAGCGATTCCTTAATATTTACCTTAATTGTTCCTTTTACATGTGGGAAGATATTGTGTAAGAATTTAGTGGGAGATCAGAAGCAGAGAAAATATAATTCATGATGCCTGCTCTCCGTGCTGTCATTTCAGTTTATAACGGCAGCACTCTCAGAATACAGAAAGCAGAGGGCTGTCATGGGCTGACGACCATCTCTTCTCTCCACTGGCTAGATACAAGCGCTGTAAGCGGCACCTGTATTCTGATGACAGCTCAGGCAGAGCGGCCATACGTAATTTAATCTCCCCTTTCCTGCTTTTCCGGGTTACCTAGATCGTTTCTGTTCCTAAAGGAAGAATTACCGATAATAAGTTAGTTGCTGTATATGTTATTCTTTAATATAAAATTGCAGGGTGACGAAGGAAACCTGTCACCATGAAAATGCAGTGTAATCTGAAAACAGCATGTTATAGAGCAGAAGGAGCTGAGCAGATTAATATATAGTTTTATGGGAAAGGATTCAATATAAACTTTATTTCATTCATTTATAGGGATTCTGTGAGCTAGGTTTAGCCTATAGAGCTAAGGACATGAGCTACTAGATCGCCACTAGCACGTCCAGGATATACATTTTCCATAACTGTGAGTGCTTTTTTTCAGTCAAAAAAATTATTTTATATATATATATGCAAATAAGGCTAGTAAGGAGCCCAAGGGGTTGTTACGAACGTTTCAGGAGCCCTGCCACGCCCACGGTGAAGGAGCCCTGCACCGCCTCGCATCCTCCGAATCTCCTCTGTGCTCCTCCGACATAACACAGTTGAAGCGCCGTAATCTCACGCATATGCGAGTACGCCGCATGTCAGTGCCTGCATGGTTTCCTTCTCTGTGCTGGCATCAGGCTCAGGGAACGAACTGCGCATGCGCTAGCTGGCATGAGAGAGATTACGGCGCTTCAACTGTGTGGCGTCAGAGGAGATTCAGAGGATGCGGGGCGGAGCTGGGCTCCTTCACAATGGGCGTGGCTGGGCTCCTGAAACGTATATATAATAGTTTTTTACTGAATAAAAGCACTCAGAGCTATGGGAAATGTATGTTGTGGACGTGCTAGCGGCTAGCAGCACATGTAAACAGTATAGGCTAAAACTAACAGACAGAGTCCCTTTAAATCTTTTCTCATTCTGGGCTTTGAAGTCAGGGAGGCGGTCCTATCAGTGATTGACAGCATTTCCTTTATAAATATACATACAGAAATAGCTGTCAATCACTGATAGCACTGCCTCCTTGACTTCAAAGTCCAAAATGAGTAGAAGTTTAAATAAAAGAAGTACAAATTCTACTGAATATTTTCCATATAATTCCATAACTATCCTTCGATTTGCTCAGTTCCACCTGCTCTATAGCATGATGCTTGCAGCTCAGATACCATGGCAGGTTCCCTTTAAAAATTCAGCTTGTTATCATGATCCATTTTTTTAAAGATTCATTTGATTGACAGTGCTAGACTCACTGGTCTAGTGCTGAGATCCCATGCGTGCACACTCCAACGTATGATAGCTCGTGCGTACTAGAGGAATTGGACTTGCCGAGATCAGCAGTGCAAGTATAGTGCACACACGCCGTCATACGTTTGAGTGTGCATGCACAGAATCTCAGCGCTAGACTAGTGAGTCTAGTGCTGTCAATCAAATGAATGGGGGGCCTTTTTTATTACATACAGGGGGACACTACAGGGAGGGCGTAGGAGATGCGGTGCACAGAAGCAATAAGCACGCTTCCGAGTGCTCCGTTTATACATTAGCATATTTTTAAAAGTGGATTTTACAGTGTGATCTGACCTGAAATAAAGGTATGTTTGTGATCAGCATTTGGAGCCCTACCTCACTATATATCTAGCATGGTATACTTAATACAGGTGACAGAGCCTCTTTAAATCAAACAAAGAACTACATAAAAATGAAAGCCTTAAAGTGGTTGTCTGGCCTAGGAGCCAACAACCTCAGTGGTCAGAAAGTGTGCTCCAATAAAAAAAAACTCACGTATCTACAGTCCCACCGGTCCAACACCAATGCCCCATTCCCTTCCACTCCTAGTCGTGGATGGACCGGAAGTAGCCTTGTCTTTGTGACTGCATCGGCCATTGTTTGCACAAGAGACAAAGCCATTTCTGGACGGAATGGAAGCAGCCGTGACTGGGGCAGAGGTGCCAGTACAGTGGAACTGGACAGTTGAGTGTGGTTTTTTCTTTAATGAGCACACCTTAAGACCACAAGGGCTGTAGGCTGCTAGGCAAGACAACCCTTTTATGCTGAACATAATTATTAGACAACCGTTCACATTTGGCTGACAATGATCTTCGCCCAACCATGCCTATGCATACACAGACTGAGGTCAGGTGACAGTGCATTCATTCTGAATGGGTAGAATGGAATAAATTGGTGCCAACCACCACTAGAGGTGGCTTATCTACCCAAGAACAAAAGGGTTGGGCATGTTGAAATCCAACTGTCCAATCCTTCTCTACCCTGAAATCATCTGGCAGAGAAGAGTCAGGACCTACATATCAGATGGTTGACAGTAATGTGTATGACTAGCTTCAGTGTCCACATACAATGCATTTGGAAAGTCTTCAGACCCTTTCATTTTTTTCACATTTTGTTATGTTGCGGCATCGAGCTAACAAAAATATAAAAAAATTGCACTCACTACTGCACAATGACAAAGTGAAAACAGAATGTCCGAAATCTTTGATAATTTATTGAAAAGGAAAAACTGAAATAGGGCTTTGACACAAGTATTCAGACTCTTTACTCAGTTCTTAGTTGAAGTACCTTTGGCAGCAATTACAGCTTCCAGTTTTCTTGGGTATGATGCAACATGGTCTGCACACCAGGAATTTTCTGCCATTCTTTTGTCATCACCATGCGTCACTGTAGGGATGGTATTGGGCAAGTGATGAGCATTGCCTGTTTTCCCACAGACATGAGGCTTAGAATTGAGGCCAACAACTTCAATCTTGGTTTTATCAGACCAGAAAATCTTGTTTCTCACAGTCTGAGATTCCTTTAGGTGCTTTTTTGCAAATACCAGGCGGGTTTTCATGTGTCTTTTACTGAGGATACTTCTCTTTGGCCACTCCGTCACACATACCAGATTAATGGATTACTACAGTGATGGCTGACCTTCTGGAAGTTTCTCCCATCTGTACATAGGATCTTTGGAGCTCAGCCATATTGACCATAGTGTTCTTGGTCACCTCACTTACCAAGGCCCTTCTTCTACAATTACTTTGTCTGCTGGGATAGCCAGCTGTAGGAAGCATCCGGGTTGTTCCAAACTTCTTTTATTTAAGAATTATGAAGTCCACTGTGCTTCTAGATACATTCAGTGCAACAAATTTTTTTCTACCCTTCTCCAGATCTGTGCCGACACACAATGCTGTCTCTGAGCTCCACAGGCAGTTCTTTCCTCCTTAAGGCTTGGTTTTTGCTCTGATATGCATTGTCATCTGTAAAAGTGTGAATTTACCACAGATGGAATCCAATCAAGGTTCAGAAACATCTCAACTATGATCAGGAGAAATGGGAGGCCCCCAGAGCTAAACCGCAAGTGTCATAGTAAAGGGTCTGAATACATTTGTCCATGCCAAATTTTATCTTTTCAATTTTTATCAATTAGCAAGAATTTCTAAAATTATGTTTTCCCTTTCTCATTATGGGGTATTAATTGCAGATTGATGGAAAAAAATTGAATGCATTTTTTATTTTAGCAAAAAGCTGCAACATAACAAAATGTGAAAGAATTAAAGGGTCTGAGGACTTTCTCTAAAGCAGTGACAACATACCACCACTGGGAACAATGAGTGATGGAAGCTTCTGTACAGTGCTGAAGAATATGCCGCCATCATATAAGAAACAAATAACTAGCGGCTGCTAGGAATAACTGCATCCTCCTGTGTGAGCTCAGCACTGAAGGAAAATCAATTGTACAGTACTTCAGTTGTCTCCTCATGAACTCCATTCCTACAGATTCAGCTGAAGATCTTATCATCTGTATTCAGGATCATAATCCCTGACAAGCAGAGCAGAGAGGAGGATGAGGCAGCTCTTTAGCTTAGTGTTGTGAAGTAATTTGTCCTGCTGTGTGATTAGGACAGGGTTTTGTGTGGACTAACAGGACGCTGGCTATTTTATTTCTCCTAATGATTTCACCCTAGACAAAATGATCCATTATACCTAATGAAAGGTATTTGGGAATATATTTATAATAAAGTAATATTTAAGTATTTTAATTTTTCAGTGCTTGGTTGGGGTACTTTCACACTTGCGTTAAAGTTTTCTGGCATTGAGTTCCGTCCTACAGGCTCAATACCGGAAAAAAACTGATCAATTTTATCCTAATGCATTCTGAATGGAGAGCAATCTGTTCAGTATGCATCAGGATGTCTTCAGTTCAGTCACTCTTACGGTATTTGGCCAGCATGCTGTGGTATTTTCTCTGTCCAAAATTCCGGAACACTTGCCGGAATGCCGGATTCGGCATTATTTTCCATTGAAATGCATTAATGCACCAATTGTTCTGTCAAAGCGGATCCGGTTTTCCGGTCTGCGCATGCACAGACCTTTAAAAATGCAAAAAATAAATAAATACTGAATCCGTTTTTCCGGATGACACTGGAGAGACGGATCCATTTTTTCAATGCATTCCGTTTGCATGCTGCGGTATTTTTTCCATCCAAAAAACATGCAGTGACTGAACTGATGCATCCTGAACAGATTTTTCTCGATTGAGAATGCATTAGGATAAAACTGATCAGTTCTTTTCCGGTATTGAGCCCCTAGGACGGAACTCAATGCCGGAAAAGAATAACGCTGGTGTGAAAGTACCCTTATTTGTTGTCTGGGGATACTATATAAAGATCCATTCATTACAAAGTGAAATTCTGAGGTCTTGCAAACAACCAGCATAATTTCAACCAAACACCCATTCATCATGTCAATGACACAGCCTGTGTCGGAATGAAGTGGATGTGGGACCAGGAGAGGGGTCTCAAATGGTATGAAGAACATTTGATACAATATATTAGTAAGTTACTTTTTTAAAGTTTAACAGTAGAGTATTTTTTGCCCCTGGACACTACCTTTAATTCTCCAATTACAGATGTAGCTGACAATAGGCTGTCATAAAATGTCATCTACAAGTAGAGAACATGTAGCTCAGGAGGACAATATAATTTTGATGTTGCCTTGTGAAAGAAGGAATGATTGTTAATGAGAGTAGTATATTACGGAATTGAAATTCCCTGTCAAATGTTTAAAAAGGACTCAGCATGTTGCTTTTGGAACTTCAGCTTGCATGGTATGCATCAATACTGTAATGGTGGTATGCCAGGAATACGCTCAATGTTTTGCCCAAATAGGAAAACATCATACATCCTCATATTTTGTGGTTTATAAATTACCTGTAATGACTATTTTATTTCCTGGCAGGCAGTTTCCTTTTAAATATATAATAAGCCTGTGTGTGAATTTTGTGGTCATGCACACGCTTCTGCTGTATCTTGGAACATATTAATTACCAGTAATTGGGATACGCATGTTTGGAAGGATTGGAATGGCTGTGTACATAACTGTTGGGAGAGGTGATAAAATGGAAAAGGTCATTAGAAAAAGTACACTGCACTCAACTATAAAGATTGCAATTAGTGCGTAATGAGGAACGTCTGGACGCAATAATCACCTTTATGTATCCATATTTTAGAACAGGTTAAAGGGAAATGTCTATGCTGTATTATGAATAGGAATTAATTGATAGGAATGCCTCTTCTGTGTCAACAGATAATTATTCTGAGAAAAAGAAAACAAGAGCATCTCTAATGTCGTCTGTGAAATAGAGCCGTAGAATACTAAAAAGACAAAACACGATATTGGATGTGGAATCTTAGATAGTATGAGTAGCCTGAAAGTCATAGACAAAAGTACATTAAATTAGTTGTCCAATTAGAGCCAAACCATTTCAGAATGCTACCACTGCGATAACCAGATGTTCCTGCTCAGCGGCTGCTGGTCCCGGCTGTGGCCAGCCAGACATCACACCTGCATCAGGTTCTACAGAGGACGTCAAATATTACATGGCAGCCATTCAGACGAGATATAATATACAAACAACTTGACTCGGTTAGAATGGTATTCACTGTCATAAGGCAGCTCTCTTTTCTGGTAATAGTGGAGGGTCCTAAAAGAGGAACACCCTTATGATGCCCATATTCCCTGATAGGGCATTTGGAAAGAGGTTGTCTTCATGAGACTAACAATTTAAAAAAGCACTCTACCATACAAACATTTTACCAATTCTGCGCAATATAAGCTATTAATAAATAATAATGTAGAAACTCCTGTGTGTGCCTTGTGAATGCCTGTTTTTGTTGTGCCTTTTATGGGTCATGTCCATCTTGGTTTCTTCTTCCTCTCTGATGTGATTCACATAGCCGTCTCATCTGCATCTTACACTTCTTATTGTGTCTCTGTCTCGTCACAGACCAGGAGGCCAGAGTCTCCTCACACTGTACTTGTTCTGTATTCTATTTTAGGACAGCAAGTGGTAGGTCACTGACATAGAAGCATTTATCATAAAACTCCACTAACTCACACTGAGAGACCAGAATATTACTATATGTGGCAGCTTCTGCCTGTTTCCCCTGCCTCCTGCTTGTGATAGGTTTTTTTGTCAGCTCTTATAAACACTAGGCAGTGGAGAGCAGTGTGAAGCCACGTCTCATAACACACAAACATAGTTCATACAATGTCAGTGAGGGGAGTTTTTTAAGGCTTCATACACATCTCTATTTAATAAATCCTGTAGCCTGTTTTGGCAGAGGAACAGATTACCAGAGTTACTGCAATTGCATTGCCGGACACTGCCTGATCCCCTTTCACTATAATAGCATCCCGCAGATTTCCTGCATAAATCCAGGCTTGCATGCAGCTGTATTTTTTGGGCAGAATGTCGTTATTTATGCCGGATCCCACTGTCCAGCTATGCCAGGTATGGTAGCCTGTGTAGTTTTTTCCTCTGCCGCAACAGACTACTGGATTTAACAGAATATGTGAACCTAGCCTAACCCTGCAGTTTCACTTACTACGTATCTGCAGTATTGGTCCCTTAGATAAGGCAGAAATGATATCCTCAACAGCAACAAGAAGGGTAAAGTTTGATGGGGATAAGGATGTATCTGAGAGCTGGGATGAAACAAATTGTACTACTAAAATATTGCTGGTGAGCTAGCTCCATATGTCAAAGATTGGCTGGGGTTCTTTTTTAACCCCTTCCCGACCATCCATCATAAATTTATGTTGGGAGTCAGGTATTTAAATATGGCACCCGCTCGCAAGTGCAGCAGGCGCCATAGTCGCTGGGTGCCTCTTGTTTTAAACAGCAGACATCCGGGGCTAATGTATGCGATCGATGATAACGTCGATAACACACATTGAAAGAAGCACTCCCTCAAAAAATCTTATTCTCTGACCTGTTAGAAAGTTTACATGATGTAAACTGTTGTGAAGGTAATCTTTTTACCAGTGACTGTATTGTGAGTTTTCCCCTCCCTTCTAGCAAGGATCGGGGGAGCCGGACGATATGTGCAGCAGCCTCAGTCCTACTGAATGGCCCGGTCCTGAAGGGGTTAAAGAAAATATATCTATTGACATGAATTTTGGATATAATCTTAATTCTATAGAAAGAAACATTAAGGGAATTTACAGGATTACAAAAACATTGCTGCTTTCCACAAAGAACAGCTCCGCACCTGTCTACATCTTGGGTGAGGTAGTGTAGCTTAGCCTTATGCACTGCAAAGGAGTTGTGCTGCAACACATACAACCTGTGTATAGGTGTGCCACTGTTTTTCGAGGAAAGTGTTAATCATGTACAATCCCTATGGAAATAGATACAACACAAAATATTATATTATCATCACTATTTATTACTATTTTCTTATGTGCAAACTAATTCCTATTACAGTATGATGCTCAATAGACAGAAAACATGCTGACTGATATTCAAGAAATATTCCCCTAAACCTTAGCTTCTTATTAAACTGCTCTTAGTTTTAAAGGGAGTGATTACAAATTCAAGAAAGAGAGAAAGAAAAAAAGAACATGGTATGTGACAGAATCTGTGCTAGATATATGCCACAAAAGTGGTCTATACCTGTTCATAAATGACCCCCATAATTCTCAAATTTACAGTTTTGAATGATACCTAGTTGGTGTAGTGGGCACATACTGCCTTATGGTAAATGGTACTGTAAGAAATTTACCTGGCCAGGCTCTAGGGTTTTGAGCCTCAGTGCTCCACGCCTTGAGAGACCCGCTGCTGAGCCACGCTTCCTGGACACACATCAGCATACTTAGCAACAGGATACGATGCTCTGTTTCTCAGCAGGCGTGTGCTGGGGGAAATTAGCAGTGGGCTGATTGCTCAGCTGCTCTTTAACTGTGTGCTAATGTTTCTGACTAATGGAGCACCGAGTCATGGACCTATCAGGTACTGATCCAAGGACTTGGCACTCTATTAAAACCTCTTCCTGGCCATACACCAGTGCCAGTGATAGTCTTTGACTCACTAATTGTTTGCTCCTTGTTCCTCTGCTTATTGGATTGCTTGTTCCTTTGTGTTTGTCTGTCTTTGTTGGTGTCCGTCTCTGCACTTAAATAGCGTAGGGACAGTCGACCAGTTGTGGTCTAGCTATCTAGGGCTTGCACTGAAAGTAGGTAGGGAAGGTGGGCTGGGTTCAAGCCTTAGGGTCCTTGTCTGTCCCTACCTACAGTCGTAATATGTACCAGTTAACTTCTTATACACCTTTAATATACACACAATGTATGCTATACAGAAAAAAAACTGTATATAGAGAATAAATGTCAGCATGCTTGATCACAGTCATACTATATTAATATACTATATAAAGGATATTTCCACATCAGAATAAGATGCAAAATGGGGGAAAAAAAACCTTGTTGACATATCTAGCTCAATGCGTGAATATGTAAGATGTTGGGGGAAGGGACATCACAATGTTTTCTTACAGGCAGACGGATCCTTGTGGTCTCCTTTTAACAGCGGAAAAAGTGTGATTAGCAGCCAGACAGGCGGCGAGTCTTATGAGAACAGGCCATCTTACTGCTTTACAATGTAATCCTTAACAATCCTCCACCCTTATTTCAAGAGAAAGAGGCCACAACATGCTTTAGACCTCATGTAAATCTATGCTCCCTGCAGTACAGCCCAGTGTCTGGGGAATAGGCTAGGCCTATGTGGTCTGAGGCAGGACACAGTAAACTACAGCAATTCCCATATTTTTTCCATCCAATCAAATTAGTCATGTATGCCACTTCTAACATCTCGGTCTGTAATAGAAAATAATTCTTGAATCTTGAGTCACCAGTTTCATATGAACTGTAATACAAGGATCTGTTCACACAGGTATCATGGCTTCCTTCTTTACAGACGCCATGACAGATATAATAGAAAAGTTACAATCCTTTTGTAATGCATTCTAATGGGTCCTACCTCGGCTAATTTCGGCCCCAGGGCAAACCGCAGGTAATGCCAGGACATAGTGAATTTGTTGGTCCCATGTACATTTGAGTAAAAGCATACTTACCAACTTTGTAGCTGGTAAATTTGGGCCATGTAAGTCCTGATCTCGTAGACAAGAGGCCCATTGTGGCTCAGTCTTGCTTAAAGAGGCCAAAAGTAGGATAGAAAAGAAAACACTGGTATTATATGTATGAGGGTTTCTATGGGAATTACTGTGTGGTAAAACGAATCAATATATAGGCAATATACGACATTAACCCCTTAGTGACCACCCATACGCCTTTTTACGGCGGTCACTAAGGGGCCTTAGGCTGGGCCGCCGCTTTTTTCGGTGGCCCAGTCGAAGCGCTGCACGGGTCCCCCGTGCAGTGGGGAGCAGGGACCCAGCTATGGCCCCATTAAAAACTACAACTTGTCCCACAAAAAACAAGACCTCATGAAGCTAGACGGAAAAATAAAACAGTTATGGCTCTTGGAATGCGACGATGAAAAATGGAAGAAAAACGCTTAGTCAGTAAGGCCCAAAACAGACTACTGGTCACTAAGGGGTTAAAGTCTCAACGGGGACGAGTGGTATGGCCCGCCAGAAATTAAGAGTACAAGTCTCTCAGCACAAATTATAGTCATGATACACCTAAGCTGGGTTAATCAATGCATTGAGAAGCATGTACACACGGTATTTTTTTTTTACCTTTAAAAAGTTTTTCCATTTTAGAAATCCCATTTTCAGACATCATAAAACTGAATATTGAGTTAATATATGGGGAACTTCTGCTCAGCATCCTCAGAAATAAAAGAAGATACCAAGAGCATCTCTCTCTCTGTGGAGGAACTATGCTGTCCTGCATTACCTAGTCTCCTTACTGATTTGAATGGGCACCATGTAATGCTTAATTTTCCTTGTGAAGATATAGTGCCAGGTCTCCCCACAAAACTATCACATAAACCCCATTCACACATACAGGGTAACCCATCTGTATGTGTGAATGCAAGCATCTGCACTATCTGTCTTGGACTTTACCCAGGCTTTTTTCCCCCACTGCCCTAGTACTAAATCCAGGTTTAGTCCGAGTGAATGCATGTGTGAACACAGCATTGAATGCTCCGCAAAATCACAGTGGGCATGTTAAGGCTCCACCTCTTGGAACTCAGTTCGTATTAAACAATTCAGACAACACTCCAATTTTGGTTATGCTTGATTGGTCTTTATTTAGCCGGACATGGTGGTACACTAAACAACGTTTCGGGCAAAATGAATGACCTTCATCAGAAAAGCAAGCGTCCAGCAGTGAGAGCCTTAAACATAATTAGTGCCAGACAGGGGCGTAGCTATAGGGGGTGCAGAGGTAGCAGTCGCTACCGGGCCCAGGGGCCTGAAAGGGGCCAAAGACACTTGTGCCGCATAAGAAGACACACAAAGCACTGACAGAAGGGGGGCCCAAGCTGAACTCTTGCACCAGGGCCCATGAGCCTTTAGCTACACCCCTGGTGCCAGATTTCTCAGGGTTTAACCTCTGTGACCAGTGTTCAACCTCTTTCAGCGGCGCTAGTTGCTGTAGCTACAGAGTGATGCCAGCAGCGCAGCCACTGTGTGGCCAGACCCACCGCGGAAGAGTAGACGGGTAAGTACGTTACAGTGGATAGGTGATAACTTTAACCTCTTCCTGACCGCCGTCATACATCTACAGTGGAAGTTGGGTTTTTAAAGATGGCACATGCTCCTGAGCGGAGTGGGTGCCATAGCCGCCAGGTTTCTGCTGTTTCACACAGCAGATACGTGAGGCTAATATCTGTGATCGGAGATAACGTTGATAGCTGACATTTAATTACTCAGATGCTGTGGTCAGTTTTGATCACAGCATCTGAGGTGGCTTTCCCCAGAAAAGTTGCTCCTGGGAGCACTGAAAAGCCCCATAGAAGTAAATGGAGCAGTGCACTTCCTATTCATTTCAATGGGACTTCCATAAATAGCAGAGAGGCATGCTCGGTTATTTTCAGTGCTCCCATAGGAATGAATGGAGGGCAGTTGCGCTTGCATGGTGCGCCCTCAGGCACTTTGCAGACTCCATTTTTAAGATCAGATGCGGGTCCCTGGCGATATGCCCCCAGTGTTGGAGATGGGAATACCCCTTTAAGTGGCTTCTGATAATACTGCTCCACTGTCATGTTCAGCTGTAGACTAATAAAAGACAGTGAGGGATAATCAGGAACAGTAAATGGAACTTTGTGGGGTGTGCGAACTTCTGGAACAGAGCCTGAAGGCTGACATACTTGTAACTTTGTGGGAGAGTAGAGTGTCATAACTGTCCAAATAATGAATTTTTAGTTTTCACCAAGGGGTCAAACTTTCTTTCGATACATACCTGCTCAGGATTTATGTCACTCTTGTCATGCTGTATGGCTTCAGCCCACTGCAACAAAAATACAGTGTTTCTCTTTCACTTGTTGCTGTTCTCTGTTGTTATGCAATGGAATACTTGTCCCTGTCTGTTTCTGATGATGTGATCAGAGCTTACTTTACTCAACCACCCAGCATCTCATTCATTACCTGAGAACCATTTTCTATACAGATTGTTACAGCTGCGCCCCTTCCAGCGTTCTGGATACCCGGCAGTGGAGAGTTGTCTACCACTCCTTTCTCCCTCCAAAGCTGTGAGCTTCTTCTTGCCAGCAAGGCCTCTTCTCGTAGGGCATGTGCACTTTCTCTGGCTCTTAAAGGGCCAAAGCATGAACCCTAATCCACGCCAGCCAATGGAAGGTCACTTTGGGGTACTTAAGGCATGTTCCCCTATGGGAAGGTGCCTGAGGAATAAATTCTGGTCTGCTAATGTTCTGCCAAGGTATGCTGCTATACCTCTGTCTGTCCATGTACCAACTTCTGCCTGTTTTCCGGATTTGATCATTCACTGACTTACCTATCCTCTGCCTGATCTTTGTACTGACCTGGAGCTGCCCTCTCTGACCTCAGGCTGTTTATCTGTCTGCCCTGACCTTGGGCTTTCCCTGATTATGGTTTCGCCTGATCCCTCAATGCTCAGCGGTGGTGTCTTTTGACCTTCATGGGTCAGCTGTCAACCTAACAGAAACTACTCCAAAAAGTAGCAACCTGGTTTTTCCCTACAGCGAAGTCCAGAACGTTGTATTTGGGCTATAGGGTTAAACCCAGGAGGACTACCAGGATAACGCCATTATGATTAGCCCCAAGTAAAATCTGTTCGGTTGACAAAGTGGTTCCACACTCACTGCATAACACAGACACTGCCTCTAGTTTGTTATATAGCTATGTTGACTGCCTATGTTTGACCCTGCTCTTTCCTGTATTTTGCCTATTGCTTTGCCCTTTTGGTTCTTTGCCCTTTTGAGAGCTTCCTGGGTTTGGTACCTTAACTCTGACCTTACCTTCGTCTTCTGGATTGTCACACCAATTCATCTTCTGTTTCTGACTCTCAGCTCTATCTGACTACTCTCATCTCCACTGTCATCACTGAGATCAATGAATGGATGAGAACAGCAACCTAGGGACCCTGCCAGTTAAGTCCAAATTCACTTGTGAGGGTCCTTGGAGGGGACCAGCAGCAGTCCACTTATAGCCTCATGGTTCCAGTTTCAAGTTATGTTGGCTTAACACCAGGATTAAGTTCTACCTGGAAGTATTAGGAAAAATAAATTAAAAATTGAAGTATAGACTATTCATCCTTATAAAAAATGTGATTATTGGAATACCAGTTTTCTCTGGTATATTTATCTATTCAAAGAAAATAAACTGAAAGCAATAAATATTTCCTTTTTTCAGCTGTTGTTTAAAATGCAACTTACAGTTTCATCTTCACCGAAGAGATAGTTCTGGATGTCTGAAGTACAAGAGTTAGTCTTTGTAACAGGATTAGGATTTGGCTCACTTCCCACTATTCTTGCTATCTTTCCATTCCCAGAAAGATCAAAAACAAGCATCAGAGAAAAAAAAGACCGGTAAGACGTAGCCCAAATTTATAGATTATGCATCTGTTGCTCAGTAAGTAAGTATTTCTGTTTGTCACATTGAACTCCAGATATTCGCTTGCTTTGCATAGCTGCAAATATACATATAACAATGGTGTGCATTCATGCTTGACTTCTGTAAACTGTGCTTTTTCTGTTATTCCATGGCCAAGGTTCCTCTGTTACGTCTGTGGTTGTGTAGAACATTCAGGATGGAGGACCTCCGTTCAAGACCGTCATTAACACAAGAAGCAAATCCACTACATAAAATGTTTAATATGTGTCTAGACATTCATTTTAGGTTTTTGCTACCTAGCTCTTTTGATTTCAGTTTAATGAACACTGGTTAAACCCTGGAGAGAATGGTGTGTAGTCTTTATATTAGAATACCACAGATCCTACAATGCACTTTTGAAAATATAGTGTAATGAATAGTCTACAATGCAAAATTCATATGGATTTTTCATATGGATTACCAACAGGTAAGACAAGACCTGGGATATATACGATGTAGTGACTGAAGTGGTTTCTGTTGGCTTTCACGTGGCTATAATTTACTATGGTCAATTCTTTCTGTTGCTCGGTTTAGTGCTACAGTTACTGTACATAAACCACCCACTGTTTTCTTGCTGTAATTAATCTATTCAGACTACAAAAAATAATCTAGATAGGATGCAGAGGAAACTGTAAACACGTGTAGATCTATGCAATTTGCTACTATGTCCAAGTCGCTATAATTGTGTAATTAGCAATGTTCACATGTGGTCAGATTTTATTTGACAACATAAAAAATAACACAAAGTTAACATTTTAAAGAGGACCTGTCATCTCTCATGACATGTCTGTTTTAGTAACTATTTGCATCACCCTTGTTGCAACAATTCTGAAGCACCTATTCTTATTATTCTGTGTTGTGCTATTTCTACTAGAAGTGTGTGAATGAATTGTCAGCAGCTTGCAGTAAAGGTACAGATGGGTGTTTCCAGTTGCGGGGATGCCCCTGCCAGTCTGACACCAGGAGCACTGATTGGATAGAGTCAGACACACCATCTACTGGTAACACCCAGCAGTACCTTTACTGCACAACACAGAGTCATAAAAATATATGCTACAGAATTATTATTACATGGGGAATGCAAGTAGTTACTAAGATAGACATGGCAGAAGAGGTGGCAGGTTCTTTTTAAGGAACTACAGCACACCCTTTATTACACATAAAGGAGGGCATCATACACTTCCTTGAAATTATGACTGATGGCTTGCTGGGGACCCTCTAAAACATTAGGGGGGAGGGCCTGCTGCTGATCTGACCATCTAAAACATTAGGGGTGAAGGCCTGCTGCTGAGCTGACCATCTAAAACATTATGGACGAGGGCCTGGTGCAGAGCTGACCATCTAAAACATTATGGGAGAGGGCCTGCTGCAGAGCTAACCATCTAAAACATTATGAGAGAGGGCCTGCTGCAGAGCTGACCATCTAAAATATTAGGCGTGAGGGTCTGCTGCTGAACTGACCATCTAAAACATTAAGGGTGAGGGCCTTTTGCCGAGCTGACCATCTAAAACATTAGGGGTGAGGGCCTGCTGCTGAGCTGACCCTCTAAAACAGTAGGGGCGAGTGCCTGCTGCAGAGCTGACCATCTACAAAATTTGGGGTGAGGGTCTGCTACTGAGCTGACCCTCTTAAACATTAGGGGCGAGTGCCTGCTGTTGATCTGACCATCTAAAACATTATGGATGAGGGCCTGCTGCCGAGCTGACCATCTAAAACATTAGGGGTAAGGGCCTGCTGCTGAGCTGACCATCTAAAACATTAGGGTGAGGGCCTGCTGCTGAGCTGCACTAAATACACGCTCTGACAAAACGCATTGCGGTGGGGCAGGCAAGCACCTCCAAGGCAAAGAGCACCAGTTCGTGCCACGTGTTGAGCTTGGACGCCCAATAGTTGTAAGGCACAGAGGGATCACTGAGATTGCTGACCTGGTCTGCTATGTACTCCTTCACCATCATCCAAAATGTTTCCCTCCTTGTGACAATAGGCCACGCATCAGGTTGAGGGTGCTGGCGGGGTGTCATAAAACTGTCCCAGGCCTTGGAAAGTGTTGCCCTGCCTCTGTTGGGACTGCTGTGTGTTACCCTCGTCTCCCCTCCTCAGTTGGCCAAGGAACTACGTACTCTGGAGCAATTTTTCAACAAGGACCTTCTGGTATTGCACCATTTTGCTTGTCCTCTCCACCACAGGAATGAGAGATGAGAAGTTCTCTTTGTAGCGGGGGTCGAGAAGAGAGAACAACCAGTAATCGGTGTTGGCCAAAATGTGCACAACGCGAGTGTCACGGGAAAGGCAGCCTAACACAAAGTCAGCCATGTGTGCCAGAGTCCCAACAGACAAGACTGTGCTGTCCTCATCAGGAGGATGACTCTCAATCTCCTCATCCTCCTCCTCCTCTTCCATGGGTACTATCCTCTGTAGCGGAGGCAACCGTCTCCCGCTCCTTCTCCTCCTCTTCATCATCCAATTTGCGCTGAGAAGACGAACTGAGGGTCGCTATTACCCTGTGTACTGTCTTCCCCCATTTCCACCTCTTCCCCATGTAAAGCACCCGCCTTAATTGTGAGCAACGAGTGTTTTAGTAAACACAGAAGTGGGATGGTTACGCTGATAATAGCATTGTCGCCGCTCAGCATCTGTGTTGATTTCTCAAAGTTGCGTAAAAAACCTCACAGAGGTCAGTCATCAATGCCCACTCGTCAGGAAGAGCGGAACCTGACTGGAAAGGCGACGACCATATTGCAGCTGGTATTCCACTACTGCCCTCTGCTGCTCACAAAGCCTGACCAACATGTGGAACGTCAAGTTCCAGCGCAAGCTCACTTCGCACAACAGTCGGTGAGCTGGCAATTGCAAGCAGCGTTGCCAGACCGGCGGAAGCTGTTGATGACTTGCGTAAATGGGCACACATGCGGCGCACCTTCACCAGTAGCTCAGGCAAATTGGGGTAGGTTTTGAGAAACTGCTGAACCACTAGGTTGAACACATGGTCTAAGCATGGTATGTGTGTGAGCTTGCCAAGCTCCAAAGCCGCCACCAAGTTACGGCCATTATCAGACACAACCATGCCTAGTTGTAGGTTGAGTGGCGAGAGCCACAGCTCAGTCTGGTCCCTTATGCCCTGACACAGCTCTGCACCGGTGTGCTGTTTGTCACCTAAGCAGATCAGTTTAAGCATGGCCTGTTGTCGCTTCCCCACTGCAGTTCTACACTGCTTCCAGCTACTGACTGATGGCTGACTGGTGCTGCAAGATGATAATTCAGAGGTGGAACTGAAAAAGGAGGAGGAGGAGAAGGGGGGGTTGCAGCCACTAACGTGGGTGGCGGCGGAAACCCTGATGGAAGTAGGGCCCACAATCCTTAGTGTCGGTAGCACCTGTGCCATCCCAGCGTATGACTCACTCCCGGCCTCCACAACTTTCACCCAGTGTGCTGTCAGGGAAATGTAGCGTCCCTGGTCAAAAGCACTTGTCCATGTGTCAGTCGTTAAGTGGACCTTCCCAATAACTGCGTTGGTCAGGGCATGGGTGATGTTACAGGACACATGCTGGTGTAAGGCTGGGACTGCACACTGTGAAAAATATTGGCGGCTGGGGACAGAGTAATGCGGGAGAGCCGCCGCCGCCATCAGCCTGCGAAAAAGCCTCACTGTCCACAAGACTAAATGGCAACATTTCCAGGGCCAGCAATTTTGAAAGGTGCACAGTTAGTGCTATGGCCTTTGTGTGGGTGGCTGGGCATTTGCGCTTTTGTTCAAAGGCCTGGGGTATAGACATCTGTACGCTGCGCTGGGACACAGAAGTGGATGTGCTAGCTGATGGTGCTTGCGAAGGTCCAGGTGCATGGCGGGAGGCATCCGGGCCTGCGTCTTGGACAGGGGATTGGCCAGCATGTAACACAGGAGAAGAAGAGGCAGTGGTGTGACCAGCAGACACTGATTGTGGACCCAGACGTTCGGCCCACCTATTAGGGTGCTTTGATGCCATGTGGCGGATCATGCTGGTGGTGGTGAGGTTGCTAGTGTTCACGCCCCTGCTCATTTTGGAAAGGCACAGGTTGTAAATGACAATTCTTTTATCGTCTGCACTTTCCTCAAAAAAGCGCCAGACTGAGGAACACCTACCCCTTGGCAAGGGAGATTGCCGCAAGGGGGTTCTCCGGGAAACAGTTGCGTGCCTGTTTGGTGTGTCCCGCCTTCTCCCTTTTGCCACCCCACTGCCTCTTCCAGCCTGTACTGCTGTCCTCGCTCGGCTTGCCACCTTCCCAGGTTGGGTCAGTGACTTCATCGTCCACCACCTCCTCTTCCACTTCCTCACTCTTGTCATCCTCCTGACTTGTTGACCTAACAACAACCTCAGTTATTGACAACTGTGTCTCATCCTCATCATGAACCTCTTGAGACGCTAATTGCGGTTGACTTATTGGCAACTGTGTCTCATCATCATCATCAACCTCGTGAAACACTAATTGCCGTTCTCCACCGTCATCTTCTTCTGACTGTGGACGCTCAAGAGTTTGGGAATCAGGGCACAAGATCTCTTCATGTCCTTCTTCAAGCGGGCTTGGCGAGAGGCCCAATTTAGGGAATGGCGATGAAAAGAGACTCTCCATGGTGGGAGGAAGAAGGATCAGGGTGAGGATTCTGTTGACCAGACTCTTGGCTACTGAGACTGGACTTTGTGGAAGACAGGGTGATGCTTAACCCATTGGAAGCATTATCTGCTGCAATCCAACCAACCACCTGGTCGCACAGGTCTGACGTCGAGAGTGGTGTCCTGCACTGCCCTGCAAACTGGGACATGAAGCTAGGTATCGTGGATGAGTGTATTACTTGTGCTCTGGCAGCAGGCACAGTTTCACCGCGCCCAGGACCATGGCCTCTGCATGCACCATCAGCAGCATGGCCACTTTCCCGCCCTTTACTGCTTGCCTTGCGCATATTAAATAGTATATATGCTTGTAAGTATGTCACACGTACAGTAGCACAGGTTTTATAAGTGTATACGCAAATAAAGTACACAGAATGTCACGTTACACAGGAGGTTTGCGCAGATAATGTCGCTGTCACCAGCAGCGAAAAAAATTACATTGAATGTCACTGATATTTCGGATGCGCTAACATTATACTGGAGATGTAGCGCAGGTAATGTAACTGTCCGCAGCAGACACCGTCTATGGAAAAAGTACACTGGATGTGACAGATATTTTTAGGCTGCGCACATGTTAGACAGGAGATGCAGTGCAGATAATGTCACTGTCTGCAGGGGCCAAACAATTGCAAGTTATTTAACGTAGGTTGCGCTAAAAATATATATAGCTGCCAGATACAACTATAGTCCAGAAAATGACTTTTGGGTCTCTAACAAGTTTTAGCAATTTAGTGCATATTGCACTAAAAATATATATTGCTGCCAGATACAACTATAGTCCTAAAAATGACTTTTGGGTCTCTAACAAGTTTTAGCAATTTAGTGCATATTGCGCTAAAAATATATATTGCTGCCACACACAATAGTCCTTAAAAGGACTTTTGGGTCTCTAACAAGTTTTAGCAATTTAGCGCAGGTTGCACTAAAAATATATATTGCTGCCACACACAATAGTCCTTAAAAGGACTTTTGGGTCTATAACAAGTATAAAAACTAAAATATTCCTATTTCACTCCCTACACTATCTCTCCCTTCTACTCTCCAGCTCCTTCTGACTAAGACTGAGCCAAACACGTGTCAGCACCCGATGACGCATTCCGGCCAGCCAATCACTGTAATGCCAGCCGCCAACATGGCTACGGATTACAGTGAATGGCAGTACTTACCTGCAAGTTTATTGGCTGTGTAGCAGCCAACAAACGTGCGGGAAGGAGACTCAAGTATCGCGCTTGAGCACACTCGGTTTTCGGCCCGAACACCGCGATGTGCCGAGAATCGCAATACTCGAGACGAACTAGTGTTCAGCCGAGCATGCTCGCACAACACTAATGTTTACTTTATATAGTAGTTAAATCATCACCAGAAAATGTCTTTCTTTCCACCTAAATAAAGAAATGAGCGTGTCTCTGCGCAAGGAGTTAATTCTGTTCAAGAAATTACTCAACGGCTTAAGACACATGACTTTGTAATCATCCTGGGCCTTGGAAGCAAGGAAATTAAGTTGGATTGTCGAGGTTTATCAAATGGACAGCACGTAATAATACTTTCTCAGCCAATGTGTTCTTTCGTTACCAGTGCAGCTATTTCTTTATACTGAGCCTTGCAGACAAGACTGTGCACAAACACCATCTGTAAAATGTGTCTCATCAAGCCTACAAATACAGTGCATATCTCGCCTACACCCTTTTCCTTCTTTTCTCAGCTCAACACACACATACACTTTGTCGCTTGGGTTCCACTCTCTACAAAGTATTCATCCCTCTAAAAAGTCAAAAGTTTTGTGGGGATGTAGAATTGACACTCATGCACATTGACGTGTTACTGCTCTGTTTTGTCCAGAGCTGTAATTGTGCTGCCATAGGGGTGCATATGGCTTTTGCTGTACCTCTGTATGTCTCAGTATTTATACAGAGGCCTACACAGTTTATTATGTCAGATTTCATGAATCTCAAAAAAAAACTATGTACAGAGGTGTTCCTCTATGAGCATTGCGTATAGTGGAACATATCTCTGTACATATGGCACATGACAAAGCCAGTACAGCAGCATATGCAGGTTGTATGGCACCATATTAAAAAGCTGTATAACCTCTGTCCACTGCCATACTGACTCTTTGCACAGGGCTCTACTGTGTCTGTGAGCCCTTTCAGAAGTTGTTCCCACCTATATTGGTAACTGCAAAGGCAGCGAGCCGCTGGGGAGGCGGAGATGGTGGGAGTAGTTGTAATCATGGTGGCAGTCCTTGCCTTGTGGTGATAAGAAAGGCACACCTTTCTTCCCTTTGAGGCACTCCCTTGCTTTGAGAATTCCCTTGCCTGATGATAGTTTGGAGGTTTTGAGGTGCAAGGCAGGGTTCCCCACATGTGAGTCAATGATGAGTGCAATAAGTCCACTATACTTTACTGAAGCAGTTCAATAGATGGTTCATGCATGCACTGTACACGTAAAATGCAGTCTTTACAGTTCGCATATGCAATTTTCAAAGGCTGAATATGAGAGACTAGTCTCTCTCTCTTCAATCATGCTGTACAATCTATTCTTTCCTGGCCTAAGAATGCACTATTTCTATACCCAGGGTGCAGGCATTTACCTTCTCTAACAGATGCGCTGGAATCCTCCTTGTATGGCCGCTGAACTTTCTACAGCTATCAATAACTCCTTCCCTGAAGGGCTAGCACATATGCTGTCAATTGCTGCTTTTTAATCCATAGAGTGAGAAGTTTTCCCTATCAGCTCTGCTCTAGGATGCTTAATCATCCAAAGCTTAAACTAGACTGACTCACTTCCTCCTAGAGAGGAAGGGGTGGTACCAGCCCTGCCTAGCAAAAGCAGGTGGAGAAACTACCACTATCTCCATATACAGCCTATGTGACATATAAAGCACAACATGCAATGACATTAATACTTGCAGTGGGGACACTGAACAAGCTATTATGCCCTTAAAGTTAATGTTCAAGCTCTCTATTCCATTACTTGTCAGCATACTTAAAAAAAAAAATAAAATCTTGCATAAGTATTCAACCCTTTCAAACTACTACTTGCTACAGCACCTTTTTCATCAACAACAGCTTTAAGAAGTCAAGTTTAATTTACCCTCTTGGAATGATTATCTCCTGATATTCTCCCTGGCACAATGGCCCACATTTACTTATGTGAGTGCATCAAGATGTTGATGTAAACTCCAAAATGTGGCACACTTTGACAAATCCATGTTTTGTGCCTAGCCCAAAAATGGATGTGGCATACAAGAAAGGGATGTGGCTTCATAAGAAAGGGGCATGGCCTAACATACACCATTTTGCTCCAAAAGTGTGCAACAATTTTGGCATAGAATTCTATCTAAGAAAGATTTATGTTCTCCCGGTATTTACGTGGGTTTCCTCTGGGTACTCCGGTTTCCTCCCACACTCTAAAGACATATGGATAGGCAGGTGCGTAACTATAGGGGAAGCAGGGGAAGCGGCTGCTTTGGGGCCCTGATCCAGAAGGATCCCATCCAAGAGGAGGAGGAGAAGTACTAAAAGATTTTGTCAGGGCCCCTCAACAGTATTACACAATGAAATTATATACAGTGGCAGAAAACGGATGGAACAGCTGCTGGGCCTTGTCTGAGAGAGCGATCTTTACTAGCCACAGGAAAGGGGGCGGCATGAAAGGAAGGGGTTGTGAAAAAATTACTTGGGGAGGGGGCCCAATTCAAAAAATTGCTGTGGGGTCGTTATTTCTAGTTACGCCACTGCTGATAGGGAACTTAGATTGTGAGCCCCATTGGAGAAAGCTTGATACTAAAGTCTGTAAAGTGCTGCGGAATATAATAGCGCTATATAAGTGCATTAAATAAATAATAAAAGTGTCCTGCACCAAGCTTAACTTCTAGCCTGTTCTGTTGTGATACGTTTGGTGCAGGTCTAAGGGTTAGTTTACACCATCTACAAGCTTTGTAAATCTACCCGATTGTATCCAGGTTGTTCGGGTTTGTTAGATAATGATCATGGACAGCAACTGTCAAATAGTGTCCCAAATTTTCTATTGCATTGATTTTTAAAGTATAATTTGGCCTTGTAGAACATTCTTTTTTTGTTGTTGTTCAGCCAGTTTTGTTTTGCTTTGGCTTAACACATTATTCTGCTGAAAGGTGAACTTTCTCCCATGCTTTAGGTGTTTTTCAGACTAAAGAAGGTCATGTAGCATCAGTATCTCCCTGTACCTTGTATTATCTATCAGTTCTTTAGTTTTAATAGTATATCAAATATCTACTGATAAAAAACATCCTGATGCTGCCACCCAAAATTTCGACCAAAAAGTTCAATTTTTCTTTTACCTGGCCACAACTGCCTACAATGAAGGTTTTATGCAGGGCTCTTAATGTAAAAGCTGACCAATACACTTTTACTTCAGCTTCATTCATTGAACTCTAGCTCCTTCAGAGTGATTGTTAGACTCTCTGCAAACCAACCTTGGTTTGTGTTTGCGGAGTCTTCATCGCTTGGCACGTGTAACATAACAACATGAATTGAACCATATGGCAAAAGATACATTTGTACCAGTCCCACTTCTATTGTGTCATGTGGGGGCATTTTAACATTCAACTGTAACGCCATCCTCAGGATGTTCGGGGCCATTGCAATGGTAAAATAACTTACCTCAACTTCTTCAGTGCCGCTGGCACTCCTTTTCTTCCCCGGGTACAGAGATTGTGATATATTTTTGTTCCTGAGCCTGCAGTATACTGGATGTCACGCTGAAACCACAATAATATCTCACTGTGTGTAACCCAGGGATGGGAAAGGAGTGATGGTGTTGGGGAAGGTGAAGTAAGTTATTTCCCCCAAAGCAGATAAGTATAAAAAAATATTGCTATACAGTATAACTACTGTGTGGCGGCAAAAAGAGGACTGCCAGGATTTGGTGTGCACAGATATGTATTGGGCAGAGTTAGAGGCATCGCTTAGTGTAAAACAAAATAGCACTGATAGTATCCCTCCTTAGCCTCTTTAACAGTTGTGAGGTATATTACTGCAACTGCATATAACACAATAGCAGAACATAGAGACAACAGTAGTATAGTGCAACACCTTAAAGCTGACAAACTACTAGGAAAGGAGAATATTTAGGAAGGTAGGGGCCCTTTCATGAAATTTATACACTGGGCCCAACAATGTATTAAAACAGCCCTGCCCTCTACACTAATCAACTTATCTGGCCATATTGCAGCTGTTGCTTCTAGGGCTTCCAGACATTGATGTTTTGCACCCATATATAAATATCCACACCTGGACCACATGGATCTTCTGAACCCAACACACATTACCATAAACCCTTATGGAGATCTAAGTTCAGTTCAGTAGAACAATTTTGGGTCCAAGGATTACATTAATAATAAGAACATTTAAGCATGGATGCTATTGGCCAGTGATGGCGAACCATTTAGAGACCGAGTGCCCAAACTGCAACCCAAAACCCACTTATTTTTCGCAAAGTGCCAACATAGCAATTTACCCTGAATACCAATATAGTATATCTTCAATGTACTTTATCATTTAGCTATAATAGCCTGTATACATTCAATACGCTGCCTGTGCTATTCATAGTGCGTCCCGCGCTAATGAACGGCAGTAAAAGTCTAAAGGATATTGGTACACCATAGACTTTTTCCAGGCTTTGGGTGCCCACAGAGAGGGCTCTGAATGCCACCTCTGGTATCTGTGCCATAGGTTCGCCACCACTGCTATAGGCCCATCTGTGGAGCCATGATTTCAGCTCAGTGGTTTTGACTAGCTGGTAAAGGCTGCATGCTGACTTTTGGTGACAAACAACGTCATTTTGCTACATCACCAATATCAGTGAATGTAGTAGCATTTGTCTTTGACTGGAAGTACCCGATTTCTCCTGACTGCCGAGGTGGCGCTACAGTCCAAAACTGTGGGGATTGAGATGTTTATCGACAGTGGGGCGGGGTGAATCTGATTGATGGTCAATTCATCCGTATGCATGAGTTTTCACCGAGTGCATTAGCGAAAAACATTTCAGTTTCTGCCATTGATTCTACACCTTTAACGCAGAAGTGTTTGTCTCAGATGGTGCATGATTAAGAGTGGATGACTTTCATCAGGAGTTCATCTCGTGTTTTGTTGGAGAGTCTTCCCGCTCCGTTAGTTCTGGGTTTACTGTAGTAAAGCATATAACAAGTATAAAAACTAAAATATTCCTATTTCACTCTGTACACTATCTGTCCCTTCTACTCTCCAGTCTCTCCCTGACTAGATTCTGGATGTGCGTTGCGTTGATAATTGCCTGAATATGTCTTTTTCTGCTTTAACCACTAAAATATTACCCTCTTTTATATCTGATTTTTCTAATCTATTTTCTGAAAGTGGATGCCAGGATTTACTTCCACATCGGGAATATGATTGTCCTATCAACCCTATTCCCGGAGCTAAGTTGCCCAAATCTAGGTTGTATAACCTTTTTGGACATGATTGAATGGCCATGAGAGAGTATATTACCAAGAGTTTAGCTAAAGGACACATAAGACCTTCCAAATCTTCCAAAGCAGGGTTTTACTTTGTTAAAAAAAACTGTCCGTGATCCTTACCCCCTTCCTTTGATTCCATTTGTTTAACCAGATTGTTGGTGCCAAGGTGTTCTCCAAGTTGGACTTAAGGGAGGGGGGCATAAAATTTGGTTAAGATCAAGGAAGGGGATGAATGGAAAATGGCTTTTAATACCCCAGAGGGTCACTTTGAGAACCTGGTCATGCCTTTTGGGTTGACCAATGCTTCTGCGGTTTTCCAGCATTTTGTGAATTACATTTTTCATCACCTGGTGGGGAGGTTTGTTGTCATGTAATTGGATGACATTCTAATTTATTCTCCAGACGTGGAGACTCATCAGGATCACGTTAGACAGGTGTTACAGATCCAAAGAGATAATAAATTGTATGCAAAATTGGAGAAGTGTGTTTTTGCTGTACAGGAGGTGCAGTTCTTGGGATACCTGTTGTCATCTTCGGGTTTTCGAATGGATCCAGAGAAAGTCCGTGCTGTATTGGACTGGGATCGACCCGAAAATTTTAAGGCTCTTATGCGGTTTTTGGGGTTCACCAACTATTACCGAAAATTTATTAAGAACTATTCGACAGTGGTGAGACCCTTAACTGACATCACTGAGAAAAGGACGGATGTCTCAGTGGGGTCCGATTCGGCATTGCAAGCCTTTTCTGCTGTTAAGGAGTGTTTTGCTTCTGCCACTATATTGGTGCAGGCGGATGTGTCACAACCTTGCATTGTGGAGGTTGAGGCGTCTGAGGTGGGGTTAGGAGCAGTCTTATCGCGGGGCCCGTCACCTGGTAAATCGCAGCCATGTGCATTTTTCTCTAAAAAAAACTCTCTGACGCAAAGAGAAATTACGATGTGGGTAACAGAGAGTTGCTGGCCATTAAGTTGGCTTTTGAGGAGTGGCGTTATTGGTTGGAAGGAGCGATTCATCCAATCACGGTCTTCACAGATCACAAAAATATAGCTTACCTGGAATCGGCTAAACGACTGAACCCGAGGAAGGCCAGATGGTCTTTGTTTTTCACCAGATTCAATTTCATTGTCACTTATCGTCCTAGGGTTAAGAACATCAAGGCAGATGCCTTGTCTCATAATTGTCCTGGAGGTGGTGATTTTGAAAATCCAAGTCCGATACTGTCGGAGGGGGGTGGTGATATCCGCTCTATACCTTGACCTAGAGGTGAAGGTGTTAGAGGCTCAGGGAGACAGACCAGATTCTTGTCCCTCTGGGAAATTGTTTGTTCCATCTGAATTGTGTCACAAGGTGTTTGAGGAACATCACTGTATGGTTCTTACGGGACACCCTGGAAACAGATCCACTGCTGACCTAATTTCTCGTAGATTTTGGTGGCCGGGATTGCGTAAGGTGACACATACTCGGTTTTCTGGATCTCTACTTCCGTTGCCCATCCTGTCCAGTCCATGGACTCATATATCCATGGATTTTATCACTGATCTACCGAATTCTTCAGGAAAGAAAGTGATTCTGGTGATTTCCGGGCCTACCTAATGCTAAAACTCTTGCACAAGTGTTTGTTGATAACATTGTGAAACTACATGGCATTCCCTCTGATGTGGTCCCAGATTGTAGGACTCAGTTTGTTTCCAAATTTGCACTAATCAGTGTCTGGAATGCACTAATCAGAGTCTGGAGACTTACTTGAGATGTTTTGTCTCTGAGAACCAGGAGGAGTGGTCTTTATTTTTGTCTTTGGCAGAGTTTGTCATAAATAATCGTAGACAGGAGTCCACTGATAAGTCGCCGTTTTTTGGGGCATATGGGTTTCACCCGCAGTTTGCCACATTTTCTGGTTCTGATATTTCTGGTATCCCTGAGGAGGAACGTTTTTCATGATCATAGTCATCTATGTGGAGGAAAATCAAAATAACTTGAGGAATATGGGCAACAAGTATAAACTTATGGCTGACAGGAAACGTATGAATGGTCCGGACCTAAGAGTGGGTGATTCCGTGTAGCTGTCCACAAGAAATATTAAGTTGAAGGTACCTCACAGGTCTCACCCGGATGAGGTCGGTCCTGGGTGCCCGGAGGTCACCGTTAAAGGGGGGGGGGTACTGTCACGGACGTTCTAGCGACAGGTGCCAGGAGATCAGTGAGACTGGCAACACGTAGTTTGATCTGACAGGTTCCTTGTGGATCAATTTGTGTCTGTGTTGTTTCTAGTAATGGCCACACCCCTTGCCTCAGGTGTTGCTTATGTGGTCATTTTACCTTCCCTATTTATTGTGGCTTTTCCCACCATGCTGTGCGGTTCATAGCTTCAGTCTTGTTGTGGATTGCAGGTGTTTGGACCTCGGTGGAGTTCCTGTGCTTCCATAGCCATTTGAAGTTAAGTGTCTTCTTCCCCTTTTGTTTATTGTTTGGGTTTTCTTGTGTTGCTGTTTTCCCTGTCATTTGTGTTTAGGTCTGTTCGTCCTACCGTTTGGAGGAACAGGTTGTCTCTTGTCCTGACATTAGTACCAGGGTCCTACAGGGTGAGTTAGGAGTTTAGGTTGCTGTGTATGAACTCACCTACCTCTGGGGTCAGTTCATACTTGCAATCAGTCGGGACTTTGATTAGGGTTTCTCTAGGAGGTGACCTGCTCCTTTCCCTAGTTTCCAGGCCTTTTCCCCTCACCCCTTTCCCTCCTCTGTTCAGTGTGGGTTTCCCTGCCACACCGAAGCGTGACAACAAGTGACAACCAGTCTCGCTCTCATTCATACATCTCTTCTCCAAAGATTCACATAACAGTGACATTTCACAGCGGCTCAAAAAGGAGGCAGTTAGACAGTAGTAGCAATCAGTACAATACATTTTTCTAGATCAATGCCAGAGTACAGACGTTGGAAAACTACAACTTGTCACGGTGAGGTTCACTGTGACAGCTATGGCCGTGCAGGCTGGCTGCATGACCTCTCGCATACTGGCTGCAGGCTGACTCCTGTGTATGCTGGTTGCTTGGGGCTGCGTGCTGGCTGCGGTGTCTTGTGTGTACTATGCCCGTGAATGTGTGTACTCCCCTTGTCTGTATCTCTGTGCAGTTCTTATCACTGTTTCCGTGCAGGCTGGCTGCAGGCTCACTTGCGTACTGGCTGCCGTCTGACACCTGTATATGCTGGTTGCTTGTGACTGCGTTCTGGCTGCGGTGTGTGTGTGTGATCTGTGGCCTGTGTTTGTGGCTCCCGTGTCCATATCTCTGCGGTTAATGTCTCTGATGCCATGCAGGCTGGCTGCATGCGCTTTGTGTACTGGCTGTGGGTGTTCCTATGCATGCTGGTTCTGCGATGTGTGCTGGCTGTGGCCTTGTGTGTGAACAGAGTCTGAATATGGATGCTTTTCTGTTTGTCACTGTGACACAGGTTGTTTGTGCTCTGGCGCACTGGCTGCGGTGGACTCCGTGTATGCTGACTGACAGTGGCAACATCCTGTACTGCAGACTGTGTGTTCTGTGGTTCTGGTACTCCTGTTATGATAACGTCCCTTGATCTTTTCCTGGCCTTGCTGCTGACCCAGGAGTTTTTTCTGCCCTTGTTTGTGGTGTCACCTGGTAATGCATTGTTGTTGCATTGTCTGATGTTGTTGTTACCTGTTCTATGATGTTGTTGCTGCTTTGTCTGATGTTATGTACCTGTTCTCTGTCTGGATCCACTCTGTTCCTTGTGTGGCCTAGCAGTGCTCTACTGCATCTGATAGCCTGACAGTGCTAAACTGCTTCTGATTGTAGTCCTGTCCCATGTCCTGCTTGGCAGTGCCTACTGCTTCTGATGCTTGTGATCCTTGTCTGTTCTTGTCTGCCTGTAGTTCCTTTCTGCTTCTGTTCCTGTCCCATGTTTGTCCTGCCTTCGTGAGAGGGTCCCCGGGGTCTCCGGAGGGAGGATCTCTAGTCTGTGTGAATCTCTAGTCTGTGTCCAGCTCTGCCTGAGACCGCCATGCTTCCATTACGCTTTGGGTCCAGGCATCTGCTTCTGTGCTGTTCCCATTCGTCTTGTTGTCTCGTCTTGTTGTCTGTTCCATGTCCTGTGTTTGCTAGGGTTCCAGTTTGGTTGTCTTTCCGCTGGTGGTTTCACCATCCTGGTTCTCTGCAGGAAATGGCCAAGTGTACCAGGACCTTCCTGGAGGTGCGACCAGTGAGTCTTCGGCCCAGTTCATTCCCACCACCAGGGGCTCTGTGAAGAACGGGGCTCACTGGCTCTCCTCTCTCTGGGTTTTGCGTCTGGTCTGCCGGTGCACTTGGTTTTGTGGTAGTGCTACCATTATTACCTAACCTGCTTACTGTCATGTGCTTTTATTACACTTGTAATAAAGTCTTCTGTGAGTCTGTTTTGCCTGTGTCCTGTTTGCATGACGTCAAGGAGGTCCATCTTGGGCCTCCGGCACGTGACACAACTCTTAGCGAGTCCTACCAGCAGAGTGGTGTAGGTTGCTTGCAACATTTCTAGGTCATTGTCACATCTGTCACTGCCTACAAACGTAGGAATGCTGATCAGCATGTGGGTGTCTTTCTGGTCTAAAGAAATAGTTGTTTATTTGAGTTGTGTGTGGGAACTCTGGGGGTGACTTTTGGGTATTTATGAGCATACACGTAAAGGCCACTCCACCCTTGCCAACTTTTCAAGTTACAAAGAACTCGAAAAGTCATGCAGTAAGTGTCTGATTGATGATCATTTCCACTGGAAGATGACTGTCATTGTAGCTTAGTGATGACTCTTGTCATTGTCTTAGAGTGTTAAGCAGCAATGCCTTCTATAAATTCGAATGTCGCTACAAAGTACCTGTTGATGAAGGCATATCGCCAAAACGTATCCTCGGTTGTTGGGAAATTTCACTTTGGATGAAATAAAACAGATATATTGAAAAAAAGATACGACTGCTGGGATTCATTTTTATTTTACAAGTGGAGGTTGCTCCTTCCCGTAGCAGCGTTCTCAAACGGACGAGTGCCGACCAGCCATATTATTCATCTGATAATTTTAACATTAGCATCATCTGTTGCTGATCTTTTGGAATAAATAAATGGCCACTGCAAACATATCTAAAGCTGGCCATAGACATCAGATTCCTGTCCGCTAAACCTGCTGATTTCAGTGGGTCAGCCAACCATCTAATGTGTATGGGGGTCTACCCACTCTCCCTTGACCACTGTTGTCAGGGGAGATATGGATAGGGCATGTTGGAATTGCCCAACCCTTTTGTTCGCAGGAGATAAGCCACTGCTAAAGGTGTCTGGCAGCAGCTTTCTTCCCTCTCTCCATATGCATGTGAGGCTGAGCTGACCACACATAAGTATGGAAGGATCAAGAGAGATAACTGCTGGCCAAATGTGTGCTAGGCCAACAGTTATCTTAGGTGAAAGACCAGCTCAAAACTGTGCACAACTACAGTTGTGTTCAAAATTATTCAACCCCCAATGCTGTAAAGGGTTTTAGGGAATTTAGTGTACATTTGTAATTGTGTTCAGAATGAAATCTTACAAGGACTTTTTAAAGAACCAAATGCAACTAAAATGACATCAATTGTTTTTGTAATACAGTATTAAATGTTTTTTTGGTGATTTCTTCATTGACACAATTATTCAACCCCTTAAAGACTACCACTCTTAAGAACAGAGGTTCATTCAAGTGTTTTCGATCAGGTATTGAAAAACCTCTGGATGTCAAGGAGCAGCAATCAAGCATAATAAGCACCGATTAGGCAGATTTAAAATGACTGTGATACTCAGCTTCTTCTAGACATTTACTGGTGTGTTTACAAATATGGTGAAGTCAAGAAAATGGTCCAGGAAGACAAGAGAAGAGGTGATTTCTCTTCACAGGAAGGGCAATGGCTATAAGAAGATTGCAAAGATGTTAAACATACCAAGAGACACCATAGGCATAATTCGCAAATTCAAGGCAAAGGGCACTGTTGAAACGCTACCTGGTCGTGGCAGAAAGAAGATGCTGACTTCGACTGCTGTGTGCTACCTGAAGCGCAAAGTGGAGAAAAGTCCCCGTGTGACTGCTGAGGAACTGAAAAAAGATTTGTCAGATGCATGTACTGAAGTTTCAGCTCAGACAATAAGGCGCACACTGCGTAATGAAGGGCTCCATGCCAGAACTCCCAGGCGCACCCCCTTGCTGTCTCCAAAGAATAAGAAGAGTCGACTGCAGTATGCCAAAAGTCATGTGGACAAACCACAAAAGTTTTGGGATAGTGTTCTGTGGACTGATGAAACAAAATTAGAACTGTTTGGGCCCATGGATCATCGCTATGTTTGGAGGAGGCCTATGAAGAAAAGAACACCTTGCCTACTGTGAAACATGGCGGGGGGGTCAATCATGCTTTGGGGCTGTTTTGCTTCTACAGGTACAGGGAAGCTTCAGTGTGTGCAAGGTACCATGAATTCTCTTCAGTACCAGGAGATATTGGATGAAAATGTGATGCAGTCCGTCACAAACCTGAGGCTTGGGAGACGTTGGACCTTTCAACAGGACAATGATCCCAAGCATACCTCCAAGTCCACTAGAGCATGGTTGCAGATTAAAGGCTGGGACATTTTGAAGTGGCCATCGCAGTCACCAGACTTAAATTTTGATTGAGAACCTCTGGTGGGACTTAAAGAAAGCAGTTGCAGCGCGCAAGCCTAAGAATGTGACTGAACTGGAGGCTTTTGCCCATGAAGAATGGGCGAAGATACCCGTAGATCGCTGCAAGACACTTGTGTCAAGCTATGCTTCACGTTTAAAAGCTGTTATAACTGGAAAAGGATGTTGTACTAAGTACTAAGATTGAATGTCACTTGGGGGTTGAATAAAACTGATAATGATGTGAGCACAGAAAAGACATTTGTGGTTATTTCATTATAAATGTTATGTCTATATTTGTCTGACTTACAAGTGCCTCTTTGATTTAATTGTAAACAAGATGACTGAAATGATCAAAATCAATGTAAAACTGGCCAAAACACTTAATTTCAGTGGGGGTTGAATAATTTTGAGCACAACTGTAAGTTCAATAAAAATTCAGGCAGCAGCAGTGAATGTGATATTGTCCTGTACTCACAACATCATTTGAGTATGAGACAGTAGACCCTCACATTATGATACATTGAGTTCGACTCACATGGCCATGTGAAAACTGCTTGACAGGCAGACACTGCTTGTGCTGGTACATAGGTTGTATCAATGGGTATCGTGTTGATGTTTATGATATATGTTGTTACAAGTAACTTGGCACTAATTTTGTGTATCCATTTTTATTCACATTATAAATGGATTTAACGTCAAGTTTTGAAATTGATGTTTGATATGCTATATATATATATATATATGTGAGCTGTGTTACTTGCTTTGGTCTGTGCTATTCTTACATTAAAAGGGAATTTTTCACCCCAATTTTGGACCATTATCTACAGTTGTAGTACTGCAGATATGGAGTCCAGATCACTACTTATTATTTTCCTACTGCTCCCCATTCCCATGCTGTCAGCTGTCAGAGGTATATTGAAATACACTGAAAGCGCACAAGTCCTCTCTATTATGTTAGAACAGCACAGCAGTCTGGACTGTGTATTTCACTGCAGCTTTAAGTGCTGATAGCAAGGTAATGGGGAGCAGTCAGGAAATAAAAAAATTAGTTATCTGGAGTCCTTATCTGCAGTACTACGCATGTATTTATGTAGATAATAGTCTAAAATCGGGGTGAGGGGTTCCCTTTAAAGGGATTCTCCCATCAGGGACATTTATGGTATATGCATGTGCAGCTTTCTCCATCCACTTCAAGAGCACTTTCAAAAATACCTGAGTGCGCGACTATTTTCAGATGTGCTGTTAAAGTAAATGGAGAGAGCTGCGCAAGTGCGCCCACCTCTACATTCCTGGCCGGATACATCAAAGATGTGGCAGAAAAATGGAACTTTTGATTTCCAGATTTTCTTTTATGGTAAAATAAAAGCTGGAATGTAATACTTTCGTTTTTCTGCCATAGCCTGTAAAATAATTTGTTTAGTAAATGTCTGTGAGTTTAGCATGGGTCCCTACCCCAAAATATATGGAGGGAAAGGACCACACAGGTTCATCCAGCAGTGGCGTAGTGTGTGTGTGGGAGGGCTTTGCCCTGGGCGCAAAATTTCAGAGGCGCCAGCAGGGCCACACTGCCAATTAAGTGAGGAGATCGCCCCAGGCGGCGCGGCCCTGCTGACAAGTGGGGGAAAGGGCGGCGGCAGGGCACAGGGGGATAAGCTCTTCCATTGTGGAAGCGCTCATCTCCATAGCCATCTGTATATCCATCCTCAGGACAGTGATACTGATGGATGCTGCGGGGCAGGGGAGAGGCGTCTCCCTTCCCTGTTCCTCTAATAGGCTTCCAGCCTATCAGAGGTTGGTGTAGGCGGCGCAATGACGTACATACAGTGCTGGACACAGACTGGAAGAGGCCTGCATCGCATTGGTGCCAGCCTGATTGAGGTAAGTATAAGTGTTTATTTTTTTATATGGTACTATACTTGTTACTGGCACATGATTGGTGTTGGGGGGGCACTTGTTACTGGGACATGATTGGGGGGCACTTCTTATTGGCATATGATTGGGGTGCATCTATGGGGGCACTTCTTACTGGCACATTTTTGGGGGGCATCTATGGGGCACATGTTACTGGCACATTATTGGGGGGCACTGTGGGGGTATCTATGGGGGCACTTCTTACTGGCACATTATTGGTTGGCTCTATGGGGGTACGTCTTACTGGCACATTATTGGGGGCACTATGGGGGCATCTACTGAGGCCACAAAGAAGGGGTATTTTATATGGGGGGCACTATGGGGGAAGGGAGGAGAGGAACACTAAGGGGGCTTCTACTGAAGCCACAAAGAAGAGGTATTTTATATGGGGGGGCTCTGTATAGGGGCATTTTATACTGGACACATTATGGTGGGTACTATGGGGAAGAGGGAGAGGAGTACTATGTGGTTATCTACAGGGGCACTAAAAAGGGGTATTTTATACTTGCAAATTATGGGGGACACTGAGGGCATCTACTGGGGCACTATATATAGGGAATTTTATACAGGTACATTATGAGGGGCACTAGGAGGAAGGGGGAGAGGAGCACTATGGGAGCATTTACTGGGGGCACTATATAGGGGTATTTTATACTGGCAAATTATGGGGGCACTATGGGGACATTAACTGGGGGGCATTAAAAGGGGGCATTTTTTGCACTGGCACACATTATAAGGGGGCATTTTTTGTACTGTCACATTATAAGGAGAATTATTACTACTGGGGGGCATTATGGTGGGCTTTATTACTACTGGAACATGATTACTAGTATGGGCACTATGGGGACATTATTACTTCTAGGGCACAGTGGGGACATGTTGGGGGCACTGTAGGTGCACTATTACTACCATGTGTGCTCTAGCAGAGAATTTTTACTATTGGTGGGACTTTGGGGAGCACTATTACTGTGGTGGCACCTTGGCACAGTATCAGTTTACCACAATCATTTTTGGGGGAAGTTATGCTTACACTATTAGTGTCAGGGGCACTATTTGCTGGGCGCCGTTATTTTAAGGCACTGTGTGCCAATGATTATTGAAGGGCACTATCTGCATGTTACTAGTTTTATCAGGGGTTTATCTGTTTTTGCAGTATAATATTGGGGAGCACAGTAGGCAGAGTATTGGAGGTAGTAGGATGGTTTGTTCAGAAGATAAGAGAATGATGGAAAAGTAGTAAACTAAGATTTTTTTTGTCAAACTGCAGAGACGAAAAATGGCTGAAAAATAGTGGTCTGGCCTGAAGGTCTGAAAGGAGAAGATGAGGAAAGAGAACATCTACATCAAAGGAGACGTCACTGGATGTATTACCCTGTATGTTCTGTAGTGATGGGAGGGTGGATATAGAATTTGGCCCACCGTGCCGCATCCTGGCAGCAGACTTCAGTTCACACTGTGCGTGTTCTGAATTCTGGGGGCTCACACCCATCTACTACATTATCTGTACTCAGAGAGTTATCACTGTGTTATCTGTGTTGTTACGTATGACTGTGAGTGATATCTACTACATTATCTGTAAAAAGGGGCGTGTCCACAGGTTAGGGGGGGCGCAATACTTGGCTTGCCCCGGGTGCTGGCGACCCACGCTAAGCCACTGTTATCCAGTGAGGCTGACAATGTCACAAACCCCAAGTGGCTAGGTCCATACCTCCCAGCTGCTCTGGGTCCCTGACTGCGGTACAGCCAGTACTGTCCTAATGGTGGTCCTGAAGGCACACATAACAGCATCAACTGCAGAGAATAAACTTTAAAGCAATCTGCAGCCGGCTCTTCCTGTCCATCGGAATATGCCCAGACTTAATTATCTTGATTGAATTCTATTTTTCCTGGTTATTCTGTTTTATTAGGAAAAATGCAAGCAATCTGATATTCGTCGCATGATGCTTGATAAATCTGGTGCATCTTTAAGGCTAAGGGGAAGTTCACATGGCAGTTTTTGCAGACAGAAGTTCATGTGAATTCCACTCCATAAATTGGTGGAATCCACCTTCCAATGTTTTCAGATGGAGGCTGCAATGCTGTTCATGCAGCCCTGGTTTATATAAATGACCACACCAGGAAAAGACATGTCCTATCTTGAAGCGGTAGCAGGCGTAAGCTGCAGCCTTCCATTGAAAACAATGGAAGGCTGATCCCACATGGCATCGGCACCAAATTCCACTGTCAAAAGCCAACATGGTCTTGAGATGTTACTCCACAGATGTTTAAATCAGTCCAACAGAATAACCATGGCCAGTTTCCCATCCACTTTTCAAAACTTCTCCCTTGATGAGTGACTGACACTGACTGCCACTTGAATGCTGAAATGCTGACACACATTGGGCAGATTTATTGATACAAAGGTTTAGACAGTCTAAAGATGCACCAAATTTACCACAGTGGCTGATGCTGGATGATAAATCTGGTGCACCTTCAGGCGTTTTTCACATGAAAGCATTTAAATCTGTGATGTTATTTTATAAAAGTGGTAAGGGAAGAAGTGACACAATGCACCACAAAAATCCCTATTTGCAACACAATACGCCATAGGGCTTTATATCAGAATGTTACACCACCTTGGATCTGGTACAGATTTTGTCCAAAACATGCGCCAAAGACTAAGACTGTGTCAACAGAAAGCGCACATTAGGTGCAGACAAAAATATTGTGCAGAAGTTATGTAAAAACTCACGTTTAGCATGTCGTAAATGAAAGACAATTATGGTGTCTTATATTTGACACAGCAAATGTGTGCCACAAAATCTGATATTGATGACCTGCTCTGAGGATAGCTCATCAATATTTTACTCCCAGAAAGCCTTTAATTTTTAAACTCCTCCACAAACCAATATTGTAGGTGTGGATATTACTTTTCTTATTTTTGCTTTTACTAATAAATTACAATAATAAACTGAATCAAGCATCCACCAAGGCAGTGTTGTGCTGAGCTACATATTTCTGTTTCCCTCCTCTCACAGATGCATATATGTAGCTGTAACAAAGGATCCTTCTTCACACCAACATCTGCCCTCAGAGGTGAGTTGGGACACCCCAATACTAACTAGATTGTCCCCTAGTTCTGTTATAATGGTGCATATTGCTACCTTAACAGAATTCTAAGCATTTAACTTGAAATCACAGTATAAGTGGGCTCAATACAATGTTTACTGGCAAAATTCTTGGCATCACTCATCTCTGCCTCTCATTCCATGTTTTCCTCTAGCTGAACACATTACTGTTACTCAATGTTTTAGTCTCCACGACAGCTGTCAGACCTCCTGTAGGAGGTTTCCAATACAGAATCCAACAGTGAAAGAAGTTATGACATGACATATCTAAACTTCTAGGTTCCATAATGTAAGACTTACTGTATAAAGTGTAATATATACATACACTACTCACAAAAAGTTAGGAATATTTGGCTTGTGGGTGAAATTTCTGAATGAACCTAAAATGCACTCTCACCTTTACAGGTGAATTTAATGTGACCTTCACTAAACTTTTGAATGCACATGTCCAATTGTTCAGTGTTTCAGTACTTTTTGCAGAACTTGCTGTTCTCTAACAAGGAGCTTAAAGGCAAAATTCACAACAATTGTTGGATCCATTAATCACCCGATAAAGTTCCTAGTTCAATTAGAATTGTTATTTAAAGAGTCCTCCTCATCATGCTGTTCACATTTTGATATCATGAGACCAAGAAAACACCTAACAATTCATCAACAGTACCTCGCCATTGCGAAGCTTCAAGCAGGATGTTCTCAGACGGAAGTGGCCACTGAGAGTGTCAGACTCATCAGCAGTTTGCAGCACACATCCCACACTGATGATCACTTCATTGTGAACAATGCCCTGCGGAACCAGATGATAAATGCCACACAACTCCAATCACATTTAAGGGAGGTGAAAGGCACTAAAAAACATCAGCATGGTCTGCATGCTAGACGACCTGCAAGGGTACCGAACCACACCACCAGGCAGACGCGTCATTGTCTTGATTTGCCAGGGAGCATCTACACTGGGCGAGGAACCAGTGGGCCTCAGTGCTGTTCACTCGATTGACGCTGAGCAAAAATGATGGCCGCCAATGATGTTGGAGATGTCAAGGAGAGCAATATGCATCAGCCACTGTTGTCACCAGACGATTCTTTAGTGGTGGTGGTGTTACAGTGTGGGCAGGTGTGTCTAGTCAATACAGAACTGCCCTACACTTTGTGAATGGTACAGTAACAAGCCTCGTAGGCTCGTAACTCTGTACCCCAGAACCTTGTGAACAGCATGAGACATCATTGTCAAGCTGTAATTGATGCTCAAGGCCCCATGACAAGTTTTTGGGACATTTACATTTTTGTGGGGGTACACCCACCACTGTTGTTGGCTTATGTTTCAGTAAATTGTTGAGATGAGGAAATCACCATTGCATGCTTGTACTTTAATGCCCTACATTCCTGTAGCATGACATTTTTACGTTTTCCATAAATTTCACCTGAAAGCCAAAGATCCCTAACTTTTTGTGAGTGGTGGGTATACTACAGTATATACTACATATATGTAAATAGTATATATGTTACAGGCAGTCACTAACAAGGTTCTCAGAAGTCACAGCCAAACTCTGTTCTCATGTAGATAGGGACTGCATGTAAAAACTGCATGCAAAGGACCAGCTCAAGTTACCGTCAACTCTGCAAGCTCTTCTACACTACCTTCTCAGAAGATCCACTTCCACCTTGGGCAGAAGTCCTGCAAAATTCAACTCCAGGATGGAAGAAAGTAATCTTTCTATTCAAGGCCAGCAGACAGTATTTCTTATCAATGTCCCTGACTCAGACCACACAGCCTCAGAAAAAGTGATGAGAAATATGCTAATGACTCTACACAGCTCTTTACAGACTAATATATAGTCCATGTTAGCTCATTTTAAATGCTTACTAGAGGATGTGGCAGATAGCCTTAACCATGTGGCATCTAAAATAGCCTTAACGAAAGCCTATAATGACTAAGTAGATATGGTAGATGAAATGTAGCATAAGAGAGACAAATGAGAACAGATGCCATCAAAAACCTGAAATTCTGGAATCCGTGTCACTACTAAAGCAATACCTGCAGTAACTAATTAAAATGACTTTGTATCTACATATGTCATCCCTTAGAGCTTAGAATAGATAGCGTCCACAGGGTGCCCAACACCTGCTCTGAAAGATCCCTAGGGACGTTTTGATCTGACACCAATGCTTCCACATGAAAGACAAAACTTGACAAAACCCGAAAGGAACTCTTTCCTTACTTAACGCTCTACTGTGAGAATTTTTTAACCCATGTATGCTCCTTTCCCTGGCATACAAAGGTCACAATTTAGGGCAATCCATATTTTGGACATGAAAATTGCAAAAAATTGCAAGTGATGAGAAAAGGTGTGGGATTTAGAGATGGGTGCATGCAGGAAATCCCTTCTCAGCCAGTGACTTGAAGTGGCGAGGTGGGTCACCGTTTCGGCCTGTGATTGACTTGTGATTTCCATCATGTGTTTGTTGTTACTGAATGTCTGAAAGCTGTAGATATTCAGCAGTGCTAGCATTGGGTTAAATTCTGCATCTAGAAGATTGTGCATGTCCTGAAACCACCTGAGCACGTTGCCTACCACTGCAGGAAAACGGCAGCCTGTACAATCCATAAGGGTAAATAAACAGTGACAGCATGCTCATACAGTGCTCCTAATGGAACACACTGCGAATGTACGGAATGGGAATATCTCTTTATATATCCTTAATGCCTCTGATGTTCACCCTAAAGCTATATAATGCCCTAATATTGTGCATGTCCCAGTGGTGTGCTTACACCGTTAGGACCAGAGTGTGTGCATGTGGTCTCAAAGGAGTAATACCATCTCAGACACTGATATCATATTACTAGGTTATACCAGTAGGTACGGGTCCCACCTATCCAGAACAAGTCCTCGAAATGAAGGAAGCTGCATAGTGCAAGAGCAACTACATTCAACGCTATGGGAAATCTGAAAATAGCTGAGCCCTGGCTCGGCTATTTCCAGCTGTCCAACTGCGGTAAATAGGAAGCTGGCCATGCATGCGCTGTGTGCTCTCCATTCACCGTTGTAAGTTTCCCCAAAATAGCCAAGTGTTTTATTTATTTTGGCATGAGACTGCTGGGGGCTGAGAGGCATAATGGGGGCTGCTGGGGGCTGAGAGGCATAATGGGGGCTGCTGGGGGCTGAGAGGCATAATGGGGGCTGCTGGGGGCTGAGAGGCATAATGGGGGCTGCTGGGGGCTGAGAGGCATAATGGGGGCTGCTGGGGCTGAGCGGCATAATGGGGGCTGCTGGGGGCTGAGAGGCATAATGGGGCGCTGCAGAAGGCATAATGGGCGAGGCTGCTGAGGGGCTGAAAGGCATAATGGGGAGCTGCTGGGGCTGAGAGGCATAATGGGGGCTGCATAGGGGCTGAGAGGCATAATAGGGGCTGCTGGGGCTGAGAGGCATAATGGGGGCTGCTGGGGGCTGAGAGGCATAATGGGGGCTGACTGGGGGCTGAAAGGCATAATGGGGGCTGAGAGGCATTATGGGGGCTGACTGGGGGCTGAGAGGCATAATGGGGGCTGCTGGGGGCTGAGAGGCATAATGGGGGCTGCTGGGGGCTGAAAGGCATAATAGGGAGGCTGACTGGGGGCTGAGAGGCATAATGGGGGCTGATGGGGCTGAGAGGCATAATGGGGGCTGACTGGGGGCTGAGAGGCATAATGGGGGCTGACTGGGGGCTGAGAGGCATAATGGGGGCTGACTGGGGGCTGAAAGGCATAATGGGGGCTGACTGGGGCTGAGAGGCATAATGGGGGCTGACTGGAGGCTGAGAGGCATAATGGGGGCTGACTGGGGGCTGAGAGGCATAATGGGGGCTGAGAGGCATAATGGGGGCTGCTGGGGGCTGAGAGGCATAATGGGGGCTGCTGGGGGCTGAAAGGCATAATAGGGGCTGCTGGGGGCTGAGAGGCATAATGGGGGCTGCTGGGGCTAAGAGGCATAATAGGGGCTGCTGGGGGCTGAGAGGCATAATGGGGGCTGACTGGGGGCTGAAAGGCATAATGGGGGCTGACTGGGGCTGAGAGGCATAATGGGGGCTGACTGGGGGCTGAGAGGCATAATGGGGGCATGACTGGGGGCTGAGAGGCATAATGGGGGCTGAGAGGCATAATGGGGGCTGCTGGGGGCTGAGAGGCATAATGGGGGCTGCTGGGGGCTGAAAGGCATAATAGGGGCTGCTGGGGCTGAGAGGCATAATGGGGGCTGCTGGGGGCTGAGAGGCATAATAGGGGCTGACTGGGGGCTGAGAGGCATAATGGTGGCTGACTGGGGGCTGAAAGGCATAATGGGGGCTGACTGGGGCTGAAAGGCATAATGGGGGCTGACTGGGGGCTGAGAGGCATAATGGGGGATGACTGGAGGCTGAGAGGCATAATGGGGGCTGACTGGGGGCTGAGAGGCATAATGGGGCTGAGAGGCATAATGGGGGCTGAGAGGCATAATGGGGGCTGCTGGGGCTGAGAGGCATAATGCGGGCTGAGAGAGGCATAATAGGGGCTGCTGGGGGCTGAGAGGCATAATGGGCACTGCTGGGGGCTGAGAGGCATAATGGGGGCTGAAAGGCATAATGGGGGCTGACTGGGGGCTGAAAGGCATAATGGGGGCTGACTGGGGGCTGAGAGGCATAATAGGGGCTGACTGAGGGCTGAAATGAATAATGGGGGCTGAGAGGCATAATTGGGTCTGACTGGGGGCTGAGAGGCATAATGGGGGCTGCTGGGGGCTGAGAGGCATAATGGGGGTTGACTGGGGGCTGAGAGGCATAATGGGGGTCGATTGGGGGGCTGAGAGGCATAATGGGGCTGACTGGCGGCTGAGAGGCATAATGCGGGCTGCTGGGGCTGAGAGGCATAATAGGGGCTGCTGGGGGCTGAGAGGCATAATGGGCACTGCTGGGGCTGAGAGGCATAATGGGGGCTGACTGGGGCTGAAAGGCATAATGGGGGCTGACTGGGAGCTGAAGAGGCATAATGAGGGGCTGACTGGGGGCTGAGAGGCATAATGGGGGGCTGACTGAGGGCTGAGAATGAATAATGGGGGCTGAGAGGCATAATGGGGGCTGCTGGGGGCTGAGAGGCATAATGGGGGTTGACTGGGGGCTGAGAGGCATAATGGGGGTCGATTGGGGGCTGAGAGGCATTATAGGGGCCGATTCGGCTGAGAGGCATAATGGGGGCTGAGAGGCATAAGGTTTGATAATGGGGGTGATAGGAGGCATGGGACTCTCATCTGAGGTCTGATTGGAGGTCATTTACATTGGGGTCTGAGCTGAGGTCTGATTGGGGTCTTATTAACATTGAGGGTCCGATTGGGGCTGTCAGCTAAGGTCTGATTAACATTGGGGGTCTAATTGGTGGTCTGACCTGAGGTGTAATGAAAATTTTTTTTTTCTTATTGTCCTCCTCTAAAACCTAGGTGTGTCTTTTAGGTCTCCTTCCTGAACTGCAGAGCGGTGCCCACTTCCAGCCCTGAGCCCAGCTGCCCAGAGCACTGATCCTGAGCCGCTGGAGTCTTCAGAACTGTAAGTATTTATATACTGTTCGTTCCTAAAGTCGCCACTGCGTGCATCTATCTGACAATGATGGCGTATGCTAGTGATGAAATGGGAATAGATTGCAGTAACGTTCATCAATGCAAGCCCTAGATGTCTCAGGGCCTTTTCACATCTCGATTCGGTGCTATGTTTGGTGTAAGGGCTGGGAAATTTCTTGAAGTATACACTGTACATATTCACAGGCCCCCAGTGAACTGGTATATGCCAAGATAGTGTCCTTTCGGCATACTGTTGTGCTGGCATAACTTTATTTTGCGATATGGAATAGACTTAGTTGTGAAGGCCAGAAGCACATGTACTACTTACTTACCTGATCAACCTGTCAGCATCACTTAGTATAAAACGTGCTATATTACATTACACGCGGCAAGGTATATATGTGTGTGCTTCCTTTCGTGTTTCAATTTCCTGGAATTTACCATCTGAAGCAGCTGCAGCACATTACTCTACAATGTTTAGTTGACTCTAGGTAAAACTACTAATCGATTTTTAGCTCGCTCTCATCCTGTTCTCTCCTCCATCCCTCATGCTTCTCTTTTTAATCACCTTCCCTGGCCCCACTCTCTCACTGCCAGTGTAATCACCTGAACGTAATGAATGCAGCACCTGCCCTGCAGCAGGAACAGGCACTGATAATATATTTTCTGATTTTATCTTTCATTTGTTTTTAGGTTTGTTTTTGTATTTGTATTTTGTTGTTAATTTTCTCTCATAAAAAAATTATAGTTTTACTTTACCCCCTTCATCTGCTTCTGTGATTGCAGAATAAATAGAATATGACTATCCCTGTTAACCATCTTCCCACACATACAAACGAGCGCTCACTCTTAGAAATACATTCGTGACCAGTTTCGGAGAAGACGGCAGCAGCGCAAAAACAAGATAGACAAGACGCTGAGGCTGTGTGTCTTCTTCATGGAAAACACGGTGACATAGAGAGTTCATCGCCCTCATTTATCCTGTGCTGGGGATCAGCAAAGCACGGAGTTCTCTGCCAGATCTAGATTGTGTCCTTCCGTGTGTTCACTGGAAAGCCCTTGTGGTCAGCATGCTTATCCTCTGCCAGTTCACGTAACTGTTTCATTTCCAGGAGCGTATGTACACTGGAGAGAATCTAAAAAGGCATGTACGGCTCACGTAATATAGACTGAGAAAATACTAAACCTCTACTAATGTGTTACTGAATCACGTTGGACTCAAAATATCAGATTTAAGACATATTTATAAAAGTTTGTCATGTCTAATGCATTCCGACAAGCAGACATCATTTAAAACAAACTGTCAGATGACTTCTGCTGCCCTATCGGAGATTAGGATATGATAGATAGAAGCTTATAAGATGTTATATTGTTATATATAGGTTTATATCATTTGAAGCAAGATTTCTGACTAAAAACATATATTTTAATATCACGACAAAACCCACAATTCAATAGTTAAAAAGAACAAAATGGCGATGGTGCCAGGTGGTGGGAAGGGGCGGGTGTGATACACTAGAAAAAGGTGGGAAATTATCAAGTAGAGGCTAAAGCAACCCTAGTCCTCACCCTGGATGCTCTAGCTGAAAAACATAGCATCCACCCTGTAGGCCTCGCCCCAATACACCCTGTATATCCCTAAACTAAACTACCCCAATCCATTTCCACCTACCTGTACCAATACTGCTGATTTGGGGTAACAATAAGCGACTCAGTTGTAAGCCCCTGATCATAAATACTAGCGGCATCATTAGGAATTTTTTGGTCATTTACACATCTATCACAGTTGGCCTGCTTATTTTGCTTGTTTGCGTCTTGCTTTTACCCTATTTTAGTCCCCTGATGAAACCTGTATCTTTGGGGAAAACACATTTGGTTTAGGGATATACAAGTTGTATGCGGGCGAGGCCGACACATGAGGTTGCCCTTTTGGGGAGGGTGCTCTGTGTTCCTGATAGGGCATCCGATTCCAGGGTGAGGACTAGGGTTGGTTTAGTCCGTCTCCCATTATTCTTTCCTCCCTTTTTCTAGATGATCACACCTGATATTCGCATCCCCCTTCCCTCTAGTATTACACCACTGTGATTTATGTAGGGCTACCAGCTGGTGCCATGGACCAATTTGCTCTTATGTATTGAATTGAGAGTTTTAGTGAAGACATTAAAAGTTACGTTTTAAATTAACATTTGTGACTGATAGCTTGGTTTGCACTTGTAGATTTGGTGCTGTCCGGATATATACTTTAAGTCAGTGATAAATAAAAACCAGCGTTATGGTACATAGACATGACCGCAGTGTGATGGGCACTTTTTTAATGGCCATTTTCAGAACAATTGCAGTCTATGGTTCAATTCACACAGCTGTTTTTTAAGGGGCCATGAATATAGTCCTATTTCGTCTGTTTCCACTGGACGACAGACCCCACACAATTCAAAGGGGCTGTTTTTAAAGTCATCTGTGAAAAAACGTAAAGGCAAGAAACACTGAAGACCATGCTGCATTCACTAACATACTGTACTTCCATTTATGGCACCACTGCAAACACGCACATAAATACATGCGCTTTTGCAGCAGTTTTACACAATAGCAGTCACAGTTTAAGTATCAGAATATTGCAGCAAAAGCTGTACAAAGGTAACTAGCAGGGTTTTCTATGGGGTATACAAGTGCACCTCTCTGATGTCATATCACTGACCCTATGTGACTTTGCAATAAGGTTGTTCTAACAAAAACTATAATTTTCCCAATCAGTCCTCACTCCTCTTGTGTCTCCTCGCCAGGAAGAAGCCATATGGACAAATTGACCGTAACGGACACTGGTTATGGACCCACTGTGCCAACTAACCAGTCTGACTTTGGACTAAATCCAAGGGCATTGTCCTAGTGGTTCCCTGGTATTCACCCTTTAAGCCCTCTACAGGGATATGGACTTTGCTGCAGGGAACCAACCAGGCTGCTACCTCCTGCAGTAGTCCTGGTGTAGTTGGCAGATGGGGGTCAGAGACACAGGTGGAAAGTACCAAGGACACAGGCAAAAGGCATATTCTGAACAGAGTAAAGGTCAAGGCAGGTTGAGTACATGTGTATTCCAGATAGCAATTTCAGGCCAGGGATGGCTATGTGTGTACTTCAGGTAGCAATTTCAAGCTCAGGACAGGTGTCAAGAAGCAGAATCAGTCAGACAAGGTATGGTACATGGGTAATAAAAAAAGAGATCACACCTTCGCTGGTTACTAGACAATAGAAAACCCAACTTTCAGGCCAGGAGGTGGAACCAAAGCCCAGCTAAATAGGAAAACTGATCAGTATCAGTCAGCAGCTGGACAGGGAGCAAAAGGGAAGGAAACTCAAGCAGTGCTGTAAGGACGTTGAATGAGCAATAGTATCAATACACACAGGGTAAGTGGATCAATAACCGCACCTGCCTGGGAATGCAGGACAGTGACAGACACTGGCCACCAGCCTAACATTAACTGTCACTACTAAGGTGAAGCTGAAGACAGTACTGGCAAGAAAAATTAGTGACACATTTGTCATGTACTCAAGAGATATAGATTTGTTTTTGTAAGAATGTGTCTTAAAGGGGTTTTCTGAGAGTTTTATATTGAAGACCTATCCTCTGGTTAGATCATCAGTATCTGATGGGTGGAGGTCTGACACTAAGGACCCCTGTTTGAGAAGGCATTGGAGCTCACAATAGGACCGCGGCCTTCTTGCAGCTTAGCCTAGGCCAGTGGTGGCGAACCTATGGCACAGGTGCCAGAGGCAGCACTCAGAGCCCTCTCTGTGGGCACCCGCACCCTGGAAAAAGTCTATGGTGTACCAATATGCCTTAGACTTTTCCTGCCAATTATCAGCGCAGGGCGCACTATGAACAGCACAGGCAGCCCACTGAATGTAGGCAGGCTATTAGAGCTAAATGATAAACTACATGGAGGATATACAGTACTATATTGGTATTCAGGTAAAATTTCTGTGATGGCACTTTGCGATAAATGGGTTGCAGTTTGGGCACTTGATCTCTAGAAGGTTCGCTATCACTGGCCTAGGCCATGTGACATCAAGTTTATCAGTCATACGGCCTAGGCCCAGCTCAGTCCTGTTGATGTCAATGGGGCTGAGCTGTTATACCAAGAACACCTGCTATACAATGTACAGAGCTGTGTTTGGTGAGCTGAGAGAAGGACACAGCACTACTCCCCACTGATCAGATACTGATGATCTATCTTGAGGATAGGTCATCATCAATATAAAAGTCCCTGAAAACCCATTTAACAGTAAAAAAAAAAAATGTACCATGACATCATGACATAGCTGAATATAGGAAATGGATCACAAATAAAAAGCATCTGTCACAGAGGGAAACTTCATTTATTACTTTAATATTCCTTGTAACAAGAAGGCAGAACGAAAGAGGGGCACTCACCAACTCCTTGATAATTCCTCAAATTTATTCAGAGTTAAAACAAGGCAAATGCGGGTCACTGCACAGGTACAGGCTGAGCACCACCGTATCCTTGGATGATTCACATGTCAATGTATACAGGCTGGAGAGTCCGAGTTGCTGGAAAGGAATCCGCAGAGAGCAGTGCCGACAGCGCTTTCTTCTATTGTATGTCATTTACTTTAATATTTGCTGTTCTTGCTCTAGTTAAAGATTAGTATCTGGCTATTTGGATCTCGGGTCCATTATCTATGTTATATGCAAATGACCACCATCTAGTGGGATTAATGTCATTTGCTTACTGAGCTGGCAACCAGGCTTATGCATACATTCAGGAAACTGACACCTTACAACACCGTGGCTGAACACTTGCATGTAGTGTGAGTAAAGGTGGGGAGGTCCAAATCTCCAGACTATGGCCTTTATCTGCTGCAATACCATGAGTTCCTACGTCCCAGTGGGGAATACTTCATTATGAAATGAGGTTTCCAACTGTGATGCTTCCTCTTTAATTGAAATTGTAAATGTGGATAAGGTCTGCACAAAAGAGGAGAGAAGGCTGCATGTGGATCGTGAAACGCGAGCCTCACCTAACTAATCTAGGCTGTAAAATGTCATGCAGATTAATTCTATCTCTGTCTGAAACTTGACTACATTTTTTATTTAAAAGGCCTGAAATTCTTGTCCATGACATTTTTCTGATAAACTTTGAACATTGAAAACATTCTAGGAAGCTTGCTGCATAATAAATGTCTGGACATAGCCCACTGATTATTCCAGGGCTGGTGATGGTCAAACCGATGTGCTGCATCATCACGCTACCCTTACAACCAACAAAAGCTAGGCAATTTCTTAAGGCCCTATTAAAATGCCCGATTTTTGGCTTAATTATCATGGACAAGCATTAAAGGGGTTGTGTCACTTCAGCAAGAGGCATATGTCATGTAGAGAAAGTTAATACAAGCCACTTACTAATGTATTGTTATTATCCATATTGCATCACATGATACACTGCTTGTTTCCCTGGTTATGACCACCCTGCAATCCAGCATCGGTGGCCGTGCTTGCACACTATAGAAAAAAGTGCTGGCCTCTTTAGTGGCCGGGACCATAGGAACGCAAATAGGCTGGCGCTTTTTCCTATAGTTTGCAAGCATGGCCACCGACACATTGCATGTGGTCGTAATCATGGAAATGAGAATATACAATGTGATAGCCAGCAAAGGAAGCAATATGGACAACCACAATACATTAGTAAGTGCCTTGTATTCATTTTCTCTACATGATAAATGCCATTTGCTGAAGAGAGACAACCCTTTTAATGCAAACGCACATTTATCGAGTGATGGGGCTTCATTATGAATAATGAATAGAACTGAATGAAGGAGGAACAAATCGTCCCTCCCGCAATCAGTTTGCATTGGTCTGTGTAGTCAAGCTGGTGCAAATGAGCACTGATGGATGTGTTCATCAGGCAGTGTAATATTGCCTTCACCCTGGGTTCAGACCTGAGCGTTCTAAAAACGCGCCTTTTACGTGCGTTTTTGTCGCGCGTATTTCAACGCGTTTTTGCAAATAGGAAACGCGCGTAAAACGCGCGTTCTTGTGATTGACTACTGTGGTGTCAATCACAAAACGCGCGTCAAACGCCCCAAAAGAAGCTCAAGTACTTGTTTATGCGTTGGGCGTTTTACAGCGCGTTCAAACGCGCTGTAAAACGCTCAAGTGTGAACCACTCCCATAGGGATGCATTGGTTTTAATCTGTTGAGCGTTTTACAGCGCGTTTGAACGCGCTGTAAAACACTCAGGTGTGAACCCATGGTCAGGGTGTCCTCCAGGTTTCCACTCCCTAAGGCCTCTTGCACACGAACGTATTTTCTTTCCGTGTCCGATCCTTTTTTTTTTTTTCGGACCGTATGCGGAACCATTCTTTTCAATAGGTCCGCAAAAAAAAACGGAAGGTACTTCATGTGCATTCCGTTTCCGTATGTCCGTATTTCCGCTCCACAAAAAAATAGAACATGACCTATTATTGTCCGTATTTTGGACAAGGATAGTACTGTTCTATTAGGGGCCAGCTGTTCCGTTCCGCAAAATACAGAATGCACACGGGCGTCATCCGTATTTTTTACAGATCCCTTTTGCGGACCGGAAAATACATACGGTCGTGTGCATGAGGTCTAAGTCACATGATGTTGCATCAGGACTGGAATGAGTTGAAGAGTGCCAGGAAGACCTAATAACTTTTTTCACATGCATAAAAGCAAGCTGAAATGTAGGAGTTTTTCACATCTTTATACCCCAAAAATGGGGTAGGTTGAATACATTTTCTCATTAAAATACTTAAAGCAGTTTTCAGCTTTGCAAAGACATCTTTTAAAATAATCATTGATAAAGGTAGCTGTAATTTTGTAATTCTTTTATCTTCATTGCTCCTATCTTCCATTCTGGGTTGTGGTAACATGACCATGTCCATGCAGCTCTTATTTCCTGTGAAGTAAAGTCCATGGGCAGGTCAAAGCAGCAACAGGGGCAGGGATAGGGCAGTGTCTATGTAACTGTCTGGGTGGGAGGAGCTATAAACTACCTGGGCATGGTTAGGGGCAGTGATAGGGGAGTATCTATGTAACTAGCTGGGTGGGAGGAGCTATAAACTACCTGGGCGTGGTTAGGGGCAGTGATAGGGGAGTATCTATGTAACTAGCTGGGTGGGAGGAGCTATAAACTCCCTGGGCGTGGTTAGGGGCAGTGATAGGGGAGTATCTATGTAACTGTATGGGTGGGAGGGGCTATACACTACCTGGGCGTGGTTAGGGGGAGTGATAGGGGAGTATCTATGTAACTGTATGGGTGGGAGGGGCTATACACTACCTGGGCGTAGTTAGGGGTAGTGATAGGGGAGTGTCTATGTAACTAGCTGGGTGGGAGGAACTATATACTAGCTGGGCGTTGTTAGGGGCAGTGATGAAACCGTGGCAGAGAAAGGAGAATTGCATCATGGGTTTGGTTGGATATAGCAACAGGAAGTGCTACCTACAAGATGTAACAAACCAGAGTGATTTCTTGACGTGGTGAATAACGGGTGAGGAGAGTCTAAATTAAAAGAAACAAAAACAGAAAATCTTAGTAACCCCAGAAAACCCCTTTAAAGACTGTCATTTCATAAAATGTCTGACATGTCAAGGTGAGATATCAAATTTGGATCAAAGTGTGTTATGCGTAATGAGACCACCACTGATCACTGAAATAAAGGGGAGAAGAGCTTTATTTAATTGATCAGTGATGGTCTCGGCTGTACCCCTTTAGACTTCTATGAGCCCGCTGACAAGGAAAAGCCAGTCACAACTGAAGGGGCACAGTGCTTGGCTTAGTTCTTCTGATCTTTCATCAACCGATGGGGATCTCGGCAGCCGGCACCCACCAATAAAGACTCCTGACTATGACAGTTCTCTTTAAACACTAGTCTGAACCATTTCTTATCACAGGTACTCACAGTTCAGGCACATTTTGGTATCTCTTTTATAGATTCTATAACCTGAACTTCTTGCACTTCCACCAAACTAAACATAGATCAACATGGGTGATCTACAGTGAGTATTATTCTGTAGAGCTGAAGGATCAAGCATTTTTGGTACTATATGGACACAAATATGTACAGATAATACAGCCTTCAGAATGTGGCCTAATTCAAAAGTTGCAAAAGCCAAATGCTAAGCGTGAAATTATTCCTGCAATCACTGTACATAGCTGTGCACATGTGACAGTTCAATATTTCGCCCATTTGTCTTTGCAAAACGTTCACGTTGCATAGAGACTGTGGGTGAAGAGCTATTTTCAAATCCAACCACAAATTCTCAATTGGATTGAGGTCTGCACTCTGACTGTGCCACCACATTAATATTGTTGGTTTTAAGACTTTCCTCTGTAGTTTTGGCTTTATGTTTGAGGGTTGTTGAAATCCCAGCCCTAAGACATTCTTCCCATTGCCTTCACAAACCTTCCAGGGCCCACTTAAATGTAGGCAGTATAATGCTGTTACCATCTTTACAGTGGAGATAGGGAAGATTTATCAAAACTAATGTCAAGTGTGACAATGCAGGTTCACAACACTATAGAATTAAAGACTTCACCTATAGCAGTCCACTTTACCAGGTACTAATGGTGTCTCCCAATACTCATATACCCCAGGACGTACTGTAGGGCACAACAGATGAAAGGAACTGAATGATGACAGATAATCGGATAGTGGCACAAATGAACAGGGACAGACTGGCAGTAGACCCTAAAGGGAAATTTCCCAGTGTGCTGATGCCCAGTGGTCCACCTAAGCCCTCTGCCGGCTGAGTACATAGTTATCTGATGCTCTCAGCATTATATAATGTTAGGAGAACCAGGACAAGCATCTGGCTGGTGGCGGAAAGAGCCCTCCTGAATTAAACTATATCACTGTCTTCAGGGCCGAGATACAGTTGATCACTGTTGTGAGGGTGGCAGTATTTTGAGCTGCACTTTGGTTTTTGTTTCTGCTGGGGCAGTATTTTGTGCTGCACCAAAGTATTGCTGGCCCTGTCTACTTTTGTTGTCTCTGCCTATTTATATTGGTCCTGTCTTTTGTCAATTTGGAACCACCTACTTTTATTTTTTTTCACGCAAAATCCCCACAAAAGACAAGAAGTCTCTGCCTCCATCTAGAGAAGAAAAAATTCAGTCTCCAGAGGCGTCATGGCTTCTTTATTGTAAGAACTGTGGAATAGCCTACATCAAGACATGGTCACAACAGGAAAAGTGGGTAGTTTTAAAAAAAGGCTTAGATGAATTCTTAAAATTAAATAACATTAAGGCTTTTGAAAAAAGTCTGGGCCTTGCCTACCTTTTCTAAAACTTACATCCCCACCTATCCCTTAGTTGAACTTGATGGACTTATGTCTTTTTTCAACTGTATTAACTATGTATGGGATAACACATATGCAATAACTGATTTTGACTCTAGTTTGACTCTGAATCTTCTATAGCTCCATCCCCAAATACTGACTCTCAAGCTAAACACCACTGACCCACACTGTCCCTGAAGATATTCCTGTGGAAAAAAAAACGTATCTGAAATACTGACCCTAACATGAACAGCAGGAGGTGCTAGGACCCAGAGAACAAAATCAAACTGCAGAGCTGATCTGCAGTCAAAGCAAAATAGATTCGAAAAGAAAAGACACAAACACATTACGACTCTGAAACATAATCTAGATTAAAATAAATTCAATAACCAAGCTACAAAGACAAGGAGCCACTAGACAAGGAATTAGATACTATATACACGATAAAAAGATTTTTATTTTTTAATATAAACTTATGGAGCTTACGCTATCACTGCCAATATTCACAACAGAGACTAGAATTAAGTAAAGAAAGGCTATCCAGTCAGGAACTTCTTCCCAAATGAGCCTGTCCTGCTCTAGCAACCAGGTAACACACAGTAATGGATCAGCTGCCTAGCAAATGCCCCAAACTAATAGACGTGAGAAGACGATGCAGAAGGCAAAAACCTGCTAGTCACAACAACACCAAAGGATATTGGTAGAATTTTCTCGAGAAACCAATCTGGTGGCTGCTTTCTTATACCAAAGGGCCTAAATAAAGGAGCTAGAATGTAATTAATTGCTTTGAGTAACTCCTTCACTTGTTTTCCTAATTTTTATAAAACTTCAGATGCTTTTTGAGTGGTACCTGGTAATTTGCTAATGCTAAGCATAACATTTATATGGGCAAAAGCTTTGGTTTCATTACACCATAGAACCTTTTTCCACTTTTTGGAATCTACCACATGACTTTGACAAACCGTTGCCAAGACACCATATGCTATATTCAACAATGACTTTATCACTCTCCCAAGTTGTGAACAGTGAAACATCCAGGCAACAGCTGTTGTATGCACTCTCTCTCGGCCATAGAAGCTTGTCACTCTTTCCAAGCCGTCCTAAAAATCTTGGCAGCATAGTGCCCTTCTTGCATGGTCACGGTCATAGTTTTTAAAAGCAGCTTGCTCTAGTCAGATTTACAACTGTGCTTTATTCTTTCATTTACTACGATCTTGGCCTGGGGAATACACAGCTATGGCCATTTAAATGAGGTCGTCAGGCAGTGCGCCCCCGGCTTCTGCTAGCTTCTGATCTTCAGGCCTTCTGAGGGCAATGAAGGGACAAGGAGGCATGACTAGTAGTAACCATGCTCTTCCTACCTTTTGTATTATCATGCTATTCAGATCTTTCTAAAAAATATATCTTAGTGGAAAACAAATTAAAGAAAATTCTGTGGCCAAATACAATATTTTTTCACATTGGTAACTTCTAATTTAGTAAAAATAATCTAACCACACGTGATACCTAGAGCACACCTACTTCAAAAGAGTTTACTTGAATAAGTATGCCATCTTTATAATAAATTCGGAAGGAGATGAAAAAATGTTGAAGTATATTAGCATAGAATGGTTTACATTGAATCATACAGAAAACCCTTATGTTAAATTGAATGTAAGTGGCCAGTATCTTAAAATTCCTCCAAGAGAAAATCCACAATTCATCCAGGAAGTCATAAAACATCTTAGAACTGGAGGCCTCTTGAACCTCAGCTAAAATCAGTGCTCTTGGCTCCACAAAAAATTGTGATCAAGGCTGGGGCTACACGCATGTGCTGCGTGACCGCAAGTCTGAAAAAAGTTATATGGCCAAAACATTTGTGCAACTTGTTGTAGCAGGACTATTTTAGAGCTGTGATTTGGTTGTAAGGGTACTTTCACACTTGCGGCAGGACGGATCCGTCCTGCCGCAAGTGCCCCTACACTACCGTGCTGCCGCTCCATCCCCATTGACTATAATGGGGCGGGGTCGGAGCTACGGCGCAGCACGACAGTGCGCAGCCAGAGATTGCCGGACTAAAAGTCGGACATGCAGGACTTTTAGTCCGGCGATCTCCGGCCGCGCACTGCCGTGCTGCGCCGTAGCCCCGCCCCCGCCCTATTATAGTCAATGGGGACGTAGCGGCAGCACGGTAGTGCACGGGCACTAGCGGTAGGATCCGTCCTGCCGCAAGTGTGAAAGTACCCTTAAAAGACATAGATTGCAGAAAAGTGACTGGGAACTTGCAGTCACGCATGATTTGTGGTCTATGGCTGGAGCTACACGAGGATCTGAATCATTACACCCAATCATGTGACCAAAGATAGCAGTATCGTAGTGCAGCCTTATAAGCAAATGGAGTTGAGACCCCAGAACTGCAAATAATCCAACACTGCTGAACTATTTTGCAACTCTGCGGTCACGGCAACTTGTCGTGGGGTCGTGCTGTGACCCCATTAATTTCAACGGCTGCACTGCTACACAGCGATCTTTGGTAGTTCTATCGGGTGCTGCAGACAAGATTACCGTGTAGCCCTAGTCACGGCATGTCACGGGTCTCATTATGCAATTTTCATGTCATGTGACACATTTCGCCATGTAGCCCTGGCCTAATTAGAGAGCAACTATCCACTGCACACTCAGCAGAATTGTTGCAGACAAATTTGCACCTGAACATCAGGTCCACGTACCTGAATGTGCATCAGTTTCTACAAACCCCAATCAGAGAAACAGGACAGAGATTGAAACATTTTCATCAAACTTGTCATGTATGAGTACTATACAGAGGAGTCAAAAATAGAACTCTTTGTATAATATGGGTCTGACAATGTCTCAAGTACAAAAAGAAGATACAGCAGTAGTTAAAGGGGTTGTCTGCTTTATTTATATTGATGACCTATCCTCAGGTAAGTCATCAATATCAGATCGGCAGGGGATCGATTCATTGCACCCCAACTAATCAGCTGTTTGAAGAGAAAGCAGCGCTAGTACAAGAATAGGTCATCAAAATAAATAAAGCAGACAACCCCTTTAATTACAATTATTGGACTAGGTACTTGTGTACATCTTATTGTAGCTTTTAAGGGAAACTCCAGGTAAAAAATGAAAAACCAGCTGCCCCCACCACCACTTACATATTTGCCACTGAACCAAAATTTTCCTGCCTGAGAAAAACAGTCAATCTCTCCTAGGTTTCTGCTGGATGCAGGGACATGTTAGGGCCACACATAAACATTCTGAAGACAAATTTTCCAGCATCCAGTACATATAAAATCAAACAGGCTTTACTGAATCCAGTTAAAATCCATGGCTTGTTGGGGCTGAAACTAAAACATACCATATTTTTCGCTCTATAAGAAGCACTTTCCCACCCCCCCAAAAGTGGGGGGGATATAGCGATACGTCTTATGGGGCGAATGCTATAATTTACACTGATACAACGCGCTGCGCTGCTGCACAGCGCGGCCGGTGTGTGTATCAGCGGGGAGGGAGTAGGGGCTAAGGGCTGGCATCTTGTTTTGTAATGGCAGCGGGGCCCGGTGAGGTCTCTGTATTCTACTATACTGGGCCCCGCTCACTGTAGTAATCATATAGGCAATGTTAAACTGTAGAATTCCTCTCCAATCCAGGCTGTAGTACTTACTACAAACTCCCAGAGCAGGCAGGAGGCTGGGCGAGCGGACGGGAGGCGAGTGGACGGGAGACGTCACACGCCTGCTCCTCCCACTTTATGAATAAAGCAGGTGGTCATTCACTACACAGGGACACTGTTATGGGAGGGCGGGGATCTGTGGATGACACATAGCATAAGATGGTATGTGTCATCCACAGATCACCCCATAGCAGTGTCATGCCAACCCCAGATGCCCCCATAATAGTGTCATCCACAGATGCCCCCATAATAGTGCCATCTCCAGATGCCCCCATAATAGTGCCATCCACAGATGCCCCCATAACAGTGCCATCCACAGATGCCCCCATGACAGTGCCATCCCCAGATGCCTCCATAATAGTGCCATCTCCAGATGCCCCCATAATAGTGCCATCTACAGATGCCCCCATAACAGTGCCATCCACAGATGCCCCCATAACAGTGCCATCCCCAGATGCCCCCATAATAGTGCCATCCACAGATGCCCCCATAACAGTTCCATCCCCAGATGCTCCCATAACAGTGCCATCCCCAGATGCCCCAATAACAGTGTCATCCACAGATGCCCCTATAACAGTGTCACCCACAGATCCCCATAACAGTGCGTCATCCACAGATCCCCCATAATAGTGTCATCCACAGACCACCGTTAGTTCAAAACCCACCAAAAGCACACCTTTTGGTTAAAAATATTTTTTTCTTATTTTCCTCCTCAAAAACCTAGGAGGAAAATGGGTCTTATGGGCCGGTGCGTCTTATAGAGCGAAAAATAAGAGGTTATATAGTACATGTATCCAATTCGACAGCCGTGGCTTGAAAGAGGTTGCCCAAGATTTTGATATTGATGACCTATCCTCAGGATGGGATGACTTAAATGGGTTGTCCAGGATTCTTGAATCGAATGGGAGAAGTGCTGCCAGTTGCCAGCTCTGTCCACTACACAATGGATAGAGCTATGTACTTTCGGCGGTGACTTCCGATGTCAGACCCCCGGAAATCTGAAATTGATGGCTTATCATGAGGATAGTCCATCAATACCAAAATCCGGGAAAATCTCTTACAGTCATCAGACGGAATCATATGACTTAAGCCCCAGGTATCTAATTGGATACATGTAGTATGTTATAGTATGTTTTTATCTGCAGCAGCTAAGCTATAAGTAAGGACCTTGTATGGTCTAAAATGCGTTAGTGTGCAGTTTTTCTGTTGCAGATTTTAACCTGAATCAATAATGCATGATAGATTTTATTTGTACTGGATAGTGGACAATTTGTCTTCACAAAATTCTCCTGCCATCTTCTTGCAGGACTCTCCTGACATCGTTTCCACCACTCCGTTCACAAGTGGTGGTTGCCACAGTCTGTACACAGCTCCATCCATTGTGTAGTGGACAGAGCTGGTAACTGGCAGCACTTCTCCCATTCACTTTGAGAATCCAGGACAACCCGTTTAAGTCATCCCATCCTGAGGATAGGCCATCAATATCAAAATCCTGGGCAACCCCTTTCAAGCTACGGCTGTCAAATTGGATACATGTACTATATATGTATGTTTTAGTTTCAGCACCAACAAGCCATGGATTTTTCCTGGAGGTACTCTCCTTACAAACATATTTTAGACTTTTTTTCTATGACCATTTCAAAGTCTGAACCATTTGATAATTCTTCTAATTTAATCCATTATTGAAATCACTTAACATACTGAGATTTTCATTCACATTTAGAAGTTAAAACAGCGACATCACGCAGATGCTATTAAAGGGTTAAAGTCACAGGCTGTCGACAGGCGGCAGAGATTCTCTCATATTGCGCAGCCTACCCAGTCAATTCAGCTGGTAGACAGAGACAGTGGCCAGGCACCCTAGCTTTTAACCCAAGTTTAACCCCTAATCAACCTCAACTCCTAGAAGCTCCCGTTTAAAGCGTGCATGTCTCATGGCAGGTTCACTTTAAGCCTTCAGCCTGAACTTGTCATTATAGGTCTACTGGCAACAAGACTGTCGCCTGCAGTCACTCGCACTTTGGCGAGGTACAGACGCTTGTAATCTGACCCTGGCAGGTGTACCAACTTTATCATCAACTGACAGAGCAAATGAAATAAAGGGTTTCTTGGAAGTGATTTTGTCAGTCTGCTGTGTACCTGTTCCCATCTGATCTCAAGGGGGATGGGGCTAAACTTTTTACAAAGCTGCTTAGCTGCAATACAATGCTTTCGCAACTAAATCCGCACTAAAAATCCACACGATTTTGATCCGCTGTGAATTTCGGGCAGATTCGGTTGGGATTTTCGCTCCCTATATTTGGGTGTACCATAAATGCGGTAAAGAATCTGCACTAATCTTTGTACAGACTGTTGGGCTATAAGGCCTCTTGCACACGACCGTATGGCTTTTTCAGTGTTTTGCGGTCCGTTTTTATCGGATCCGTTTTTAGTTTTTTGTTTCAGTTGTGTTTCCGTTTTGGTTCTGCTTTTCTGTATGGCATATACAGTATACAGTAATTACATTGAAAAATAGGGCTGTGCTTAAAATTTTCAATAGATTGTTCAGCAAAAACGGAACGGATACGGAAGACATATGGATGCCTTTCTGTATGCTTTCCGTTTTTTTTGCGGACCCATTGACTTGAATAGAGCCACTGAACGTGATTTGCGGACAAGAATAGGACATGTTCTATATTTAAACGGAACGGAAAAAAGGAAAAACGGAAACGGAAGGCATACGGAGACACTTCAGTATTTTTGCAGACCCATTGAAGTGAATGGTTCAGTATAGGGTCCATTCACACGTCCGTGTGTGTTTTGCGGATCCACGGATGCGCAAAACACAGACATCCGCGATGTGCGTTGCGCAATTTGTGGACCGCACATCGCCAGCACTATATAGAATGCCTTTTCTTGTCAGCAATTGCGGACAAGAATAGGAAATGTTCTATTTTTTTCGGGAACGCGATTGCGGACCCGAAAGTGTGGATCCGCAATTGCGGACCCGGGCGGGACATCGTCTGTCCCCATTGAAATTAATAGGTCCGCAATTCTGTTCCGCAAAATGTGGAACGGAATTGCGGACGTGTGAATGGACCCTTACTGACAGTATACTGAACTGAAAAAAATGCCAGTATACGGTCCGCAAAATACTGTCGTGTGCAAGAGGCCTAACTGGGATAAGCCTTTAATTGTCTGAGTGCTGTATCACTTCACCATTGCTTCTAGGGGGAGAATACAACTGCACATACAGAGTCAGGGCTCATGCACACGACCGTATTTTCTTTCCGCTTCCGTTTTTTTTGCGGACCGTATGCGGAACCATTCACTTCAATGGGGCTGTAGAATTTACGGAAGTTACTCCGTTTGCATTCTATTTCTGTTTGTCCGCATGGCCGTTCTGCAAAAAAGTAGTGCATGTCCTATTATTGTCCGCAAATCACGGTCCGAGGCCCCATTCAAGTCAATGGGTCCGCAAAAAATACAGAACGCACACGGAACACATCCGTATGTCATCCATATGTCATCTGTATTTTGGATCCATACTGTAGAAATGCTATGCCCAGCACATATTGCTCAGGTAATTAATAAGTTACTGTTTCAGTATACGATCCGCAGAAAACGGATCAAATACGGAAACAATACGGATATGTTTTGTGCAATACGGAACGGAACGGACAGAGGACTTAAATTAGAGAAAAAAAAACTCAGATACTGAATAACGGATCCGTGAAAAATGGACAGCAAAGCAGCAACGGTCGTGGGCATGAGCCCTCATACTGCGCCTGTACGGCAGCACATAGAGGTTGTGCGTCATTGTACTAATGAGCCGCCCAGCATCAATGAAACGCTGTACAAAATGAGTGCACAGTGCTATGTTGCATTAGCCCAAATATTACATAAATTTCTGTGAGGCAAATACATGTCTGTGGTTTCCTTCTGATATATATCTGACATGTTTACACATCATAGGCTTCTACATCTCTGAACAGCATTGCGGTATTGAGAGGAGCAGAATACCGAAATTGCTGCAATTGGCTTAGCCGGACACCACCAATCCCTATTCACTATAAAAATACTGCTGCATGTAGCATTATTTTTCTGGCAGAAATCTAGCATTCATGCTGAAACCCGAAGGATCGCATTATAGTGAATGGGTACCTGGCGGTGTCTAGCTAAGCCAGGAACAGCAATTTTGGTATTCTGCTCCTCTGCCAGAACAGAATACTGGAATGCTGTGTGTAGATATGGATGTGGCCTAAAGTTCTGTTCACACTTTAGTAATATACTATGCAGTGCATTCAGAAAGTCTTCTGACCCTTGCAGTTTATCACATTTTCTTATGTTGCGGTCTTGTGCTAAAATTAAAGTTCAGATTTTCCCCCATCATTCTGCACTCAATACCCCATAATGAAAAGGTCCCCCAATGCTCCCCTTCCAACATGACAGAGCTTGAGAAGATCTGCAGAGAAGAATGGCAGAAAATCCCCAAGAAGACTGGAGGCTGTAATCATACCTCTCAACTGTCCCGACTCCCGGATCCTACGGGACAGTCTCAGATTTCAGTGGCTCTCCCGTGGTCCTGGTACAGGGGAGGCATGTCCCGCTGTCTGGCAGCTGTCCCTGCTTTCATAGGAAGAAGAAACAGTTGCCTGTAATGATTAAGCAGTGAGCGGTTGGCTCCCTGCTTCATCATTCCTCCCCCCTGTCTACACTCCACACTGCAGTTCTGGGCAGGGGGCGGGGCGGCCGGGAGCTCCCTGTGTCCTGCTGCTGCTGGGGGACGAGGTAAGTATGTGGAGTTTTTTTTTTTTTTATCTTCCTGTGAAGGGGGCACAGCTGGGTATAATTCTGTGAGGGGGAACAGCTGGGCATCGTTCTGTAAGGGAGTGTTAGCTTAACCTGTGAAGAAGGCACAATGCTGGGCATAATGCTGTGATGGGGGCAGAGCTGGACATAATTCTGTGAGGGGGTACAGCTAAGCATAATTCTGTGAGGGGGCACAGCTGGGCATAACCTGTGAAGGGGGCACGATGCTGGGCATAATCCTGTAAAGGGGGCACAGCTGGGCATAATTCTGTGAGGGGGTACAGCTGAGCATAATTCTGTGAGGGGGCACAACTGGGCATAACCTGTGAAGGGGGCACAATGCTGGGCATAATCCTGTGAAGGGCACAGCTGGACATAACCTGTTAAGGGGGCACAATGCTGGGCATAATCCTGTGAAGGGGCACAGCTGGACATAATTCTGTGAGGGGGAACAGCTGTCCATAATCTGTGAAGGGGGCACAATGCTGGGCATAATTCTGTGAAGAGGCACAGCTGGACATCGCTCTGTGAAGGGGGCACAATGCTGGGCATAATCCTGTAAAGGGGGCACAGCTGGGCATAATTCTGTGAGGGGGCACAGCTGAGCATATTACTGTGAGGGGGCACAGCTGGGCATAACTGCTGTGAGGGGGCACATATCTGTCATAACTACTGTGGTGTGACATAAAGGGTGAATAATTACTATGTGGGGGCATTTAGGGGACTGGGATTAGGTGTTTAGTTATGTTTTGGCCAGAGTTAGAGGTGTGGCCTAGTGCGGGAAAAGTTTGCCTGTCCTTCTTCCTTCTTTTCAAAAGTCGGGAGTTATGTGTAACTGCTGCCAGGGGTGCTTCAACTAAGCAATGAGCAAATGGTCTGAATACTTATGTCAATGCAAGAGTTTAGTTTTTCTTTTTCAATAAATTAGCAAAAGATTTCAAACATTCAGTTTTCTCATTATGGGGTATTGAGTGCAGAAAATTTTAACTTTTCATTTTAGCACAAGGCCGCAACATAACAAAATGTAAAAAAGAGAAGAGAACGCAGCCTGAAAACATATGCAGTCTCTTATCATTATCTGCATTCACATCCATATTTATGCCTGCATTTGATCTGTATTTGGGGCTCGGCAATGGGAGAAAATATGGCTGGAAAAACACTGACATAAGGGCTTCTGCCCACTGGCTAGATGCTCGTTTAGTATGAGGCCATACAGTCTCCCTGCGATGCTCTGCAGGCTCTGTTGGACTGTGAGTGTGGTTCATACAGCATCCAATGGAGCATGCCACGATTTTTTTTTTTATGTTGGATTTGAACAAAATGAAAACAGTGGCATATGGAGGTATAGTGGCGGGTTCTTGTACCCCTGGGGCAGCTCTATTACAGCTCTGTACAAAGCTGTGTGAATGAGCCCTAAGGCCTCATGCACACGACCGTAGGTGTTTTGCGGTCCGCAATCTGCGGATCCACAAAACACGGAAGCTGTTCCGCGTTCCGTTACGCAATTTGTGGAATGGAACGTGGCCAATGGTAGAAATGCAAAACGGACAAGAATAGGACATGCTATATTTTTTTTGCGGGGCCACAGAACGGAGCAAAGGACGCGGACAGCACACGGAGTGTTGTCCGCATCTTTTGCGGCCTCATTGAAGTGAATGGGTTCGCGCCCGAGCCTCAAAATAGGCGGCTCAGAACGCGGACCCAAAATACGTTCGTGTGCATGAGGCCTAACACTGACACGTCACAGACAAATACACAATAGAGGTACATAGAGACTACACAATCCATTGTCCATTGCTATAGTAAACCCCTTTCTTTTTCACCTGTACATTAATATGAATATGCTTAAGGTTGCTTTATCCTCTAAAGTGGGAGCGGAATCCATAACAGAATTCTTAGACCCCTTTGACACAAGCGCCTTTTCCGCAGGGGTGCGATGCATGAAGAGAACACATAGCACCCGCACTGAATCTTGACCCATTCATTTCAATGGGTCTGTGTACATGAGCATTACTTTTTCATGCATCAGTTCTGCATTGTGTGAAAAACGTAGCATGTTCTATATTCTGAATTTTTCACGCAGTCCTGGCCCCACAGAAGTGCATGGGGCTTCAGTGAAAAACGCATTGCATCCGGAAGCAGGTGCGGATGCGATGCGTTTTTCACTGATGGTTGCTAGAAGATGTTTGTAAACCTTCAGTTTTTTATCACGCGTGTGAAAAAACTGAACAACTAAACGCAGTCGCAGACAAAACGGACTGAACTTGCTTGCAAAATGGTGCAAGTTTCACTGAACGCACCCTGAACGCATCTGGACCTAATCCAGCACGCTCGTGTAAAAGAGGCCTTACATACAGTAACCCGAACCTTGTACGCTGAACTTGAAAACAGAAGTTCGCTCAACACTAGTAGTAATGACTGTGCGACTGCTACTGCATAACTACTTCTAAGGCACCTGCACACGTTGCAGAATATGTGTGTTTTTTCCGAGCAGATTCCCGTGCAGTAAAACCGGTGTATTACAGTACCAGCAAAGTGTATGAGATTACACTAGACTCATGTACACTTTGGGGATTCTTTCCATGTGGAAATTGACCAGCCTTGCGGTTCTCAAATTTAATAGCATGTCAATTATGTTTGCGGATTTAGCTGCCCTTTACCAATGAAGGATGAGATCTACGGCAAAACTGCATCAAATCTGTACCAAAAACCACTGTTAGACATTGCGGATTTGTGTGCTAATATGCTGCAGAACCGCACCTAAATTCGCACGGAAATTTGTGCGGATCTTATGTGCGTTCACCCGCACCCGTGTGCAGGTAGTCTAAAGGCTGACTAAATCTTCATATCCAGACTCCATATTCACACGGGTGTAGGCCAGGTTTCGTGCCCTTTTTATGTATGTGCTGTGCTCGCAGCCAGCCCCCTCCTAGAGCAGGCTCCTCCCGACCGCATGAAGCGAGGCACACAGCGGTCTGACCTCCAGGTCAGCGCCCAAGGGCTGTGAGGGGGGAGAGCAGCCTGACAGACTCTGCAGGCAATCCTATTATGTCCGTGTTCACGCAGCTCCTCAGCCTGATCATCCGTCAGCGCACTGATGGAAGGGGAGCACATGTGGCAGGCAGGGCTCAGCCTCTCAGGGAAGCAATCATTCAGCACGGCTGCATGCTGTAATAATGCTGAGGAGATGCCCTCATGGAGTTTATGTGTTTGGATAGGAGAACCCCCAGACTGGGCAGAATGCCTTCCTTCTCTTATCACAGATGAACAAGCAGATCACTCTGTAATCACAATATATACATTTCTACTCGCCTGTGGTTTTATTGAGAAAAAATACGATTTAATCATCCTGCTGCGTCTCCTCAATTGTACCTTTGGGGAAGGAGGTGGATGATCTTTATATATTTTTTTTTCATCAAGGAGCTGCGCATGAAGCAGCCATAAAAATGGATCCGCAAAAAATGGAAGTTACTCCGTGTGCATACCGCTTCCGTATGTCCGTTCCGCAAAAAAATAGAACATGTCCTATTATTGTCCACATTACAGAAAAGAATAGTACTGTTCTATTAGGCCTTATTCACACGTCCGCAAGTGTTTTGCGGATCCACGGAGTCGCGGATCCGCAAAACATGGACACACCGGCAATGTGCATTCCGCATTTTTGCGGACCGCACATTGCCCGAACTCCATAGAAAATGCCTCTTCTTGTCCGCAATTGCGGACAAGAATAGGACATGCTCTATTTTTTTTGCGGAGCCGCGGACCGGAAGATCGGCGGCGCGCTCCGCAAAATCGGATGCGGAGAGCACAGTGTGTGCTCTCCGCATCGCTCCCGGCCCCATTCACAGTCAATGGGTCCGCATGTATTCCGCAAAATTGCGGAATACATGCGGACTACATTGCGGATGTGTGAATAGGGCCTTAGGGGCCAGCTGTTCCGTTCCGCAAAAAACGGAATGCACACGGACGTCATCCGTATATTTGCAGATACGTGTTTTGCAGATCGCAAAATACATACGGTCGTGTTCATGATTTGCCTTCATTGTCCTACAGAATAATATGAAATATATTTATGTGCAAGGAAACTGTTTGTGACTCACAAATCCCCCACAAACATATTTGTAACAGTAAATGACAGTCATAGCTACATTGCTAAAGCCGGCTTTAAAGTGATGACCGCTGCTACATCTGTTCAGGTGGCTTCAATGGACCCTTGGCCAGGAAATCCACTGTTAAACCTGGCACAATGCCTTGTAGGGCTAGCTCAGCTGCATGTAATACCTTACACTAAGGCCTCTTTCACACGAGCGTGTCCGGATTAGGTCCGGATGCGTTGCGGATGCGTTGATTCAAAACTGTGCGATTTCATAGGCAAAGGCATCTTTCACACGGCCGTCATGTTTGACACCCGGATAAGAGATGGGTGCCTTGCAGTAAAATGCGTTTTTTTTTTACCATGTGAGTGCAAAGCGTTTTAATGCGTTTTGCACGCGCGTAATAAAAAACTGAAGGTTTACAAACAACATCTCCTAATAACCATCAGTAAAAACGCAACGCACCCGCACTTGCTTGCGGATGCAATGCGTTTTTTACACAGCCCAATGCGTGAAAAACGCAGAATATAGAACATGCTGCGATTGTATGTACACAGACCCATTGAAATGAATGGGTCAGGATTCAGTGAGGGTGCAATGCGTTCATATCACGCATTGCACCCGCGTGGAAAACTCGCTCGTGTGAAAGGGGCCTAAGGGTACGACCACATGGCACACGTGGAGTTCGGAATGCGGCCGTTAATGGTTGTGTGATATTGCAGCCGTCGTCCAGCAATTAGTATCTATGAAACTGGCTGACCTTTTGCATGTGTGCTTGGCATCTGTGTTGGTCCCATGTTCATTGCTGAGAATAAGGATGTTTTTATATATGCAAATGAGCATGTAGGAGCAACGGGGGTGTTGCCATTACACCTAGAGGCTCTCTCTGCAGCTGCCACACCCGCTTGAGTTTCATTGACGGGGCCGGGCCTTATGACGTTTTCACTGCCTGGCTCTGTCAATCAAAGTGGAGAGGGCGCAGCAGTTGCAGAGAGGGCACAGGCTCTAGGAGTAACGGCAACGCCCCCGTTGCTCCTAGAGGCTCACTTATATATATATATTAAAACTTGATTTTTCTCAGCAATGCTGCAACAAAATTTGCCACATGTAAAGTCCCCCAATTAGGATCAATTGAAAATCCAGACAAGTTCTAAAAGTATGATTTATCATCTGGTATTCTCAGTGTCCTATTCTCCTCAAAATATATTATTTTGTGTCTCAGGCTAGAACACATGGTCTGGATGCCACACGTGACCAATAGTCCCCCGAATGACCACACAATTTTAAGGGTAACACCTCAGTTTTACCTTTAAAATTGTGTGTTCATTGGCCACCACAAATGGATGAGGTTTTGTCTGTGTGTGGCATCCACGGTCCAGACCATCAGTTCTTATCCTATAGAATCAGTCTCGCTATTTGGTAACAACATATGTGGCTGATTGGTGACAATGCAGGATCTCCACGCTCTCCACATAGAGGGCTGTGACTTACAATCTTAGACTGAGGTACCAATAGACCATGATATTATAAAGCCAGTTTCATACGAACTTGTTTGGTCTGGGAAAAACACTGAACAGTTGCAGAGAGAGCAGAGCCTCAAGGTGTAATGGGAACGCCCCGTTGCTCCTAGAGGCTCATTTGCATATATTAAAACTTCATATTTCTCAGCAATGCGGGCACATATGAACATGGGACCAACACAGATGTCTTCAGCTGCCAAGTGCACATGTAACAGGTCAGCCAGTTTCATAGGTACAAATCTGCTGACAGATGCCCTTTAAGTCTGCATGGTTGTTATGAATAAAACAGCAGTTTTACCTGCAAAGACCATGTGGACCTAAGCAAGCAATCCAAAAGCACGTCGGTTTGACAAAGCCTATGAGGCAGTAGAATGGTGCAGGTGTTTGCGATAACATCAATTTAGCAGTACAGTGTTTGGGGGCATTAGGGACCACAGAGGCCAAAGTATTAGGGGTAGCAGCAGTATGACAATGTTGGGACACCAGTAAGGGGGATGATGGAAAAGTGAAGAATCTAGGATGTTTGTGTGCAGACATGAGAAGCAGCTAAAAGATGTCATCATGGTGGTCTGCTTCCAATGGAGAACATAAGAAAAATAATGTCTACATCAGAGGAGACTTCACTAGGTGTAAGAGGTATGTAGTGCTGTATTCTCCTGTACTTGTGATAGCGCTGGATTGGATTGAGAATTTGGCAAGAGGGGTGCGGGTGGCACCATTTTAATTTTTGCTTCAGGCTAGAAACGACACTGGACTATGTTCTAGTCAGTGGCGTTGCGAGGGGGGTGCAGTGGGTGCGGGCCGCACCGGGTGACACCACTGATGGGGTGACACCCACCAGTGTCGGCAGAAGATAATTTATTCACTGCACTTGCCTGAAGCCGCGATGCTGTACAGGGAATCCCAGCTCTGACTCCATATATGGTTGTGTCCATATATGGAGTCAGTGCTATGAACATGAAGGGGGTGGAAACCTTTCAGAAATAGAGGCTAAATTAGATGTGCCCAAGCATACTGACACCCAATGTATTTTAATCTAATTTAGCCTCTATTTCTGAAAGGTTGCCACTAGGATTCGAACTCCCAACCCTTTGCATGAGAGGCAAGAACACTAACCACTGAGCTATGAGCTCAATGGTAAACTAAGATGGAAAAACCTCATAGTAGTCTAGCAAGTATTCCCATACAGCAGAAGTATAATTTAATATTTTATTTTTTTTATTTAATGATACTTCTGCTGTATAGAAATACCTAATACCTGATACACTACTATAAGGTTTTTCCAGCATAGTTTAGCATTAAGCTCCATAGCTCAGTGGTTAGGGCTCTCGCCTCTGATGTGAAAGGTTGGGAGTTCTAGTCCTGGTGAAAACCTTTTAGAAATAGAGGCTAAATTATGCATTCATGTATATCAGAAGTATGATAATATATATTTATACTTCTGAGTACAGCAGGTTAATATGAAGCTCTGATGGGGGTGTGTGTGGAGGACACTGATGGGGGGGGGGGAATGTGTGCAGGATACTGATGGGGGGGGATGTGTGCAGGACACTGATGGGGGGGGAATGTGTGCAGGATACTGATGGGGGGATGTGTGGAGGACACTGATGGGGATGTGTGCAGGACACTGATGGGGGATGTGTGGAGGACACTGATGAAGGATGTGTGGAGAACACTGATGGGGGATGTGTGGAGGACACTGATGGAGGTATGTGTGGAGGACACTGATGGGGTATGTGTGCAGGACACTGATAGAAGTGTTATCCGCACTGAAATTTTCTATGTAAACCTGTATAAATTATGTTTGTAATTGATAAAATTTTAGCATACCAATGAGATCACGAGACTATCCATGTGTAATCAGTAACAAAGCCTGCAACAAACATGATGCATGATGACACGCTAAGGATTTCTGATAAGCGTTATTACCACACATGCACGGATAAATGATAAGAAACATTGCTATCAGTCAAAGAGGCTGAATTAACTGCATGTATAAGGGCAGGTTTATACTCTATGAGTTGACTTGCGATCTGATTAATTCCAACCACATCTAACAATAATCGCTGCCTGTAAATGACCCGAAGCGATCGTTTTCAATTTACAATAATTGCTGCCATTGTAATTAATATTGATCTGACTTGTAAAAAAAAAAAAAAACTGTCTTCAGACAAGCCGCATTGTGGTGCTCGCTCGGTGTAAACGAGAGTCGTCAGCACAGGATTAACTGGTCTTCTAATGTGGTCAATGCTTATACAGGAATCATCTACCATCTATCAAAAATTATTGAAAGTGATCATCATTTTACAAGAAAGATCACACTACTTATAGGGTGTATCTCGTATGGAGGTGCAAGGGAACTGCATCATATGCCGTTCTCTAAAATACCTGAATGAGCTCGCAGCAGGCATGGTAAATTGCGAGCGGAGAAAATCAAATCCCCCCTGGTTCTTCCTGAAACCCCCCCTTCCCTTTAAATTGTGCACTGCTGTTCACAATGATGTATCGCTTGCTTGTGGAATGCAGGGTGCAAAGTGTTGTCTTGTGAAGGGCTGCAGGGAAACCGAGAAAAATCTGATTTCCCCACAGCTCGTACTCTAATTGCAGATTGGTCCTATTCCCAGCCGGAGCATCTCGGCTAATTAAATTATCTTAGAGGACTGGAGATAATGCGATTCCCTAATATATTGCCCGCTGTACACACGCACACACACACAAAAAAAAAAAACATATTGCTGGAAATGCATGGGCATGCTAGCATTTGTTTAATAAATTGCCATGTTGCTTTTCATTATCATATAAAATTAAAGGGATGTTTGTTACCGGAGAAGCCCATAGACCCCTTTGGCTCATTTATCTATGTCTGCCTGTGAAATCGTCGTTATTGGTGGCTCACTGCCGTATCCTTTAACAAATCAGCCTCTTATTGGTCGCGTTCAGAAGGCGTGGGTTTTTGTTAGTAAATTCAGTGCATGGTTTTGACCCATTCTTTGAACTTTTTGGTAAATAACCTGAGCTCTTAGACCATGACGGACATTTTCAAAGACACAATGCCCGTGCAGCTGCTTGGAGGCCAAATCATTTGCATAGTCTGGTAATGCCCCAAACCACCTCTAATTTCCTGCACATTCACAGCTGAGTGTTATGAACTATAAAGAAACATTTTAGTGGCATAATTGTGACTTCAAAGTGGGAGCCTCAATTTAATGAGAAACCAGAGTGGAGATGTGAGCTGCATATGAAAGTACCGGGGAAAAAAAAAAAAAACACCCACTATGCACCCGTCAGCATTCTCACAGGCTCTGCTCCGGCCAAAGACTTTCTTTAAAATCAAGTGATCCTTGTCAAAGCCACGGTGTGCTATTAAATACTTGCTAGGCCGGATACACTTGTCTTTGTGACATATTATATGTACAGATGTGCCACAACCTGACCCAAACTCACAGCATTATAGCATGATACACATGTTGTGGAATACAAGCAGTTTTTCCCTGTGGATTCTCATGCAGAAAAAAATGCTGCGTAGCACGGTACCAGAAAAGAGTATGAGATTACATAAATCTCATGCCCACTTTGCGGATTTTACTGTGCGGAAATTGACCTGCACTGCGTATTTCCTTTTCAATGGAAGGGTGAAATCTGCAGCAAAACCGCATCTAATCCGCTACAAAATCCGCAATGAGAAATTGCAAATTTTGGGGCAAATATTCAGCAGAAACGCAGAGAAATTTGTTTGGATATTATGTGCGTTCATCCGCACTCATGTGCAGGTGGCTTAAGGCTGGGGTCAAATTTGACTGATTAGCTATGGATTTGCCGTCGCAGATTTACTTAAGGCGAATCCGCAGAGTTGTACAGAGCCAGCAAGGTGAATAAGCTTTCAGCAACTCTCAGTCACACGTGGCAGAAAAAGTATATGTCAACATATACTGCAGATTTCGTTGTGGATTCCTTCCCGATGCAAAAAATGAAACTGCGTCTAATCTGCAGCTTTTCTGCAACAAAATCTGTATTGTGTGTACGCACCCTTTTGTTTGTTTTTTCTGTTGCAGATTAGAAGCAGAAATGCAGCAGATTTTCTGCTGCAGAAAATCCACAGCTAACTAGTCACTTGTGAACCCAGCCTTAGGGCTCATGCACACAACTGTGGCCTGTTTTGCAAAACACAGATATCGGCCATGTGCGTTCTACATTTTGACGAACAGAACGTTCTGGCATCTATGGAGCAGTCTTATAGTTGTCCGTAAAACAGACAAGAATAGGACATGTTCCATTTTTTTGCAGGGCCACGGAACGGACATACGGATGAGGACAGCAGACGGAGTGCTCTCTGCATCTTTTCTGGCCTCATTGAAGTGAACCAGTCTGCACAAAATACGGATCGGATGTGGACCAAAAACATGGTCGTGTGAATGGGGACTTAGGTTGGGGTCACACTTGACTGATTAGCTGCTGATTTGCCATATCAGATATACGTGCGGCATTGTACAGTAGCAGTAAAGTGGATAAGAATTATTATTTTTTGTTTCTTGTTTTTTGTGTATCTAAATCTGTTTTTGGCTAAACGCACGGCTATTAGGCTCATGCACACGGCCATAGTTTTGAAACGCATCGGTTCCGTGTTTTTGTGTATCAGATGCAGACCTATTCACCTCAATAGGGCCACAAAGAATCCACGATTTGTGGAGTGCAAAACACTTATGGACTGAGCCCTTACATAGACGTGAATTCAGCACAGAGATGCCACCATACTTGCATGATATCACTGACCTTATGTCCTACCTTTCCTGAAAATTTCCCATTATTCCCTTTAATGTCATATCAATGTCGACGTGCCGAAGGTTATCTGGTCAGTAAGAGCAGGACAGGCATTGTGTAGCCTACAGCAGTTATGCCCAAAGTCATCATTAAATGGGTATAAAGCATAAGGTTTTTGACTTTATCGAGTACTCATGTTAAGGATTTCCTTAAAGTATTTGCAAGGAAGAGAAGGTTGTTCTGTCTTTTACTTTGAAGCACGCTCTACTACCCATGATCCAGTGTATAAAAAGATATCTCTTGATTTAGGTAGCATAATAACTGCCAATAACAGAATCTGCTGAGCCTAGTAAAAACTGCAGCATGGCAGTGTGAAGGGCAGACAAATGCCAAAAGACAATGCTATGACCCCCTCCTCATGACCCTGTGTAGAAGTAGTTACAGCCAGAAAAAAGGAAACAAAGCGTGCAGGTCTCAGACATAAGCTTGCATTTTATATCATATAAGGTTTTTTATTTTGACTTTAAATTTTTTTTTTCCAATAAACATTTATCACCTATCCAAACGCTACCAAGACTCCTACAGATCCTGAGGATGGAAATCCCCTGGGTGAATGGAGTGGTAGTGGCTGTGTGACCACTGCTCCATTCACTGCTTAGAGGCGTGAAGGAGGTAGAGCTGTCACCATGCAGATCTATGCATTACACAGACAGCCTATTCATTTCAAAGGGCATCATATAATGCTTCACTTTCCTTGTGGTGGTACTACTGGTCCTTCAACTCCTGCTGCTTTGGGGGCCCTGCGACACGGCACACTGATCCAAAACAGTAACTTTCATAAGAGGACAATCTCTTTAAGGCTCAAACATCATGGGTGGTCAACAGCATGTTCCACATTTCACAACTGACACAGATTTGCAGTGAGATCCACAGTACCCTAAAATGTATTCCTGTTACCAAACTGCAGTGCATTGTGGGAACTTGAACAGGACCTGCCAACTAGACTGTGCTATGTACTAAACTGTACTGTGGGGATCTCTATGAACCCATACTGTCAGATTTTGTTCAGAGGCAAGCACACAAGTATGTTTTGCTGATTAATTCTAAATTGGTGAAGTGGTGCCATAAATGTCCAGCAATCCGGAAGGTGCAGAACAGAGGCATGGACCCCCACGGAAGCACTACCGAGTGCTTCTGTGGGGTTTCTCTCCATGCCTCTGCAGCGCAGAAAAAATAGAACACGTTCTATTTTTGCAGTGCGGATGGATCACGGACCCATTCAAGTTGCGGTCCCCAATGCATGGTACAGCCAGGCAACGGCCATGTGCTAAAGGTAATGTGTCATCAGAAAATGACCTATTGTTTAAATCCAGTTTTTATGTTAAACATATTTTTAAGGAATGTTTGCTGATGTTATTTTTAATTTTCCCATGTCAATATATGTATTGAATAAAAAAACATAAAATCCTACAGTTTGCACACTGGCCACTAAGCCTAATAATAGGCATCACCTCTTTACTGCAGTTATCTACTTATCTGTTGTTCTAATCCTGCCTGTAATAATACCACCTCTGTGTATCGATAAGAGCTTATCTATTCTTGTACAATGGCCTCTGCACAGGTCACAGAGCATGCCTAGAAAACTCTCCCATAGAAGTCAATTGTGTCTATGGCCCATGTGGCTGCCATAAAGCAATTTTCTTAATGCTTTCTAAATGCTGTTAAGAACACCTCAGGCAAGATGGCCGCCCCCATAATCATGTTCTATCAGGAAACAGAATTTAAAAATCTGCAACCAGAATACAAGTGATTAGAAAAAAAGGATGTATGTCACTATCTGGTTTTAATTATTGGTGACATATTTCCTTTAGGGCAATATGATAAGTGTGTGGCCGCCCCCATCATGTTCAGAAAGTAGAATTTAAAAAAAATCTACAATCAGAAAACAAAAACAGATTAGAAAAAAAGCTATGTGTTGCTATCTGGTTTTAACTGGCAAAATGTTTTTTAAATCCCTCTCCGTAGGGCACATTCAGATGAAAGGGATGTGCGACAGGTGTTTTCAGAACCACTGCAGTCTATGAGGCTATTCGCATGGCCGTTTTTTGAAGATACTCAACTTTTCTATGTATATGTGTATAAAACATTCATAAGGGAGTTTCAAATGTGTTTGGAGACAGCATCATATATCATTTCCAAAAGACAAAGGTTCCTGAAGGAGCCGTCTTGTCAGGGTGTCACTTGTTTTTATAAGTTCATTCCGTGTACTCAGACTGTATTGTCCTGGGGAAGAGCGACCTCCCTGCATATGGCTTGTATTTGGGTCATAATGCAAACAAACCCCTAGCAGCTTGTTCCACCTAAGCAGATCTGTTTCACTCCCAGCTGTGCATGTTTTCTCTTCTCTCAGAGTATTTATTACCTGCACAAGTATTACTTTGAGAAAATTATTATAAAGACAAACCAGGTGTGAGACCACCTATTGGGCAAATTCTTACCATCCTGGAAGAGGAGAGGTTCAAAAACCTTACAGGGGTTGTCCAGTCAGTAAAATGGTATATGGTAAAGTGATACCTCACCGATCCCCAGCTGCTTTCTTTCCAATGCTTTCCAGGTTCCTACAGGTCTCTACTTCCTGATAGCCCCTGACACAAAAAAATTACCCTACAGCCTATCACTGGCAGAGGCTGGTTAGCTCTGCAGTCAGTGATTATTATTAAATGTGCGGGACAACTCCTTTAAGCTGAGGCAGGATTGGTGGTAGTTATAGTTAGGGCCCTAGTAGACCGCATGATTTTCGGGCCAATAGGTACACTCATTCCCGATAACTAACCCGTATAAACGATCAAGCTCGTTTGTTGGCTTATGGGCACAGGCAGACTGGCCATGGACCCTTACAGAAAAAAATTCCTGGTGGGCCAATGCCAAGGGGCAGCCCAAGCCCTCCTCATGGCCACTAGTTGGGTACAAAAAGATCTGATGCTCTCAACATTATTAAATGTATTAACATAAGGCACTTATGCACCTGGCCAGCGGCCACAGATGCTCTCCTGAATTCAACTGTATTGCCATCCTCAGGACGATGATAATGTGGGTGACAGTATACTATTCTGCACTGTGGTATTTGGTTCTGCTTGGGCAATATAATTACTAAAAAGAAAGAACACCTGAGTATCAATTGCCCAAATAAATTAACTTTATTGAATATAAATATTAAAATACATGTACATTGTGCACAGGAAGGTGGCAATGGAAAAGCGCCACCCTGGGCTACAGCGCCATCGTATAAAAAGTTATTACACAAAAACCCATATATTGTTGCTATAGCGTAAGCATGCGAGACTAATAATTGCCACTGCCTTGTCGCATATCCAAGTGACCATCTCTAACCCGCACCCCTACATAGGGGACAATCATACAGCATGGACAAAAACAGGGACAAAAACAGTCTTACCAAGTGACGGATGGAGCCAAGAGAGACCAGGGTGGCGCTACCCGATGCGCGTTCGGCGATCCTTCACCCCAGACGAAGGATCGCCGAAACGCGGCCGGGGTAGCGCCACCCTGGTCTCTCTTGGCTCCATCCGTCACTTGGTAAGACTGTTTTGTCCCCTGTTTTTGTCCATGCTTGTATGATTGTCCCCTATGTAGGGGTGCGGGTTAGAGATGGTCACTTGGATATGCGGACAAGGCAGTGGCAATTATTAGTCTCGCATGTTTACACTTATAACAACAATATATGGGTTTTTGTGTAATAACTTTTTATACGATGGCGCTGTAGCCCAGGGTGGCGCTTTTCCATTGCCACCTTCCTGTGCACAATGTACATGTATTTTAATATTTATATTCAATAAAGTTAATTTATTTGGGCAATTGATACTCAGGTGTTCTTTCTTTTTAGTATTTGTGTTTTTTCTGAGGTATTGCCATCCACTATGTAGCAGGGAGCCATGACACGTAGCCCCGGTCTGTTTGGCCTTTATTTAAATGAGGGCAGGGTCTCTCTCCTAGGTTATGGTTTATGTTTGTTGGGCAATATAATGCAGCCTTAACAAACAAAATGTGCAGTTCTTCTTTTAGACCTTATTGTTCCTTACTTTCATATTAATGGCCAAATAATTTTTTTGCCTATGTTTAAGCAGCCATACATTTTTTTGATATTTTCATTGACATGGCTGTATAAAGCCTACTTTTATGATGGAGAAATTGCATTTTTTGTGCTGTTTAAGAGTGTGTATAAATTAATTTGTAATTTTTAGGCAGAGTTCACATCAGCGTTCAGCCTTTCCGTTCTCCTGCTCCGTTATAGGAGTAGAAGAACGGAAAGGACGGATTTGGCACATAACTGAGCGAACGGAGCCATAGGAAGATTTTTAAGTGCATGAGGATGGTTACACAGTGGAATACGGAAAGGCACCGCCGGCCACCAGTCAGGTGCACAAGGACCAGATGCTCCTACATTAATTAATGCTGAGAGCATCAGACCATTATGCACCCTGCCGGCGGCCATAAGGAGTGTTCAGGCAGCCCTCTGAGCATCGGCCCTCCTGGAAATTTCCCTGTAGGCTCTATAGCCAGTCCGCCCCTGCCAATGCTAATGCATTGGCGTCTATAAGAATAGAAATCTAATGATTGCTTGTTATAGTTCCCTATAGGAACTATATAAAAGAGTAAAAAAATAAATAAAGTTAAAAAAAAAAAGTAATTATAAAACAAATATAAAAATTCAAATCACTCCCCTTTAATAAAAAAAAAAAAATAATAATAATCATCGTGGGTATTGCCACATGCAAAAATAAATATATCTTAAATATATCTTCCCCATATGGAAAAAGGAAAAAAAACTTCAAAATGGCCGTTTTTTGTATCCCACAAAATATTAAATAAAAAATTATTAAAAGTACAGATCACCCACAAAAAATGAACGCTCACACAGCTTAGTACACATAACTGAAAAAAAGTTATAGGGGTCAGAATATGGAGACGGAAAAATAAAACAGATTTTTTCCAAGGTTTTTAATATTTTATCAACATCAAAACGCAAGAAAAACTATACATATAAGGTATTGCCAGATTCATTCTGACCTGTAGAATGAAACTAAATGTAACCGTAAAACTGTAGTGGAATTGCATTCTTAATCAATTCCACCCCATTTGGAATTTTTTCCCTGCTTCCAACTATATGAAATGCAATATTAAATGGTTTAAAAGTACAACTTGTCCCACAAAAAACAAGCCCTCAAAGCTATGTGAACAGAAAAATTAAAAAGTTATTGCTCTGGGAAGGTGGGGTGTGCAAATTGAAAATTCAAAAACCTTCGGGGTAGAAAGGGTTAAAGGCTATGTACACCTTTGGGGGCAATTTGTTTTTATTATTGCATTGAACTCATTTTAAGCTAAAAAAAAGTTTTTTCAATTGGTTTTTATTAAAAATTTTGAACCATTGTCTTTGTGCAGCCTTGGGTTTATCTAGTATCAGGATCTGACTTTTCTCTCTTCTCCGTTAGGCAGCTCTCTGATGTCTGACCTTATAACCACTCATTATAGATCAGTTCTATCTTATTGATAAGAATGTGACTTATATAAGTGTTTATGACCCTTTAGTAATTTAGAGATAAGGTTTATTAGATGCACAAAGTGACAGAACAGCTCAATATTTTTAATAAAGACCAATTGAAAAAATTATTTTAAGCCAAAATTGAGTAAAATTCAAGTTTAAAAAAATTGCCCCCAAAGGTGTACATAGCCTTTAAATCCAATATGCCCGATTCTAATCTTCTCTGACATCTGCTGTCAAGGGAGATTTGGGACATTGCAATAAATGTTGGATGGTCTGCTGGGTTCAGCCAATATTTCATTTATATTGGTACCTTAACTGCTTTTGACTTTAGTCTTCTTTTGCTATGTCTGGTTATCCCTATGTGAACTTGCAGGATTTACAACTTCCATCTTTTTGTGAAGGTGCCATTTTGATTATACCTTCTTTGATAAACCCACTAGCTGTGTACTGAACATTTTATATGTGCCACTTATCTTTCAATAAGTACTCTTGAAAATACAGTTTTTTTTTTCTCATGAAGACAATTACGATCCATACAGTTGCATTAAGAAAGTTCAGATCCTTTCACTTTTTCACATTTTGTTGTTTGTTAACTGAAAACAGAACTTTTAGAAATGTTTCTAAATTTATTAGAAAAGAAAACTAAAATTTTGCATGGACATAAGTATTCAAACCCCTTGGACTGGAAATTTAGCTCTGGTGGCCTCTCATTTCTTTTGATCTTCTTTTGAAATGTTTCTACACCTTCATTAAAGTCCATCTGTGGTAAAGTAAGTTGATCAGCATAATTTGGAAAACCACACCCCTGACTATATAAGGTTTCACAGCTGGCAATGCATATCAGAGTAAAACCCAAGCCATGAGTAGGTAAGAACTGCCTGTAGAGCCCAGACACAGGATTGTGTGGAAGCATACATCTAGAGAAGAGTACAAAAAAATCTGCTGCACTGAAAGTTCCCAAGAGCACAGTGGCCTCCATAGTACTAATCTTAAATGGAATATGTTTGGAACAACGAGGCCTAGAGATAGCAGTGTCATTGCTGTGCTCTGTGCTTTGTTGAGTCATCTGGATCCGTATTCAATTACATTAGATAGTTAGCTAGCTCATATATAAAATACAGATAATTAGTGGGAGATATTCAGTGTAGGTTAGATAGTGATATAGTGTAGCTGATAGGTTCCAGTGCAGGGTGTTAGGTAGTGTGATAGGAATTACTGTGTTGTGATAGGGATTAGTGTCTAGCAGCTTGAAAAATGTAGCAAAAGTGAGCCACGCCTGTATTGCGCGCACAATACGCATATTACATTGCCGATTTTTGCAATCAAGAGAATAATGACTGGAGATCCTGAATTCTAGATTTTGCGAATTTATGGTGAATATTAGGCCAAAGATTGCAAAATATCGGAAAAAACGAATATGGCCAATGCTGCTCATCACTACTAAGGGACTGTGAGAAACAAGATTTAACATTATGGCCTCATTTCTAAGCATCATGTTTGGAATAAACCAGGTACTGCCCATTCCCTACCCATTACCACCCATACAGTGAAGCATTACGGTGGCAGCATCATGTTGTAAGGGTGTTTTTCAGAAGCTGGGACAGGGAGACAGGTCAGAATTTAGGCAAAGTTGAATAGAGCAAAGTACAGAAATACTCTTAAAGGGGTTGTCTCATCTCGCTGGTGAGGCGAGGTGAGACACAGTCCCGACCATCAGCCAGCCGGGAGACAGCTGAGCACTCTGGCGCACTCAAATAAATTATAATGTCAACCAGGCCAAAAAGGCAAAAAAGTGGCCCAGTCATGGAGTGGGGAGGGTGGCAGAACAGCTTGAGAAGTCCACAGAGTGGCCCAATGACATAGTGTTGAGGTAGCAGAAGTATGAGGAGACCACAGAGTAGCCTATATACATAGTGTTGAAGTGGCAGCAGCATGAGGAAACCACATAGCGGCCCAGTGACATAGTGTTGAGTTAGCAGCAGCATGAGGAGACCACAGACTGGCAAAGGAACATAGTGTGGAGGTGGCAGCAGCATGAGCAGGCCACAGAGTGGCCCAGTGGCATAGTGTTGAGTTAGCAGCAGCATGAGGAGGCCACAGTGACATAGTGTTGTTTTAGCAGCAGCATGAGAAGACCACAGAGTGGAAAGGTGACAAAGTGTGGAGGTGGCATCAGCAGCAGCATGAGTAGGCCACAGACTGGCAAGGTGACATAGTGTGGAGCTGGCAGCAGCATGAGGAGGCCACAGACTGGCAAGGTGACATAGTGTTGATTTAGCAACAGCTTAAGGAGGCCAAAGACTGGTGTGGAGGTGGCAGCAGCATGAGGAGGCCACAGACTGGCAAGGTGACACAGTGTGGAGATGGCAGCAGCAGCATAAGGAGGCCACAAAGTGGCATAATGACAGAGTGTGGAGGTGGCAGCAGCATGAGGAGACCACAGAGTAGCACAATGACAGAGTGTGGAGGTAGATGCAGCAGCATGAGGAGGCCACAGAGTGGCAAGGTGAAGTAGTGTGGAGGTGGCAGCAGTAACAGTATGAGTAGGCCACAGAGTGGCACAATGACAGCTTGTGGAGGTGGCAGCAGCATAAGGAGACCACAGAAGTGGCAAGATGACAGTGTGGAGGTGGCAACAGCAGCAGCAGCATGAAGAGGCCACAGAGTGGCAAGGTGACATAGTGTTGAGTTATCAGCAGCATGAGGAGGCCACAGACTGGCAAGGTGACACATTGTGGTGGTGGCAGCAGCAACAGCATGAGGAGGCCAAGGAGTGGCACAATGACAGAATGTGGAGGTGGCAGCAGCAGCATGAGGACACCTGAATGGTGAGGTGGCAGCAGCAGGAGACCACAGAGTGACCCGGTGACAGAGTTGGGAGGTGGGTGGCAGTAACAGTACCCGCTGACAATGATAGGTGTAAGAAGGAGCACTTGGCATCAGATGTGTGGCATCAGGAGGGTGGCAACATCAGAATAGTAGCTGAGGCAGGTAGCCAGAAGAAACCAGTCTCTTTTGCGAAGGTTTGGGTGAGGCAGCATGGATGATCTAATCTGATGCATCAGGCATTGGTGGGTAGAAATCCTGGCTGATCCACACCTGATTCATCTTGACAAAGGGCAGTCTCTCCACTGGCAAGGTGACATAGTCTGGAGGTGGCAGCAGCATGAGGAGACCACAGAGTGGCACAATGACAGAGTGTGGAGGTGGCACCAGCAGCATGAGGAAGCCACAGAATGGCACAATGACAGAGTGTGGAGGTGGCAGCAGCAGCATAAAGAGGCCACAGAGTGGCAAGGTGACATAGTGTGGAGGTGGCAGCAGGAGCAGCATGAGGAGGAAACAGACTGGCAAGGTGATATAATGTGGAAGTGGCAGCAACAGCAGCATGTGGTGGCCACAGAATGGCACAATGACAGAGTGTGGAGGTGGCAGCAGCAGCATAAAGAGGCCACAGAGTGGCAAGGTGACATAGTGTTGAGTTAGCAGCAGCAGGAGGATGGCACAGACTGCCAAGGTGACATCGTGTGGAGGTGGCAACAGCAGCATGAGGACACCTGAATGGTGAGGTGGCAGCAACATCAGGAGACCACATTTTGGGTGGACAAGCGAATTCTCCTTGGGCTAACTATGGCCCCTGCCGCACTAAACACCCGCTCTGATGCCACACTACTGGCCGGGCAGGACAGCTTTTCCAGGGCAAACTCTGCAAGTTGCAGCCACAAATCCAGTTTGGCTGCCCAGTAGTCCAGAGGATCTTCAATGTGGGGTGGCAGGGTGCTGTCCAAGAATGCCACCACCTGCTGGTTCAGGTTCTGCTCCAGGTCTAGCTGCTGCTGCTGGTGAGTAGTTTCTTCACTAAGCGGGTGAAGAAAGCTGCTCATCATCAACTCTATACTCAAGCTGCTGCTGATGGAGCTGGTACTGCTCCTAACCCCCCACGTCGCCACAGCAGCCATGGCAGTGGAACAAGAGCGCAGAGGGCCCCCCGGTCAGACCTGTGAGAGGATGGAAAATAGCACAGATAGGCAGCAGCCAAATGACTACATAGGATGTCTCTATAGTAGTTCAGTTTGTACTCCCTCTCAGCGGTTGTAAAAAAGGTCCCCATTTTGGACCAGTAGTGACGGTCCAACAAGGTGGAGAGCCAGTAGTCATCCCTCTGCCAAACGGTGACAATTCAGCTGTCATTACCCAAGCAAGTGAGCATGCAGCAGGCCATTTGGGCAAGTAATTCGGAGGGACTGCCTGCGTCAATCTCCACTGCATACTGCCAAGGTGTGCCTGGGTCATCTGCCTTGTCTTCCTCATCTCCCTTTTGCTCCTCCGGCTGCTCCTGTTCCTCCCCTCCTTTCACCTGTGTAGAAGAAAAACCCATTTCGCTTCACATTGATTGTGCTCCAATGTCCTCCTTCTCCTCCAGTTCAGTCCCCACAGGGCTTATGTGGCCGTGAGATGTAGGCGCCACGTCTCCAGTCCCCTGACCAGACAGATTTACCAGCATCTTTTCCAGGATATAAAGCAGTGGAATTATGTTGTTCATCCGGTAGTCCTGGCGACTGACAAATAACGTGGCCTCCTCAAAGGGCCTGAGCAAACGGCAGGTGTCACGCATGAGCTGCCACAGGGGAGTACTCCTGTTCGCTTGGATCATCAAGAAATCGTTTAAGGCCTTTCTCTGTTTGTATAGTCGGTCCAACATATGGAGGGAGGAATTCCAATGGGTAGAAACATCGCATATCAGCCTATGTTGGCGGATGCCGTTCTGCCGCTGCAGCTCAAGTAGGGTGTGCTTGGCGTTGTACGAATGGCTGAAGTGCATGTAAAGTTTCCTGGCCATTTTTAGGATGTCTTGCAAATGAGTTGAAGACTTCAGGAACCTCTTGACAACCAGATTGAACACATGCACGATGCAGGTCGCATGGCTAAGCCCTCCTTGACGCAGCGCCGACACCCTGTTCTTCCCATTGTCGGTCACCATAGTTCCGATATTGAGTTGTCGCAGAGAAAGCCAGGATTCGATTTCTTGATAAAGAACACAGAGCAGTTGTTCTACATAGGGGTGGACTGGTGCTGCCTTTTTGGCAAAGAAATTACGGCTTGGGACTCTCCACCTTGGCTCGGCACAAGCCATCAGTTCTCTGAAAGGTGCAGAGTCCACCACTCTTAAAAAGGGAAGGATTGCAGCACCAGCAACTTGGCCAGCTTCTGTGTCGTTGGATGAGCGCACGCATACTTTTGCCTCTTGGCAATCACTTCAGTTATTGATTGCTGATGGAATGACTGATACGGAGTAGGAGGGCGAGGAGCAGGAGCATCAGGACCGGTAGATGATGGGAAGGACAGACAGATCTCTTCGGCTGAGGTGGTGGAGCCTTGACTAACTGAAATCAGGTTGATGCAACGGTTGCTGCAGCAGGCTGGACCACCACATTGGAGCCACGGTTCTCCCAGACCTTTTTATGGTGACGCTGAATATGTTGACGCAGGGCCGCGATGCCAACATTAGCACCCTGGCCACGGTTCACCTTCTGCCCACAGATTCGGCAAATGGCCATGTTCACTTAACATAAAACTGCCACACCGCCGAGTAGGTGATTTTACCCCCAACACTACGCACTGACTCACTGCTACCGCCGCTGCCTCCATGAACCCCTGCACCACTACTTTCTGGGCAGATTTGGCTCAGGACCATCCACTGCTGCCATCCTGCTGACTCCCGGCCACACTACCGACGTGCAAGCTGCCTCTTAACCCGATGATTATGAAGCCCCTTTGTCACCCAGCTCCCAATTGCGATCGGCTACATCATCATTGAGTACTGTCTGCACGTCACTGATGTCCTGCTCAACGGTCTCTGAGCCAGGAGCCTGACCGCTCCCAACACCAGCTCCCACGCCACTCTCCTCATCACTACTTGCCCACCTACCGGAGGAAGTGGCGGATATCTCCTCCACATCTTGGCTGGGCAGTAGCTGCTGATTGTCCTCTAGTAGCTCGTCCTCGCTGTATAGTGGAGCTGAGCCCACAGCATATAATACTTCTCTGCTTGAGGGAACAGAAAAGGACAGAGGCAGGTTGAGGACAGGTGAGTGCACAGGGCCTGCTCCCGGGCCATGCCAACTAAGGGTTGTGTCTGACGAACCCACCGACTCTTGGCTGGGGGTGTCTGATGTCACTTGGGACGAAGTGGACGACCGAGTCAACTATTCAAGAACCGCTGGGTTGCTGGTCAAGACATGACCGCTAGATGACACCGGGAGCTCAGGCCACTTGAAGTGACCCTTGCTGCCATGCCCCCTTACTCTGCTGCGACCTGTGCCTGCGCCAGAAACATTTTGGCCTCTGCCCCTCCCCTGTGCAGGGCCTGTCACTTCTCTGTCTGACATACTGTTAGATCAAATAAGTAAATAAAAAGGAAATGAATACACCCCAAAAAGAATACAGTCTTCTGATCAGTCTTCGAAATGCTTTTAGGTTACTATGGCAGCCAGGAGTAGTAGTAGTAAAGTCCTGGTTGCCATAGTAGTAGTGGGGAGCGGGGGAGCGGTATATTTACAGTCCGTGCGGCTCCCGGGGGGCTCCAGAATGACGTCAGAGCGCCCCATGCGCATGGATCACGTGATCCATGCGATCACGTGATCCATGCGTGTAGGGCGCCCTGACGTCACTCTGGAGCGCCCCGGGAGCCGCACGGATGGTAAGTATACTGCTCCTCCGCTCCCCACTACACTTTACCATGGCAACCAGGACTTTAGCGTCCTGGCTGCCATGGTAACTCATTGAGAAAAGCTAAGCGTCGGATCCGGCGATGCGCCGAAACGACATTTAGCTTAAGGCTGGATCCGGATTAATGCCTTTCAATGGGCATTAATTCCGGATCCGGCCTTGCGGCAACTGTTCAGGATTTTTGGCCGGAGCAAAAAGCGCAGCATGCTGCGGTATTTTCTCCGGCCAAACAACGTTCCGGTCCTGAACTGAAGACATCCTGATGCATCCTGAACGGATTTCTCTCCATTCAGAATGCATTGGGATAATCCTGATCAGGATTTTTCCGGCATAGAGTCCCGACGACGGATCTCTATGCCGGAAAACAAAAACCCTAGTGTGAAAGAGCCCTTAGCTTTATTAAATATTATTTATTCTTTTAAACGTGTATAATGGAGTATACAATACCCAGTGGGGTAAAAAATATGTAAAGGGAACAGAATGGGAAGGGAACAATGAAACAGTAATACATGGCTGTGTGCTAAAACATCAAATGCAGAGTTGCCTTTACCACAAAAAGCACTATGCAAGAGAGCAATATAAGTAAACAATGTATATAGCAGCAAGTAGCTTCACTAAAGTGCATAGTGCCACAATAAGAACACAACCATAAAGTTCATATGACAAAGTAAAACAGAGTAACCTTTACCGCCCCCTTCCCATCATCCCCTCACCTATCCAACGTGTTTTGCCAACAAGCTTCGTCAGGCGAAACGCGTTGGTTAGGTGATTCACTGATGTATTAATAAGGTCTAATATTAAGGAAATCGTTAATATTTGAATTGGGAGACACTGCTGCTAAGTGAACTTCTTGGAAAGTGCTATGTGGTATAAGTATGCTTTGGCTACTTTCACATTAGTGTTTTTGGAGGATCTGTCATGGGTCTGCAAAAACGCATCCGTTACAATAATACAACCGCATGCATCAGTCATGAATGAATCCAATTGTATTATGTCTTCTATAGCCATGACGGATCCGTCATGAACACCATTGAAAGTCAATGGGGGACGGATCCGTTTTCTATTGTGTCAGCGTTATTCTGTCTGCAATGGGAGCGCTACCAAACAGTACGGAATTCATATATTCCGTTTCTTTCAGTTGAGTTTTGTCCCCATTGACAATGAATGGGGACAAAACTTAAGCGTTTTCTAACGCTATTGAGATCCTTATACATTTAACAGTAGATTCCTGTTATATTAGGTTTAGTACAGCTTACTGTCGGTTTTATACTTTGAAACACGGAGGTCAGTAATGCTCAAGCTTTCTCATATCTTAAAAAGAAGCATACGTGTTTTCTACATTCTTGAAATATCTGTATAGTTATCTGAGGATATATGGATATTGCAAGTAAGTGGTCCTTCAAAGTTTGTGCTCTACAAGTACTGCCATATAATTTAGCTGCTAATGAAATAATGAATTATGCTTAATTACCATTTAAAGATGAATAGCAGCTCACTTATTGGAATAAGGGCTGATTGGTAGCTTTAAAGAGACTTCACACGCGGAAGATATTATTGTAGAGCATTTCTGATACCGAAAAAATCAGTTCCATTCATATGGATTTGGTAGTTTTGGCGGCAAGCACATGGATTTAAAAAAAAAAATATTCAGATGAATGAAACTAGTTTTCAGTCGAAGAAATTTTCTGCAACAAAATCTACCATGTGTACAAATACTTTAAGACCTTATTCCAGTGTCTGGTCAGTGATTGTCATCAGTGAGTGTAGGCCAAAACCAAGAGTTCAGCCACCATAGAGACAAGATTTTGGACTCCCAGATGATATTTTGAACTACTGGAGTTTTTTGGGAGGATTTTGGATTTACATACTATTTCTGGACTATCAGGTGCCTGGATAAATGATTTTTTTGAGGACTCATACACACAGCTGTATTACAACTCTGTTTTATACCTCTGTATGCTTCTGATTTTATACAGAGGGAGAAAACGGTGCTATGCTCCATCGGTCTTCATACCTAAGTTGGTATTCTCTCAACGCAGAAATACTTCTATGGAAGAATATTTCCTCACACACAGAATCCATCACAGTCTTACAGCTCCATGCACTGCTATACAGGCATTTCTGATGTGTGCATGAGCCCTGAGGATGGTGTCCCACCGTAGTGGCCCCTATAAGGCTGAGTGGCGACAGACCCTAGTCCGCACAGATTGTAAATATACTTTTAACTGGTATTTTATTGTTAATGGCCATGAGGTTTGCCTAAAAAAAATAGTTTTCTATTTATTTTTTAAAAAAGGGCAAGGGCACTGTAAGGGTTCATTCACATGTTCGCATAATGGGTCCACATCTGTTCCGCAATTTTGCCTCGGACAAGAAAAGGCATTTCTATTATAGTGCCGGCCATGTGTGGTCCGTTAAATGCGGAACGCACATGGCCGGTGTCGGTGTTTTGTGGATCCGCAATTTGTGGACCTCAAAACACTTGTGGACATATGAATGAACCCTAAGAATGTAAAAAAAATATACACACCAACAAGAATCCCCTTCTGCCCTGTTCTCCATCTCAAGCTTTGTTGCCCTAACTGCTGCTGTGATGTGTCCGTATATCACATGTGAACGCTGCAGCCAATCACTGGCCTCAATCATTTGTGCCGAATACCACTGATGCCAATGATTGGCTACAGTAGTCACATGTGGTACACAGGCATGTCCTCACTGCAACCAAAATGTTAGGTCATGGCTGCAGCAATGTGGCGGCACTGGAATGAAGAATGCACTTTCTTTTTTCTTGTTATAAGAGTGTCCCTGTCATTTTTAAAATAATTTGAACAACCCCTTTATTCATACAGTTATGCTTGTTTTGATGTTTCTACTACTTTATGACGCTGTGCTCTGCACTGCTTGTTTACATCCCAGCGATCGGGCTGTGGATCATGTCAATGATATCAGTTAGTATTTGCTTCTTCATGGGTATCATGACCTGCCTCCTTCACTTCCTGGTTTAGGGCTTTTCTTCACAGGAGCATCTGAAAGGCCCCCATAGTGAGGCTCCCCATAGTGTCCCCAGTATAGGGTCCCCTATTTTGGCCCCTCTTTAATTGTCCAAAAAGTTGGGAGGTATGGTTATAATGGCCCTTGTAGTAACCTCAGTATTTATACAACCCCTCTGTTTTTATAAAGCACCCCAGTAGTGCCCCCTGCATTGCCAGTACATATAATATCCCCCCCCCGTAATGCCTGTGTGTATAATGGCCCCTTGTGGTGCTATAATACCTGCTGCATTGTAATGCCCCCTGTAATGCTCCAGCCTGTATTATAATGCCCTCACTGTGGTGCACCAACCTCTATTATAATGCACCAAAGTAGTGCTGCAGCCTGTATTATAAACATCCCCCCCCCCGTCTTACCACCCTGCTGACTGCTCCCCGGCGATTAAGCCCCCCAGAGTGCTTACTGTATTATAGTGGCCTCTGTTGTGCCTTTATTACACTGACCCCCCCCACCCCCAGTAAACTACTTTTAAGTGCCCTAAGTATTATAATTGCTCACCCGTAGTGCCACCTGTATTATGATGCCCCCTGTATTATATGGCATAAAATTCTGTATCAAAGCAAGCCAACCAATAGTTGGTATAGGGTCAGAGAAAAGTGTTTATCCCTACACCAGATTTATCACGCAGCCCGAGCCCTGTGATAAATATGGTGCAGGTCTAATCAGCCTATCTAAGTTTATATCATATATAGGATTAGTAAATCTGACCCAGTGTTTTATGTTCTGGCATTTTTAGACAATTTCTTTGCGTTTTCATTGCTTCTTTCTCTATAGGAGAAAAACTTGTGAAAAAAATGCAAGAAAAATGTGTCTAAAAAAGGCAACAACAAAAAATGCAAGACTTTCACGGCTTTTCTACAAGCTAAACCCAACAACTTTAGCAGGACTGACTACCAGTCTAATGTGTGGCATCTTGACTCCCAACAGCAGACATAGAAGAGAAGGATCTTATTTTCTCGAGGTGAAAAGCCAGTGGCAGAGGAGACTGGCATTGGCTTACTGTATAGTGATGGCAGGTGTCTTATATGTGTGGCCAACCTAACCGGAACAACTCAAGCATCTGTGTAAAGACATTAGGCAGATTTTCATCCTCTGAAAGTAGAATGAAGGTTGCCATTCGCTAACTACGCGCAGAGACGTTTACAAACCATAAATCATACACAAAATGTTTGAAAATGTAAGAACTTAAATACAATATCTCCACTTTATAAAAATGGTAGCTGTGTTCCCATATTTTGCTGCTAACAATCTCCATGGAAATGAAGCTGAATTTGGGATGAGTGACTCACCATGTCACCAGGTCAAACCCAGATTTTCTGCCATAGGTCTTTACAGTCAGAATCGGAGCACACATTCCTTCCAAAGTGAGCCATTTTCTCCATTCCACAAGGCTCTGCTGCATTTTTCCCCTTTATGTCAGTGAATTATCAGCCACACACATACAAGACTCCGTTATTTTTATTACAGTGACCAACACACAGACATTGTTATCAGCCAAATGGGATGGAATCAGGCTCGGACTGGCCCACAGGGGTACAGGGAAATCCCCTAGTGGGCCCCTGGGCAAAGTGGGCCCTAGTCTCCCACCTCCTGCACAAGTAGCACATAACATATTAGACTTACTGCACTACATACATATATTTAATGTACAGTACCTCCACCAGCCTATGTTCATATAAAAAACTTGTTAAATTATTTATTATATTTGAAAGTATCCGTACGGTGGGCCCCCAAAATAAATTTTACTGGTGGGCCTTAGGTACCCCAGTCCAACACTGGATGGAATTGAATGTAACTTCCAATAAGGACATCTGTGTCCGAAACATGTAGACCCTGGGAGTGAGTGTACCAAACATCAAGCTAAGCTGTTTCTGTATTTTAACGCAACGAAAATAAAGGAAATTTGGCAATCTACATCCGTGGTTTGTGCTGGACTACTTCATCCATTTACAAGTGAGCATCCGTTCAGGATATCCGTGCACAACACAGGAGGAAAAATTCCTTGGATACACATTCATCGCAGGTGAGCTGGTTCATCCAAGTTATTTTAACTTCCAATAATATCTGCAGATACAAAGGAACAACTGCAGTTTTTAATTTAAAAAGTTCACGGATATTATGTAAAATATGTTCATTTGCATTCAGAGCCACCAGCCTCATTCACTCTGTGTCCGTACTCAAATCCGTAAAATGGTGGTCAGCGATGCCTGTGAAGATGTCCGTGAAGGATTCATGTGTGGTCCGTCTGTCCGTTTTTTGCTGTCTGTGTGTCATCCATGTTTCACAGACACTGTGCAGCTGAAAAATAATTTTCAAAGCATCTCTTTCTAATGATCCATGAAACACGGATGAAACACAGATGGCTTCCGTGCTGCATCCATGGTTTTCACTGACCCATACACTATAATGGGTGGACAAAATAGAGCATGCTCCCATGCTAAAATCACAGACCCATGAACATTCATGAGTGAATACACACATTAAAATAAATAGGTACATGTGCTGTCCATGGAGAACACGCACAGCACACTTATGTGTTACACAATGACATGTGAATGATGCTTTACAGGGTTGTCCAGGCTACAGCCATTGATTACCTATCCTTAGGATAGGTCATCAATATCAAATCAGTGGGAATCCGACATCTGACACCCCCACTGATCAGCTAGTGGCTTCCAGCTCTGCCTGTTGTATCGTATTTCCAATGCTGCGGCTGCCCTAATGCCCCATTCACACGTCCACAATGTTCGTCCTCACCCGTACCGCAAATTTGAATGGGGACGTGATGGATGCGGAGAGCACACACCACTTCCGGCCGGCGGCTCCACAATAATATAGAGCATGTCCTATTCTTGCCCGCAATTGCGGACAAGTTTAGGCATCTCTATGAGGCTGGCGGCAAGGTGTGTTGCGGTATGCAATTTGTGGATCCGCAACACACTACGGACGTGTGAATGGGTCCTAAACATCTGTTGGACCCCCTTATTATCTGATCTTGGTGACCTATCCTGAGGATAAGTCTTTGGTCCATACAACTCCTTAAGGGGCCCCATACACATAGAAGTTGTCCAAACCAGATCATTTTGGCAGGACCGGCCGACTATCTTATGTGTATAGCATTCCCCATATCTGGAATATCATATCCTTTTGATCTGGCAGGAGATTAGCCACCGTCAGAAGGCAGAAACGAGTTTGCATTTGTATGGAGGAATATCTGATGTCAGGAGGAATATCTGATGGCCGACAGTTATTGAAGGTGTATGGACAACTTTATAAATCCCTATTTGTAAATAGAAATCCCTACGTTTTTGGCACACTAGAGGTGTGTAATGGATAGTGGATCCAGTATACCAACTAACCAGTTTGGCTTTGTGCTACATCGGGCAATATCCTGGCAGTCCCCTGGTTTTCACCCTTTAATCCTTAAACAGGGATATGCCCTTCTCTGCAGTGGTTTCACCAGGCTATTATCTCTTGGAATAGACCCGGTGTAGTTGGCAGCTGACTCATGCGGGTCAGAAACACTGGTGCAAAGTACCAAGGGATCAGGCAGTAATCGTGATCTGGAAACAGGCAGAGGTCAGAGCAGGCAGAGTCTGTCAAATTTGTAAAACAAGTCCGAGGTCAGGGCAAGCAGCCAATACATCAATCAATACAGAAAATACATCGATCAATACAGAAAACAGGCAGACAACACACCTTCACTGGTAAACTAGCAAGGTAGGAGCCTAAATCTCAGACACCTCTCCTTGGGAAAGGTTCCTAAGTAACCACAGATGTACAGTCATTGCCTGGCAGAGATTGGAGCAATTGTGCTCTGGCCCTTTAAGAGCCAGGAAGTGTGCACATATCCCACGGGGGACAGAAAGAGGCCTTGCGGCCTGGCACAGCTTCCAGCGAGAGACACAGGGCTGTGCCCTCTGCTGAATGGCAGAGGATACCCATGGGAGACGAGTTGCCGGGAAAGGTGAATGATGCAGCGGTCATGCCTGCCCCACAAAGTGAGACGGCAGCGGACGGCAGCGGGCAAAGAGTGCCGCCACGACAAGGTGATTCAATGCATGAACATGGTAAATTTATGGCTTTTTCACACAGTGTTATTTTCCACATTTTAAAATGTGGTAATAAATACATTTTTAAATACTTGTGAATAATTTCCTTTACGTAACAGTATTTTCTTTTTATTTATCACCAGACTGTACATGCATTTTATGGTGTTTTTCAAGTTCTCTTCTAGAGAAACATGAAAAGAATGCCAGAAATAATGTCATACCCAGAGCATGCTGTGTTTTTTTTTTAACAATAAAATGTCACTGACCCAAAAAACACTGAAACCAAAATCGATGGTATGTAGAGCATTTTATATTGTAACAACTAAAAGCAATATTTTCGGTCAAGAAAACTTGATATTTTTCACAATAACACTGGGTCAAATTTACTATTCCTATATAGGACATAAATTTAGACACTCAGTCTAGACCTGCACCAAATTTATCATAATGCCTTATGCTGATAAATTTGCTGCAGGGGTAGACACTTCTGCCTAACTTCTGTAGCATCGTATGCCATGCCCCCACCTTTCCAGTACCCCCTTGTCAGAATAGGTGCAGATAATTACTCTGAACTTAGATGCATCAAAATGTTGCCACATTTTGGCAAAATATACACCAGAATCTAGTTGCACTTATATTAGTAATGTGAGCCCTGTTGTCTAAACCAGCCTTAGCACAACAGAACAAATAGTTCTGAAAGAGTGAAATGGTTCTGATGGAATGAGGGACCTGCTCACAACAGTTTTCAATCTATGAGGAGATAGAGGTGTTGCAAAAGGTCAAAATTGATTATTTTGTAAAATTGTCCATCCATCTTAACAAAAATAGGGGAGTAGATATAAAGTTGCATGAGCCAGTCACCAGCCAATATCTGTAGTGCTTTTGGGTGAACAAGGTGTGGTGTATAGGGGTTAAAGAGAAGGAGGTTAAGGGGGGTGAATAGAGAGGAGTCGGATAGGGGATGTGGTAGGCGACCCTAAAAAGATATGTTTTGGGGGAGCGCTTAAAACTATGGTTATTGTGAATTAACCCAATTGCTTGGAGTGGCACGTTCCAGAGAACTGGTGCAGCTGGGGAGAAATCTTAAAAACAAGAGTGGGAGGTTTAGATTATGGTGGATGTTAGTCATAAATCATTTGAAGAGCATAGAGCACGGGTAGGGTGGTAGAAAGAAATGAGGGAGGAGACGTAGGGGGTGTAGGACTGTGGATATTTTGTAGGTGAGAATGAGCGGTTTAAATGGAATACTATATTGTTTAGGCAACTAATGAAGTGACTGGTTCAGGGGGAGGCATTAGAGAAGCGCTTAGAAAGAAGGATGACCCTGGTTGCTGCATTCAGGATAGCTTGAAGATAATAACGAGTTACAGTAATCGATACAAGAATGGATCAGGGCAACAATTAGAATTTTTGTTGCTTCCACAGTAAAACAAAAAAAAAGGAGAGGATTCCAGAAATGTTTTGGCGGCATCACAGGCCTAGGTGTTATGGTAGTACGACACAGTGAGAGGGGAATATCAGGTTTAGGTAGGTAAATAGATGGGGGAAACACAAGTAGCTCAATTTTCAGTTTCAGAAAAGACATGATGTTAGAGAAAGCAGACAGACACTGGTGTTCTGTAGTACAGCGGGAGAGGTCATGGGATGAAGTTTATAGATGGGTGTCATGAGCATAGAGATGGTACTAAAAACAAATCTACTGATAGTGTTTCCGATAGGGGCTGTGTAAAGAGAAGAAAGGACCTAGGACTGAACTCTGTGAAACCCCATCAGCAAGAGGGAGAGAAGAAAAAGTAGGAGACAGTTTACAGATAGAGAGTGGATGAGGCAAGAATAGACCAAGTACTACAGGAATTTAGAAATGAAGGGTAGATTTGAGACAGGTCTGTAGTTAGCAGCACAGATTGGGTCAACAGAAAGTTTTATTTTTAATAATGTGGCTATGACTGCATGTTTGAAAGAGGAGGGGAAGATACTAGAAGAGAGCAAGAGGGTGAACATTTTGGTTAGGTGGGGCCAGAGACTAGTGGAGATCTGACAGAATAAGGTCAGTAGTGCATATGGCAGGACGAGAAAAAGAGAGGATCCTGGGGATTTCTTCTGTGACTGGGTCGAATGTGGAAAGTGAACAAGTGGAGATCCATAGGGAAGAGGATAGATTACTTTTAGTGGCTGGCAGATAATTTTCTGCCAGATGTTTTCAATTTTCTCTTTGAAGTAGGTGGACAGATCTTTAGCACAGAGGCCTGTAATAGCTATACTTTTGTACTGAGGAGGGAGTGAAAAGTGTCAGAGTTTTTTCAATTATTGGATAGTGAGGAGATCAGAGTCGTGAAATAGGTCTTTTTGGCGAGGTTGAGTGCACAGTTATATGTTCTCAGCATAAAAGCGTAATGGTGGAAATTCTTCAGTGTTTGAGTTTCACTCATCCAGTATACCGGGAATTGGGTGGGCGAGCTACAGTGTTGATAGACAACCGCTACTCTCAGGGACAGAGGATGGAAGACTCTGAGGATGTGGGCCTCAAAAGATTAGAATGAGAGTGATGGGAGTGGGGGAGTGATCTGGAAGGTGCTTTGTTGGGAAAGAAGTATGCTGACTCCACCTTGCCTATTTCTCAAGTCTGGGGGTATGAGAAAAATGTTAGCCACCATAAGATAGAGCAGCAGGAAAGGAGTGTCAGATTGCTGAATCCAATGTTTTAGTGAGGGCCCAGTAAGTTAAAAGAATTAGTAAGAAAGAAGTCATGAACATAGGGGAGTTTGTTGCACACTGCCCTTGGTTTCAGAGCGCACAGTTAATATTCAATAAGTTTTTATTAAGTATTCTGTTATAATATCAAATACAACAATCAAGACTTTATCATAACAGATACCACAGAGCAAACAAGGATAGTATGTGCTAATACCTCTGATGGTGGTTGAGTTGTGTGGTATCAACACATCAAGAAAGAATGAAGGTATAAAACATAAAGGTAAAAACAACCAGTAGAATAATACCATCTGCATATTCATAGGTGTTTAAACTTAGCCTGGGTTATTGACCTGGGATATTGACCGGTATCACAGGTTCTCTGTCTCGTGGCTGATGTAGGGGGTATGGACTCAGCTGGGTACAGAGAGGGCCAGGCCGCCCACTCCATCTCATATTTTCTGAGAGTGAAGTTCTTTTGAGCAATCATCCTTTTAATCAGAGCACACAGTTAAAAGCAGGAAGGCACACAATGAATGTTTGAGTGTGAAGGAAAACATCAAATAATAAAATGGACATAGGTACAATGAATGTAGTTAATGAAGTGTTTGTAAATACACTTGATTCTCTCATAGCATACCTGCTTTCTGCCATGTCTAACTGTCATGTTTAATTGCAAGGCACTTCTGCTCTCCTGATACCCCAGATCAGTGGCGGTCTTGACCACCACGCAATTGCATGGGGACCTTGCTGTCAGGGGGCGTCTTTGGGTCCCTTGACAGGTGAGTCAAACGGTGCCAGTTGACAAGTTAAATAGTGCCAAGTGCCATTCACTCTCATAGGCCTCGTGATGCTTGGTTTGAAGCCTATGAGGTAGTATACTGGCACAGGCCATTGCAGATCGTGACTCCCTGCGCCAGGTTGGAGGGGCTGAAGGGAGGAGAGTGATGTTTTTACATGGGACTGTATGTTACAGGGGGCTGAATGCAGGGAAGGGATGCTATTTACATGGAACTGTATGTAGGAGGGGATAAAGGGAAGAGACTGATGTTAAATACATGGGACTGTATGTTGGTGAATGCTAAAGGGGGGGGGGGGGAGTGGTGTTATTTACATGGGACCGAATATTGTAGGAGGCTAAAGGAGGGCAGTGATTTTATTTACATGAGACTGTATGTTGAGGGGCTGATGGGGGGCCAGTAAAGTTTTTTGTTTTTTTTTTACATAGGATTGCATGTTGGAGGGTGCTGAAGAGAGGACACCAATGTTTTTTTTTTACATGGGACTGTACATTGGAGGGTCTGAAGGCAGTGGAGTGATTTTTTTACATGGGACTGTAGGCTAAGGGGGCTAGGGACATAATAATACAGGGGTCAATACTGGAGCAATACAGAGAAGGGGCATTATGATTACAGCGGGAACTGTTGAGCGACATTATAATAATACAGGGGGCACTACAGAGGAAGAATTATAAATACAGAAGCACTTCTAGGGGACACAAATTTTGCAGAGGTGAGACGTGGCTGAAATAATTTGTCAAGGCAGCCTTTTCGAAATGAGAAGATAAGGAAAGAGAAGGTCTACATCAGAGTAGACTTCACTGGATGTAAGATATATATGGTGCTCTATGTAATGTCCAATTCAAATATGTCTTTAGAAGTAGGGCTGAGGGGGAGAGAATGGATTGAGAATTTGGCACGAGGTGGGGTGCACCATTTCAATTTTCACCTCAGGCAGCAGAAGAGGTAGAATTGCCCTGGCCACAGGTTTCAACTATATCTGCATCTTAAGGTCTTTCATATGGTTTTGGACAGACAGTACACCTCTTCCTTGCTGGTTGTCCCCAGATATAACTTAGCCTGAGGCCCCAGAAATATCAAGCGTATCTCTGCACCAGATCTAATTTGCCTTGAAGTTAATACAAGAAATCTGCAAATAACCCATAAACAATCTCAGAAAGATAATCATTATAATGTGGTCTGCTGGGTTTCCGTCATGAATATTGGCATTCTGCAAGACAATATTCCGTTGCATGGAGCAGTATTTCGGCCTCTTTTTTCTTTTTACGCAATCTGCGACGTGAACTTAGGCCGCATTCACAGTATGATGGGAAGATGAAAGCCTCTTCTGTGTTTTGAACAGATTCCGGGTTTTGGCATACATTTACTGATGAAAAATAGAAACCAAATACTGACTGTGTGAAAGTAGCCTTACTTTTGAAATGGAAAACATTTTAGAGTGTTTACCAACTTTTCAAGAAATTTGGAGGAATTCTAACCAGTGGCAGAAGAAGAATTCAAGGGAGGCTATAGCAGCTGATGATACTAACGTTCAATCGTGCCGTTTATTTCTATGGCTGGAACATGTATATGAATGTTTATTATTTCAGTGGGTGTAAATAGAGATCAGAGAATCGAAGTTGATGAAGTAGAATTTGATCTGAATTTCAGGAAAAATTAGATTCGTCTTGAAGTTGAATTTCCTCGCGCTTTGTGGTAACAAATCATTTTTTTTTAAATGGCTGCTGCACATGTTAGAACAATGAAGTATGAAGCCTGGGAATGAGGGAGCACCCATAATGCAATGCAGACAGCCAGCCCCTGTAATGTCAAAGCCCTATAAAACGCCTCAGCCTGCTCGGTCTCCGTCATTTTCCAGTGAACTTAGTGCAGGGAGAGACGTGACAGGTAGTAGGGACAGTGTTTAGGAAACAATTTATTCACAAAAAATAGCTATTGAGCAGTTCAGGGACAGATTATTCACAGTGTAGGGATATAGTAGGGAGGCATTATCCACTATAGGGAGAGAGCAGGGATCAATAGGGGAGTGTAAATCCTGGGTAATAGGAGTTATTCTATTACACCTTGCTGCACTAATTGGGTATCCAAAGTGCTGTAATACTATTGATTTTCGGTTGTTTGCATTCTTTAAAACATCAGTAATTCCAGTAATCCTTGCTTCTATTATTGGGGTGAAATTGTGGTCTAATACATCCAGTTTTGGGGTGTATTTATTTTATCTACAAGTACATCTATTAATCTTTTCTTCTGGGGTGATATTGCGGGCTGATACAAACAGTTTAGGGACATATTTAGTTGATCTATAAGTACTTCCATTCATCCTTGCTTCTATATTGAAAGTGCAGTCTGATACATCCAGTTTTGGGGTGTATTTAGTTGATTTATAAGTACTTCTATTTATCCTTGCTTCTGTAGTGAAAGTATGGTCTGATACAACCAGTTTCGGCGTGTATTTTAATTTATGTATAAGTACTTCCATTTATTTTTGCTTCTGGGGTGAAACTGCTTCTGATACAAACAGTTTGGGTGTGTATTTATTTTATCTAAAAGTATGGTACTTCCATTCATCCTTGCTTCTGGGGTGAAATTGCGGTCTGATACAACCAGGTGGGGTGTATTTATTTTATATATTAGTACTTCTATTCACCCTTGCTTCTGGGGTGAAACTGCGGTCTGATGCAACCAGTTTTGGGGTGTATTTAGTTGATATATAAGTACTTCCATTCACCCTTGCTTCTGTAGTGAAAGTGTGGTCTGATGCAACCAGTTTTGGGGTGTATGTAGTTTATCTATAAGTACTTCCATTCATCCTTGCTTCTGTGGTGAAATTGCGGCCGCATATTGATGCTCTTTTACCCTTGCAGTTTCTTTTAATGTACAGTATGTCGGACAGACAGATGACAGGCCCTTCTAAGGGAACGGCCAGTGGCCAAAATGTTTCTGGAGCTGGTAGAAGTAACAGCAGAAGAAGGGGGGTGGTAGCAGCAGCCGCACCGACAGGCCAGATCTGCCAGTGTCATCTAGCATTCGTGTTTTGACCAGCAACTCAGCTGTCCTTGAATGGTTGACTCGACCTTCTACTTCATTGCAAGTGACATCACACACCCATAGCCAGGAGTCGGTGGGTTCCTCTGACACGATGCTTAATTGGCATGGCCTGGGAACAAGCTCTGTGCCCCCACCCGTCCTCAACCTGCCTTCTGTGCTCGAGAAGTACAGTATGCCGTCGGCTTGGCTCCTCTTTTCAGTGAGGATGAGCTTCTTGAGGACAGTCAGCAGCTACTGCTCTGCCAAGATGTGAAAGAGAGATCCGCTGCTCCTCCGGTAGGCGGGCAAGTAGTGATGATGAGAGTCGCGTGGGAGCTGGTGTTGCAAACGGTCAGGCACATGGCCCTGAGACTGGTGAGGGTGACATCAGTGACGTGCATACAGTAGTGGATGATAATGTAGCTGATCACACGTGGGAGCCAGGTGAAGAGTGGGCTTCATCATCATCAGAGGGAGAGGGTGGCAGCTTGCACATGAGACAGCAGCTGAGCCAGCAGGGTGGTAAGCGTGGCCGTGAGTCAGCAGGATGGCAGCAGTGGGAGGTTGGGAGCCAAATGTGCCCGGGGTAGACCACCTGCTACGCAGGAGCCTTCCTGTCTGGAAAGAAGTAGCGGTGCAGAGGTTCACGGAGGCAGTGGTAGCAGGCAGTCAGCATGTAGTGGTGAGGAGAAAATGCCATACTTGGCGGTGTGGCAATTTTTCATCAAGTCGCCGGAGGACGTCAGCATGGCCATTTGCAGAATCCGTGGGCAAAAGGTGAAGCGTGGCCAGGATGCCAGTGTTGGCACCACGGCCCGACATCAACACATGCAGCGTCACCATAAAGTGGCCTGGGAAAACCGTGGTGCTAATGTAGTAGTACAGTCTGAGGCAGCAACCGCTGCATCACCCAGTGGCCCACACCCCTTTTCCTGCAGAAAAGGGTCCACCACCTCAGCAGGAAGGAGCTGTATTTCCTTCCCATCATCTACTGATCCTGATGCTCCTCCTCCTCGTGACTCATTTCGTCAGCAATCGATCACAGAGGCGATTACAAAAAGACAATAGTATGCATGCACTCATTCAACTGCGCAGAAGCTGAACACACTAATGGCCAAGTTGCTGGTACTACAGTCCCTCCCTTTCCATGTGGTGGACTCTGCACTTTTCAGAGAACTGATGGCTTGTGCCAAGCTAAGGTGGAGAGTCCCAAGCTGTCATTACTTCTCGAAAAAAGCAGTACATGTCCTGCACACGTATGTTGAGCAAAACGTGGGCAAGTCCTTGAGGCGGTTGGTGTCTGCTAAAGTTCACAGCAGTGCTGACATATGAAGCTATAACTACGGTCAAGGACAATATATGTCCTTTATGGCCCACTGGGTAAATGTGGTTCTTGTCCAGCCACACCAACAACTTGGCCAGGTGATGGCACTGCCGCCTCCATGTTCTCAAGCTGTGGGTCCTGCGCCAATGTCCTCCTCATCCTCTACTGAGGCGCAATTCGGAGTGCTTCTCCAGCATACCACATGTGCAGGGCATGCCAGGGTCACGCTGTTCTGCACCTAGTTTGCCTGGGCGAATAGAGTTATACAGGGGAGAAACTGCTCCACATCCTCCATCAAGAAATTAAAATCCTGGCTGTCTCCTCACCAACTGAAAATCGGAACCATGGTCCCGACAACGGGAAGAACATTGTGTCGGCGCTGCGTCAAGGAAGACTGAGCCATGCGCCTTGCATGGCACACGTCTTTATTTGGTTGTAAAGCGGTTTCTGAAGATTTTTTTTTAATTTGCTCATCTCTAGGTGTAAACATTTGTGTCTATGGCCATCTTAATGTCAACATAAGATGGGAAGTGGGGATTTCCTCTATATCAGAAGTTCAACTTTTCTCTAAAATGCCTACAGTTAACAGGAAAGCACCGGTTTCTCCCCACCATGCAGGTACACATGTAGCTGCAGTTATCTCATTTCTAGCTATTGTCTTAAGATCTAATTGATCTCTTTTGAAGTTGGCGCAGTTGCCTTTTAGCAGCTCCCACGCAAGGAAAATTAACCTCATCAGCGAGCTTTTCTTGGTCTCGAGTTTCAAGTTTCAAATTGTACACACGTTTCACTTCTGCTTTGAAAGAGTAGACGTTTGGGGGAAACGCACTGAATAAGATCAGAATCTTAGCCCTGGATTCTAACACATCCGGTGGATAGATCTGCTTGCTCATATCTCTCAACATGTCCACTGGTATCCATACTGTAAAAACTACAGGATTTATCACATAAACACTGTTTTCTGAGCAAATTCCTGCTGTACATCAGACATGTTTTCCATTTTTCTAGTTTATTACAGCTGAAAGCATTTAGGTGGGGGCGGATGAAATAAGAGAACAAGGTCCAGGACCTACAGCACTGTAATGCACACCATGCTGTGGTGTAGGCTACTCCATCAAGCGTGGTATCTTGCGGTTAACACTTGCTAGACCTGTCACGTAATCTTTTACTTGCTGTGGGTGAACAATCTTTCTGGATCAACACAATTGCGGGTCACTGCTAGGCAGAACTGGTTTCCATAGAGTACGTCATCACATTAGTGTAGTGACATTATTGAAAACTGCTGTGCTTGATATGCAGTGGTTTCACCAGGATTATTGATTTTCTCTAGCCACTGTTAACCAATGAGGTTGCTCTAACAGATGATACTTGTATGGAAGTAGTACTGTAGTAATGCGTATGACTCAAGAATGATTCCTTCCTTGTGGTGAAGAGCAAATTAGGTTGACCTAAAACAATAATCAATACTGTGTATTGGCCTTGGCGAATGTTCACGTCGCCACACCCTTAAAGGCACCATGAAACACATTCTAAATTTTTCAAAGCAGCTCCAGGATCTGAATACTTTTGTAATTGCATGTAATTAAAGATTTAGTATAGTGACTATACATGTCTGTATAGTGCCATCTGCTGTTGTTCTTTTCAGTATGTCCACCCTGCAGAAGTGGTCGCACATGCTCAGTTCCATCCTCCTCCTGCAACCAACCCTATCTTCTGTTAGAAGCTGTGAGAGTTAGGCTGAGTTCACATTATCGTTTAGCTTTCCGTTATTCTGATCTGTCAGGAGAGAGAGAGAAAAAACAGGATCCTGCATGCAGTACTTTTGTTGCTATGTAAAAAAAAAAAAACTATCTCAGACGGAAATGGCTCAAACGGATGACAACTGATGCAACAGGATCCATTTTTTTACAGTATCCTGTTTTTTTCTCTCTTTCTTCTTCTGAAGGATCAGAAGAACGGAAAGCTAAACGGGGATGTGAATGCACCCTTACACGGAGTGAGCTGCAGTAGAACGGACACTCCCCCTGAGCTGCAGCAGAAAGGACATGTCCTCTGAGCGACCAGCTTAAAATAAATATAGCAGAGCAACTGAAGAAATGAATGGGGAGAGCTCTGGATCCAGGTGAGGTTCAGGACTGCATCTAGCTTTGTTAGAAGTTGTCGTGTCTTATATGATGTCTGACTTTCACTTTTTATTTTAATCAAGGGGAACCAGTCACTTTGAAAATGGCATTGGATCTGCAGGCCGCATGTGACAGAGCAGATTGATATATAGTTTTGTCCGAAAAGGATTCAGTATAATTTGTATATTATTCATTTAAATTCCTGCTCTTTCTGGTGGTCCTACTCAGTAATTGACATCCTTCCCTGTATGGTGAAGATATAGATGTCAATTACTATGTAGGACTGACTGCTGGTCTCCTAGTTTTACTGAATTATTTGCCACAAAAGCTATTAAGCAATTCCTGCACTATACCACAGATAGCACTGCCTGTACAGTTACAGGTTCCCTTTAAGGTGACCATACCCACCGGTTTAGGCAGGACCAAAAGACCATCTAACGTGTGTGGTTGTGCCCCAATGGCAGATGATGAGAGAAAGAATGGTCGGGCATGCTGGATTTTATAATGCCCAATTTTCTTATTCTCAAAGGAGATAAGCTTCAGTTAGGCCCAGTTCACACATCAGTTATTTGGTCAGTTATTTCCATCAGTTATTGGGAGCCAAAACCAGGTGCAGGTCAAAAACACAGAACAGGTGAATATCTTTTCATTACACCTTATCTCTAAGTAGCCTCTACTCCTGGTTTTGGCTCCCAATAACTGATGTGTGAACAAGGCCTTAGGGTGGGTTCACACTAGCGTTAGGGATTCTGTTATTTTCTGTTATAACATGGTTATAACGGAAAATAACGGAATGCCCAGACAGAATGCAAAACAGAAGCCTTTAAAAGGCATTCCGTTTGCTTTCCGTCATAATACAAGTCTATGGGAAAGCATAACGGATCCGTCTGGGTTCCGTTATGCAAGATGGAAAACAAAGTCCTTAACGGGAACCGTCTTTCATAACGGGAACCAGACGGATCCGTTATGCTTTCCCATAGACTTGTATTATGACAGAAAGCAAACGGAATGCCTTTTAAAGGCTTCCGTTTTGCATTCCATCATAACAGAAGTCTATGGGCAAAAGAACGGATCCGTCCTTCCGTCTTATGGATTCCGTTATAACCACGTTATAACAGAAGGTCATAACGGAAACCATAACGCTAGTGTGAACCCACCCTTAGAGGTGTCTGCCAGAAGCTTACCCCCCTTTACCCAGTGAGAATACGATTGTTGTTAAAGTACTGTATATGCAGAACCCCAAAGTCACATGTGCCAAATCCAACCTGCAGCCTTGTTTTTTTGGGCCCACCGATGTCATGGGCGGCTCATGAGAAATAAGTGTGAGTAGTGCTGCAGCAGTACGACTCCTATGAGCAGCACGCTGTGGTAATGTAGTCACTTCCCCCATGTCTCTGTACACCCACAAATCCTGTCCCGTCGACGAAGCGAGCCTCAGCTCCGCCTCCACGCTATGTAGTGGAGAAAAAAATTTGCTGTGAGGCCCGGTCATTTCTAGTTACACCGCTGCCCAGACATGAACCCACCCTAAAGCCTCATGCATACGTCCATAGTTTCGCTCTGCATTCAATCCCCTTTTTTGTGCGGATTGGATCTGGACCTATTCATGTCCTAGTCTTGCTTATCTGGCGGACAAGGATAGGGCATTTATAGAGGAGTTGGAAAAAAATGGTGGCATGCACATGGCCGTGTTTTGCGGATGCGCGATTTGTAGACTGCAAAACAAATATGGTTGTATGAGTTTTATTGCTTTTTTTTTGCGTCTGCATTTTTTGCTACAAAAACTTCAGCTCCAGATATTAGTTTTAGGTCTATAGGAAATATTAAACATGGGACACACAAGAAAATTTGTTTCCTACTGATGTTTTTGTTCATTAGGTGATGTCATTCGTCTTTCTTCTTTTCAAAGACACAGCATGCTGTAGCTCCTGGCGTTTATTTCAGGCATTTTGGAACCTTCTCTATAGAGGAAAAACACCATTAAAAAATGCTAGTGACCAAACACACTTGGGGTCATTTAGCAAACTGGTGTAAAGTAGAACTGGCTTAGTTGCCCATTGCAACCAATCATATTCCACCTCACATCTTGACAGCTCCTTTGGAAAATGAAAGAAGGAATCTGATTGGTTGCTATGGGCAACTAAACCAGTTCTACTTTACACCAGTTTGCTAAATGACCCCAAGTTTGTTTGGTCACTAGCATTTTATAATGGTGTTTTGCAAAAAAGGCTGAAAAACGGTACAAAAACACAGTTGGCAAAAAAGGAAGTGCTTATTCTGGTCTTTTAAAGCCCACAAAAAAAACAACAAAAAAAGATGCCAGTTGTGTGTGTAGGGGCTCCTAGGGATTCATGTAGAAAGCTGCCTTTTTGACCTGTACATCCAGGTAGTGTATTGCACTTGCACAATAGTTGCAAAAAGTGATGAACAACCCCCAGCCCATATGGAATACCTGTTTTTCTGTGCCCCCGCCCTTGCAGGTTGAAGCTGTAAACCACTTTGATGTTTAACCCTGCTTTGATTTGTCAAGAATAGCACAGTGACGAGTCTCAGCAATGCAAAGATGCGAAGCACAATGCGTGTGTGCAATTATAGCATCAAATGACTGATCACAGCCGTAATTGCTGCGTGTAAATGGACAAAATGATAGTGCTCATTAGAGGAGAAACCATCTGACCTGTTTAAAAATGTTAACACTAAGATTTCTACCTAAGAGTGATTTATATGTAACCGTGTCCTAAGCAAAAAGCCAGAGCCTGGCATGGGCAATACTAATTGAAGGGCACAAAAAAAAACTCTGTTCCACTGAGCAGGTTTGTATTTGCCACTAGAGTTGAGCGAACTTGTATTTTAAGTTCGGCGTCCAAAGGTCGGGTTCGGGTTATCGAAGCATCCCGTTATGGATTCCGCTACCACGGACCATAACGGCATTTGGAATCCATAAGGGGATGCTTCGATGAACACGAACCTTGGATAACACTAAGGACCTGGGGTGACATCACCGTCATGTGATCAGTGCAGGGAGCGTGGCTCAGCACTGGATTGGATAAGAGGTGATCCAGTACTGAGCCACGCCCCCTGCGCTGATCACATGGCGGTGACGTCACCCCAGGTCCTTAGTGTTATCCAAGCTTCGTGTTCGTGCGGTCCCCAATGCATGGGCAACGTCCGTGCGGCGGCCGAGACCCACTCAACTTGAATGGGTACGTGATCCGTCCGCAACGCAAAAAAATAGAACATGTTCATTTTTTTGCGGTGCGGAGGCACAGACAGAAACACCAAGGAAGCACTCTGTAGTGATTCCGTGCCTCTGTTCCGCACCGCAGCTCCGGATTGCGGACCCATTCAAGTGAATGGGTCCGCATCCATGATGCGGGAAGCACACGGCCGGTGCCTGTGTATTGTGGACCCGCTGTTTGTCATGTGTATTCCCCGGACTGCTCAGCTGAAAATGAATTTCCAGAGCATCTCCTATCAGTGGTCAGTGAATAACAGACGCAATACAGATGCCATCCGTGTTGTGTCCCTGATTTTTGTGAACCCATAGGCCCCTTTCACACGGGCGTGATTTCCACGCGGGTGCAATGCATGAGGTGAACGCATTGCACCCGCACTGAATCCGGACCCTTTCTTTTCAATGGGGCTGTGCACATGAGCGGTGATTTTCCCGCATCACTTTTGCGCGTTTGAAAATCGCAGCATGTTCAAATTCTGCGTTTTTCACGCAACGCAGGCCCCATAGAAGTGAATGGGGCTGCAGGAAAATCGCAAGCATCCGCAAGCAAGTGCGGATGCGGTGCGATTTTCCCGCATGATTGCTAGGAGACGATCGGGATGGGGACCCGATCTTTATTATTTTCCTTATAACATAGTTATAACGGAAAATAATAGCATTTTCAATAGAGAATGCAAAGTAAAAAGGACAATAGAGGGTTAAAAATAATAAAAAGATTAACTCACCTCCTCCATTTGATCGCGTAGCTGCCGGTCTCCTGCTCTGCCTTCAGCTTGGGGCGGGGGGGTGAAGCACCTTTAGTGACGTCACTGGGTCACATGGTCCAATCTTGCTTCCATCATGGACAAAGTAGTGCATGTCTGTGATTTTTTCACTGCCCCATGGTCAGTAAAAAATATTGATGAGTGAGCAGAAACATTGAAATAAATGGGTTTGCGTGCTGTAAATGGAAAATGCAGACAGCACACGTCAGTGAAAAATGGAAATGTGAACGAGGCCTAAGGGTACCTGTACATGGTGCAGATTTACATGCAGAAAATCCTCATGAATTCTGAACCAAAAACATACATAAATCTGCAGTATTTATCACAGTTTTGGTGCTTTTTTGGAGAGTATTTTCATGCAGTTTTTCTGTTTATGTAAACAACCCCATTGAAGTCTATGGAAAACCACTGTACAGAAGGTGCAGAATTGCACAAACAACTGACACATTAGGTCAAGAGTAGTTTATGCAGATATTCATGTTTGTTTGTTTTTTTTGCTAGTACTGTATATGAGCATCCACGTGGAAAAACCTGCGTAATCCGCAACATTTGCAGGTAGCCTAAAGACGAGTTCACACTTGGTCAGTTATTTCCATCGGTTATTGTGACCGATGTGGGTCAAAATCACAGAACAGGAGGAAATCTTTCCATTATACCCAAGATACAGCAAAGATACGGATCGGAAGCCCACAGAAACAGTATGAAGCACTTCCGTGTACTTTCGGCTCCATGCCTCTGCAATGCAAAAGGTAACACATGTCCTATCGTTTGCTGTATCTTGCAGATCGCTACCCTTTCAAGTGAATGGGTCCACAGCACAGAGTGCACATGGCCGGTGCCTATACATTGCGGACTGCTATTTGTCGTCTGCAGCACAGGCACGGAGCCCTTACTTGCAGATTTTGTCACTGATTTTGACATTGATTGGCCCCTGATCTGACAGTTTGTATTGCAAAGGATGAAATCTATACTGAAAATACACACAAACTGACGTTCTTATGAATTTCTAAATTGGCGCGGCAGGTCAATATACGAGCGAAAAATTTCCGCACTGTGTACATGAGATTTTGAAAATCTCAGCTGCTTACCTGGTACTGTATAATGCTGCAGGTTTTCCGCATAGAAAATCCATACGTAATACACACTTGGGGACAATTATCAATCTGGTGTAAAGTAGAACTGGCTTAGTTGCCCATGGCAACCAATCAGATTCCACCTTCTTTTTTTCACAGCTCCTTTGGAAAATGAAAGGTGGAATCTGATTGGTTGCCATGGGCAACTAAGCCAGTTCTACTTTACACCAGTTTCATAAATGACCCCAACTGTGCACATATCTTGTAAAAGGGGAGACCTGGGGCTAATCTGCATCACAATCTACTCAAACACTGCAAGTAGCACATGAAGATTTTGGTGCGGATTTCATGCACAAACGTAGCGAAAACCGCACAAAAATCCATGCAAAAAATCTGCATAGACTGGGATAACAAACCTGCGGCTCTTCAGCTGTTGCAATACTACAACTCCCAGCATGCCCAGACTGTCTACAGCTATCAGCCTACAGACGGGCATGGTGGACTACACTGCTCTGTTCATAGACTCTTATACATCCCCATTAAAAACCATTGAGTGTAAGTGCAGAACAGAATGATGGGGGTGGAAGTATAGACAGACAGACCTATGTAAATTAGAGCAGATAAAATACCTAATAGCTCTGGACTAGAAATAACGTGTGGACTATATGCAGTCGGGCCTTTCTGGTTCCTCTTGACTAATCTGCAGTCGAGCCAAGAGGGATCAGAGCGGCTTGTCTGCCTAATCTTACTTTTCCATACGTAAAAGTGCACAGATCTCCAGCAAGCCCTCTCTGGATAGAAGGACCCCTCATTTATCCCAAACCATTTCATCCAAAATGTCATGTAACGGCCAGGGGCACGTGTCCTCCCCACACAGAATACACATTAGATGATTGATGGCCAAACCCACTGAAAGAAGGACCAGATGACCATCTCATGTGTATAGAGGTGACCTGACTGTCCCACAATAGCAGATTATTCCCCTCTTCCTATTGAGAATACATGTATGCTCAGCCAAGCATGTATGTATTTGGGGGTCTGGAGGAACAGCTTCTGGTGGACAGATATCTAAAGCTAGTTTCACATCTGTAGCACAGCTCTTTGCCAGGCTGTTCCAGCAGAGAATGTCGGGAATCTGCCAGACAAAAACTGCTGCCGAATTTCAGCATATATGTCGGGAAGTGGCTGGATCTCCACCAGATCCCATTATCGTCAATGGAGTCCGGCAGGCAGGTGGCACCATCTGGCAATACCAGATCTGGAGAATTCCGGCGGGCATTTCTCTGTTGGAAAAGGCTGCCGGAGAGCTGCGCCGCAGATGTGAAACTAGCCTAAGCTGTGTGACCACCGTTCGAGAGACTCATCTGTGCTCTATCGTCTGTATAGATTGCCATACGAGCATCCTCCAGAAGTCTATGCTCCTGAGAAATCAAGAGATGTCCATAGTGATAGAATTATGAGACATGCCTTCGAGAGAAAGATCTGATGAAGGGTCTACAGGCCAGCTGGTTAAAGCGACCTTCGGAATCTGAGAGGGGATTAAAGCTGTACAAATTGCTCATGGATTTGGCGATAGAAGGAAGATTGGTATGAGTAATTAGCAAAGGATGTAACGAAAGGAAATATTGGAGCCATGGTATGCCACAGGGCACGCCATCAATGTCATGGAATGATGCCATCCAAGCAGATGCTGCCCAGTTCCGTAAGGCAATGGCAAGGAGCAACTATTAATAGGGAAGAATGAAGGAAGAAACCTGAGGAGGCCCAGGCTTGGTATGGGCTGCAGTCATATGATGAGCTAAACACATTTGGTATGCCATGACAGGCTGAATAAAGCTGGGCATAGGCTGATAATGCGGCAGACAGAACTGACAATTAGCACTTGGACCAATAACCGGTGCCAAAACTATCTGTTCCAATCAATTGAAATCTGTTGAATCATTCATAACGTCGGTCAATACCCAGCACTTTTTTCGCTTGCTAATTATTCCGCTAGCATTTAACAACAATGATTGAGAATTTACAGTGTGAGGCATCGCAAGCTTCTAATCACGCTGATTTGTGCTATGATGAGAACAATTTGTTAATGAGCGGATCATTCAGCCCTTGGTAAAATATCTCGTCGTCTTGGACTTTTCGGAACCAATGATCTGGCAAAGTACCGCAAGTGGGAGTAAGATTCTGTGGTATGGCCCATATTCTGCAGGTCCTTAGAACTGATGCAAGTTTTTTCAAACTGCAGATGGTTTTTCCGTGGCCACAGACCCCATCCCTGTCTGACCCCTCTCTGGCCGCAGCACTTGTAAAAGATTAAAGAAAGTGACCAGAGTAACAAAACAGCACATTCCTGCACTTCCACTTGACGTTGCATTGTGTTTGCCTGACTCCCCCTCCCCCACGTCCTGTTTACAGTCTTCCAGCCTGGACAGTAGTCCTTCCCAAAGCCGTAAAAACATTATTGAGGAAAGTTAAGTGTGTGTCAGGGTCACTCCAGCCCTGTAATGAGCGGTACCTCCCAGCTAGAGCTATTTCACTCAGGATCTAGTATAATATGGTGCATTACCTGCTGATTTTCTCAGCACGCAACGCATAGCAGGGTCTTCCAGTATCCTGCACACATTGCTGCCTTCCAATGCCACCTGCCAGCTGATATTTCCGCAACGACATCAGTTCTAGTAAGAATGCCAGCAATCGTACAGAGAAATGTCAGCCAAAGCACCACAGCCAAGGGGAACGCTGGGACAAGTTTTGACAATATTAAAAAAAAAAAAAAAGACATTGACTTGAGTAGTGACAGTAGAATTTTCTTCAAAAATGTGAAAAAATGGAAACCCCCAAATTTCTATCAATAAAAAAGTAAAAAAAACGGAAAGAACTGAACATATCACGATCCATCTCCATTACCTGTAATAGGCAAGGGAAATCATCAGTGTGGATGGGCTCTTCCAGGTATAATAATTCTTTTTCTTGCATTCTTCGGCTGCGCTTCTGTTCCATAATAAGAATGCAAAAATCCCCCTGACTCCCGTTCTTATTCCTTCCCTTCAGCTCATGGTTACCGTATATACCGTACTTAAAACTCATCTGTCATGAGAGATTTATTAGGCTACTTTCACACTAGCGTTTTTTTGCGGATCCGTCTTGGATCTGCAAAAACGCTTCCGTTACAATAATACAACCGCATGCATCCGTCATGAATGGATCCGGTTGTGTTATGTTTTATATAGCCATGACGTATCCGTCAGGAACTCCACTAAGAGTCAATGGGGGATAGAGCAGTTTTCTATTGTGTCAGAGAAAACGGATCTGTCGCCATTGACTTACATTGTGTGTCAGGACGGTCTTGCTCCGCATTCCTGCAGCGTTTTGTTGTCCGCTTCCCGAGCGGAATGGAGACTGAACGGAGACAAACTGATGCATTCTGAGCGGATCCTTTTCCATTCAGAATGCATTAGGGCAAAACTGATCCGTTTTGGACCGCTTGTGAGAGCCCTGAACGGATCGCACAAACAGAAAGCCAAAACGTGTGTGAAAGTAGCCTAAGGTGGCCTGGGGAATCTGTCAGCAGTTTTATGGTGCACTATCTGACAGCAGCATCAACTGGTGACAGACCCTGAGCAAAATGCTGGGTGACTTACTTTACTGACCCAGTCATTTTAGTAAAATCACTACCGAGCAGCTCCAGTGCAATCAGAGCACTAGAGTCCGCTTAGGGGGGCTTTCTGGGTGTTTAAAGGGCATCTGTCAGCAGATTTGTACCATTGAGACTGGCAGACCTGTTACATGTGCACTTGGCAGCTGAAGACATCTGTGTTGGTCTTATGGTCATATGTGCCCCATTACTGAGAAAAATGATGAATTCATATACGCGAGTGAGCCTCTAGGAGCAACGGGGGCGTTGCCATTACACCTAGAGGCTCAGGCGTCTCTGCTACTACCATGCCCTCCACACTTTGACAGAACCAGGCAGTGAAAATGTGATCATGCTGAGCCCTGTCAAAGTGCAGAGGGTGGATCAGTTTTCAGAGAGAGCTGAGCTTCTAGGTGTAACAGCAACGCCCCCGTTGCTCCTAGAGGCTCATTTGCATATATAAAAACTTCATATTTCTCAGCAATGCGGGCACATATGAACATGGGACCAACACAGATGCCTTCAGCTGCCAGTGCACATGTACCAGGAGAGCTAGTATCATAGGTACAAATCTGCTGACAGATGTCCTTTAATATAGAGGAGGTCGCGGTCCTCCATACAGCTTACCAAGCACCGCGCCGTACTTCACTTGAATGGGACTGAGCTGAGCCTAGGTCATGTGACCCATGATTGCGACGTCATTGGGCTAAGAAAAGGCCGCTGAGCTCATGGAGCACTATGGTCTCTGATTGGCGGGGATGCTAGGAGTCCGACCCCCACTGAGCAGATATGATGACACTCGGGTTACCTTTTGAAGAGACATTTTTTTAATATGATCCAATGAGATATAAAAATAATGGGCAAATACCCCGTTATAGGATTTTAAGATACATTTCGGTTGGACTTTTATTTTCCTCAGGGCGATGAAGGTATTAATAATCTAATGCATCCGCACTGTCACGTACTTTACAGCCCTTGCCACTCGCGAAGAAGCATTTGACAGGACGCAAGACTGTCATTCCTAGTGTGCATACGACTCAGATGAGGGGTGGCGGAAACTGCGAGTCAGACTGAAATGCCTGAAAATGTTGCACGCACGAACGAGCCTTAATTATTTGAAGAGAGCGGAAGGGGGGTTAATCACCCCACCCCAGTATGTTCAGCGAAAAATGGTGTGGTGTAAAGCCCTGAGACATGGGAGAGCGCGCCTGCTTCGCTCTGTGTTTTCCTCCCGGCAGTCAGCGCTCTGATTCCTGCCATCAGACAGCACTCTGTTTGCTCCGCGCCGGCTTCCTGTATACATCACAGCTGTCCTATTCTGCGAGCCGGAGGAAGCCTGTTTGGCAGAGAACCTAACGGCAAGCCGAGTTTTCTTGAATTCCTTTCCGTATGGAATGCAACGAAAGAAAAATAATCTGAGAGTCATGCAGGCCTTGCTGTTTGTCTGTATCCTTTTTAGGACTGACCTGCATGGAGTTTGCAGACATGGTGCTGGCGGCCACAGACACTTCCCTCAATACAGGCGCCATTTTGAGACGGAAGTGCTCATCGGGCAAGGGGGCATAAGAGAAACGATCTGATGCAAAATCGCGACAAATCTAATGTATGACTATGGCGCACTATACGCTTGGCCTAAGACCAGTGCCAAACAGCTTGCGGGGCCCACATAAAATGGACACATTGTAGCCGTAGGGCACAGGGGCGTCCACCATGACTGGCACATTTATCAGGCTTCTCTTACCCAGGTTTTTTTTATAAAATGGGGAAGACCTGTGCTATGGATTTTCAGCTGCATGGGTGGAAACCGCGGCAAGAATGACCTGCTGGAATTCCACAGCAGCAAAGTCCATACCTAATTTTTCCGTGGATATCGCCCTCTACGGTGAAATCCGTGGCAGAAATCTGCAGCGTAAATTGACACGCTGAGGATTTAAAATCAGCGCACAAAGTCGTGTGTGGATGCCAACTTTTTTCTGCAGCATGTGGATGCGATTTTGTAAATGTAAAATCTACAGCAAATATGCCAAGTGTGAACATAAACTAACAAAGTGCTTTTTTTTTTTGCCATGTTTATGGTCAGAAAAGTGTGGGGGGGAGAGACATGCGTCAGATACAACTTGGTGTTAAGTCCGCAGCGTGCTCTCTAAAGGGGCATTGTGCTGCCAGTGTACTGCTGGTTGGCATAAGGGCATATGCCCACAGTGTGCATTACGTGCACATTTTTTGTGTGGCAAAACCACAGGGCAAGGGCTCATGCACGCGGTCGTTGACGTTTTTACAGTCCGCAAAACACGATTACCGACTGAGTGTTTTCCGGAACGTCCTGCCATCTATAGAAGAGTCCTAGGTGTGCTGCTCACATCTTTTGCAGCCCCACTGAAGTGAAGGCGTCCGCATCTGACAAAATATTTGGATCGGATGCGAAAAAAAAAAGTTTATGTGCATGAGCCCTAATACAGTATTTTTGATAGCTCGTACACGGCACGGAAATTTGACAGAATGCGTGGCTGGAGCAGTGTTCACACCGAGCCTGATTCAGTCTTTTACACAAAATGGTGATTTATAAAAAGTGCTTTCTTATTTCTATAAGGGCACATCTGGAGCCGCTCTGTTTCGGGCGTCTTTAGCGCGTTTTCACACATCTGCCAGGGATTTTTTTCCTCACAAGTGGCACCAGGTCACAGCTGGTACAGAAAGGTGGCAGCTCCTTGGGTGCCAAACGCCTCATGTCGGCGGATGGGATAGAAATCTGTCGTCAGTGCCCGCTGCTCGGCGATGTCACGTCTATGAAGGGCACAGCAGCGTGCCTGCACAGGAGGGAGCGCCGCTATCATTACCGAGGTGACAGCAGGGAGACGGAACAGAAGCCGGATGGTAATTGCGCTGCTCTCGGCCTTGATGACAGGCGGGCTACTGAGAGAACTTCCCCCGGTCTGCAGGCAGGGAACGCTCGCAGCACACGTCAAGCAGGGCAGCGCCGGAGGCTGGTGGCAGATGTACGGACGGGGGTGCTGCTCACTGACCGTCTTATTATAAAGTTGTGCCCCAGCCACAGACAACTGATGCCCATTACTCGGCGCGCTCAGCGGCTCCGGAGCGTGTGACAAGCCTGTGTGCCGGCAGGCGCCGCTGTGGTGGTGAGAGGGAGCGCGGCAGAGGAGGGCACCTTCCCGCAGTGGAGGAGGGCAGCGCACACACGGCCGCCGGGCTTCAGCTTCTTTCCCCTCGCATTAAACAATAACAGGAACACGTCTGTGGCGTGACCGAGAAGCCGGGGCCGGGAGTGGCTGAGGGGGCGGCAGGGAGGCAGCATGTCTGACCCGTCACATGAGGTGCCAAAGTGACTCCTACACGGTGGGCGCCCGACAGCGCACGTGGTGAAGAGTGCCGTGCCCTCTGCCTCCTGTAATCCGGCCACCTGCAGCCCGACTCTCCGGCAAGGAGGACGACCTGAGCACATCGCGGCCGATCCCCGACACAGGTCAGACGATCCCCGCGCTCGACGTTGTGTTCGTTTGTCCTGCAGTGTGATCGTTCATTGCTATGCACAGGACTGTGTGTGGGCGCACGCCTCCGTGGTCAGCCTGGTGTCGCACGCGATCCATGCGACATTTGCGCGGCACGCCAGGAGGAAGCGCTAATGACACGTCTAACCAGTCGTACGTGTGCTCTGTTTATATAGCGCATGGCTGGTGGGTTAAGATAATACGTAATGTCGCAATATTACCGCTTCTCAACCGCGCCCTCCTGTGAAAGAGAGCCGTCAGTGGGGAGGATGGCGCAGTAACGCAGTGTGTGAACTTTCCAGAAGAGGGCGTCCATTACAAAAGTGGGGAACATTGGGGATTGAGGTTTAATCATGGGGGGTTTGAACTCCAGGACCCCTCGAATGGGATAGGCAGCAGCATCAAGGACAGGTACTGCTATGGATGGGTCACTGTGCCCACATACCAGGACACATGGCACTGGCAGGAGTACTGTGGCCCTGCAGGTCTGGGGGCCACACAATCAAACAGTCATGGTAGGATTGATGGGTGCCCCTTGAAAGATGTTGCTACTCCCATTAAAGGCAATGGCACTGTTATAAAATAGGCATAAGCCACAAAAAGGCCAGATGATATGCCTGCTAGCCCCCAGCTGCTCATGTCCACAAGGCCCCCCATTAATAGGCGCATTCTGCTTGGCTGAGGATGACCATCTACTGGATATTGGGGGCCTCCCGACTCTCTTGACTATAATGGGGCAGGGGGCGGAGCTACGGCAGTGCACGGCCGGAGATCGCCGGACTAAAAGTACTGCAGGTCTGACTTTTTAGTCCGGCGATCCCTGCCGTGCACTGCCGTAGCTCCGCCCCCCGTCCCATTATAGTTAATGGGGACGGAGCGGCAGCACACTGGTACTTGTGGCATGGCGGATCCGGCAGGCTGTTCACCCGCCGGATAGCTATGCCGCTGGTGTGAAGGTACCCTAATCCGTTGCATGAAAGAGAGCCAAGCCCCGTTCTGGACAGCAGAGACACGGAGCATTACCATGATTAATAATACTTTTTGCCTCTCTGTGAAAGAGGCAAAGAACATCATCAATCATGTTAATGCTCCGTGTCTCTGCTGTCCGGAATGGGGCTTGGCTCTCTTTCACGCAGCGGATGCCACACACGGCATCCGCTCGCGTGAAAGAGCCCTTAGGGTCTATTCAGACAAACGTAAGTGCTCCGTGCCTGTGCTGCGGACCGGAGTGCGCAGGCGCCAGCAGTCAACGGTGCAGTGCGTACCTATTGACTTCGGGATCTGCAAGATACGGCAAAAGATAGGCCATGTCCTATGTTGCGGTGCGGAGGCACGGACCCGAAAGCCCATGGGAGCGCTTCAGATCTGTGCCTCAGTTCCGCAAAAGACAGGACATGTCCTGATCTGTTTCCATATCTTGCGGATCCCGACCCATTCAAGTCCGCACCGCGGAGTGCACACGGCCAGTGCCCATATATTGCAGACCTGCAATACGGGCATGGAGCCCTTACAGTCGTCTGAACAGACCCTTAGGCTAGGACTGCGCAGCAACTGCTGGAACCCTTGTGACCATTGCCCAGGAAGAAAGATGGTCTATGGGGACAGGAGATGGCGGTATTAAACGCTCCTCCTCATACAGCGGAGGCGACTGCTGCACGTCCGTACGGGCCTCATCTTCGCTGACAAGCAGGCAATTATCAGGAACATCTGGTTCATTCCTGAGAATTGCTTGACACAATGGGCCGTGTAAAAGGCCTCATTCACATTTCCGTGTGCGTTTGACGTCCATGGAAAATCTGTGAAGAATCCGTGTGTCATCCGTATTCCACGGACGCTGCTCAGCTGAAGATTCATTTCCAGAGCATCCCCTGCCAGTGGTCTGTGATACGCTGACAGAACACGGCTGCCATCTATCTTGCGTCAGTGGTTTCTCACGGACCCGTAGTGCATGCTCCCATGATTTTTCCAGTGACCCACAGTCAGTGAAAAACCACTGACGTGTGAGCAAAAAAATTAAATCAACGGGTAGGTGTGCGTTTCACTTGTTTATCTTCGGCACCTTTAAACGGGCAGATTATCAGGCAGACGAGCCTTTGACTATCATTCCGAATCTCGGCCAGTATACCAGGCCATGGGCTGCACATCGGGCCACCTGAGATTGCGGTATCACAATGCTACATGTGTGGTCACGTTGCCACTCAAGTCCCCCCAGAAATCTGCCGTGTTTGAATTAGGGCTTATGCACACGTGGTTTTCGTCTGCATTCGATCTGCGTTGTTGGCGGATCGGATGCGGACAGCACACCCTTGTGCTATCTGCATCTGTAAGTCCGTTCCGTGACCCCACAAAAATAACGAACATGTCCCATTCTTGTCCGTTTTGCACACACGGATAGGACATTTATGCAGGAGTAAAAAAAATGGCATGCACTCGGCTGGTATCTTGCAGGTTTGCGGTCCGCCAAACACGCCCAAGTGCATTAGGCTTGGGGCTACGCTGTGACTTTGGACCAGAACGCAGGTCGGTTTTTTTTGCGGACCCATTGAAGTGACTGGTTCTGCATACCAACTGCAAAATAAACGGAAGGGACACAGAAAGAAAATACGGTGGTGTGCGTGAGCCCTACTCCTGCCGTACTTTCATTATATGGCGGTATAGCAATGCGATACTGCGATCTCAGGCAGTACTGCAGCTCAGCCGGCTGTGGATTTTATCCGAGCTTTAGCTGCTGAAGAAAATATAATGGTCTGCACATGGTCCTAAAATCCGGGAGTCCCCGGACAGCACGTGCGGTGGCCAGGTTTGCTGCGGGCCGTATGCGGGTTCAGCCGCCTCAGACGCGATCTGTTTACAGTATGTTCCGTCCTAGAGAAGCTGCCGCGTCTATCTGGAGACGCCAGCGATTAACCCTTCGCTGCCCCGAGCCCGCGGCTCTCAAGGACATCAGAGCGGCTCCCCTCGTGTGGGATTAGAGCGCTGTGAAGGAGCCGTGTAATAGCCGAGCGGTAATCACTGCGAATCGCACTCGTCCTCACGCGCTCCTCAAATTATCGCCTTCCCACCTACCGATTAGCGCGCCCGCTGATTTTTTTTTTTTTTAACCCCTGCGGCGATTTCCAGGCTCCGCGCATTAGTATTCCGGTTTGCCTGCCTCCTCCCGCGATACGGGAGCCTTGTAATCAGCGGCACGGCGATAAAATGGCGGCAAATGCCAGTCATGGCGAGTATCGACCACGCTGACAGACTTTATTTCGGGGAGGCATTTCGTGCATGAATGCCCGTCACGTCCGCTCCTCCGTCCTAAATACCAGCATAGCCGGCCTGGGGATAATGAAAAGCTGAGGGAGCTAATGGGGTTAATCTCCGGTGCGGAGCCCCGGTGCACGGCCGCTGTCACACGTAGGTGACTAGGAGTTAATTAGGAAGTATTCTCCGGATCAATGACTCGCACAGCCCATTAGCTATTCTGCTGCCTAATTGCAGGATTGCGCTGCTATCTCCAGCCCGTATCCCTGCAATCAGCGATCTCTCAGCAGCAGCTGGGGATTAGGCGGCCGGCGGAGCGGGGAGATTACACGGCGCTTAACCCCTCACTGGCTGCCTCTATAGGGGCCACATGGAGCCGCGGCCTGCTGGGAGGTGTAGTCCCTCGGCCCCCGCCTTTACGTTGTCTCTGGGGAGCCGTACCTCATAAAACCACGATGTTGTCCTCTGGCGCGCACGGCGCTCCGAGTCCAAAGTACACAAAGGACGGGAGGCACTGCGGTGTCCCGGCTGTGAGGACTACTACACCCAGCCGCCTAGGACGCCCCCCAGTTCTTGTGTGATAGACTGCCATGTCTTTCCAGTGTTTACCTGACACATATGTGGGGCCCATAGACACCCCATGTGCTGCCACATGGTGCTGTGCTCTTCCCACAGAAGCAGCCATTCAGTCAGATTGTTTCTCGAATAAACATCACCTTTATTAAGAAGCCTACGTAAAAAAGTCGTAAGACCCCATTTTGTGACTTATCTTTTCACACCCATTCGACAAAATGTTGTTGCACAGGTGTTTTTACCACGTCCCCGCCACTTGAAAAAGGACGTGGGGTTAAGGAAATTTTGTTCCATAGTTTTCAAGACTGCGCCAAGAATGCTGGCAAAGCTTCCGTGGGAGCGCGCTCTCTGTTTAGCTTCATTCAACGCAGGTCTGTTAGAAAACCCACGGCAGATACCACAGCGCAGCGGTTTCGTCTGGTGGATATGCGGACAAACTCATCTGTGTCAATCTACCCTTAAGGCTACATGCCCACAAACGTATTTTGTTTCCGTGTCCGTTCCGTTTTTTTTTTTGCGGATAGGACTCGGACCCATTTCAAAAAATGCTGATAGCACACCGTGTACTATCCGCATCCACATGTCCGTTTCGCAGCCCCTCAAAAAAAATAGAGCATGCGCATTTTGCGGACAAGGATAGGCATTATTACAATGGATCCGGAAAAAAATGATGCCATACGGACTTCATCCGTTTTTTTGCGGACCGCAAAAATCATACGTCCGTGTGAAAGTAGCCTTATCCATACTGTTATTTGTGCGTTAGATCTGCAGAAAATTCACATGTAACACGTGAATTTTCCGCAGACCTCACCCTTGCATTGAAATAGTGAAATCCGCACAAGCATCTGACGTGCTATGGATTTCATGCAGGTCAATTTCCGCACGGAACACAAAGCTAAGTGTACATGAGTCTAATCTCAATCACCTTGCCGATACTGTATTAGGCTACATTCACACAACCGTATGTGTTCTGTGGTCCGCAAATTGTGGATCTACGAAACACGGATGCCGCCCGTGTGCGTTCTGCAATTTGTTGAATGGGCGTCCCATTATAGAAATACCTATTCTTGTCTGCAATTGTGGACCAGAATAGGACATGCTCTATATTTATTGCGGGGCCGCGGAACGGAACAACGGATGCGGACAACACACGGTGTGCTGTCTTGCCTCTTTTAAAGCCCCTTTGAAATGAATCAGCACGGTCGTGTGAATAGGCCCTTACACTGTGATTTTTCTGCTTAAGAATCCGATAAGAAAAACAGCATCTTCTACGTATCCCACGGCAGATTTGCTGCAGTTTATGCCGTGGGTTTTCATGTGGACCCCTTAGCGAGGGGTCCGCCCAGTAACTGCGTACATTCGTGGCGCTGTCTTGAAAACGGTGTGGCAAAATCCCACGGCTGTATTACCTGCAGTACGGCCTCCCACCGAAAACAATGGGAGGCGGTTTCAGCGCAGATTCAGCACCAAATCTGCGCTGAAACCCGCGCCCAGAATCCTCTGCGTGAACCTACCCTTACAATTCCTGAAACTTTTTTTACTGGGAGATTCTGCTCGTTGTGGATGGCATATTTAGGAGGCGCCAGTTCACCGCATCTCTTTGGGGCGGTCAGCATATGTGACGACGTCCAAACGTATGTCAGTCCTGTTCAGCTTCCATTCACTTTCTCGGTTGAATGGCGAGCATACGTAATGTCATGTAGAAATGGTCCAGGAAATTAGCAGCAGATTTCCTTGCGCTGCCCCTTTAATAAGCCAGTTATTGCGATCAGCTATTATGTTACATTGGACTGCAGTACCAAGGGCTTACACTGGCAGTATTGGGAGTTGGAGGGGACGGAGGGTTTGTTTTGTCTGTCAATTGTCAGGAAGATTGCAGAAGCCCGAGATAACAAGTGCCTGTCCCTGCCCCCTCTTGTCATAAGAGGTCCTCGTCGGAGGTGGGGGCAGACGAGGCTTGCAGCCTGGCTCCCGTCACATGGTGATCTCACATTCCTCTCACTGTTTTCATCCGTCTATTTCCCGGCCGCCCTGTATATCCACGTCTTATGCGAGGGTTGGGGGAATTAGCCCGCCCTTTCCTAAACAAATCATAGATTAATAAGCAATTTCCATAAATACGTGTTTCCCCCGGTTGTCTAAAGTCTGTGCTTCATCCGCATATTTCTGACCCAAAACGGGAACGGTTCCCAGATCTTGCGTGCAATTTTTACATGTGGTTTTCAGTAGAAACAGTGAGATATTGGTGTTGGTCTGGCCCTTGCGTCTATGGTCTTTAGAGATGTGTTACGTAGGCCCCTTTCCGTCCGGATGTGATGCGCGCTGTGAACGGACCCATTCCTTTCAGTAGGCACATGAACGTCACTTCTCACAGGTCATCTCTGTGTTCAGGAAAAGTCGCAGCATGTTCTATATTTTCACGCCGCCCTGGGGCTTGCCAGAATCCGGATGCAATTGATTTTCTCTGATGGTTTCTGGGAGATGTTGAGCGGCCTCATACACACGACCATATTTTGCATGCGTGTCCAATCACTTTTTTGCAGCTAACGCACGGACTCGTTTCTGTGGGTTTGCAAAGGAAACGGACAGCACACGGATGTCCATTCCACAAATTATAGAACATATCCTTTTCTTGTCCACGTTGCGTTTTTTTGTTCATGTCCGTTCAGTTTTTTTTTGCGCCCTGTATAAGGAACCATTAATTTAAAAAAACGGAAATGACTGTGTACATTCCGGTTCCGTATGTCTGCAGGGCTGTTCCGCAAAAAAAGATAGAACATGTCCTATTCTTGTCTATTTTGTGGAATAGGATAGGCATTGTTACAATGGATCCGCAAAAAGGATGTCATCCGTATTTTTTGCGGAACGCAAAATACATACGGTTGTGTGCATGAGCCCTTACACACATAAGGGGTCTGAGTTGTATCGTATTGTAAAAGATTTTCAGCTATCAAGTCTGGCATCTGCTTTGGCATTATAAGCTCTGTTCACATCAGCATCGCGTTCCTTCTGCAGCACTAGTCTTAGAACCCCAACCGAAACCTGACATACTGCGTCATAAGTCGTGGCACCTGTTTGACAGTACATCTGTCATACTTGTCTTGGCTCCGTTAAGAACAGAAGTCACAACAATAGCGTGAACACAGCCCTAGGGTGTATGCAAACGGCAGTACCGGCTAAGTAGATCTCATGTACACGGTGCGGATATTTTCCGGGTGGGAATTAACCTGCGATGTGGATTTTGAAACCTGCAGCATGACAATTGTGCGGATTTTCAGTGCAGAATTCACTCTTTGCAACACAAAGGTTGAGACTAGGGCAAATCTATGTCAAAATCCAAGTAAAAACTTGGATATCAGTGCAGAAAATCCACATAAACTACAGTTCCGCGTGCAGGTCCCCTTAGGCTTACTTCACACGCCGTCTTGAAGATGCGGCTGATACGTCTTTTTTTTTTTTTTTCTTCATCTAAAATGGGAATACTAGTGCAAACGAGAAGAGAAACATTCCCAAGCGTTGTCTCCTTTCTTTGTACTAGTACCGTCCTAGTTTTTGACGAGAGAGTGAAGGCAGCTTAAATCAGTCACCGTTGTAGGACCCTCTATGTCCCATGTCATCCAGGCACACGTTATTTACACGCTTGCCCCAGGACTGACCTTCTCGACTGTCAGACAATGACAGGCAAGAGTCGGCAACCTTATATATTGTTGTCTCGTAACGTATGCCTGATGCCTCTGTAAGCACAGTACATAAAGAGTCGATGCAACATCAATGGAAGGGGGAGATGGCAGCGTCTATTAACCGGAGGCAGCAGGTCCGCTCTCGTCTGCACGTACTGTCAGTAGTGCTGGAGGAGTGACTGACAGGTCCTCGCCTCAAGATGTATCGCAGCAGAGCCGCTGCCTGATTACGAGACATCTGATCCCCATCATCAACACAATTTCATTGCTCTTTATTTAGCTTTTATTCTGAGCCAAGACAAAAATGCTCAACGCTGCATCTCCAGTCATCTACGAATGTGATATCTCCAGGCTCGTGTTTAAGCAGGGTGTGCGGTAATACCAGCACGAACAATAAGGCTGGTATCTCACCCAACCCCTCCATACACATGCATTGTCGGCTCGGAGACGGGAGAAAGCCCCTGCTTCTGGCAACTAATTATCTCTCTCAGAAGAAATGGATCGGGAGTCGAAATCGTCCCCACTCACTTTAGATGGTCAGCCAGCCCTGCTGAAATTGGTGGGTTCAGCGGACATTTATTTCATTTATATGGCCAGATTTTAGCTTTGGAAAGTCAAAGGCATCTGTTAGGTTCGGCGGTGTCACATGAGAAGAAGGACACGCAACATTTCATGAAATGTTTGTCAGTAGTGTCGCAATCCGACATGCGCAACTGTGCTACAAAGAAATCCAGACACGTGCAACTTTTCCTCCATTGATCGCAAGTGGCATATATTTTTGTTTTGCGTGACTTTTCTGTGACACGGCGCCATGTGGCCGAATCCCTATGTGCATAGCTGGTGGCTTCCAGTCAGAGCAGTATGTATGGTTGGTCCGAGCCCGTTCACACACAGATATTTCAAGGTTAGGCCAGACTTGACTGGAAAATCTTTTCTCCTCACAAATAAATTGAACGATTCTCTTTGATCGCTGCTTATAAACTACAGGCTCGGGGGATAATCTTATTGTCACAAAATCACGAGTCTATTTGCATGTGTCTCTGGTGAACCATAGGCTCAGGCCCAAAAATGTCATCTTGTAGCAGCCATGTTTTTCCCTCATTAAGCATCTGTTATCCCCTACAGATATGTGATGGGCATGGATCGCTAGACTGTCAAGATCTGACAACTGAGGGCGTAAATCCATGTGTGCACACCATGATGTGGCGCTTAAGGCCTCTTTCACACAAGCGAGTTTTCTGTCTGGATGCGATGCATTTTTACAATGGATAGCATCACGGATCCATTCATTTCAGTAAGTTCGTGCACATAAGCATTGTTTTTCACTGATCATTCCTGCATTTAGAAAAAATCACAGCATGTTCTATATTGTGCGTTTTTCACGCAGCCCTTGTTCCATAGAAGTGAATGGGGCTTATCTAAAAACGGAAGGCATCCGGATGCAATGGGTTTTTCACTCCTGGTTGCTAGGAGATGTTGAGCGTTATTTTTTCTTCACATGCGTGAAAAACAGAAAAACTAATTGCATCCGCACGGAAAGCTGCAGCCACAGACAACACTGATTAAACCTGCGTGCAAAAGCATCCGTTTTTCCCTGAACAGACCCCGACTCATTCCATATTGCCCCTGTGAAATAAGCCTAACTGGTTGCCACTCTTGCATCCAGAAAACTGGCGTAATTACATGGATAAATGTGCCCCATTGTGAGGGTTTCTCATCTTGTACCAGTGCACACGTTCCCGCTCACACACCCTTTCTGTCACACTGTACGACACCCCGCTCCGGCCTCTGCATCCTGCAACATTCGCAATTCGCTTGCACATCTCCATACGGCAGTGATCCAGGCGGATGATTGAGATTCCCAATGATTCCTGGCATAGCAGGCGTCTGATAGGGGAGACGAGGTTTTCTCATCCTTAAACAGCAGGATGGCTCTGCGAGCGCAGAACATTTGGTAACCATTTCTGGGAAGCGGAGTGTTTACAGACGGGAGGAAAGTAGCAGAGCACTTCCTAATCTCCAGCTCACCACAAGCCAGAGGCACATGGGGTCAGGGCAGGGAAGTGAGCGGCTGGATACTGCGTTAACCCTGTCCCTACCGTGAAGCAAAGGCTTTGTGCAGAGACGCGGGTGATATTTATGGTACCGATGCCCAGCTTGTGCTGCGTCGCACTATATCGTATGTTTTTATCCGACGACTCATTATAAACTAAGCTGTTTTTTTTTTTGTGCAGAGATCCTTCTAAACAGCCTTCGGGAGCTTTGTCGCTTATAAAAGATCTGCAATACAAAAGCAGCTCAGCTATTCTTTAGAATGCTTACATATTGCTCCAGCCTCCTCATATACAATAGCAGGCACCTTATATTGCGAGCAAATCAAATGAATCAGTCTCTTTACCAGCAGGTATAGAGAAATTCTGCACGCCTGATCTATAAAGTATAGGCGCTGTAAGCGGCACAGACATATCTTAGTGCCTCGTGAAAAAAAAGAGCGGTTTTTCTGCAATTACAAGAATTGCCAAAAAAATCTCCTGTAAATATACCGTTCCCGCGTGCTGACCTTCATCAATTCCAACGATGCCCCTGGAGGGAAAAGCTGCAGTGAATTTAATTTCCCCAAAGGTTCTTGCACATGGCGGTATAACTGATCCATAATACGGATCCCATACTGCACCTCCGTGCCTTTTATGTATGCAGTTCTAACACATTACAAACATATTATGGCAGACAGGGTGCCTATGGGTCTGCAGGGACTCTGCAGTCGTACAGACGCCACTACGATTTTCTCAATTTCTATTACTTCAGTTTCTATTATGAACACATCTGTATTTTTCATAAGTGTTCCATCCGCATTTATTCGCGGACAGCACGATGATCCATTCATTTCGAAGCAAGTGCACAAAGGAGGTTTCGGTATTTTGCGGATCTGTTGTTTGTGAATGAAATACAGACATGACTGTGTGCATGAAGCATGAAAAATGTTCCCGGTCTCGTTGTTCTAGACACTTGTTTGTATGGAATTGCTCTTAGGGCTGATTCACACAACTGTGCTCGGTCCAGAAAACATGGTCCATGTGTTGGCCACATCTTCTGGACCAACCGCAGCCCCTCTGATCTGAACTGACGGTATTATAGTAATTTATGATACAGTCAGATCGTAGCTAATCGCGGGGCTATTGCGGTGTACGCACATGATGATGTAGTAGAGTACAGTGGACCCGCGATCAGATAGAGACTGAATTATCATAAATTACTATAATGTAGTCAGTTCGGGTCAGGAACCGTGGTCGGCCAAGGGACGCACAGACACACGGACTGTTTCCTGGGCTGATTATGGTCAATTCCTTTTAAATGGCCAGACGTTTGTATTGTACAGTGCTCTGTAGTCTCTTTGTCTTCAACCTCTATTTTATTATGAGCTTCAGCTACTGCTTAGGCTGTGTTCACACTTCAGTTATTTGGTCAGTTATTTTGAGCCAAAATTAGGTGCGGATCAAAAAGACAAAACAGGTGCAAATCTTTCCATTATACCTGATCTCTGTGTAGGCTTCACTACTGGTTTTGGCTCACAATAACTGATAGAAATAACTGAAGTGTGAACTCAGCCTTAGGGCTCATGCACACGATCGTTGCTGTTTTGCGGTCCGTTTTTCACGGATCCGTTGTTCAGTATCTGAGGTTTTTTCCTCTAATTTAAGTCCTCTTCCGTTCTGTTATTGCACAAAACATATCTGTATTGTTTCCGTATTTGATCAGTTTTTTGCGGATCGTATACTGAAACAGTAACTTATTAATCACCAAACACATGAGCAATATGGGCTGGGCATAGCATTTCTACAGTATGGATCCGCAAAATACGGATGACCTATGGATGTTTTCTGTGTGCGTTCTGTATTTTTTGCGGACCCATGGACTTGAATGGGACCTTGGACTGTGATTTGCGGAGAATAAGGCCCCTTTCACACGTCCGTGTGTTGCGGATCCGGCACTCCCCATAAAGATGCCTATTCTTGTCCGCAGCCTGCGGACAAGAATAGGACATGCTCTATCTTTTGCCGCAAATGCAGAAGCGGAGAGCACATAGTGTGCTCTCCGCATCACGTCTGGCCCCATTCACAATGAATGGGTCCGCATCTATTCCGCAGAATTGCGGACTAAAATGCGGACGTGTGAATGGGGCCTAATAGGACATGCGGACAAACGGAAATGGTATGCACACGGAGTAACTTCCGTCTACAGCCCCATTGAAGTCAATGGTTTTGCAAACGGTTCGCAAAAAGAGCGGAAGCGGAAAGAAAATACGGTCGTGTGCATGAGCCCTTAGCCTGTTTTCCCCATTGTTGAGATGGACATCCTTTTTATTGGGTCTTATAAAATCTATACAATTCGAATGAATCATTTTACAGTGATGGTAAATGCTCCATGCTCCGCACTAGATTTTCAGGTTGTAACTGGTGGAAACTGTCTATATACACTGAGCTGTATACTTTTTGCATGAGCACTACTAGGTGACAAGACCAAATTTGACCAACACCCAGCGAAGCCACCATTTTTGCATCCCGAGACAATATTTTGAGTTGTTGCCTGTGCATGATTGGACCAAGAGCTATGCAGAAAATGCGGAAGAGAAACCGCTATAGGACATGTACATTTCCGGTTTAAGTAAGCCAAAAAAAGGGAAAAAACCTTTTATAGTGTATTTCGGTCTACAAGACTTTCTGCATGCATCCGGAAGAAATCCTATAGAAATGGATGGTCCTGCTAGGCCAACACGGAGGGAGTGTATATATTCATGGATTTTTCTGTAAATCTATATGAACGAATAGAAATATATATATGTAGTATCCTGTGTATATATCTGTATGTATGTGTGTATATATATAATTTATTTTTCTTCCCGTATTCTAGTAAGTGCTGTTCTCATAGCCGTTTCCTTCCCCGGATGAGTGATGGGATTAGTGCATTACGTGGCACAAATAGGCCTCTCTTCTCTGCAGTGCAAGGCCGGCTCTTCCTGACAATCAGAGCTGTGCAGACTGATTCCCGAGCAATTATGTGGAGCCTGCACGGAATGATTTGTGGAGCCGTATTAGAAGCCTTCGTGTTTGCGTGCAATTTTTATCAGGCCAGGGGAAAAAAAGGCTGCATTCCATAATTATGTCTTAAACGTGTAGCAGCCATGAAAATATTACCGTGCACATCACTACATGCCCTTTCCATACAATTTAAGCGCCAGAGCACAGATTTATATTATGTGTGTACTTTATTTGCTGTTTTTATTTAGCTAAAATGAAGTAGCTTGGCATATCTTTAGCATTATATTTATAATTTGCAAATCTTTAGCATTTTAAGTAACATTAACATGCAGGACATGGCCCCCCCTATGTACAGTATATGGATTTGTATTATACATAGCATACTATGGGAAACACTATGCGACTGCCAGACATAGCCGAGTGCCGTAGTTGACAGTCACCTAGACAGGGAATGGAGCAGTACTTGTGATCTGCAGGGGTCCCTGTGGTTGGATCTCCAGTGGTCATCCATTTATCTTCTAGGCTGTGAATAGGTGGGAAATGTTGTTGGTGGGCCAACCCCTTTATCTGGGCAGTTCTTCTATCCAATGCTAAGGTTTCCCTTATTACACATTATAAACGGACACAACATGTACTGGCACTTCCTCTTAAAGGGGTTGTCTACATCAGTGTTTCCCAACCAGTGTGCCTCCAGCTGTTGCAAAACTGCAACTCCCAGCATGCCTGCACAGCCAAAGGCTGTCCGGGCATGCTGGGAGTTGTAGTTTTGCAACAGCTGGAGGCACACTGGTTGGGGAACACTGGTCTACATAGTTGATTTCTTCCAAAAACAACACCACTCCTGTCCACAGGTTGTGTCCAGTATTGCAGAGCACCCAAATAACTCCAGTGGAGCTGAGCAAACACAACCCTTTGATGGGGTGGGACTGTTTTTGGAAGCAGCCATGTATTTCTAGTAGTGGTCAACCCCCTGAAGGTCATGTGCAAAAATGTTAGGGCTTAGATGTCCCCTATCTAGTGCGGAGCTACACAACTTTTTTTGACTGAAAAGGGTTAATATTTATCACCTATTGACATGAATAAATGATCGCTGCACTAGCATCTATTAAAATCAATTGTTACCCCTTGATTTAGGTGGGTATTGTCATGCAATCTCAGTAGCAGCAGTGCAGAAAATGAGGATTTATGTTGGGGTCAACTAGAGATCAGTGCAACCGGTTCATGGAAGGAAATGATGGTGCATTCCTAGTGAAGGTCCACCTTAGGAGCTGTCCAGGTACAGAGCAATCAACCATAACAGCAAAACCATTGACCGGTACCACGAATAATATTCCTTATCTCGTGGCAATGGCATCAAGTAAACAGTTCTTCAAGTTGATGTATTGGAAGCAGGGAATATAGGCGAGCCTAAGAATCTGAGCGACTTTGACAAGGGCCAAATCGTGACGGCTAGATGGCAGGTCTCGTGGGTTGTTCCCATTATGCAGTGCTTAATGACTACCGAAAGTGGTTGAAGGAGTGGCGCGGTCATGTGCACCCAAAGCTTATTGATGCATGTAGAGACGAAAGGCTAAAAATACATTGCAACAGCACTCTGCAAACCAAATAAAGTACAATAATACCATAGTAATAGAAAATATTCTGGCGCTAATGCTACGGTTATTTTGTAAATTTGAGATTCTTGGCAAATACATTTTGTACAAAATTATTTGGGCCCGTCTGCCAACACGTCAAGGCGATCTCTGTAAGACGGGAACCTAACACTAAATGCTACCTGTTATGTGCCATCACGGCCACCATAAAATTCGGGGAGTGCAGGTTGCACATGCATGCTTGGTCTACTCTGCTTTTTATCATTTTTGGTGCCAAAATGGCCTCCATTAAATTCAGGGAATGCAGGTACCAACATGCATGCTGAGCCCACTCTATACCTCTCCTGGTGCCAAAAGACACATCATCACAAGTTATTTTCTGTCAGATGACTGCCGCCTAATTTTTGGGGCCTGTACTGGCCTACAGTAAAACTTTTAGCCGGTGACCGCCTAATGTACCTCCAGCCACATAATCGCAAGTTCTTTTCTGTCTGCCTGTACTCCTGTGGCCTAAGATACAATTTTTCTAGGCTCCAGCAGGGCAAATTTTTGAGATTTTCCCTTTAAAACGCATAAAAATGGCCCCTGATTAAAATACATATTTTTTGTGGGAATTTTTGCCAATGATCCCCCTCTGGTATGTCACTGTCCACTGTTCACTTGTGGGACTATTTGTGCACTTCTAGTAAGTATTTGGTGGCTGCAAATATGACCTGAAGGTTTTTCAGGTTCGCCTGCCATTAAAGTCAATGGGGCCCGTCGCAAACACGTGGATCGCAAACGCTCGTTCGTGAACCGTCCCGGCCGATGTTCGGTCATCACTAATCAGTGCTTGTTGTGTGTGGAGCTGCATAGCTACACTGTGTGCCTGTCATGCTGACCCCTGTCCCCCACATATCAGAACTGGACCATGGAGCAGTGGTAGAAGGTGGCCTGGTCTGAGGAATCACACCTTCTTTTACATCATGAATGGCTAGGTGAGTATGTGTTGCTTACCTTTGGAAGAGATTGCATCAAGAAGCCAAGCTGGCGAAGGAACCTACATAAACATTGTTGCAGACCCCCCACACCGACATGTCGGCGGTATTCTGTAATGGCAGTGGCATATTTAAAAAAAAATACAAAAATGTCCAGGAATGCTTTGAGGACAAAGATTTTCAATAAATGACCCAGACTTCTATCTCTTTGAGCATCTCTGGGATGGAGGCCCGAACTTGTAACCCCTAACATCCGGATACCTTGGGACACCTGCAGAGGTCTTATGGAGTCTATGCCTAAACGGATCAGAGCTGGTTTGATGGCAGGAGGAAGACCAGGTTTTGGCTGGTGGATGTATCTCGGTACTTTAGCTCAGGTGATGGTAGCAGTTTATACATGTGGCTTTTGCAATTGGCCTTTGTGGTGAAACATGATGCAGGGCAGAGCACATGTCACATGTGAAGCAATTAGGAAGGATCGAGTATAACTATCCTACACACATACATATCCTACATGTGTGTGTTAGAAATGTATATATATTACAGTTCTAACACTACAGATAAATATCCCACCTATGGATTATGACGTTCTAAGAAGGTCACCTCATATAATAAGCCCAGCAGCGTGGAGACGAGCCACCATTGGACTGGTTGCCGGCCTCAGTGGCAGATGAAGGATTATGTCCCCCACCATCCTATAAACTAATGAGCTTTGGAGCCTTGTGATTAGACATGCACGGGAGTCCGCTAGGAGAAGATCCTGACAGCATGAAATATAATTTGTGATCTAGAAGACAGTTTCCAGGATAATCTCATTACGCTCCACAGACTCCCGGTGTTATTCTGTAGAAGGCGGACAATGATCAATTTACATTGACCTAGGGCCGGCAGAGCTTTTAGATGGTAATTGCCACATTGATTTGCATTGCAAAAGGACGGGGGGGGGGCTAAAATTAAAGGCGGAAGCCAAACAAAATGAAATGTACTGTGAAGGTGTGAAGCTAAGGCTCGAGATTATATTCTGTGCGTCATTTCCACATGGCCGCGATATGGCCTTATTTTCAAGCCCTATGCTGACCTCAGCTTGGTAGAACTTTAGGGTGTTTGTCTGAAACCAGCACCATGAATGTCCCCATATTACGGCTCTGTGATGAGACCGCTTTTAAGGATTTGACAAAGGCTTTCCTTATTTCACAGGACGAGATTCAAGCTTGTCCTTGACACTAAACATTCAGCTTCTGAGCCGTAGGGTGGATTTACACACTAAGACAGCCTGATGCGAGGCCGTAACAAGCCGTTGATCGGCGTTCTTTTAAAGAGCCTTTACAACAGGCAGTGGATTTTTTATGGGGCTAAGAGCAGTAGGTACTACAACCATTCACCTATGGGTGGGCGATAAAAATGATATACGATAATATCGCCATAAATTCGGGCAACGATATAGATTTTAGCTATATCTCCATATCGAGATGGATGACCACAGAGCGGTAGTGAATTGAAGAAGTTTCTCACTGCTCCGCGGCCTCCAGACTGCACCGCAGTGCGCTGGCTGGCGCTGTGTGTGACGTCAGGTACCTCCCAGTCCTGCGGACTCCAGCCAGCCGCGCACCCTGCAGGAAAGGTAAGTATATTCGGTTAGTATATTATCCCATACCCAGCACCTATGACTGCTTGAATAAAAATGTAGCCTGGGTGTGCCGGCCATATCCCATGCCCAGCCTCTGTGACTGTGCGCTGCGATCCGCTGCGATTAACTCCTATGGGATATGGCCGGCACACTTAGGCTACATTTTTATTCAAGCATTAACTATATTCATTGGTGGCGCAGTTGCCACAGTCCCTCCCTTCTCAGTATTATATTAAATGTGGTCCCTGCCCCCCCCCCCCCAGTATTAAATCATTGGTGGCAGTGGCCCCAGGGTCTCCCCCCTCCTCACCCCATTGGTGGCGCAGTGGCTACAGTCCCTCCCTTCTACTCCCCCTCTTCTCAGTATTATATTAACTCCGGACCCCCCCACACACCATCACAACAACAGTACGCCCCCCACAGTATTAAATCATTGGCAGTGGCCCCAGGGTCCCCCCTCCTTACCCATTGGTGGTGCAGTGGCATCTTCTGATCGGAGCCCCAGCAGTGTAATCCTGGGGCTCTGATCGGTTACCATGGCAGCCAGGACACTACTGAAGCCCTGGCTGCCATGGTAAGCTCCCTGCTGCTGTGTGCACAGGGCAGCAGGGACAGTGTAAAGTCCTATTCACTCTAATAGAGGTCTATCAGGGTGAATAGGACAAGGGTTCTAGCCCCTAAGGGGGGAAATAGTAAATAAAAAGTAAAAAAAAAAAAAAGTTTAACCCCCCCCAAATATAGAAAATGATATATCGTTATATCGCACATGCTTCAATTTATATCACCATCTAGATTTTAGGCCATATCGCCCAGCCCCACATTCACCCTTCATACCCTTTACATCAGCAGCATATACCATGTTTACACAGGAATATTCGGATGCTTTGCATAAAAGATCCAACATGTTTTAGGCCACTACACCTTTCATTGTGATGTGACCAACTGCATCAGAATGTTTTTTTTTTAAGATTATTTGAAACTTTAGCAATCCTTACAAATGCGCCTTTAAATGCATTCAAACTCGTAACCTTTCTTTTGCCTCAAAATAATCAGATCCGCTCTTCGGGAAGTGACATATATAACACAAATATTTCAACAAAGACCTAATCCTCTATAAGGAAATCTTTCCTGCAGTCTCAAATCTTATTCTTGTGATTTGCTGCACATATTTTAAATCAAGATAATCGGTCTCCACGATGGAACACATTTTCATCAAACGCGAAGCTAAATACACTCCAGATTAAAAAAAAAAAAGCGGACGGTCAGCTTGTCACGTGGGTGGCTGCTCCATGTACCATGTGTATAGAATATCAGCAGCGGTAATAATTGCCATTAGGATCCAGTTAATTATCTGGCGTCTGTGTCCAAGGTGTCGCGCTGGGAAACACGGCTTTCATGGTCCAGAGATGAGTAATATGCGGCCTCTCGCTCCACTGTCGCTAGCCGAGCAAGATGAATCCTTTGTTATACGAGCTCTTATTGGCGCTCTCATGACATAAATCACAGCCGTACAGAGGCAGGAGCGCCTTCTACTCTGGTGACTCCGGCTTCTTCTTCTTATTACTAATGTCCTTGAGTGGTCACTCTGGGGAACTGGCTCTGCAATGTCAAGGTCGCTGACCCAACCAGTAAATCCCCTGTAAGGCTGGAAACACACAGGCAGCTTTTGATGCAGTTTTTTGAGCCAAAGCCGAAGTGGATCAAGCAGGAAAGAGATGTCGCCAGTCCTTCCTTTGTATTCCAATTTCCTTTAAAAAACTGCATGTATGAATCTACCCTAAAGCTAGCTCCAGCATATTGGGATTTGTAGTTCCACAAGCGCTTCTGAGCTATAAGTTGCTTTTTTTCCTATTTTGTCATGCAGCAGATGACTAGATGTTCTGCTGCTCTGGTCTGGCACATTTGAAGCTTTCTAATGTATGTTTAGAACATTTTCAACAGCGCAGGGAATAACACTTAGTTCTGGCACAAAGCAGGATTCAATGTGGCCTCCTAGGATGCAGCCGTCCATCTGTGTGTGATTCCACTGCGAGCAGACAGAGCAGCGAGCCGGACGTCAGAAAGAGAGGGCACATGAGAGCTTTGTCTGTTCAGTATTTCTATTAATGCTGGCGGAAGATAGGACGTGTGTCATTATGTGGCTGGCCTCGCCATTGCTGTTTTGGGTGGCACAGTGGTTAGTAATGTTGCCCCGCAGAACTGGGGTCTTGGGCTTGACCAAGGACGCATCTGCATGGAGTTTGTATGTTTTGCCCATGTTTGCGTAGGTTTCCTTCCACACTACAAAGACATACAGATAGGGGGGCATTCACACTGCTGTATTTGTATCCGACAAGCACGCTCCTCATAGATGCGTACGGGAGCTCATCGCTCAGCTATTTTCAGTGGCCACATTAAATGAATAAAGGGTGGCCACGCAAAGGCAGAGTGTCCTTCCCCACTTTCAGGGATCCGTTCTCGATGCGGGTGCGGATCCCAGAAGCACACAGGAACCTGCAGCTATCAAACAATGGGGACATATCCTAGCGATATGCCCCCATTGTCTCAGATGGGAATACCCCTTTAAGACATACTATTTTTCTGCTCACTGGGACATTCCTGCTTGTTACTGTGTCACCTTATGTCAAATATAGAAATAATTAAAGGGGTTATTCCATTCAGAAGGCATTTGTCACATATCCAGTGGATAGTTAATAAATGCTTCTAGCCAAAATACCCCTTTAAAGGGGTTTCAACATGACACTTAACCTCTAGCCACAAGATTGGGATAATTCTTTGATTGGTGGTGGTCCAACTGGTGGAGTCCCACTCCCTACCAGTCACAAAGATGGGAGTGCTGTTTGCCTGCTTGAGCGGAGTGGTGGTCAAGTATGCGTGATGCTGCTGTGTGACTGCTGGAGATAGCAGAGTTGCATGCACTTGGCTACCTCCGGCAGTCCCATAAAGTTGAATGGTCCGCGAGAATGCAATCAAGGAAGCACAGGATGGCCCGTCCTCATAGATGACTGCAGTGTGGAAGGTACTGGGAAAACACGAGGCTCTAACAGACAGCATAAAGGTATAGTCACGTATAGCAGCTCAGCTGTGGTTAAAATTGCACTGGAAAAAGGTTGAACATTTTACATGTGCACTTGGCAGCTGAAGGCATCTGTGTTGGTCCCATGTTCATATGTGCCCGTATTGCTGAGAAAAATGATGTTTGATGCATGCAAATGAGCCTCTAGAAGCAACGGGGCGTTACCATTACACCTAGAGGCTCTACTCTCTCTGCAACTACCGCATCCTCTTTACTTTGATTGCACTTGGCCCTGTTAATCAAAGTGCTGAGGGCGCAGCAGGTGCAGAGAGAGCGGAGCCTCTAGGTGTAATGGTAACGCCCCCTTTGTTCCTAGAGGCTCATTTGCATATATTAAAACTTTTATCAACAATGCGGGCACATATGATCATGGGAAAAACACAGATGCCGTCAGCTGCCAAGCGCATGAACAGGTCAGCCAGTGTCATAGGTACAAATCTGCTGACAGATGCCCTTTAAGGTGAAATCACACATTTCTGTGACATACATCTGAATGAGGTTTACAGTACCCAGGCACATGGTGCAAAAATAAACCCATGTATAATAAACCCATATGTATGAAACTGATCTTCAGTAGCAGAATGTCCCCTTATAATTTCTGTGGTTTAGACGTCCCTGTCTGCATTATACATGAGCCGCACGGTTAATCAGTCTTCCGGCGTTCGCCGTTCGTATACAACACATGGCAGATAATGTTAACACAATGAGGCACATGTATAAAGGTGTCGTCTGAGCGAGGCAGTGGTGTTGCTAGGTTACAGGATGTCACAATTGTCTACAACAAATTTCTAAAAGTTCGGTTTCTCCCGTATTGTGATTTGACTTTGGCGAGGGCCTGACGTATGCTGCTGCCACCCGTTCAGGTTTTTCGATGCGGTTTTTGAAGGTAATACCAGGAGTGGATAAAGAGTAGAATCTTTCATTAAGAACTCTTGTCATTGAATTACAGACGTGTGTGCTGTCCGTGTCCTCCATGGACAGCACACGTAACCATTGATTTTATTCTGCTTATTTGCAGACCGTGGGTCAGTTGTAAAACCACGGAGACATGCACTACTTTGCTCCATGATGCGGACTAAACATGCAGCCTATTAAGGTCTATGGGTCCATGAAAACCACTGATGCAACACGGATAGCATCCATGTTCTGCCAGTGATTTTCACGGACCATTGATAGGCGCTGATCTGGAAACTAATTGTCAGAGTAGCACTTTCTATGGAATACAGACGACACACTGAGGGCAAAAGATGGACACATGGACCAAAAACACATATTTCTTGGACAGCTTCACGAATCACCCATTGACCATCTGTCACAGATGTCATCACAGGTATGGACGTGTGAATACCTAATACGTTCTCTCCTTTTATGGTCCACACCTAATTTTGGCTTAAAAAACTGTCTAAAAAAACAGAACGAGTGGTAATATAGGGTGTATTCACATGTAGCAGTTAAGATGCAGTTAAAAACACATGGAAAAAACGTGTGGTTGCGGTTTTGGTTTTTACTAGGGCTGCAGCTATTGATAATTTTTGTAATTTTAGTAATCAACTATTCTACCAATTAATCCAGCGGTTAATCGAGTACTCTATTAAGACAAAACTAATTAAAAGAACGTTTTCTATAAAAACTCATTAGCCCCTCTGCCATCAGTCTCCCCACAGTGCCATCAGCTCCCCCTCCAATGCGACCAGCTACCCCCAGTGCCACCAGCTCCCCCTCCAATGCCATTAGTTCCCCTAGAAGTGCCACCAGCTCCCCCAAGTGCCATCAGCTCCGCCTCCAATGCCACCAGCTCACTCCAGTGCCACCAACTCCCCTCAGTGCCATCAGTTCCCCCTCCAATGCCACCAGCTACCCCATGCCATCAGTTGCTCCCCCCAAGTGCCATCGGCTCTCCCTTCCCCTGTGCCACCAGCTCCCCCCAGTGCCACCAGCTGCCTCCACTGCCATCAACTCCCCCATGCCATTAGTTCCCTCTGTTGCGCCAGTGAACTAAAATACTTACCTTTACTGTAGGGTCGCCGCCGACACTCCAGAGATGTTTACTGGGACCTGACGTCACACAGCGTCAGGTCGTAGTGTGCGCTTATGTGCACTATGTCCTGACAATGTGTGTACTTCAGGATCCAGTGCAGTGCGGTTTATTTGAGTAAGCGTTTCAGCCCTAGTTTTTCCAGGTGAAATATGCTTCACCTGTAACAAACGCAGCTGCATCGAAAACTGCAAGTTTTTTAAAATGCGGTTTAGATACAATTTTAACCGTACCTCAGTTATAGGCCTCATGCACACGACCGTTGTTTGATTCCGTGTCCGTTGCTCCGTTTTTCGTGATTTTCTGCGGACCCACTGGTTTTCAGTGGGTCCGTGGAAAACTCGGAAAATGCACCGTTTGTCCTCCGCGTCCGTGATTCCAGTCCGTCAAAAAAATATAACCTGTCCTATTCTTGTCCGTGAAAAACGGTTCACGGACTCATTCAAGTCAATGGGACCGTGAAAAAATGCGGATGGCCATCTGTGTGTCATCCGCGTTCCGTGTCCGTTTTTTTTCGCGGATCCCTTGGCAGGCACTTGGCAAAAATTGTCAGCCTGTCTTTTGGTAAAATCTTTTGGGTCATGTCCGCTAAAAAAAACGGAAGACACACGGAAACACAACGGAAGGCAAAAACGGACACAGATCACTGAACAACGGAACCCCTTTTTGCGGACAGCATAATAAAACGGTCGTGTGCATGAGGCCATGAAGTCTGAAAGACATGTTTGCACGGTGGATTTTCCATATGGATTTCAGCACGTATTTAGTGCTGAAATCTCCCTCTCGCTGTTTTCCGTGGGAATCTGCATTGCTGTATATATGCTCACAGATTTTTTTCCATGTGGATTTCCGAACTGCATCACGAAAGGTCACGTTCTTTCTTGGTATGGTTTTCACGCAGAAACCGTTGCTTGTGTCCATATGCGGATAAGACTCATGGACGCACTCAAACTGTAAACCTGCAGCAGAAATCTTAGTCTCAGCCACGAATTTCTGCTGCGGGTTCCGTGGCAAGTACCTGTTGAAGCAGTTGAGGTGCAGTTAAAACTGCACTGGACGTGCGTTTTTGTTTACAGGTAAAACACGTGTATTTTACGTCTGACCTGGAAAAATCCCACTACCACTTACCACATATATCATGTTCCTGAGACATGCCGTTTTTATTGGATCCCAAGTGTGAGTATACCCATATTTATAAAATGCCATCTGCGTCTGCCCACAGGCGTGGCACACTTTACGACAAGTCAGGACACGTTCACCTGTGCCCTTTATGACTTTTTGCCACTTTTATACATTTGCCCATGTATTTTTTCAGCTTGGACTTTATATTTATACGTGTGCCTCCATGTTCTAGAATCCTATTCCCGTCATGGGCACCATTGGTCGGGCTGCTGCCCTTGTTTTTGGGCTTTTAGCGGTCGACGTTTGGCCCCCGTGTCTGCCTCGCCTGCCCGGAGATGACGGGTGGGGATTGAGGCACTAAGCTTGTGAGATCAGGTTTCCCGCTGAGCACCCGCAGGAGAAGTCAGCATTTGATTGAAGTTACACTTGGTTGTGAGCTCCCTGGGGACAGCCGCCTGGAAACACTAGAGCTGTCTCCAGCCCACCCTCCTCCCTCCGCCTGTCTCCCTCTCTCTCCTAAAAGCCTTTGTGCTATGAGGCACGGATCGCTGAACCCTCACAAGAATGTGCTGCTGTCTCTGCTGACAGGGTTGTGTTAGCTTTCCCCAGGCTAGTGGAATTATAGCTCCTTCACAACAGCACAACATAACTCTTTAGCTGACGAAAGCGTAGCCCACGAATTACAATCTCACCCTGCATTTTGCATTTACACGTATCGATTATCGCTATGATCCGACTAAAAGCGTTCTGTCATAGAGAGGGTAGTTATCTATATACGGGCAAATTAACTGCACCCGTCACTTCATAAAATCATCAGAATTGCAGAAAACATGTCCCAGTGATCCGAAAAAGCACTTTATACTACTCCTCCACATGGTATGTTCACACATGGCAGAAGAAAAACGCATTAAAGGGATTATCCCATGAATAATTACCTAGTACATGACCACCTCTTTCTAACAATGTTAGAACCAGCCCTGTACCTCACATGGATCCAGAGATCTCCCCATTCATAGCTCCAATCGTTCTGCTAGATTTATTTCAAGCTGACAGCTTAGGTTACTTTCACACTAGCGTTTTTCTTTTCCGGCATAGAGTTCCGTCGTCGGGGCTCTATGCCGGAAAAAAAAGATCAGTATTATCTCTATGCATTCTGAATGGAGAGAAATCTGTTCAGGATGCATCAGTTCAGTATGTAAACGTTTTTTAGACAGGGAAAATACCGCAGAATGCTGCAGTATTTTCTCCATCTAAAATTCCGGAACACATGACGGAATGCCGGATCCGGGATTAATTCCCATTGACTTGTATTAGTGCCGTATCCAGCATTCCATTACCGCAACAACGGATCTGTCCTTCCGGTCTGCGCACTCGCAGACCTTTAAAACTGTGAAAATAAATCAAGACGGATCCGTTTCTCCGTCTGAAAACGGAGAGACGGATCCGCACTTGCAATGCATTTGTGAGACGGATCAGGATCCATCTCCAAATGCTTTCCGTTTGTCATGCGGTATGACGGATCCGGCGGGTAGTTCCGGCGACGGAACTACCTGCCGGATCCACACACCGCAAGTGTGAAAGTAGCCTTAGGGGACGTGTCCTTTCTCAGCGGTGTGTCCTTCTCCTGCCGCTGGTGGCAGTTGAAGGATGGAACTGAGCATGTGCTTTGTCTGGGTGAGCAGGACAGAGAAGTTAGGAAAAGGGCAAACAGCAGGTGGCGCTATACAGATAGATTTCAGTGAATAACTCAGTAGATATAATACATTTTTAATAACATGCCGTTACAAAAGTATTCAGATCCATAGAAAACTGTAAGACATTTTTCATGGGACAACCCCTTTAAAAACTCCTAGCGGAATGCTGGGGTTTCACGTAGCGGTTTTAATTAGGATAACATAATTGTACATAAGTGTTCATGTTTGAGGAATCTCAAACCTTTAAATACAGTGCGGTTTGCGCTGTACTTGCGGTTTTCTCCATTCATCTCAATGGCATAAAACAGCAAATCAACCGCATTATAAATGAAAACCCGCGTAGCGTATAGATGTAACATTTCGACTGCTTTTGCTAAAATCAATAAAATGAAATAGAATTTTCTTATTTGTGATTTCCAAGCATACAGATGGACCCAAAAAAAAAAAAAAAAACACATTAAAACTGCAATGTGTGAACATAGCCTAAAGCATTATGTATAAAGGAGCCATTATAGATATAATCACGCCATGAAAATGGTGACCAACAGGAGAATTGCAGGGTTTTGCTGGGAGTCATTTTTACCATAAAACTCTTCTCATCCAAGCAAAATATTCCAATGTGTAAATGCCTGGCCTAGATAGCATCCCAGTAATGATGGTCTGCGAGAGGACATCGCTCCCTTTATCTAGGACTCCTGCATAATGTTATGTGCAGAGTAATGCGCATTGCCGCCAGGATTAGCAATGTCACCGCTGAACATGCCAAATGGTGCCACGATGATAAAGGGGTATTCACAATAATGAGATGGCGTGTGCTGTGTGTCCGTCCACATGACAACAATGAGGAAATGGAGGTGTTGGGCAGCTCAGGTTATGAACAGGTGTCACCGTGATCGATGAGTGGGAGACTTTGGCCGGGAACGTAGACAACAATTGCCTGGTGGCTTTTTAGGGAACACTAGAACTGGTTCTCAGAGGGGGAAGTATGGTAGGAGCAGTGCGTGAAACCACATATCTGGCTTATCCATAATTCTTCTCCTCTCACTCACAAGCAACAGATATGAAAGCTCAGGAGAAGGCAGGGGTCGACCTTAGCGGGATTGGACATTTTAAAAATATTAGATTAGAAATGGATTTTAGACATAAAAAATAGGCAATCCAGTAATGACAGAGGGTAAAAAGCTGATTAGATCTAGTGATCTATTGTGGTCTCTCTCTGGTCTAGCAGGCAAGGAATTGTACGAGAACCACCCACACCGTGTTTCTCCAGTAGATAAGTGGCACGACAGGAGTGGGTTATCCATAAACATGCATGCTTGGACAGTTATCAAGACTGGCGTTTTACACACCGGTCCTAACCTTTTAGGTGCACCGCTATTATGTATATAAGAGGTGTATGCCTCGTAATATTTGTGCCGCCTCTGTGCATGTCCATGTGACAAAGCGGAGATCTAGATCAGCAAGGCAGCTATAATCTAGGCCAGTTTCCTGGTGTAGATTACAGTACATGTGACAGGCTGCTTAGTCCGTCTCCGGCCCATCACCACTCGCCACTTTGAAAAATGGTGAGCAGCGAGTAAATTTTGCACAACAGCAGTGTACACCAAACTTTGCGACTTTTTGTCACCACTTTTCTGGCCCAGAAGTAATGATAAGTGTGTTTCAACATATCGAGAGGGATAAGACTTATCTCACTAGAAGGGGCATCCTTCCTTCCCCTTAAGGCAGATAACAGGGAAACTTAAGCTGCCCCTATAAACAACAGAGTGTCATCTCAGCCTACTAAAACCACCTGGATTGGCCAAAATTTACCTTGCAGGTCACCTTCTGACAGAACAAAAGATCTGATATCAGGGATAGTCAGGAGGCCTCCATACACATAAGGGTTGGTTCACATCACGCCTTTGCTTTCTGTTTAACGTATACATTGAAAAAAAAGGGATGCAAGAACGTAGCACACCGCTGTTTTCTATCCTGCAAGAGCCCAGTAAAAAGAAACGTATGGTGACAGATGTCACTGTATAACATCTGTCTGAGGCATCCATTAACTTGTACGTTTTTTTGTATATGTTAATCGGATGGCAAAAACATGATGTGAACCCAGCCTTAGAGTGTTGGTAATCCACTGACATTAATATAATGTATATGGACAAAATTAAAGGGGTTGTCCAGTTTTGGCAAGAAGCTGGACAATGCTGTGGAGTAACCTAGAATAAAGAATTGAGCAGTAGTTACTTAGATCCAGCAGATGCTGCGCTGGTTCTTCTGGCCTGGCTTCAGCGGTGATATCACATCAACAACACGTGACCGCTGCAGCCAATCAGTGATGAAGAGGCCAGTGATTGGCTGCAGTGGTCCCATGTTTTCAATATGGCATCACCAATGTAGCCAGGAGAACCAGAGTGTTGTCAGACCTGCTTGGTAAGTACTGCTCAGTTCTTTATTTTAGGCTATTCCCCAGTGTTCAGTTTCTTGCGGAACAGGACAACCCCTTGAAAAGGCCGATTTAGACTGCTTTTCTGACGACCATCTGCACCTTTTTGTGACTAACAAGCGTGACAAATGCCAACCTATGCCAGATATCTGTTGAAAAGGTTTGATTTCTTCAGTCATTCTCAGGTGCTGTAGTTGAAAAGTCATTCATGCGAACAACAGATCTGCATCCCATCATTGGAAGCCTGGACTTCAGATCACGGGAGAGAAGAACCAGCAATTTCTTATTTTAATGTAGGACAAAGGCCACAAACTAACAATGAATGACACGTCGTACAGAAAATGGCGGAAATAGTGGTAAATGGCTAACCAATGGCAGATAATTTATGTGAGGAACATTAAATGTCTTACAACATTATACATTTAAGTGGTGAAGGATCTTGGCTTCCAAGAAGCTTGGTGGTAGCAAAGGGCTGAGCGGCAATATATGATTCCCTAAGAATTGTATGAAATATCTGGTCTATCGTGGTTCCCAAAAATACCCTATTAGGGGAGGGATCCCATGTTACTTTGTAACTGGACACTCAGCTCGTAAGGTCCTAGCATGAGATCTGTCACCTAATGTGTCCTTGAGGCACTACAGTTACACATGTAAAGTGCATGCAAGCTGCGTCTCTTCACAAATGTTCCAGTAACCGGCTTCCCCGCACACCACCTTCCTCTCTGATAGATTGCCTGCGGCTGCCGGACCTTCTTATCAGAAATATGCATGCCAGAGTTCAGGCCGGAACTGTCAGTCATGCAAGGCCATGCCACCCTTGTCCGTGTTTGAACAGGGAGCTCCCAGATAAGCGTCTCCACTCCTTAGATGTGACAAAATAAAGGCCAGGATCGAAAATTACTAATCATTGCAGCAAGTCAGAGCCAAAGAGCTGGTGGAGATGACAGGTTTGCAGACAATGGGAGGCGAGTATTCTAGGAAGCCGAAATTATATCACAACTTACACAGTCTCCTGAAGGGCAATTCTGCCTGGTTCGGCAGAGATTTAGGAGCAGAGGGTACACCACTGCTGAATTTTAGAAAAGTCGGGTGAAAATCCTAGTGGGAGCCGTTAGGCTTTGTTCACACAGAATGGTGTTTTTCTCTATGAATGTCGATGCGCATATCTGGTCACTTTGGTATGAATATGCCCTACGTGGCACCATACAGGGTAGTCACTCAGCCTTCCCAAACAGTTATAACCAAGAAATATCTGAACAGTATGTAGTGATACTGTATGTATCACTCACACGTATGTTCAGTAGCTGTCGGCTAAACGCTCTACCTTACACACATGCACACACAGTTCAACCAAGCATGCATGTGCTCTGAATGGAGATATTGGAGTAAGCCATTGCCAGACACTATCTCCTGCCAGAACAAAAGGGTCAGGTGTTGAATGATGCTTCTCTCCCCCAATATATAGTGTTTGACCAGCATTAATCAAATAGTTTCTGGTACTGGCGGCTGCCCAAAATATCTAATCGGTGGGGGTGCAAGGTGTCGACCCCCACTGATATGATATTGATGACCTGTCCTGAGGCTAGGGCATCAATATCTACCAGAAACCTCTTTATCCTATTAATGGACACTGCAGCTAGCATCTCTAAAAACCCGTTCACGTGGGTCAATTATTGGAAATGAACATTCGTACGTACGCTCTTTCCCTATGTGAAGGTGCTACCGAACACCCAATGAAAGAGTGAACACTTCTTCATCAGGTGAAAGCATTGTTGATATGGACACTTAGAATCATCATGTTTGGGCAGCAGATCGTCCTGTCTAAACCATGATTCTCTCCTGCGACCATTCATCCCCTATACAGAGGGGATGATTGCTGCAGGAAAATGCAGCTCTCACCTCTCCTGATAGGCAATCATCATGAAGGAACGCTTTGTTCCCGATTAATGCCTGCACAGTCAGGCTGTGTAGAGGGACCCTAATCTGAAATGTCTGATAACAGGAAACAATGGGGGTCAATGGGCATAAAACGCTGGTCTTTGATACCACCTTTGCTGCTTCGTCATAAATTAGGCGCATCCTCAGCCCGTCAGTGCGCCTGGCGTGAAATCTACTCCAACCCCTTACTGTAGTAGATTTCAGGTGTCATTTATGCCAGTTTCCTGCTGTAAATGATAGTGAATTTGCCGGGGCCCCACAACACCCCTGAGGGCAGCGTGAAAACGCCAAATTTTGCCCCACAGGCATTAAAAGGTCGCAAAAAGTTGGCGTGCAACTTTTTTTTTTTTTTTTTTTTTACACCAAACTGCTGTTAGTAAATGACCCCCAATAGCTTTCATTCCACTGCTTTGCAATTGTCCCTTTAGTTTTTCTCCTCTTTAGTTATAATGAATTTGTCCTTTAGCTGTGTCAGTATGGTGGCTTGTGCTGTACTTGTAGAATGAATTTTCCTATAATTCTGCAATACTGCTGGGTCCGTATTTATTTATAGGGGCCCTTGCTAGTAATTGCATCACCGTTTTAACCCCATCCACTGCTACTGTGCTTAGGAATTCATCAATTCAATTCCTCTTCAGTAGGCAGAGGGAAGAAATGAAGGTGAAGACAGGAAAGCGCACGGCTTCTGGACGTGAATGTGTTAACATCAGCCTATGCAAATCCATCCACTTGCTTCACTTCCTATTGTAATTATAATGAAGGCGAAGGGCAAGGACTGAACACTTTGCTAAGTCTAGAAGCCCCAGAGCTCAGGCTGGATGGGATAAAAACCCAGCGAAATGCTGATAAAGACCAGATCCAGCCTTGTCACTGCTATAATGGGAGCGCTTACTGCATCTCAATCACTTCCTATGTATCATGTCTTCTGCCACCTCACCCCGTGACAAAGTGATGGTGACATCCAGACAGTGTCACCACAATCCTCTCTAGAGATGTGATGGATGGCCTCACACATATTCATGCGAAGGGGGAGGGGTGTGTTATAACAGCATTACTTCAAGAAGAAGTACTCGGAAGCATTGCTGCTTGGAGGACTCTTTCAGTGGTTATAAGGTATTTTATTGTTTCAGACTGGACACCAATGTGCTGAGCCACCTCAGTTTGAAACCATAAAATATATATAAAGTGCATATGCTGTGTATATGGCTGGTTAGCTGGGATCTCTTGCCCAGGAAGGCTTTCTGTTTGTTGCAACAGCTACAATACCGGTTACAACTCCCCATTTCCCATGCTGAGATAGGCATCTCCGGCAGGCTGTTCCGGCAGGGAGAAGCCAGATGGAGATGTCTGCGTGCAGCACTTTTAGTCTGGCAGATTGTCTGCATATTTGCCAAGTTGCGGCCGGATCTCCACCAGTCCCCACTATAGTGAATGGGGCCGCACGGCAGCGCCCGGCAATGACTGATCTGGCAGGCTGTTCCCAACCGGAACAGCCTACTGGCTCTGCAAAACACAGATGTGAGACAGATCCTATGAAACCGTATCCAGAGAAGTGAATAGATGTAAATATAATTTCTATGCAGCATCTTAAGTTTAACGAATAAGTGCACAGAAAGAATTATATCAGGAATTAAAGCAGAAGGGAACACAAGCTACTACCCCAACCTATACACATTCCATTATCTCTTTCCTCTAAAACTTGTGTCCTTTTGTAGTCACCATTGTTGTCTCCATATCCCTCAAAATAGTTCATTATCCCACCATAACCACACCCAGCAATGAACTTTATATCTCGCCATCCCTTCTATCCGGTCACCTAGCGGTTTCCACTGGCCTCTCTAAACACGAAGGCTAGACACACATGAGCGAGTTCAATGCGAGAAATTTGCAGCGTGTGGCAGTGTGAGTTCCCATTTTGAACTCTGCTCCTCTGACCGGATCTCACAGCAGTATAATAATTTATAAAGCTGTGTGTCCCTGTGAGACCCGGAATCTTTTGTATTACACTGACAGGATTATATATCACAGGGACACACTGCTTTATAAATCATTATAATGCTGTGCGATCCTCTCAGAGGAGAACGGGAACTGACACTGCCACACGCTGCAAGTTTCTTGCATTGAACTCTCTCATGTGTGTCCGGCCTAAAACCTTCTTCTCTAAACACACTCAGCCACCACTTGCCCTGTCCTACTGACAGCTGCTATCCCTCTTTCTCTACTTCTGACTGCTGGAGCATATCTCCTAATCCTAGGCCCCACCTCTATCCTCACTATCCTTTCTGCCACCGAGCCCCTTCTACTAATGGCTCTCACCCCTTAAAGCTTATTCATCTGACCCATGCTCCTTCAGTCTCTAGAGCATTATGGAACTCACCTTCCATTTGCAATAATCTTTCCTACATCCATGACCTCTTAATTTCCCAAAACCTTACCTTCCTCTGTCTCGTAGAAATATGACCGACACTCTCCAACACACCCTCCCCTGCCACACGCTCTTATGGAAAACTCCAATTTACCCACACTCCCCGTCCTGCCAGATATGGTGGAGGTGTTGGCCTCCTCCTTATTAGGTAACTGCCCCTTCAACCCATCTCCACAATTTCTCAATATTCACTCTGTCCACATCTACTCTCCCTCCAAACCTCCCATCCACCAGGCCCCGCTTCTGCTTTTTTTTATCACTTCAATACCTGGCTTCTACACTTCCTCTCAGCTGACATCCACATCATCTTCATGGCCGATTTCAACATCCTTATTGACATATGCCACTCAACTGCCTCCAAACTCCTATCTTTTACTTCCTCCGTTGGCCTCACACATTGGCCTACATAGCCACCCACGGAGACATACACACACTAGACCCGTCTCTGCTACCTGCCTAATCTCTCAAACTCTTCCTTTCCCCTCTGTGACCACAACCTTCTTGCATTCGCAACCACTGTGTCTTCATGAACTAGAACACCCTCTTAGGAACCTCAAACATATATTCACTCACACACTCTTTGACTCTGTTTCACTACTGTCCAGTATATCATCCCTTCACGATGCTGACACAGCTGCTGCTTTCTACAACACCAAAATTACTTCAGCTGTCAACTCAGTTGCCCTCCTCACACACAGCAGAACCTGTCAAATCAATTGACAACCCTGGCACACTCACCAGAGGAAAAAACTAAGAAAAGCTTGCAGAGTTGCAGAAGTAAATTGGAAGAAAAAACAATCCAAGGGCGACTTCATCACATGCAAACAAGCGGTTTTCAACTACAAGTTTGCATTCACTCTTCTAAACAAGACTTCTTCGCTACTCGTATATCGTGTCTTTCCCGGAATGGCAAACAGTTGTTTAAAACTTTTAGTTCTCTACTCCGTCCTTCGGCTTTCTCTCCCACACCCCTCATCTCCGCCGAAGACGTAGCTTCATATTTCAAATATAAAATTGACGAAATCCAAGAAAGCTTCAACCAACAATCCCCACAACCCCTCTACACAACCATTTAGTGCTGTTCCCACATAACCCAATGTACCACCATCACTGAAGAAAAGCTTCACACTTCACCACCTCTGCTCTTGACCCAATTCCATCCCACTGCTTTCCTAACGTAACTAGTATAGTTATCCCTGCCTTAACCTACCTCTTCAACCTATATACCTGAAGTCACCAATGATCTACTAGCTTCAACAGTTAAACATCATTATTCTGTACTCCCCCTTCTTGACTAGTCCTCTGCCTTTGACACTGTTGAGCTCTCCCTTCTATTACAAACCATTTCTTCCCTCGGTATCAGAGACTGGCCCTCTCTTGGATCTCGTTGTACTTTCAGCATTTACCATTCACACGCCACCTTCTCATCACGTCCTCTCTCTGTAGGTGTCCTTCACAGCTCTGTTCTTTGTCCGCTACTTTTTTCCATTTATACATTCGGCTTGGGAAAGCTCATAGAGTCCCATGGCTTTCAAAACCACCTTTATGCTGATGACACTGAAATCTACCTCTCTGGCCCAAATGTTGATTCCCTTCTATCTAGAATCCTAATGTGTCTATCAACTATATCTTTATTATTATTCTCCCGCTTCTTAAAATTGAACATAGAGCATAGGAGAAAAACATAGAACATAGAGAAAACAGAATTTGTCATCTTTTTCCCACGTCACTCAATCCCCCTACCTGACCTATCCATTACGCTTTCTCCAGTCTCACAGGTCCGCTGCCTTGGAATAACATTTGATTCTGCCCTATATTTCAAAACACACATACAAACTTGTACCTCCACCTGTCGCTTTCAATTCAAGAATATTTCTTGTATTCACTCTTTCCTCATCCTTGAGTCAACTAAAATGCTAGTGCATGCACTCATCATCTCCCGTGTGGATTACTGCAACATCCTCCTTTGTGGCCTCCCATCTAGCACTCTTGCACCCCTCCTATATTTCCTCAACTCTGCTGCCAGGTTAATCCACCTATCCCCATGCTTCTCTTCTGCCAGTCCCTTCCTTGGCTACTCATTGGCCAGTAAATTCAGTTTGAGATACTAACAACATATAAGGCTGTCTACAATCTCCTCTTTACATCTCTGACCTGCTTCTCAAGATACATCCCTACACGTAATCTCCGATCATTACAGGACCTACTTCTTTGTTCTCTTCTCTATCGTCTATAGGATTTCTCACGTGTGTACCCCATACTCTGGAACTCGCTACCCCAGCACATCAGACACTCTCCCAACTTCCAAACCTTCAAAAGCAACCTGAAAACCCACCTCTTCAGGAGAGCATACCACCTACAATAAGCATGCTACCACCACACAGCCAGATGAGCAGCTTTTACCCTAACCTACTGTGCCCTTTTAGATTGTAAATTCTCGTGGGCAGGGTCCGCTCTCCCTCTGTACTAGTCTGTTACAAGTTCACGCTCATTGTACTTGTGTTGTTTTTCATTATCTGTGTATACCCCCTCTTAATGGTGCTTTCAAATAAATAATAATATGAATTCTGCCTATAGTATGGAACCACAGTATAGGTCTGTGACGGCTAACCTCCGGCACTCCAGCTGTGGTAAACCCAAAACTCCCAAGATGCACACTTGCTTGGCTGTTCACAGAACTCCATAGAAATGAATGGAGCATGCTGGGAGTCGTAGTTTCACCACAGCTGGAGTGCCGGAGGTTAGCCATTACTGGTATAGAGCTATGTTTACATGTGGAGTCCACTGGAGCATGCCACGTGTTTCCTTTTTGGATTCATATGTAATCTGACAGAAATCAGAGGCATAGAACTTTCTCCAAAGGGAAAAGGGGGACATTGACCTATTCAGGTCAACGGGATGGTATACAAAGTGCATACGGATTATACATATAACATTAAACACCAGTGGAGGAGGTGGCTGGAAAAAAATATGTAATTAAATGTACTCCCATCTGGACATTTATATCCACAAGGTAAAGAGCATAATAGAGAGAGACATGCATGCATGATGCATGACCACCTCTCCCATTGTGGCGGCGCAAAGCGGGGACTCCGTTCTTGAGGTATCAGTAGTTCCCGAGGTGGGACCTGCACCAGCAGGTTATTTTTTATTGTCAAACTGCTCGTCCCCTCCCCTGTTGTCAGCGCTCCAAACTGCGCACAAATGCACTTTCTGGACTTCTGAGTTTGTGTATCAAATGGAGACGATCCATCACAGTGAGCTGGGCAGTCCGGAACAATGTATTTCAGTGCAGCTTTGATCGCTGACAGCAGGAGAATCTGCAAATGGCGGGCACACGGCCGGTGCCATCCGCAGCACGGGGAGGACACATTCATGTACATGAGCCCTAATGTGTATGGTGGCCCTGGCAGCAGACGTCAGGGTTGATAAAGATTGGACATGTTGGATCCCAACTGCCCTTTCCTTTTGTTCTTAAGGAAATAAACCGTCATCAGAGGAGTTGTGCAGCAACTTCTTTCCCTTCTTGATACTGAGAATATATGCTTACTCGGCTGAGCTGAGGAGGCAATTGTGTGATTATTATTTTTCCATTTAGCAAGTCCCTTATTCCAAGAATGGTATGATCAAGGAAAACTATCCAGCAAAAGGGGATGCTGTGGAAGTAGACAGCTCGTTGAGGAAAGGGGTCAGAGGAGGATGTTAAGAATAGTTCCAATAAACAGGTGGTGCACAGTCAAGCAAATGAAAGCACAATACGACAGTAGTATCTGAATGCAAAACTCGTTCGGTAGTATGGAAGGGCAATAACAACTTTGAGTGCCATTTCTGTCTAATGGGAACAGAAAATCAAAATTTTGAAGCTCAAAAATTGGATGACTGAGCAGTGGACATACATTGCCTGGTCAGATGAATCCAGATTTCTGTTGCACCATACTGATGGGAGGGTCAGAGTCTGACGCAAGCTGCTGAGGCTGTCAATCCTTCCTGTCAGGTGTGAACAGTTAATGCTGGAGTAATGGTGTGGGGAAAGTTTTCTTGGCACACCCTGGATGCTCTGATACCTGTGGATAGAAGTTTTGACAATAGGGCTTACCTAAGCATTGGCAGACCAAGTTCATCAGTCCATGGCAGCAGTTTACCCTGTGGCAGAAGGACACATTTAGCAAGACAATGCATCATACTACAAGAGACGTGCGTCCATGAAATATTTCCAGGAGCTTGACAGCGAGCTTTCCTTGCTTCCCTGGCTTTTGCCATTCCTAGATCTTAATGTTATAGAGCATATTTGGGATGAGGCTGACCGGGCTGTTCACAACATGTCAGTACCTCTATCTAATTTGTGGCTAAGCTATCCTGTCCGCATGGGAAAATATACCTGCACAGTGATTTCAACACCTAGTGGAATCTATGCCACGAGGAGTAGCTACCGTTCTAAAGGCCAATGGAGGTCCAATGTGTTACTTGATGGGTGCTCTAATAAAGTGTCCAGTGTATATCTAAAATACTCTTCGGTTTCACCTGTACAGACTAATATTTCTACCTGCCCAAAAATCCAGCACAAAAACAGTTAACCTGCTCTTAGGTTCTTGAATAGTGCCCCCACCCCCTCTCTGTGTTGTTGCTCTGAGGGGAAAGGAAAGGTATTTCCTTAAATCCACAGAAGAGAGCCTGGAATGGCTCTTTAATTAAAATCCATTTAAGGACTGATTAGCCGTGTAATTTGCCCTAATACTGACGATTATGGAAATGTTCAACCTGACACAGATTCATAAAAAGCTGCCATTCCTGACTGCAGGACAAGTGGGGCTATCAAGTTCAAGGGTTTGATGGAAACAACAAGGGCGATGGATCTTCGAAGACATACCTGTTCCCTGCATTATTGTCCCTGGGAAAGAAAGTCTTGGACGGTGAAATTGGGTAATTTTTTTTATTCCGGACACACGGGGGCTTTTAACAGTCCATTATTCTACCTGGGTCTGTGCTTTCGGAACAAGTAACGACATAATTGTTCTGCTTTACCCCCGGTGGCATTGGTGAATTGCCATTTTGTAGCTCTGTAGGACAAATATAGCTTAACTGTACCACTGGGCTGGAAGTGGTGAGGGGCAGTAAGGGGAAGTAATATGGTATCGTTAACTGACGAGGCTTTTCTTGCAACGCCGGGCAGGCCTGGTGTCTATTTTTAGATTTTTTTTTTTACAGCAAACCGTCACGTAGGAACAGCGAAAATTTCACATTGACACACGGAAAAACGCGGTTGATTAAAGAGAAGTTGGCAGAGCCTGGATGCTGTGGCAGGTGGGCAAAAGGGGATCCCTTGTAAGGGAGGTCGCCAGCTGCAACTCAAGCACCAAGAGCAGACACAAGGCTGGTGCTGTTGCTGAGCTCTCGCTGTGAATTGTTAGCTTGGATTTAACTATGCGGTAAGGAGAGAATGTGAAGGCTGTTTACAGCTAGTGCAAATAATGTGACAGCTGTTAGATTGTGGGCAGCCCTCGCCACTCTCCTGCGCTTACACAAAGCTCTGATTATGGGAGACACACAAGCGGGACTTACAAGAGCCTGGCAAAAGATCGATGGGGCTAGGATTGTGGATCTGCACAGGCAGAGCAAGACTGAATCAAAGCTCTGTTATCCTACGCTCCCTCCGTGGCAATAAATATGCTGGACTATGACCACAGGTTCAACATGAAGAAAGAAGAAAAGCAAGCAGGTGCCACAGAGGCTGGGCCACAGTAGGCATGCTTAAGACTTCAAACCGAGCCTAAGGGCGCAAGAACACAGCCATATGGTGGTTCAATTAATTACAGAGCTGTAATAGGGCTGCCATAGAAGTAGATATAGAGAGAAATATCCTCCTCTAGATGCATTACGGCCATGCACTACTGTACATGCATGTCTCTGCTGTGTGCCCTTAACTGTATTGTTCAAAGTGGGCCTACCATGGACAGAAGTAGAGTTCTCTAGCCTGTTAAAGATTTCCTGAAGTTTGGCCAGGAGATCTAGTTAGATGTGCTGCATCTGTAATCATCATAGGTGTTCCCTCTAAAGAAAATGCTCAAGCCTTGACCTGCTTGGAAACTTGAGGACTGGAGTTGAGGAACACTGCAGACAGCCTCATGAAACCTGACAGTCTCTAGACTGCCACAGAGGATAAATTCACAGATTGCATAGTTATCAAGGGTATTTTCAGACTAGCGTTATTCTTTTCCGGTATTGAAATCCGGTAAAGGGTCTTAATACCGGAAAAAACACATCAGTTTTGTCCCAATGCATTCTGAATGGAAAGCAATCCGTTCAGTAAGCATCAGGATGTCTTCCATTCCGTCCCTTGTACGGTATTTGACCGGACAAAATGCCACAGCATGCTGCGGGTTTTTTTCTGGCCAAAATCCCAGAACACTACCGCACTTGCCGGATCCATTGAAATGTATAAATGCCGGATGAGGTACCAAGTGTTCCAGAAATTGCCGCATCGCTGGATCCAGTTTTTTGGTCTGCGCCTGCGCAGTTCTTTCTAGCTTTGAAAAAATTAAATACCGGATCCGTTTTTCCGGATAATACCGAAAAGGCAGATCCGGTATTTCAATGCAAAAGTCTACCGGATCCAGAAAAAATATATATCCGTTTGCATACGGATTTCCAGAACTGCCTGTAGGATTCTTCTAACGCTAGCGTGGAATTACCCTAAATTGCGCTATTTTTCAGCTAAATTTGCACTGAAAAAATTAAGGCTGATTTACACTCAACAAGTCAACATGCTCGAACATTGGACACTAAAGGAGCCTTTAGTGTTCTGCCTGAAAATTGTAATTATCAAGACCCAGTTTTCTGGCTTTTGAAAACTTATCAATTAGTTAACAGAGAAGTGACTTGTGACCTACACCATGTTCATGAAACAATATGAGCTGTGTGATGAATACTACAGTGGTGTGTGAAGCAGGCTGTACGGCGGCACTGCTGCTATGTACTACAGAGCTGTAGGCCATCTTATGGCGTTCCATATGGTACCATAATACAGAATTATTCTCCTGATGGGCGATAGGCCTATACATACAGGATTCAGACAGAATTCAACAGCTAAAGCCTGTGTAAAACTGAAGGCCGTCTTAGACTACTTTCACACTTGCGGCAGAGTGATCCGGCAAGCAGTTCTGTGGCTGGAACTGCCTGCCGGATCCGGCAATCTGCATGCAAACGGAAAGCATTTGAAGATGGATTCGGCTACTGATCCGTCTTACAAATGCATTGCATGATCAGATCCATCTCTCCGCTTGTCATGCGGAGAGACGGATCCGTTATATATTTTTTTCACATTTTTACCAGTTATGCGCAGACTGGAAGAACAGATCCGGCATTACGGTATTTTGAATGCCGGATCCGGCACTAATACATTCCAATGGGAAAAAATGCCAGATCCGGCATTCCGGCAAGGGTTCCGGAATTTTAGATGAAGATAATACCGCAGCGTGCTGCAGTATTATCTCCATCCTGAAATGTCAAAAAGACTGAACTGAAGACATCCTGATGCATCCAGAACGGATTTCTCTCCATTCAGAATGCATTAGGATTAGAGATGAGCGAACTTCTATTTTTAGTTCGGCGTCCAAAGTTCAGGTTCGGGTTATCGTAGCATCCCATTATGGATTCCATAATGGCATTTGGAATCCATAAGGGGCTGCTTCATTGAATCCGAACCTTGGACAACCCTAAGGACCTGGGGTGACGTCACCGTCATGGGATCACCTCTTATCCAATCCAGTGCTGAGCCACGCCCCCTGCACTGATCACATGACGGTAACATCACCCCAGGTCCTTAGGGTTGTCCAAGGTTCGGATTCAATGAAGCAGCCCCTTATGGATTCCAAATGCCATTATGGAATCCATAATGGGATGCTACGATAACCCGAACCTGAACTTTGGACACCGAACTAAAAATAGAAGTTCGCTCATCTCTAATTAGGATATAACTGATCAGTTCTTTTCCGGTATAGAGCCGCTAGGACGGAACTCTATGCCGGAAAAGAAAAACGGTAGTGTGAAACTAGCCTTAGTAAGTGTTCCCCATAATTCCTTCCCATCACCCACAATAAAAAAAAAAACAGTCCATGGGAATCTGACCTAGCTGTGCTGACTTTAACGTATCCAACATGTATTTCCTTGTTAGATCATTAGTACTTGTCTGGTCCTAGCCACGTGAGGACGTAACCAGAAGGGTGTATGCGCACAGAGCTTGGATAATCTATCTATCTGTGGTGCGGGTTATGAAATCCGCAGCATGTTAATTGTTTGTGTGGATATTTTCACCCTCTAATACAAAGGGTGAGATTTGGGGTAAATCCAGCAGAACCCACAAGTAACGCAGAAAAATCCTAATAATCTGCATTCATATTTGCAGTAAGTGAGCAACAATTAAAATGACTCATAGCTGCCAAAACACCAATCATTGCATTGCCATAAAACCGGTTTGGAAGGGGTTCTGCATGGCACACGGTCCAGTCCCTGACGGTGGTTCTGTAGAGAGCGTCATGTCAGACTGCTGGGAGCCTATTTATATCTTGCTCCCCAGGGAGAGGTGTGTAACAGCTGAGCTGTCTGCACATAATATATTCGCGTGCCTGTGTGTACGGAAAGTGTAAGAAGACCTGGAGAGAGCCATTCCCTTTCAAACCATCAGCAAAACATCAGGAGACAGGCACACCCATTCAAATGGGAAGCAGGAGCGCACTTAACCCTGTGTGTGCATCCTCTGGCTGCCTACACGCAGGCCATTCTGGGTAGCGTAAGGTGACAATGAAATGCTGGTGTTAACAATTGTTAATGGCAGTTTTGCTGACAATGAAAATAAAATTAGAATGTCACCTAAAAAGTAATACAAAAAATAACATCCATTAAAAATCTTCAGCTCCAGAAATCGTTCTAATGCTTTCAGCTACATGAGACCCATATAAGACTCTTTTCTCATACTAGATAGAGGACCTGTAACTGCTTCTGACATGTCTGTTTTAGGCTACTTTCGCACTAGCGGCAAGGAGCTCCGGCGGGTGAACAGCCTGCGGGATCCGTGCTGCCGCTAGTGCACACGTGGGCTGGAGGTCCGCTCCGGCCCCACTGACTATAATGGGAGCGGGCCGGAGTTCTGGTGGCAGCACGACAAACATGCCGAGAGGCGGCCGGAATAAAACTACGACAAAACAGATTGCCGGAGCTCCTTGCCGCTAGTGTGAAACTAGCCTTAGTATCTATTTGAATGCCCCGTGTAATAACAATTCTGGAGCATCTATTCTTATGGCTCTATGTTGTGCCATTCCTGCTTGAAGTTATGGATGAATTGTTAGCAGTTTGCAATGAGGGTTCAGATGGGTGTTACCAAATGAAGGTGTGTCCCTGCATAGTCTTACACCAGCAGCACTGATTGGATAGAGCATGCACTGGTTTTTGTCCAACCGAAACCCCGTGCTAATGCAGGAAACTGGCAGAATCCCTGCCGGACCCCATTTTAGTCCGGCTAGGATGGATATGGTGAACTCTTGACTAGAACAAGCCGTTTTAATTACACTTCACTGCCTCTACAAAGGTGACGATGTGCAAGTAATTCTGAAGCGAAGCAGCACTCGCACGAGCGCCGCTACCTCTTGAAACAGCTGGTTGACGAGCGTGCTGGGCGTCGGAACCCGCTGCCGATATGATATTGATGACCTATCCTGGCGATGAATCATCAATATCGTAGCACTACACAACCCCCTTAAGGAGATTCAGTGACAACATCTGACTACACAGGGCTAAGAAGACTTGCTGTTGTCACCCAGTGTATTATTGGTTGCTATTCAATGACCCTAGAGGTGACATGGGACTCTCAGCCTTGAGTCACATGCTTAGTCTTCCAGGGCCTATAGTGAGGTCTATCCCATGCCTCCAGGGCATATTTAAACAGAGCGATCTTACTTACAGCCTCATGTGGATGGCTGACTCTGAAAGAACAGTCCATATGGCACTGGAATGGGTTTCTGGTTCCAGCATGGAGCCATTAACATCAGTGATCACCTACATGGTCTGTTACATTTCTGTTTGTCTTATCTAAAGTCCCACGTGAACCAGTGATTCTTCTGGGGTTCATGCTTTGGCCTGCGTTGGCTATGAAGTCTCTAAAGCGCAGCTCACGACAAGGACTGCGTTGTCAATGTGGAGAAATGGATGCCAGCTGATTGGAGGTAAGGTGCAACACACGAGCATGACAAGATAGACTTTTCCTATTGGGACATGAATGTCTTGTTTACATGAAACAGCGCGATCCGTGTCACAAGACATTAGATTGATTTTGTTACATTCCACCATTTTCACTGGGATCTGCTGTCAGTCTAATGACTCTCAGTGCTGTCAGACATCTTCAGGCGTCCGTTCTCAGTGGGAAGAAAATAGATCGGCTGAGAGGCATTGTTTCCAGCCCATTTCTATTGTTTTCTCTGGAGATGCGTGGCACTGGAGGTATCTGAAGTTGTCAGCGTTGTCAGCCAGGGATCTTTTGCTGACAATTAATGGACATGTGTGATCTGCTGTGCTCTTGTACTTTGATGTGTGGTCAATGTGGGTTCACAATTTGCGATCAGTGTGGGATGAAGTAAATGAGGTCAGATGCGGAGTACATAATAACAAGTATCTGTATATTGAGTCAATGTAAAATATCACACTCTGTTCTGTTTTCTATTTCTTTTCTGTTTCCTTTATATATATTCCGGGGATCTATGCTGTGTCACCTCCTGTAGTCATTTTACAATCCATTGCAGTCACATTTAGACTATAATTGTGAAGTATTTTCAGATGGCAACAGTAGAGTTAAACACGCAATCCATTTTTTTTAAAGCCTCTCTTTAATCCTCCCACTGAACAGATCTCGGAATAGCTAATCTATGTGCGCTCCCGCCGGAAGCCTCTGGGTTATAACTTTCCTTCCTTGCCTTTGAGCTTTCTTTTCAGCTTGATTCATTTCACATTGCCTGTATGATTTCGAATCACAGGTGCCTTTTTTTTTTTTTTTTTTTTTCAGGACCCTTAAATTATTTTGTTTCATTGTGGTCATATTTGTGTTCGTGTACTGCTAATTGCACATACTGAGAACCCAGGGTCCTGTAGACCAAACTGAAATAGCTTTTAATTGGTCTTTTAGCAGTTGGCAGCAGTTGGTATACTGTAATTGCTAGTGGCAAGGCTCTCTATTAATGCTGACCAAATACTGTAGCACTCGTGGCTTAGACCGAAAATTACATCGCTGGGTGTACGTGGAGGAATATAAATTCTCACCCTAAAATATTACCCTTTTTTTCTACCATGACATTATGCTCTGGACTGGTTCACCAGGGGATCTTCTGGAGGCCTTAGCTCCGACACAGCAATGAGCTCCTTATACTACAGGGTCTAACAGAGGATAATTTGGAACCGATAACTACCAGAAACTTATAGGTGATAAGTCCTGAATATACAGTAATAACAAAAATAACTAAGGCTACTTTCACATCTGAATTTTTGCTGGATCCGTCATGGATCAGCAAAAACACTTCAGTCATGATAATACAACAGTCTGCACCCGTTATGAACAGATCCAGTTGTATAATCTCTAAAATAGCCATGACGGATCCGTCTCTAATACTATTGTAAGTCAATGGGTGACTGATCCGTTTTCTTTTGTGTCAGAGAAAACGGATCTGTTCCCATTAACTTACATTGTGTGTCATGATGGATCCGTCTTGCTCCGCATCCCAGGACGCACTCAAAAAAGCTGCTTGCAGCACTTTTGTGTGCATCATGGGAACGCAATCAAACAGAACAGAATGTTTTCCGGAGCACTCCATTCCCTTCACTTCAGTTTTGTCCCCACTGACAATGAACGGGGACAAAAATGAAGCGTTTTCATCCGCTATTGAGATCCTATGACGGAACTCAATAGCGGAAAGGGAAAGCACAGGTGTGAAAGTAGCCTTAAAGGTGAATGTGCGTATGTCCTGAGAGGTGGGCCCTCAGAATCATTTCTTGTGGTGGGCCCAAATGCTGGATGAGTCCCTTGAAGAACAGACCTTGACCCTATACAACATTTTTGAAGTGGCTTTAGGCAGGGTCACCGTTTATATTAGTGAATTGCATTATCTATTATCCATTCTCTTATATTCTTCTTTTTTCTTTTCCGCACATAGTAAATGGAACAATCAGGCCTAGTCTTGAGCCAATCGAACTTTGATTTTAATAGTGTCACCGTACAGCATTACAATGTATGGGCTTTAAAAACATTTTAAAATAGGAGTCTGAAGTCGGATTTGGTACTGGCTGGTACCCCGGTACCAAATCCAACTTTGGGTTTCTAATTAAAAATGTTTTTAAAAACACAGATAAGAATACCGAATTAATTCACCGACGTCTCATGCGACTTCAGACAATACGTATTTTGCCTACACGCAGCTCATACATTTTAATGATGTACTGAGACAGCATTAAACTCGAGGTTCTTGAACGAATCGACTTTGGATCTATAATCCAAAGCTCGATTTGCTCAAGACTAATCCGGAGTCATCCGGGTGATAGAAGAGAGAGGCTGAAGGAGATATCAGCTCCTGTTGACGGCGTCTGTATACTGTCAGCAGGGAGAGTAGTCTGTCACCATCAGCATAATGCAGCCAGCCCTCCGCATTGGCAGCTGCTAAACGAGCTAGGGAGAGCGGCTCTGGAGCCTTTGATGTTCCATATTACGTGAAGGAGGTGATTGGAGTCAAAGCTGAATCTAAGGGGATTGTTTGGTCATATGTTATTACCTATAAAGACTTTATGGAAGATTAACTTTCGTAGGCTGTGTTTACATCTCATTGTTCCTATATGTTTAACTTTCCAGGCGCCTTTGATTGCCAGAGAAGGGCAAAAAGAGTGCCCTTCAGGCCTATCAGCGTACCTCAAAATAAAAAGGGTATGGAACAGTGTAGTAGACTACACTACTCCATCCTGCAGAGTTTAGTTAAAAATGTATATGTTTGACGGGTACGTAATAGCCTATGGGTGGTAGAAGCCACGACATGGCATCCGCCATAGGCCTCAGAGAAGCTCCTGTGATGTATATGAACATTTAAGTCACTGGAACGGCTCCTGTCAGTCCTGGGGATTGGCTGCATTGATATTCAGCAAGCTCGGATCGAGTAATTAGCATCTCAGTAATAAGAGGCCCGCTGAGATCTCTCCCACTCGGAGTGCAGTACCAACAGCCAGCACGGTATACTTTATTTAAAAAAACAGGAGCCTATGGGTGATGTATCCCACCATAAGCCTGTACAGTGAGGTACGTCATAGCCTACCATTGGGGGACCCCCGACGTGTACCTCCAAACGTGGTGTGAACAGAGCCTTATCCTTGTATGATGTAGAAGCCATGCTGTGTTCTCTAAGCCAATCAGATGTCTCCCTTCTAACACACCCCCTCACAGCATAAACTGAGGGAGCGATGCTGCAGCTCCATCCCCTTCCTCCAACTTTTAGGTTACTTTTACACTAGCGTTATTCTTTTCCGGCATAGAGTTCCGTCGTCAGGGCTCTATGCCGGAAAAAAACTGATCAGTATTATCCCAATGCATTCTGAATGGAGAGAAATCCATTCAGGATCCATCAGGATGCATCAGTTCAGTCACTGTCAGTAGTTTTGGACGGAGGAAATACTGCAGCATGCTGCGGTTTTATCTCCGTGCAAAATGTCGGAACACATGCCGGATCCGGCATTAATTCCTATTGACTTGCATTAGTGCCGGATCTGGCATTAAAAATACTGCAACAACGGCATTCCGTTCTGCACATGCGCACACCTCTAAAAATGTGAAAAAAACACATGCCGGATCCGTTTTGCCAGATGACACCGGAAAACGGATCCAGCATTGCATAAAAATAGCCTGATCAGTCAGAAAGGTGACTTGCGTTTACATACAGTTTGCCGGTGACGGAACTGCCTTCCGGAATCCTTTGCTGCAAGTGTTAAAGTACCCTTAGCGAGTGCAAAATAATTATAATAATGGATGGTCCCTAAATGAATACTTCTAGCAGGATTAATTATAATAAAACAGCGTCATAGGCTCATTGAAATCCAAATTGCCAACAAGACATCCCTCTGGGACCCAAAGATAGTGGCTACAATAGAATCAGCTGGGGCATATGAAATAGTATTGACTATATCTACTTGTATGACAGAGACCTTGCTGCCAGACTAAGGACTAATGTCACGTTTGATAAGGTAGCTTCATGACATTATGGGTCCAGCAGTCTCTTCCCAAGCTGAAGATTTGTAGATGAAACCAGCTATAGCTATCATACTGTATATTAGAGTCTAAAACCTGTAAAGATAACTCAGGCTCCAAGTATCAATGCGATTATAGCCTGGGATCCATGGGGGTGGCATCCAATCAGAGGACGCTCATTCTTGGACCCTCCATTTGACTACCATGGTCATACATAATAAATCTGCTTTCTCCAGCCTTAAACATTTCCATCACAGTTGCTTAGACAGGGACAGACGGAGATGTTTGGGATGCACAGAGGGAAGATTTATAAAGGCTGAAGGATGTGTGTTATTCCGCGATGCATCTTCAGTGTCTCTTAAAGCAATGGTGTGTTTCATGAGCCTGGGAGAGCGAAATAAAACAATGAATTTGCTGTTCGAGGAAAAATATAGTTAGCTGGAAGGTGCAATTCTATGTGGGCCTGTGTGAGTGGGGAATTGAGGGGGAAGAGAATGTAAATGAAGAGGAAACTGATTATTTTAGAAATGCGTATTAGTCACTTGTTCTCCAGCTCCAAGGCAGACCTCATTTGTACATCTGCCAGCTTCTTTGCATCTGTTCTGCTCTGCTACTGCGCTTGGTAACCTCGCCATACGTGCACTTGCACACGTGTATATGTCTATGGTGTATACAGATATATATGTAGTGAATAATTCGGTTAAAGGGGCCTACAGAACAAGAGGTTTTATCGTTATGCCGCGTTTCAGAATTAATCTAAAAGCAGAAATCCACCCTGTACCGTCCCTCACGCTATACTACCGTCTTGTATCTTGGTGCTTCCCCGACAGATGCTCATGAAGTCCTAACAACACCATAAGCTAAAAATAACCAAGCGGCATATAGGAATCATATCTAAATACATTTCTTACATGTGTTTTTGCAAAATTAATTGACATACCTAAAACGCAATCTGTTTCCTTTCCAAGATGTTTGCTGGCTTACTTTCCTGGAAATGCCCTTAAAGGGAACCTGTCACCAACTTTATGCTGATCTCACTGAGGGCAGCATAAATTAGTGACAGAAATGCTGATCTCAGCGGTGTGTCACTCATGAGCTAAAAGTAAGTGGTTGCTGAAAACCAGCATCATAATCATTGCAGCCCAGGCCTTGAAAAGAGTCAAATCTACCTGAGAAGAGTCCTGGTTATCCATACCATCTCCTGCTATCTCCTGCTCTCCCGCCCATCTGCTGATGGTTGGCAGTTCTCTCCTAGACAGAAAGGGAGAAAACTAGGTAGAAGCCTGTCAGTCATCAGCAGGTGGGCAGGAGAGCAGGAATTCATGAATAACCAGGACTCTTCTCAGGTGGCCGTGACTCTTCTCCAGGCCCAGTCTGCAATAATTGTGATGTTGGTTCTCGGCAACCACTTACTTATAACTTATAAATGACAGACCGCTGAAATCAACTCACCTGTCTCTGCTTTATACTGCTGTTAGTATGGGCAGCAGAAAGTTGATGACAGGTTCCCTTTAAATCTCTTAGGGATGAAGGGCACGCACCAGCCATTCTGCATCAGTCATGATTGAAGAATTTCTACAATTAAATTGTGTATGTGTGCCGTTTAACAAAGGACTCGAAAGAAGGGAAGCGATGGGTGCGCTTGTCACATCTACTGATGGCTTAAAAATACCCGGCAGATCATTTTGTATGGAAATATATTAAAGTGATGCTGAACCAAGGGAGACCATGAGTGGGGAAATCAGATTCTAGGTCTCTGATTCCGCTGCTTTTTAACTAAAGGGAAAATCCTTTGCAGTGGCATCTGATGCCTATTTGTCGAGAAATATATGGATGTAGCAGCTGGCCATAAACATAAAATAGCTATAGGCCAAAAGCTATCTCCTCTGATCTCCCCACAGACGTGCACTCGGCAGTGTATGCATGTTTATTCACTAGGGTACAGGCAGACAAGCCACTGCCAGACACCATTGACAGCTGCTTATTTGCCACCACAGCAAAGGATCGGGCAAACTGAAAATCAACACACATAATCCTCATTTACCAGTCAGAAGGCCCCCATACATGTTCAATTCTTGGTGCACGCCATCAACATAAATCTAACGTGTATGGGTAGCTTAAAGGGGTTGTCTCACTTCAGCACATGGCTTTTATCATGTAGAGAAGGCTAATACAAGGCCCTTACTAATGTATTGTGATTGTCCACAATGCCTCTTTTGTTGCCTGGATTCATTTTTCCATCACATTATATAGTGCTCGTTTTCAGGGGTTACGACCACCCTGCGATCCCGCAGCGGTGGCCGTGCTTGCACACTACATGGAAAAGCACTAGCCTTTCTGGGGACCGGAACTGTGGGAGTGTGCATAGGCACGCGTGCACAGCATCTTCCATCCTGGCCACCTAGTATCTGAACTGCGGTGGTTGTAACCCCTGGAAATAAGCAGTGTACAATGTAATCGAAAAATTAATGAAGCCAGCAAAGGAAGCAATCTGGATAATAACAATACATTAGTAAGTGACTTGTATTAACTTTGTCTACATGTTAGCTGCCATTTGCTGAGGTGAGACGAATCCTTTTACAATACATCAATCTGCATACTCTGTATGGAACACAAGTACTCGGACACACATAGAAGCACGTTGCAGTTGTGAAGAAGATTACTGCATGGACAGCTCTTACAATGTGACATGTATGGGCTGTATTACACCTGCAGATCAGCATATCAATTGCCGGAAAGGAAGTGTTCCTTCCTGGCAATAGCCTGCTCCTCCTGTTCCTCAATGAAGGAGACCACTGCTATTACATGCAGCGATCTCCTCCTCAGTATGGGAAGGAGTGATCGCTAATCCCATCGCTCACCCCATACAGAATAATTTTTTGCCGGCAGCAGACCATGATTAGATAGCACAATCTGCCGCTGACAAACAATGATTTTTTAGCATGCGTTTGCTCGTTCATCGGGTAATCGGTGGTACTTTTACATAGGCAGATCATTGCTAAAGAGCTTTCCTATGAACGCTTGTTAGCGATGATCTGGTTGACCCTCTGCAGGTCCAAAGCCTGTATTATACAAGCCAATTGAGCAAGCGATTGTCGGGAGGGAAGCATTCCCTCCCAGGAAATCGCTTGCTAGCTAGCGCAGGAGACCTCTGCTATTACATGCAGCGATTTCCTCCGCAACATGGGGATGAGAGATCGCTATGCCATCACCTGTCCCCATGCTGTCTAATGGTTTGCCGGCGGCAGATCATGGTGTCTAATTGCAATCTACCATCGGCAAAGAATGATTTTTTTTGTAACCTGTAAAAAGATTTGGAAGTTCATCGGGCAGTCGGCGGCAGGAATACACTGCAAGATGAACCTAATGAGCGTTCAAACAAACGCTCGTTATCAATCATCTGCAGATGTAATACACCCTTAATACAGCTCTGTCATGATAGTATCTTGCTTGGCAGATAACAACAATGGGGGCATTTATCAAGCTGAAATATGCTTAAGTTAGGCGTATTTCAGGCGTATAACTGTTGCGCTGCAATCTGCGACTTCTCCCAGCTCGCACCAGGTCTAAAAAAGTGGGCAGGGAAGGGGACGGGCCGGTAGGCCCGTGTCATTTACCATTTTCTACACCTGTTTCAGGCGTAGAAAAGGTCTAAATGTAAGACAGCTAGGAAGCGGTCTTATATTTAGAAGCGGCGCTGGAAGAGGCTGGTGTCTCTTCATAACTTCGGTGATCCACCACCAGCGATGGGGCTTTATTAGGACCGACATCTAAAACGCCGGTCTTAATAAATGTGCCCCAATGTGTCATACAGTCATTACTGATACAAACTGAAATTCATTGGTCCCTGTGAGTCGTCCAGGAGCTGAGGAAGCATTGCAGCCCCATAACAGTCTCCTCTGCTGGAATGAGATCTTCATGTTTGCACTCAGTGAGGGTCATTTACGATCATTTTAGTCCCATTTTCTGGTGTAAATATGTTGCACAGCCCCCGTTTTGTGACTTTTTGAATCCCTGTGCAACAATGTTTTGTTGCACGCGTGTTTTTCTCCACATAGGAGTGTAGAGGGTGTGCCAGGGGCACAAATTTACCAACATTTATGCCTTGAAATTCAACATTCGTAAATGTTGCCGAAAAACTATTCCAGTCAGGGACTGGTCTAGTTTTTCCACCAGGTGCAATGATGCTGAAGGCGCACATGATTTATGACGAGGCGCACATCTTGTCATAAATAAGGCTCATCTTCCACCAGCAAACCCGGCACAAAAAGGGAAAGAAGACCGTAAAAAGTTGCTCTTTGTAAATGTTTGATCTGGGCTGTCCACAGAACAAGATTCCAGTCGTGCTAAAACAAACTTTCGTCAGACAGCAGTGTAGTGGTTCTCTCGGTTGACAATCTCTAGTGAATTCTATTTTTTTAAGTATTCTTGTTATGGCAGACTCAGGAACATAGACATTATCAAGAAAATGAGATCCTGGCACTCTTTTCAATGAGCTGAACGTATCTTCCCTCCTGGTCATTACCCTATATAAATAACCCCAATGATCACCTGACAACAGCAAATGCTCCTTTGTCCCTGCTTACATCTTTTATCTTGAAATAAAAGCGTATGAACAGGGGAGATGAACAATGAGAGGATTGAACGAATGATCGTAAAAAAGGATTGTTCACTCAAACCCCTTCTGATAATTGCCAGGCTAAAATGAAAGTACAACATGCGTTGTTTGACTTCCTATATCATCAGTCAACACTCATTGATCTGCCTGTGTAAAACGAGCCTCAGCTCAAGCCCTAGTTTGAGGATCCTGTTGCTATCTTTGTAGGACCCCCAGTACAAGGGAGAGGAGGAGCACTATGGTGCATATACAGTATTCTGTTTACGTACTCTGCCAATGCGTTTGGATTGAGGACAACACATTGAGAAATCCTATAAATCCTCAGTCTTATAGGGTTGTCTCATGTAGGCATCCCCTTCCATAGGCTCTATAAAGGCATATGAATGTCAAAGCAGCGAATCCAATGCTCAGGACCACTCATCTGTGAGCCAAAGCAGCTGCCACTGTTTGATCTAGCCACCCATGTATTACATCTGATTGGCTGCCATTTAATTACTACACTTCAGCGGCTACAGAAGGGCACAGTTTCCGTTTGCAAAATCAGTTGTTTGCAGGGGGTCCCGGCAGCTGGATCCATGGTAATCAGCCAGTTGCTGCAGCAGCTCCAACCTGAAAAGATCTGTCTGTAAGACAACCTTAAGAGCTTAGAGGCGTTCTCCAGGACCTCAGGAAATGGCTGACCCCGGTGGGTTTCATACCTACTTGATCCTTGCTGCTGGGTTCTGGCTTCATTGCTTCCCAGCCCATCCTTTTGGCGGGCGCCATGTGACCGCTACAGGCATTTACCGGTTGCTGCGGTGAACTGTCACCCATGCGGCACGCCACATTGGTCATTGGTTCAGCCACTCTTCGAGGTCTCTCTTTTTCAGTCTTGGATAACCATTTAAGTAACTGTTCTTTTAAGCTTTTTTAGGTTGGGTTCACACTGTGTTTAGCCCTCACTAGTCTCTCCGGCAGTGTAAAATGTTTAAATAGAGGGGAATCTACTAGCCATTAATTTCCAACTTTTGTGACAGATACAATAGAGTAGTCTATCCAGAAAGCCCACTGGGGCGGCCAAATGCAATGTGAACTCAGCCATGATTACACTAAGCTGCCCATAGACATACCGGTTTTTTAAAATGTAATGCAAACAATCATGTTAAATGGCCAACAGCAGATTTCACTCTGCTGACAATATCATTGAGCACAAAGGCAAATGATCGGCTGAAGGCGGACCATAAATATGCAGTTTTGGCCAACAATGGACAACATTTTCCGTCATTTCGAACAGTCCTTCATGCCAGTTTTTGAACGACAGTCAGATGAAATAGTCCATTCCAGCCAACTTGCATGGTTGCCAATGTTGGTCAACTTGCATGGTTTCCAATGTTGGTCAACTTGCATGTATGGTCAACACAATGCAGGCTACCATATTTTATCACGCGTTCACACCAGAATTCTGGCTTCAAAAAGTTATAAAATAGGGCTTTTGCGGCTTTTGGCATTTTTACACTACTTACTCCAGTTTTGTAACGTAGGCCGAAAAGTGGGTGTGGTGAGCTATCTTAATGAGTTTAACTCCAGATTTATCATTGAGACTTTTTTTTTTTTGTAAGTCGCAATCTCACTCCACTAGGAGGGGGGAGTAGGAGAACTGGAGTATCTTCTCTAGACAAAAGTGTCAGGTTTAAGGATGAAACAAATGTATCAAACAGAATGCAACATTTGATAAATGTGGCAGAAGGTGAGACAATGCAGACTCAAGCAAAACTGACTTTAAATATTCCTCTCATGATAAATCCAGCCCCCCAGAACCCACGATATCTGTATAGATTTTTTCCTCAAGAATGAAGCCCACAGCATTACATTTTTATAGTATAAAGAAAAAAAATGCAGTGAGATATCTAGGAGTTTCTGTTCTCTAAGTTTGACACTTTTGGTCTTGATGAGTATTTGTACTGCAAAAATTGTTGCCTTCTCATTCCATTGATCTTCTCTGTCCTGGAGTCAAACCTCTGGCTGAATAAATAACAATGGTTCATTCAGGAATGGAATTGATTTTAGGTTAGCGAATTACCAATTCAGAGGTTTAATCCATGGGAGCGCTCTCCCATTTTAAGTCTTTTCCCTGGGGGTGTATGCTGAATTGCCTAGAACAACCTTGGCAGAAGAAACGAGCCCAGAGCACACAGCGGGTGCATTCTGCTTCATTCCAGCAGTTAATAGAGCTGTAACATCATTAGGACATGATGTCACAGCAGCTTGTCATTGATTCCATGGCCGTGCGTCGCCTTTCTGGTGTCACACATCATCACATTAAAAAAGCTTGGGAAATTGTGGTTGCTGAAGGTCAAAGATAGCCAGACCCTAACAATATATCACTCCTGGGCAAAAAGACACCAAATGAATAGGAATACCCTAATTTACAACTTCGTCTCCATGCAGCCAAAAACAGCTTATGTATTTTCCACTGCAAATAAAAGCTAGTAATGAACCCGACCTTCTGGATGAGACCGTCCACTCCGTTTCTGTTTCTTTGCTTTCATATACAATATACAGTTGCTCGCGCTGCTTTTGACCAGAGGCATTGTTTCCTGAATGAGTCATTCATTGACTGTTTTATTATTGAGCACACAGGTCAATATCATGGCTTTTCTAGTATTTCTGGGCAATTTTTGCTCTTTTTAGGAAGCAGTTCAGATCGAGACATTTTTGAAGGATCTTTTTGTTTATGCCAGCCTGATGGGGAATAAAGCCAGGTTTTGATTTTTCCTGTCCCACTCATCTCTCTATCTAGAGGGATGGATCACCATCAAAACATATTGGGGGAGGTATATCAAGAGCAGTGTTTGTAATACTAGTCTTACACAGTAACATAGTTTATAAGGCTGAAAAAAAGACATCCGTCCATCCAGTTCAGCCTGTTATTCTGCACGTTGATCCAGAGGAAGGAAAAAAAAAAAGCCCTGTGAGATACAAGCCAATTTTTCTCACTTTAGGGGAAAAAAAAATTCCTTCCCGACTCCAATCAGGCAATCAGAATAACTCCCTGGATCAACGACCCCTCTCTAGTAGCTGTAGCCTGTAATATTATTACACTCCAGAAATACATCCAGTCCCCTCTTGAATTCCTTTATTGTACTTACCATCACCACCTCCTCAGGCAGAGAGCTCCATAGTCTCACTGCTCTTACAGTGAAGAATCCTTTTCTATGTTTGTGTACAAACCTTCTTTCCTCCAGACGCAGAGGATGTCCCCTCGTCACAGTCACAGTCCTGGGGATAAATAGATGATGGGAGAGATCTCTGTACTGACCCCTGATATATTTATACATAGTTATTAGATCTCCCTCAGTCGTCTTTTTTTCTAAAGTGAATAACCCTAATTTTGATAACCTTTCAGGGTACTGTAGTTGCCCCATTCCAGTTATTACTTTAGTTGCCCTCCTCTGAACCCTCTCCAGCTCTGCTATGTCTGTCTTGTTCACAGGAGCCCAGAACTGTACACTGTACTCCATGTGTGGTCTGACTAGTGATGTGTAATGTGGTAGGACTATGTTCTCATCACTGGCATCTATGCCCCTTTTGAGGCAACCCATTATCTTATCGGCCACGGCCTTGATGTAGTTTGCGATGGCATGAGATGTGCCAAAATTATTAAACTGTGACTATACTTACAAAAATCCTCAATAAAAAATGTATTGAAATAAAAAAAAAAGAGGTGCACTCCAGTTGCTGGGTTGGTGTACAAAACCTGGAGTAGCATTTCCAGACAAAAAGATGCTCCAGATTTAACATGTGAAATTTGATAAATTTGGCGCAAGGAACACAACACAGACAAAAGCAAAATTGACTTCAAGTATTACCATCATGATAAATCCCCCACATGGTTCTTCGCAGGAGCTGTAGACACAAAAACTATAGTAGATTTTTATTTAAGACTTGTTATATTTTTCATGTTAAGGGGTGGTGAGTGCGATTCTGGCAAAACCGCTTTCAAATAGTGTTTTTGCATTGGCATTACCACAACTGGAATTTTCCCAATGAAATACTATAAAGCGCTAGCAACACGCGCAGTATTTGCATGTGGTTGTGCTGTGGTTCAGGTACATCGTGTGCTTATACCTTGATAGGGGACAGGCCGGTCAATGGGTATTTCGGGTTTAGGTAACATCACTTTTGGCCTGTACTGCGCTGTACCTAAAGAAAGAATTCAACACACCTGCTCCGTGCTGCTTGGTTCCAGTGCATGCCCACATCTGGACAGAGTCACGTATGACGCTGCAGCCAATCCCTGGCCTCAGTGGTGGAGTGTCCCCAAGCGGCATGTCACTGTTTGGTTCTGTGACACTTGGCCCTGTTTAGATAAGTACATCTTGGACTAGAAGCATCACTAAGGCTGGGAACACACCTAGGCGTTTCTGAATTGCGCGTATGACGCGCGTTTTACGCGCGTTTTTGGATGCACGTTTTTATAACTAAGAAACGCGCGTCATACGCGCGATTCAGTGATTCTCCCCTATGGCATCATTGTCCATAGGCGCTTTAAAACGCCCCAAAGAAGCTCATGTACTTGTTTGGGCGTGGGGCGTTTTACAGCGCGTTCAAACGCGCTGTACAACGCCCAAATGTGAACCATGCCCATAGGGAAGCATGGCTTTTCACATGTTGTGCGTTTTACAGCGCGTTTGAACGCGCTGTAAAACGCTTAGGTGTGTACCTAGGGTAAGAGGAGCATCTGTGCTGGAACTGAGCATCGGGGAACAGATACGTTGATTTCTTTCTTTAGTTGCTGCGCAGTACCGCCCAAAACTAAAATGATGCCTAAACAGGAATAACCATTTATGGGCCTTTTACACAGGGTGATTATCATATAAAAACACATTATATCGTGCAAGAATTCCCAATCAGCGACAATTCACTTAGTCGTCATTGATCGAATTTTTATGACGACCTAAATAATTGTGCGTCTGTGTTATATCACCTCCCGACAATCGCTTGCTCATTAGTGAAGGATCCCACTGTATTTACATGCAGTGATCACCTCCACAGTATGGGGAGGAGTGATCTCTAACGCCATCACTGTCTCCATACAAAATCATTGTTTGCTGCCAGCAGCAGAGACTGTAGACGGAACGATCTGCTGCCAACAAACGATAATTTAGGTGACCGCACAAACGATCTATTAATCGGCAGCACCTTTACACAGGCAGTTTATCGCTAAGGAGCGTCCATACAAATGCAATAATCTGCCCAAATATCTGACAGTTTAAAGAGGCCCTAACACTCATCCTTCATAACAAAGGATCCTTTCATATGGGCACATTTCAGCCCATAATCAGCGCAATTTGAGATATAGCAAGTTGATGGGTGCTTACGGACTGGTACAGGAGTAGACAATTGTCCAAACAAACGGCCACATGGATGATCGTTTACTACTTATGATTAGGGATGAGAGAACCCGTAGAAGTTCAGGTTTGCCCGAACTTTAGGTCAAAGTGCAGGTTCGGGACCCAAACTTGACCCCGAACCCTATTAAAGTCAATGTGGACCCGAACTTCACTTTATTATTTTCCGTTATAACGTGGTTATGTTGGAAAATAATAGCATTCTTAAGACAGAATGCAAAACAGTATGGCCATTTAGGCTCTCCCACGTGACGTCATCACGCAAGATCGCAGGTCCTTTGGCAGGTCCTGTTCAGTGAAGATAGAAGAAGCTGATCAAGTGGATGAGGTGAGTTTTTTTTTTTTAACCCCTAAATGGTGATATTGCATTAAGAATGCTTTTATCTTCCGATATAACCATATATATAACCATAACGGAAAATAATAAAATCACCCCAACACCGAACCTGGACTTCAGTGCCCGAACTCACTAAGTTCTGTACGAACCCGGACTTTACAGTTTGGGTTTGCTCATCCCTACTTATGGTCATTACTCTAGCCATTCAATTGTATTATTGTTGGGAGCTTATGCCCTGTTTAAATGGGGGATGTGCTGCTAATAAAGGGTAGTTTTATGTGCACCTAGAGGATGTAATCAGCTGACAAACAACTATTTACACTGGGCGATGTTCTAGAATGAGCAGTCTAATTTGCAATTGTGCACCCAATCATCTTTCTGTGTATGGGTGCCTTCACACGCAGGAAAAAAATTCTGCAACTGAAAAACAGTTCCATTCATTTGAATGGGGCAGCAATTGCATGAATTTCTGCAAGCCCCCTTAGGCCCTATTCACACATCCTATTCACACGGATCCGCAACACACCTTGCCACCAGCCCTATAGAGATGCCTATACTTGTCCGCAATTGCAGGTAAGAATAGAACACGCTCTATATTATTGCGGAGCCGCCGGCCGGAAGATCGGCGGTGCGCTCCGCAAATGCGGATGCGGAGAGCACAGTGTGTGCTCTCCGCATCCATCACGTCCCCATTCAAAACTAATGGGTCCGCACCCGTTCCACAGATTTGCGGAAAGGGTGCGGACGAACATTGCGGACGTGTGAATAGGGCCTTAAGGTGAATAGAACTGATTTTCAGTCACAGTTTTCTGCCACAAAATCTGCAGCGTACGAAGACACCCTAAAATGCCCTTTAAGCTGGTCTATCAGATTGTAAAGAAGAAAAAAAGTATCAGACATGTTGGATAGTTTTCCAGTGCAGATGGTCATTATTGTTGGAGCGTGGCTTCCAATGTTTAAATATGGAGATAATTTCCTATGTGGGTATTGCAGGTGTTCGTATCATAGCTACTGACAGTCGGCAAAATGATTTTGATCCCAGAGAAATTTCTTTTATGGATGTGTGAAGACAAATGCTCTGTGGGGTGGTTATAAATGTTTGGAGCAATGCTGGGGTTACAAGGTGCTCTTGGCCACGACACCTGTCCCATGAACAAAGATCGCAGTGTTGCGTCGCAGCCATTGAAGTGAATGGAGTCTCAGCGCCACTTGCAGGTTGCTGCGATCGCGCCCCCAGAATCACAAGAAGTCCTGCAGTATTGTTGTTGTTTTTTTTTTATGATTCCGGGGTTGTGGCAATTTGTTTGTCGCTCTGCTACACAGCGATCTTCGGTCGTGCGATGGTGGTTGCCATCAGCCTAATGCCTTACCAGGTCCCTGCAGCTTGCATGCTGACATTTTCTGGTCCCTGGCAGGTCTGTGTTTAACCTGCTTCAGCAGTGACTTGTCCCCACGACATGACCACTGCAGCCACTCACCGGCCACAGTGGCGACCTCATTTGTGTGCGGCAAATCCGCAGCTTAATGCAGTACCAGCAAAGTGATGAGATTTTAAGACATCCATCCACACATTGTGAAAAAAAAACGACACCATAAATTGACCTGCAATCCACAACGTGTCAGTTTATGCTTCGGCTATCCACCACACAGTTCATCCTTTGCAATGAACAGTAATTGAATAAAAACCATCTCCTGTTGACTTGAGAGTATCTGAAGTGTGTGGAAGTCTTCTCAACAGATGGATATTTCATTGTTACCTCTGAAAGCCAAGGTGCCCATATGCACTTAACCTGCTGTGTACTGGGACTGAGGTTATCCCGGGTACACACCTGCTTGGACACTGCCAGTATAGATGCCGTAAATCTCCTGATGACTTGTCCTAAGCTCAGGTTTGCTCAGAAGATGCCCATGCATGCAAAACTATTTCATTAGTATAATTATGGTATGTCTGCTATCTGCTAGAGTGTAAGTATGGCCATAGAAATGTTAAAACGCACACCCAGGGGGGCACGAAAATTAGGTGAATCTATGGCAGAATATGTGCCTGCCACAGAAAAACTATGCCAGCAACTGTTTCCAGGCATAAAATTGGTTAATTTCCTGGGGCATGGCCCTTGACACACCCCCTCTCCGCTCCCATCCTGCCCAACTATTAAAAACCAGCTGTGCAACTAAATATTGTCGCATGGCCATTAAAAAAACAGACTTGTGGCTTTTTAATCTACTAAAATTGTCGAAAATCCCTTACCCTGGGTTCACACCTGAGCGTTTTACAGTGTACCCCAATGTAATATCAGAGGAAGAACATCTTAAAGGGGTTAAAACAAACAAAAAATAAATGTCTAGAACAGTGATGGTGAACCTTTTAGAGACCGAGTGCCCAAACTGCAACCCAAAACCGACGTATTTATTGCAAAGTGCCAAAACGGCAATTTAATCTAAATATTACAGTCCAGATATAGTGTATCTTCCATGTACTTTATCATATAGCTATAATAGCCTGCCTACATTCAGTGCGCTGCCTGTGCTGTTCATAGTCCGCCTGCGCTGATGAATAAAAGGCATATTGGTACACGATGGGTGCCCACAGAGAGGGCCTTGAGTGCCGCCTCTAGAACCTTTGCCATAGGTTTGCCACCACTGGTCTAGAACAATGTAAAATAATAAAATGAGTCATACTCACCTTGCAGATCCCTCACCACTCCCGTTTCGGCCGTGTTTCCGGCTGGTCTCTGCTTTCTAGTCCCCTCTTGGTTGACACATAGGAAATTACTACTCTGTCACTCCCTGGGCAGCGACTGCCTAAGGCCCCTTGCTGACAAGTGTGAGCGGATTAGGTCCGGATGCGTTGCGGATGCGTTCAGTGAAAACTGCGTGATTTCGCTAGCAAGTCCATTCAGTTTTGCCTGCGATTGCGTTCAGTTGTTCAGTTTTTATCGCGCGGGTGCAATGCGATTGAATGCTTTTTGCACACGCGTGATAAAAAAAAAACATAATTTTTACAAACAACATCTCTTAGCAACCATCTGTAAAAACCGCATCAGATCCGCACTTGCTTGCGGATGCGATGCGATTTTCACGCAGCCCTATTCACTTCTATGGGGCCATAGAAATATAGAATATAGAACATGCTGCGATTTTCACTCAACGCACAAGTGATGCGTGAAAACCAACGCTCATGTACACAGACCCATTGAAATGAATGGGTCCGGATTCCGTGCGGGTGCAGTGCGTTCACATCACGCATTGCATCCGGTATACTTGCTTGTGTGAAAGGGGCCTAAGAGTTCAAATCACATGGCTGCTCAAAAAAAAAAAACAGTAAAAGCACCATGAAAAAATATTTAAATGTACTGGCAACATCTTTTCAATAATCCCCCCCCCCCCTATGCCCTATGTCAAGACATCATCCACATCAGTGCAGTTCTTATTACAACCTGTGGCCCAATGTCCATTTTATGTGTAATTTTATTCTAAAAATGCTAAGGAAAAACAGGAAAAGATACAGTACTATATATACGGTATATATATATACACAGAATATTATAAAGCGAACATTTGCTCACACAATGAGGCACTCGCAGAAAGTGACACAGGCTACTTCCATTAAGCACCATTATTTGCAGCTTAGTCAGATTAGTTAATGGTACTTGAGGTTGCCTTCGTTGTATTAACCCTTTTGACGCAGAAAGAACATGAACTACACTCCCGTCTCTCCGTGCCAATGACAGTCTCAAAGCACAGTATAATTAATAAGATCACCAGATGGCTCTAGTTATACGGTATGGGCTCAGACAATCCTAGGTTTTAGATTTCTGTCCCCAGGGCACTTCCTTGGGGGAAACACAGAATGCCAGCCCTGAGTTACACTTACGCTAATACTGAGACCACCTGGCTTCCAGCCATCAGTAAGACCAGTGCAGCCAGCCCCGGCTAGCAGCTCTTGTTCCAGTCTGCCCCCAGGAGCGTAAGCTAAAAGAAAAAAAAGAAACTGAATTGCTGGTCCTACGTGCCGTACACTGGAGCGCGGTGATCACGCTGGCCCACGCTACATTTTCATTTTTAATAGGGCCGTTCATCGTGAGAGCAGCTCAACTAATAACATATTATTTATCTGTATACGTAGCTGACAGCACAGACAGCGGAGGCTATCGATTTTACAGCCACAAATAATCCAGCAGAAAGCTCCTGGCTGCACAGCCGTCTCCTGCTCAGTGGAGGCTGATGTGATTTAGCTAGATCGCGCTGGTTGGCAAGGTTGGTATCCATAACACTAAACAGGATTGACGACTAGATGACATTTTGGTAGGGTGAAGTTGCCTGCATGTACCTGTGGCCATCTGCACATGGTGGTCATCTGCGTATAATGTGGTCCGATCAGCTGACTTCAGATCGCCAAGGACAGGCTGTCAGTGCGGGTTTTTTATATCTCACATCAACCAGCTTCCTTGAGGGAAAATTGCAGTGAGCTGTAGAAAGCATAGATGTCAAGGTGCACAGACTGGGATGAATTAGGTATCCAGGGCCACAACGTGTAGGAGTGACCAAGGAAGCACGAAGCGCACCTATTGTGTGGCAGACATGTACAGCGCTTGCCTGTAGCAATTAGGACGTATCTTATCGCCTTGGTTCACCGGTTTATTTATCTGGATTGGCGCTTTATATTATCTGGTATATAAGGCTAGGGCTAGAAGTCGCAACATTTCTTATAATTCAAGTCGATAATTCGATTTTTGTGCGACTGTATGCGCAGTATGTCGCAGTGCAACACCAATGACTATCAGTATAAAAATGTCGCATGACACGTCGCAGTGTAGTTGTTCTCTTTTTGTTGCGCGACACATGTAGCCCTAACCTTACACGGGGCCAATGATTCGTAAGCAATATTCATCAAATCATTCCCCATGTAAACATGCTGCTGATTACGTGACAAGTGATCATATTCCTGATTGTTAGTCCCCACACTAACGATAATAGCTGCATATCAATGCAGATAACGAGTGCCGATCAACATGCAGTTATCACTGATTTGTGCTCACTACCGGGCACAATAGCTGACAGTGTAAAAGGAACCTAAGGCCTTATTCACACGTCCGTTGTGTTTATAGATCCGCAAATTGCGGATCCATAAACACACCCGGCCGGCAGCCCCATAGAAATGTCTATTCTTGTCCGCAATTGCGGGCAAGAATAGGACATGCTCTACTTTTTTGCGGAGCTGCGGCCGTAAGATCGGCGGCGCTCTCCGCAAAAACTGATGCGGAGAGCACAGTGTGTGCTCTCCGCATCGTTCCGTGCCCCATTCACAGTCAATGGGTCCGCATGTATTTCGCAGAATTGCGGAATACACGCGGACGACATTGCGGACGTGTGAATAAGGCCTAAAGGTGGATTTAGATGGGGCGGTATTCAGGCAGATTATCAGGACGAATGTTCCTGATGTGAATGCTCATTTCGGACAATCTTCCCGTCTAAATGTGCAGCTGATCACCCGATGAACGGGCGAAATGCTCATTCATCGGGTGAAACTGTCCTTCCTGTTGGCAAGTAAATTATTGTTTCTGGGCAGCAGATTGTGCTGTCTAAACAGCGATCTGCTGCCTACAAACAATGCAGATGTATGAGGACGAGCGATGGCAATAGCTGTGGAGTACTGTGGAGGTGATCACTGCAAATAAATGCAGCTCTTCACCCCCACTGAACGAGAAGCTGACTGTCAAGAAAGAACACTTCCTTCCCCACAATTGGCTTTCAGTCGTTCCCTCCAAATTTACCCTAAGCAGGGGCGTAGCTATAGGGGGTGCAGAGGTAGCAGTCGCTACCAGGCCCAGGAGCCTGAAGGGGCCCAAAGACACTTGTGCTGCATAAGAAGACACACAAAGCGCTGAGGGAAGGGGTGCCCAAGCTGAACTCTTGCACTGGGGCCCATGAGCCTTTAGCTACGCCCCTGACCACAAGTGCATTTTTTGTTGTGGATTTGATGCTATTTGGCCTGAGATCTCACCTATGCATTGCCAAGGGTGAAATTCATATAAAAATCTGCACAAAAAATTGACATACTGAGCATTTTAAAATCTGCACGGCAGGTCAATATTGGCACAGAAGCAAAAAGCACTTTGCTGGACTGTATTACTCTGCGTTTTTTCCACCCGAGAATCCGAGAGTAAGGGCTTGTTCACACGGCTGTTGTGGTTCCGTTCCGTGCATTGGGGACCGCAAAATGTTCTATTTTTATGCGGTGCGGAGGCACGGACAGAAACACCACGGAAGCACTCCGTGCGCAAGTAGCCTAAGGCCATATGCTGGATCTTTAGAGGTAGGAGTTAAGGCTTTATTACACTGGCAGATTTTTTGGGACGATAACCGCTAACAAGCGTCCGCATGAACGCTCGTTAGCGATCTTAAAGTGTAATACTGCCACCGTTCACACGGTCATTGGGCCATTCTGTTGAAATCCAACATGTCCAAGCCTTCTTTCCACCAACATTTGCTATCAGCCTAGAATGGGGATACCGCCGTAAATATTAGATGGTCAGCAAGGTCCACCAAAATCTGAAGGTTTAGATGACATTCCTCTAATGTGTATGAATGACCTCCTTAACACTGTGTACATTAGTGTACCATCAGCTAGTTTTCTGGTGGCAAATCTAACTCTGCTACCCCCACCTATCCAAAGAACAAGAGTCCCCTGATCACAGGCACAGACAGAGATAGCGGTGCTACATGGCTCATTCAATCCCCACATGGATGCAGCAGTCAGGGGACACGTGTTCCAGAGTAGTGGGGTGCTAGTGGTGGGACCACCTCCATACCTCTCATACATGAAAAGTGTAGCCTGCAGATATATAAATGTCTTTTGTGGAAAACCATGAAAAAAATATAACTTTCACATTTCCAGGTGTCAATGGCCATTACAAAGAGAGCATCCGTGTATTATTACGCCTTTTGAAGAAATAATACAAAGCTGGACGATTGTTACGTACCCGTACCATTGCCAACAGCAAAAGACCTAGAAAATCCAACAGTTTTTTTAGCCGATATTTGTCCACTGCATATTTTTATACAACCACCACCTAAACCTGTCAAAAATTGGTAGTTTTTGCAGAATGAACTGAGTATTTAAGTGACAGAGCTCTGTGTATTCTCCTGATATGGTAATGCGACCCTTTGTAAAGTACTCTGTGAAGTTCAGTATGAGGGATGAGACCGATGAACTCCTTCACCAGTATTGCCCCTGGTCTGGACCTTTCTGAGAGGGTCTATGTAAATGACTTCACATCAGTCTTGTACGGGGTAGGTCTCCAGGTGCCAGTGCAAAACTGACATCTTACAGCAATGACGCAAGGTGTTAGTTACTGAAACCCAGGCTGCGAGGACGTCCAGAGGTCTGAATCTTCACACCAGGGCTGCTATTGACAGCAGGAGTCGGAGCGTCAAGTCACAGGGGACATACTTCATTAATAAATGAAGTCCTGCCCCGTGATAGGTCTTCTTTAATGAGATTTTTGTCTCGGTGATTTAATCACAGCAACTAAATTATAGCATGGGACTTTGCGTGGTTTCCACATAAAATTGTGATCACTGACTATTTAATTTGCTGTGAATGACGATTGCTGGCAAAAGCTTCATCATGCTGTGCCTACATCAGCCCGGCTCATCATGTTACACCGCTGGCCGTAGACATTACATTTGTGTTGGTTGATCCCTCTGATTTTAAAAGGATAGATCACATGTATAGGGCTACCATCTAGGAAAACAAGGTCCCGGCAGCATGGATTCTTCCTGCTCAATTCTTGTTTTCCCTGTAGATAAGTGTCAGATATGTCTCACCGTCTATTAGGCCATGTTCACACAGCAGAACTCTACCAACAAATTGCCTTCCATTGATTTCAATGGGAGTTCTGTGCAGCAGTTTCCACGGTTGCAGTTATTTCCGCTGTGGATTTGAAATCTATATCCCGTCATATTTTCCATGAAGAAATTGCATGAGCCAGTGAGTGGGGCTAATCTACATGCGAGTCTGTGGTATGGCAAATCTGCAGCAGAATTCCAAAGGTCACCCTCAGATTGAGGGCTCATGCACACGACCGTATTTTCTTTCCGCTTCCCGTTTTTTTTGCGGACCGTATACGGAACCATTCACTTCAGTGGGGCTGTTTCCGTTTGTCCGCATGGCCGTTCCGCAAAAAAGTAGTGCATGTCCTATTATTGTCCGCAAATCACGGTCCGAGGCCCCATTCAAGTCAATGGCAAACAATACGGAATGCACAGGAACACATCCATATGTCATCCGTATTTTACGGATCCATACTGTAGAAATGCCATGCCCAGCACATATTGCTCATGTATTTGGTGATTAATAAGTTACTGTTTCAGTATACGATCCGCAAAAAACAGATCAAATACGGAAACAATACGGATATGTTTTGTGCAATAACGGAACGGAAGAGGACTTAAATTAGAGGAATAAAAACCTCAGATACTGAACAACGGATCCGTGAAAAACAGACCGCAAAACAGCAACGGTCGTGTGCATAAGCCCTTAGGGTGCGTTCACATGACCGTAAGGGCTCTTTCACACGAGCGGATATTTCACTACGTGAAAGAGAGACACACTCTGCTCTGGACAGCAGAGACACAGAGCATTTACATGATTGATAATGCTCCGTGCCTCTCTGTGACTTTTTACTACAACAATGACGGCGAGATAAAGTTGTCACCGTGATTTTGTAGTAAACAGATCACAGAGAGGCACAGAGCATTATCAATCACTGTAAATGCTCCGTGTCTCTGCTGTCCGGAGCGGGGCTTGGCAGTCTTTCACGCAGCGGATTACTCGCACGGGATCCGCTCGTGTGAAAGAGCCCTAAGGCCCCTTGCAAACGAACGTGAGCGGATTAGGTCCGGATGCGTTCAGTGAAAACTGCGCGATTTTGCAAGCAAGTCCATTCAGTTTTGTTCGCGATCTGTTGTTTAGCACATGACCGGCGCTATACAGAAAATGCCTATTCTTGTGGACAAGAATAAGACATGCTCTATATTTTTTGCGGGTGGAGACAGCACACAGTGTTCTGTCCGCATCTTTGGCGGCCCCATTGAAATGAATGGGTCCACACCCAGTTACGCAAAATTGCAGAACAGACGCGGGCCCAGAATTACGGTCCTGTGAATGCACCCTTATTCCACAGATTTTCAGTGTAAAAAAATCTGTTGTCTGAACATGCTCTTATATAGATCAAATGTGTGATCATACAAATCTAATCTTTACCATCAGGTTTGAGCATGTACTAACAAGCTGCCGAACAGGGCTTGAAAAAATTGAAAAAAAATACAGGTTGAACATAAAGTCGGGCTCTTTTTCAGCCAAAACTCCCTGAGGCTGGTCTCACGTGTATCAGATGTGTCAGATCAGTTGTTTTATGCCGTGAGCTGGACTCAACCGATAAATGTGTATGTGCACCAATCCAGAATTTATAAACTGGACAGAAAACTGCTGCGTGCTATTCTGGCGCTATTTTACATCCGGCATCAAAACTGATGATATAAACACTCCCATAGAAAACTATGAATTCAGATTCCCTTCGGTTTTCTGTCAGGGAAACTGAACCAGTTCGCCAGATATATGTGAACGGGCCCTTGGTAGTATGACTGATAGCTATGCTTCTAGAGGAGAATAACTTCATAATAGTGTCCGACAAAGCATATTAAAGGGAACCTGTCACCTGGAAAACACGTAAACCAAGCCCCAGAGTGTCACTAATGATGATTTTATTTCCTCTTTCTGTCTTCTCAAATCGGTAAAAATCACATTTTAACTCTCTCTTGGCGCCGTTTCAAAGTCGTGCTTGAAATCAAAGGGGCAGCGGCCCTCTTGCCTCAAGGTCCGATACGCCCGCCTTACCCCTCCCCTTCTCTACATTTTGATGGACATCTTGCCGAGACCGCGCTCTTCTCCTCTTCTCGTGCATGCACCGTGCGCGTCCTGTTACAGCGCGATCCGGGCTCCCTCACTCACGGCCGGGCGCAAGCTCGCTGGATCTACACGGCGCATGCGCAGTCTGCAAAATGAAGCCAGTATGTGAGGGAGACAGAGCCGGATCGCGCTGTAACAGGACGCGCACGGCGCATGCGCAATCACGGCAAGATGTCCGTCACGATGTAGAGAAGAAGGGTACGGGGTGGGCTAATCGGACCTTGAGGCAAGAAGGCCGCTGCTCCCTTGACTTCAAGCACGACTTTGAAACGGCGCCAAGAGAGATTTAAAATGCGATTTTTACAGATTTGAGAAGACAGAAAGAGAAAATAAAATCATCATTAGTGACACTCTGGGGTATACTTTAAGGTACTGTGCTTGGTTTGAGAAGTGTTTTCCAGGTGACAGGTTCCCTTTAAAGTCTCCATATGAAGACGGTATTCTGGTTCCAAGTACACTAAGCAGCAAAAGCAGATAAGATTTTAGGGTGTGACCCTGGGTGCAGACCTGAGCGTTCTAGAAACGAGCGTTTTTGTCGCGCGTATTTCAGCGCATTTTTGCAAATAGGAAACGCGCGTCAATCACAAAACACGCGACAAATGCCCCCAAAAAAAGCTCAAGTACTTGTTTATGCGTCGGGCGTGCTACAGCGCGTTCAAACGCGCTGTAAAACGCTCAAGTGAGAACCAGGGCCCTAGGAAAGCATTGGTTTTCATGTGTTGAGCGTTTTACAGCACGTTTGAACGCACTGTAAAACGCTCAGGTGTGAACTTAGGGTAAGAGAAATAAAAACGTGATCCCAATGTGATATTGCCCCTCTATAAATCCTAAAGACCCATCTCTCAGTTTTGGGCTTCACATTTGTTGGATGTTTTGTGGTCCACAGATTGCGGATCAGCAAAACTCGGATATCGGCCGTGTGCATTTCTCATTTTTGCAGAATGGAACGGCAGGCCCTAATAGACCAGTCCGATCCTTGTCCGTAATGCAAACATAGGCCATATGGACACGGAGACATTTCCATTTTTCGCAGCCCTATTGAAGTGAATGGTTCAGCACACAGGCCGCAAAAGAACACAACAGAACGGGCGAAAAAAAAAAGTATGTGTGCTTGAGCCCTAAAAAGGATATAGGAGAGCTGGAGAAGGCAGATGCCTGCGATTGGGATGGAAGGTCATCCTCTAATGACAGGGGAGAGGTCTCTGGTGACCACAAGAATTGGAGATCGTCCAATAGTCTATCCAATCTTACAGCGAGCGGACACTTCTCTCATGGCGCTCGGATTCAGAGTGCCACAGAAATGTCTGCCTAAAGGTCCCATGTTGCTTTCCCCTGAATAAAGAAAAGCCTCCCTATTGTTCCCTCCAGATAAAGGGCCTGGAGAGAACACTGTACCTACATACAATGAAAGCCACAAATCCTGGCTGCGGGTAATTTAGAGTATAAACACCGGGGTTGGTAGCTGAGGGGAAAGTAGAAGGGAAATATTTGTATGGGATTTGCATGCAATTAGGTGTTACAGCGAGGCTAGGTGCCCGTGTGTATCAGCAGATAGACCGGTCCGGGGCCGGCAGCTCCTGTCAGTCTGTGTGGGGGAGACAGGCGCGTAATATGTCCGCGGTCGAGCATTTGCCGTATAATGAGATGTGCTGCTTTCCTCTCCAGCATCCCTCTCCCCCGGGGGATCTCCATCCTGGTGATCTGAGCAGGGGAGGGGGTCGGAATAAAAAGGGCTGGGGGGGAGGGACTCCTAATCAATCAGCCGCTCTTCAGGCTGCTTCTTGCTAAACGAGGGAAACACAGCTTCTGTCAGGCACGATCATGCGAGATCAAACGCCGCACGATGAATGGCCGCCTTGTTTAACCCTCATGGTTACACTATCTGTGCACATCTTCCTCATAAAAGCCCCTTTCTTCCCCCAGCCGGCCGGGGCTAATGCACATTTAACCCTGGCTCCGCGGTCATTTCCCAGGCCTTGTACGTTATAAAATCGCTTCTAGTTATCGGGGGTCGTGGTAGTATGAGGGTACACGGCTGATGGAAAGTGAAGAGTTACTCAGCGTATAAAGACGATAACCCCATGGCTGGCTCCAGGAGCAGAGTTCCGTGTGATAAGCGCCGTGCGGACCGTGAATGTATTCCAGACCTCAATCCCTGTAATATTGCTGCAGGGAATCCAGGTTTAATGTTTTATTAATGTAATCCCTGAGCAGAACGCCGTTCTTCCAGAAGAGGGTCAAATGACGTGACGAGGGCTTCGCATGGCCTCCAGGGAGACCTCGTTTAACCGCTTCCGCGCAGTCTTCAGGAATACTGCATCCTGAGGATAAGCTCCTTTCAGGGAGATTTCTGCCTGATGGCTCCTAGCCTCGTCCCCTCCAGTCTGTTCACACATTGCGGTCATATGATGGTAACCCTAGGCGAGGACTAGAGAACAGTTTCAGCCTCCAGAGGTCTGCTGTGTATGAGCGAATTCAAAGGGTTTTAGGGTACATTCACACAGTTCCGTCTGCCGGATCCGGCAATCTGTATGCAAACGGATACCATTTGTGGACGGATCTGCATGCGGATCCATCTCACAAATGCATTGCAATACCGGATCCTTCTCTCCAGTTGTCATCTGGAAAAACGGATACAGTATTTATCTTTTTCACATTTTTAAAGGTCTGCACATGCGCAGACCGGAAGACCAGTTCTGTCAATGTGGTAATTTTAAGGCCGGATCCGCCACTAATACAGTTCAATAAAAATTAATGCCGGCATTCCGGCAAGTGTTCCGGAATTTTAGACTGAGAAAATGCCGCAGTATGCTGCAGTATTTTCTCTGGCCAAAAAACATAAGAGGGACTGAGCTGATGGATCCTGAACGGAATGCTCTCCATTCAGAATGCATCAGGATTGAACTGATCGTTTCTTTTCCGGTATTGAGCCCCTAGGACGGAACTCAATACCGGAAAAGAATAACGCTAGTGTGAAAGTACCCTTAGGTATGTAAAAATAATGTTAAAAAAAGGTTAACTGATTGATTCCACCCCAAAACTATGCGGTCACTCACTCTCCTTCCTATTTACATACTGTTTAATACTGATGACCTATCCTCAAGATAGGTGATCAGGATCTGATTAGTGGGGTCCGACCCCCAGCACCCCCACCAGTCAGCTTTTTGGAGAGGCTCGGGTGCTCTAGTGAGTGTCCTGGCCTCTTCGCAGCTTACCAAGCACAGCGCTGTCTGTTGGATACTGGCTGTGCTTGGTATTGCAGCTCGGCCCTATTCACTTGAATGGGACTAAGCCGTGCCTAGGCCTTGAGACTGATGAACGTGATGTCACTGGTCTAGGAAAAGATCAGCTATTATACAGGGGTGCCAGGAGTCGGATCCCCACCGATCATATATTGGATGACCTATCCTGAGGTTAGGGTATCAGTATTGAACACTCAGGCAACCCCTTTAATAAGGCCAGGGTCACATAAATGTCCAAAGCTCTGGTAGGGACATCTCTTGCAGATTCTGTCAAAATCTAGACCAAACCGCGCAGCATGCTGTACTATTTTATCTGCTAAAATGCCAGGCTTCCCGACAGAGACCCATTGGTCAATGGGGTTGTCAGACGCCATTGATTTCAGTTATGTGCCAGATCCGGCACGTCGCAGTGATGTGCACAAAGCCCAATCCTGTCTGATATTTAGCGTAAATTTAGACAAGACAGTCTAAAGATGCATCAAATCTATCAAAGTGACTCAAGCTGGACGATAAACTGATGCATTAGTGCTGAGCCGCCGGCTCTGTCCACGGTGTTATTTCCGGTGCTGACGGCTGCTGAGAACAGCTGATCGGTGGGGGCGTCGGATCCCCACCAATCTGATATTGATGACCTATTCTAAGGATTAGCTGATCAATTTCTAGAGCCCGGACAATCTCCCATATAGTATTTCCCTAAACGCCATCGCTTTTGTATCACGACAGTTTAATCTTGGACACACCGCACCGCTAACAGCTATCTCCCCCGACTCCTCACATGTTTATTGTAATAGGCGCATGGGTAGAAGTCTCTGGAGATATCGATGTCATTATTTATCTCCTAGGGGAACTATGGGTCAGGGCCCCTACAAACACACATTCAGTCCCGCTTCATACCTCACCTGAAGAAACGCCTTCTTGTGTTTTTCCATACTACATTCTGTTTTTATGTTGTTTTTTGCAAAGCAAATGTTTGTTCCAAAAATCATGCAAAAAAAAAAAAAAAAACACAGAAAAATGTGCAAAAATGCATAAAAACGTCACAAAATACCTCTGTACGCTTTCAGCCTAACTCCAACCTGCCCAATTTTGTTTCCCTGACGTGCCCCTGTAGATCTTCAGTGAGTTCAGCATTACAGATGTGACTGTTCTAAGAAGAGAATTCACTAGTAAGGCTTCATTCACAGTTGTGTTGGTAATCCAGCAGGCTTATCGCATAGGCTGTCCTGGCATAAATGCCGGCTGTTGGCCGGACAAAAGACTGCTACGTGCGCAGTGATCACCGCCAGACCCCATAATAGTTTGATGGGATCCGGCAGTACACGGTCGTGTCCAGAAATGCCAGATACGGTGAGCTTCGGTAGCCGGATTCTCCATCAGATCACACCACTGCATTATCAACGCAACTGTGAACAAAGCCTAAGGCCTCATGCATCACGACCGTATTTTGTTTCCTTGTCCGTTCCGGGTTTTTTGCTGATAGGATGCAGACCCATTCATTTCAAAGGGTCCGCAAAAAATGAAGACAGCACACCATCTGCTGTCCGCATCAGTATGTCCGTTCCGTAGCTCCGCAAAAAAAAAAGAGCATGTCCTATTTTTTTCTAGTTTGCTGACAAGGATAGGCATTATTACAACGGATCCACAAAAAAAACAGATGCCATACGGACGTCATCCGTTTTTTTTTGCAGGCCGCAAAACACAGTTGTGTGCATGAGGCCTAACAGAGACATCCAGAGAACACCCATGACTGTGATACACCCATATCACAGGGCCTCAGAAGAGGCCAAATCCAAGACTATGACGTCTGCAAACCCCATGTCGGACGGAATTATCACCGACGGATGTTGAATTGGACCGCAGTGGCATAAGAATCTATAACCGACCATTTTTGTATACGGACATCACAACATTGGAGCTGATTTATCAATGTTTTTTTTTTTCCTTCCATCAGTTTTTCTGATCAGGATTCGGACAATGGTGGGTCTAGTCGGACATCGTGCACCACTGGTTATACCAAGTAGTTATACTGAATTTAGGCTGATGGTAAATCAATGGAACTGTGCCGCATACTGGTGGCAGAATACACATACAACACGTGTCCAGCTGACAATGATCCTTCTATACATTTGCACGCTTAGGGTACTTTCACACTTGCATTAAAGTTTTCCGGTATTGAGCTCTGTCCTACGGGCTTAGTACCGGAAAAAAACGGATCAGTTTTATCCTAATGCATTCTGAATGGAGAAGCAATCCATTCAGGATGCATCAGGATGTCTTCAGTTCAGTCACTCTTACGGTATTTGGCTGGAGAAAATACCGCAGCATGCTGCAATATTTTCTCTGGCCAAAATAACGTAACACTTGCCGGAATGCCAGATCGGGATTATTTTCCATTGAAATGCATTAATGTCGGATCCGGCACCAAGTGTTCCGGCAAAATAGGTCCGGTTTTCCGGTCTGCACATGCGCAGACCTTTAAAAATGGAAAAAAAAAAAAAATACCGAATCTATTTTTCCGGATGACACCGGAGAGACAGATCCGGTGTTTCAATGCATTTGTTAGACGGATCCGCATCCGTCTACAAATGCTTTCCCTTTGCACACGGATTTCCGGATGGGGCAGGCAGTTGCGGAAAAGGAACTGTTTGCCGGATCCTCACAACGCAATTGTGAAAGTACCCTTAGTCGAGCATGCATGTGTTCTGAATGGGTAGAGGGGAGTAAGCCGCCACCAGACATGTAGAAATACAACTGCAGATCTTTCTCTCCCTGACATCTGCTATCGGAGGAGACGGACATGTTGACCAATAGAAATAGTCACTATGTGGAAGACAGGAAACATCTCCACTTGCACAGCCCGTCCGCTCACAATGGTGCCCTGTGAAGAAATGCCGGCGCTCACACTGCAACGCCCCACGTCCGTTCTTTTATCCTTGTGCATGTGGCATTTGGTGCAGTTTGTCATGTTACAGGGTGACACATTATAAAAGAGGGCACAGTTATAATGTTCCATTTGATTTACTGAGTTGTATTGCTGACTGTGGTTACAAACATGCACATACGGAAGTCTCTGAAGTGCGCAGCGAATAAGGTGATTTCAGTTCAAGGTCACTGGCACCAGCTGCCAAGTTACCCTAAAGTGGAGTGCTAGGTATACTGGCACCGAGGAAACGTAGCATTTCTACAGGCCGCGAGTTGTAGGGAAGTGGGTAATAGGATAAGGGGAGCAGGGTACAAGGTTACAGGATGAACATAGCGCACAGAAGGGTAATAGGATCAGCGTGCTTCACCAGTCTCCTGTGTTTCCTAACACAGCTGAAAGGCAATACCACGCTGGCCCTAACCTTTAGCCTCTCTGACATCTTGTAAATTGTAGTGCCCCAAACGCTTGAAAACATCTGCGGAATCCAGCCGATGAAATGTTACCTTAGGCCTCGTTCACATTTCCGTCTTTCACTGACGTGCTATCTGCATTTTCCACAGACAGCCCGCGTACCCGTTGATTTTAATGTGCGTTACACATCAGTAGTTTTTCACTGTGGTCCATGATGCGGACCAAACACTCTCCTAGCAGTCTATGGATCCACATAAAAAAAACACTGGCACAACACAGATGGCACCCGTCTGTATCACAGACCACTGGTAGGAGGTGCTCTGGAAATTCATCTTCAGCCTAGCAGTGTCCGTGGAATACGAATGACACTCACATTCTTCATGGACATAGGTGAAGCATGGATGGATTTTCCATGGACATCAAATAAGCACTTAATCACGTGGATTGCTGGCTGTTGTGGAAATAAAAATCCCATGAAAAAAATAAAATCTCATGAATAATGTAAGAAATGAAAATTAGACATCATATAATACATGACAACACCTTTCTAACAAAGCTAGAACCGGCCCTGCACCTCACATGGGACCAGAGATCTCCCCATTCACTTCTCCATTTGCTCTGCGAGATTGTCTTCAACCTAGCAGGGGTGTGTCCTTTCTGCTGCAGCTCTCTCCCTGTAAGGCCTCATGCACACGGCCGTTCCGTGCATTGTGGACCGCAATTTGCGGTCCCCAATGCGCGGGCAACATCCATGCGGCGGCTGGGACGAATCGAGACACATTCAACTTGAATAGGTCCGTGATCTGTCCGCACCGTAAAAAAATAGAACATGTTCAATTTTTTTGCGGTGCGGAGTCATGGACAGAAGCACCACGGAAGCACTCCGTAGTGCTTCTAAACCGTGCTTCCGTTCTGCACTGCATCTCCCAGATTGTGGACCCATTCAAGTTAATAGGTCCACAGGGTGCACACGGCCAGTGCCCATGTATTGCAGACCCGCTGTATGCAGGCCGCAATACGGCAACAGCCGTGTGCATGAGGCCTAACTGCCACACTAACAGAATATATGGTGGGGGCCCTGGCTAATTTACTAACATTTACGCCTAGAAACAGGCATAAATGTTGGCAGGCACACGGACTGCTGTAGAGTCATCTAATTTATGATAATGAAAGACACACGCCTTGTCATAAATTAGCCGAATCCGAAACCGGCGTACAAAATGACCGCCACAGCAGTGCACATGCTCGACTACCAGTCAATGTCATCGTGCAGTGAGTCTCGGTGATCGTCAGGGTCCTATCGACTAGACATTCATCTCCTGTCCTGTGAAAAGGTGATAAATATCAACCCCTTCAGCCAAAGGGACAGCCTTCATTTCTCCACAGCAGCTCCATGGAACAGTAGTGAGGGAGGCGAGCGGCTGCCACACTCCTCGGGGGCAGAATGTCGCCCTGGGGAAACTGGAGGACTGGTCACCTAACATCCACCTTGTATCTGACCCTGAGCAAGAAATGGATGGCATCCCCAATATACATGTACTATATACATGCTATATATATATAATTATACTGTGCATAGATGCATATATGGTCAGCAGCAGACATGAGGAGGAAGCTCCCCCTGTTGTGTTGCGGGGAGACCAGTTCTCTCGCAGGCAGTGTGTGTCTAATTCCGTGCATGTGTTTGTGTGTGGGTTTTTCCTTTTAACTTCAAGTTTCCTGTCGGCTGAAATGAGAAGGGAGACGAAGGAGGGTGTGGGGGAGGGAGCGCTGTGAATTCAAGGCTTCGCGAGCCGACAAGTGCCGGGAAGCGCCGCGTCTCGCTGAAGCGCCGTCTCCCACGTTCTCGTCAGCGCTGAGCGCTCCTCACACGCCGCACTTCCCGCGCTCGTCCTCCGCTCTCTTGTGTTCTCGCCTTCTGTGGCTTCGGCGTTCTTTATCAGAGATTTTACACGGCTAGAAATGAATAGAAGCGTGCTGTGATTAGAGATACAGAAGTGTGTGAGGAAACATGAAGCGGGTCTAAGGCCCTTTATTACCACAGACCTTCTACATAGACAAATACGTGGGACATGTCCGTATCGCTGCGCGCACGATGACTGGCATGTTAATAAATAACCTCCCCCAGCAGCTGCGCTGGCACAGCCCGAATATTAACTCTACATGTGCTCTGCTAGATCAGCCCATGCACACAGCCGCGTTATGGCTCTGCTGTGTATAATTCACATGCCTATTAATCTGAATGGAGCTTACAGAAATCCATGTGCTTGCCACTAAAGCAAACCTATTCAGAGGTGTGGAACAGATTTCCAGTCACAGAAATTTCTGCTGCATGAGGCCACTACATGTCGTACCTAGCGGAGAATCTCTCTGTACATGAAGGGGCACATTTACTAAAACCAACTTTTTTACGCCGGTCTTACATTCCCCTTCTGCTGCTTTACGTTACATCTATTTTATGAAAGGGCGTGGGCAGTAGGCACATCTATGGCAGTTCTTGCCCTGCCTGGTGTAGCTTTTCGCCAACATTCATGTCTGTTTCCAGCGTATATCGTATATTTGCCAGTGTTGCTGTCCTGGGCACGACTGCTGAACATGACATGAAGCTGGCCAAATGTTGTTGCACAGCTTTCACTTAGGGCTCATTCACACAGACCCGTAATGTGTGCTTTCCATGCTGTGGACATGTCCTATCTTTTGCGGAGTGGAGGCATGGATTGGAAGCCCACGGAAACATTCGGAAGCGCTTCAATGGGCTTTTGGGTCTGTGTCTTCGCACCACAAAAGATAGCACATCTTTTGCGGTATCTTGCAGATCGCAGACCCATTCAAGTCAATAGGTCCGTATCACAACATGGGATTCACACTGCCAGGGCATTGTGGGCCCTATTTGCAGCATCGGCATGAAGCCCTTATGTTGTGGGAATGAGCCCTTTTTGCGTATGAAAAAAAGAGCATATTTGCCATGAAAAGGCGCAAATCTAAATTTCACATGAAGATCGTTTGTTTTGGTTAAAATAAACTGTTTTGGTCAAGTTTTAAAATAGTTGACCACGTTTACAGCTGTAGACATACAGAGAATCTGTTTCCGCTGTAAATGGCCGTCACCATACGTTACATGCTACCATGACATGTCAGAAGTTGTTTGGCTCCGGAGCTACACTTTAACGTTAAGCTGTCATAAAGCAACCCTCCTTTTATAATGAAGCATTCTGTTCTGACTCAGGAGCTCCAACACCCAGAACATGTAAAAACCAGAGTCTGGAAAATTGGACCTGAGCTATATGCTAATGACTGACCCTCTATAATGAGCTGGGTGGTCAGGTGCTTTATTGCTTCTGCTCACAAATCGTAAAAACATCTCAAAATATCAGCCATTTGTATAGAGTAACAGTAAAGGTCCAGAGATTTAAATCTTCAGATATCCGCCTGCACCCTCCGTGAGTGAAGGCGCTCCCGAAACACTTCATTCCTCTGCTTTATCACTTCTGACGAAATGCTGGAAAATATTTACCAACAGAAGATCTTCAGTAGAGTTTCTTCGTCCGTGTGAGCTGTGAACCTGGAAAATCACTCTTTTCAAGTTGGAAAGGACATTCATCACTCGGAAATAAGACAACTTCTAGCTCAAGCTGTCTATAGAAATGAGGTCGATAGTAAGCCAATATGTATGACTGAGACCTTCTTTACCAGAAGTTGGCCCATTAACTGGTGTACAGCAAACCAAATAGATATAGTGCGTCAAAACTACGATGTCCGCTGTCAGTAGGTAGTCGAAAGCCTGACGTTGTGTTGGGTTCCCGAGTTATCTTATGTCACTTGGTGTGCAATTGTCCAGTTTGGCCTTCTGCACCATAACCTGAAAATCTAAGGTGTATGGGATTAACATGGACTGCTGAAGGTGGAGGGCACGGACAGCACACGTCCATGAGTCACCGAAGAGTGAATGAACCTCTGCATTGAAGACTGAGAGGCTGCACTTGGGTGCAGTGTCCGTGCGCCATTGCATATGCTAAGATGTTGCTATCTGTGCAGTGTTGTGGAAACCGGATTGTATTATAGATGAAGACAAGGAGAAGCAGCTTTGATAAGAGGTTCTGAGATATTCTGTGGACCACGCGTGCTGTTTGCAGCATCGGCTAGATTTTCATGTTCAGTCCTTTTGTGTGTGCGCTATCCGTGCTACAATTCATATCTTTGCACACAAAAAATTATTAGATATTTCTCTTAGTAGAATGTAAATTCCTTGTTTGCCCGCACCCCTGATTTATATTCCCCCAATTCATCCTCCGTCTGGTGATTCATGTATTGCAGGCTTCCACACACCATGCACGGTATATTACATCTCTGCATCCCTCTTTCTCTGTGTAATTATATGTCAATGAGACTGATGTATCGGCACTGCTGTTTTCTGTCACTGTTGCAACAGACTGACGTACCCGGCTGCTGCATGTACAGCGCATACCTCGATATATCATTAAAATCCCATCATTACTGCCGTCTCCTTTCCCTTTGTCTCCTCTTGAAAGAGTGGAAGTCTCTAGCAGTGGCTTGCTAACACAGCCTAGGCGAGAAAGCGTTAAACCTAGTTAATGCAACTCTTTAGAGACTTTGCTCCAGGCCTGAATTGCTTGCATAATTACCTGAAATGCACATTACTGCCAGACCTGCCCCCCACTGCATATAATTCTTCCCCTAGCTGTCTGCAGCAGCTGAAATCCCTCCACCCCCTTTCTCCAACACGCTCTTTAAAATGGCGCAGACGCCTTAGATCTGGGAACATTTACAGACATTAATCTATCGATAATAAAGGGGGTTGTGGGGGGATTCCTGTCTAAGCCACAGTGAGAGGATAGTTCTCTACGAGCCAGGTAGTGACTACACAGGCCGATACGCTCTCCTGTCCAGACTCCTATCATATCTTACCTTTTACTGCAGAGGATCAAAGTTTGCAGGGTATCGACACTGTGGCCTTATGAGGTTCTAGAAATCAGTGTTTTGAGAGATTTATTACGTGACAGGTTGTAAAGGAACACACACTGCTCCGTTTAATTATATGGGACTGTGTACAACGGCTCGGCTATCTCCCGCAGCCCCATGAAGCTGAATAAGGCGGCAGGGCGCATACATGTCCACTGCTCCTTTCAAACAGGAAAGAACAAGCCCCCCATTCTTATGATCAAAGGGGGCCCCAGCAGTCAGAGAGCGGTTAAGTTGCCTTCATTAGACAAGCCTTGCAATGTTTGATCTCTGCTTACTTACCCCATACACATTAGTGTGTTATCAGCTGAAGCCACCAAGAATGGTCAGTCCGAAAGGCAATCTAATATGTCGGGGTGCTCTAGGCCCCCTTCCCCCACGACAGATGGGGAGAGAAGGATCAGGTGAACAGAATTTTTTCACCCAATCCTTTTGTTCTCCCAGGAGATAAGCCACTGCCAGAAGTGTCTGACAGCGACTCTTTCCTCTCTCCCTACTGACAGTGCGTGCCTACATTGAGCGCGCGTGTGTATGGGGGATTCGAGAGAGCTGTCGGCTGAATGAGCGTTCCCCCAACTGCTATTGATGGTGTACAGGCACAATAAGAGGTTGTCAGACATGATTGTTATTTCTCAGTCAGACATAGCATAATAATTCATCTGAACCGGTCTTAGGTTGAGCCGCATGGATGTGCCACTGTGCTGGATAATGGCAGTCTAGAGCTTGCTGGAGGGTTGGATCCCACCTGTCACGGACTCGTGGCCTATCCTAATTGGTGGCCCTTTCATGTTATCTCTTAAATGGACACTAACTTTTTTTTAAAGTTTTGATATGTCAGAGACATATCAAAAGTTTAAATTGGTGGAGGTCTGAATGGTAAGACCCCACCGATCCCTTGAATGAGGGGAGAGCCACACACATCGCACTCTCCTCGTAGCTGAGGATGGAATTGAGACAAGCCCATAGACTTCTATGGATCCCGTCTAGTGCAGTCGAGGGAAGAGCGCTATGTGCACGCTTCGCTTCCCTCATTCTAAGAATCGTGGGGGTCTCAGTGTTCACACCCCTAGTGATCGGAACTTTTGATATGCCTCTATAACATATCAAAAGTTTTTGGAAAAGTTTGTGACCCTTTAAACTAGCCATACACCTTCAATAGCTCTCGACTGAATAGTTTCTTCTGCTCACTTCCCGTGCACATGCATGCTCGGTTCTGCCAAGGAAATGAGAGTAATGCTACATTCACCATGTGAACGGTTTCCACAGGCTGCTCCAGCAGAGAACAGCCTGCCACTGCCAGAATTCACCGGATGCAGCATTGCTGGATTCAACAGATCATTGCCAGATCCATACTGACTACAATGGAATTTGGTGGTGATCTGGCCGCTTCCGGCATAAATGCAAGGTTTCAGCAGAACAAGTACTGTTGCAACGCAGCCTAAGTCTGGACATACATGCTCGATTAATGGCGGCCGAATATACGGATTTCAGCAGGATCAGCTGACCATCTAATGTGTATGGGGGAAAGAAGGATTCGGCATGTTGGTTTTTCCTTTTGCTCTCAGTGGACATAAGTCATTGACAGGGGTCTGGCAGCGGCTTATTCCTCTCTACCAATTAAAAACACATGCATGGGGGGTGAGTGGAAGGAATAGCTGTTCATCTGAAGTTTATGGCCACTTTTAGCTGCTACCTGACACCTTTGGTGGCGGCTTTTCTCCTGCTAGAACAAAGGATAGGGCATGTTGAATTCCAACATCCTTCCTTTCTTTGACATCGTCGGGGAGAAAAAAATCACAGAATAAAGTGGCCTAAATGGGAGGAACTGCTCAAAACCCCAAACACTGTCGTATTTATAACCAGGGGAGCAGTTCCTCCGCATGTGGTCCGACAGCAATCCCCTGTGCACTGGAGGATGAGGCAGCAGATCACATGCACCACAAAAACATCCTACACAAGATGAAATAATGTGTGGATGAGAATATACATATACATCAATCACTGCAAAAAGGTGCACCATAATAACATGTAACTGACCATACTGGCCGAACCCTCACGCTGATGTTAGAAGCTGAGACTTTCACCAGTATATTCCCGTCAGGAACATATCGAAGCCCGTTTGCACCGTGTCAAGGTATCTCAGTGTGGCATGGGACCCTAGCGCTAACCTACCTGTAGTGTGTGAACACAGTCCGATAGGTGCTAAGGTGCGACTCAGGGACTCAAGGTCCATCGGTGGAGAGTTGCCACATTCCTGTACACTCAAGACTGCTCTTATGTGTATGGCCACCTCTAAACTGGGAGATGCATGAGCTGACTTATCTATAAATCCAGGGCAAAAAAATCTAACATGGACTGCAATGTATGATATACATGGTGTTTGTGAGAACGGCGCAATCAAAAATCACAGGAGTTGTCTAGGCCTGGCTTAAAGAGAACCTGTCACCACTCCAGACATGTCTGTTTTAGAAAATAAGCATATTCCCCTTAAAAGCATCTCTCTTAGAACTCTGTGTTGTTATGTTCCTCTGTTATAACTGTTAGAAATGTATACATAAATTGCCCACTGGGTGTCCAGTCAGTAATGCCGAATGTGTAGCGACACACCCCTTTTGCAAGGGAAATGGTAACACCCAGTTGCCACCCTAGGTTTGTAGGGGAGTAACAGAGGAACAGCACAACACAGAGTTATCAGAAAAGATACTCTGGAATTGCCTAGGACTGGGGAAACATGGCAGTTTTCTTCATAAAGCAGAGCCTTCGGTGTCCGCAGGTTGTGTGTGGTAGTCAAACTCCATTGAAGTGAATGGGTCTGAGCTGCAATATCAGACCTATAGAAAGTGGGCATGCACCAAAGCGTGCGTGCCTGGAGAGTAGTCCTTCAGCTTAATATAGGTGAGATCCTCGACCGGCCTGACAAGTTGTTGTTGCTGAGGCTGGCTCGCAGGGATTTAACCCTTAGTGCATTTCCTGCTAAGAGAATGGAAATAGCTGATCGGCTTCCTGCTTGTTGTGCTGGGGATTAGAGTCCCAGATAAGTGCAGTAGCAGACGGCTTGTGTTAACACCTGCAGTGCCCGATAAGAGCCCTGGAATAGTGCGTCCCAGTCTCCCCAATGTAATGATATGTGCTGGTCGTACTGTACAGTCACAGCTAGGCACTGGACAGGCGGAGGCCAGGCAGACCTCCCAGGCAGGGGCACGCGGAGGGGACCAGTGCTCATATATAGAGCAGGGTTATCCCTCAGCTGCCATCGCTTCTCCTCAGCACCCAGTGCGCCTTACATACAGCCCCCTCCCCCACACACCGCTTCTTGCCTTTTTTCTACTTTGTATTCTGAAATACTTGATGACCTTCTGTATAATAGGTGCAGCACAGCAGAGAGAGACCGACTGCAGCTTTACCCCCTCCCCCATTCAGGAAAGCTACTGTCTTGTCTAGTGAAATGTGAGCCTGTTTTCAGTAGTATATAGCTATCATTTTTTACCACTGCTGCTACTACACTGTTATAGTGCCATGCACCTTCTGTATCTGTTGGACCATATGCTCATTGGGGCCACAGCTACCTCTCCTGCCTCCCCTGTACACATATACGCTCCGATAAGCCAAGTCTGTATGTTTACAATGGGGAGAGACGAGAAAGCCGCTGTCATACACCTCTGGCGGCAGCTTATCTCCTGGGAGAACAAAAGGATCGGGCTGAAAAATGCAGCTTTCCCTATGGATTACGCAAGAAGTAGACAAACACTTTCAGGACAGAATTTACTTTACATGGAGGCTGAGTAAGGTGGTCTACCAGAGGACCAGGGTCGGGCAAGTATAGTGCACAGGGCAGAGATGGGCCACGAAAAGCCCTAGAGCATCAAAATATCAATTGTTGGAGGGACAACTACTTAACTAGCCTGTGAGCCCCCCATAAGCTTCACCTCCCCCCTATTTTGGTAGTTTTCAGTGCAGGAGGATTTGCCACTATACCACATATCTATAGCATGGTCTACTAGGTCTTTCAGCAGCTCTGCTGGCTCCATCCACCAGGCACCCTTCTCTGTGTAGGCAAGCATGGGGGAAGCTGCTGCTCCTTTTCCAGATACCTTGGTGATCCCATTACAATGGTAGCAGCACTTACCTATAGCACTTACCCAGCCATGCCTTTAATACATAGATAATCATCTTGCTCCACACCTCTGCCCTGCTCTATGCTAGAGAAGACCCGCACCAGCAAATAGTACTGCTGGAGACTCATGTCCCTAGTGAGCCCTATAATAGAAAACATGGTGAAAGACATCGAAACAGGAACCTTTGAGGAGGCAGCTTTCCCATCTCTGTGCAGGAGTCAGCAGTAAACTGCCAGGCGACCCAGCATCAAGGTCCTACTAGGTTACCTCCTATGGGTCAGACTTCTGTATTTGAGTAAATGTAAGAGAATATGCAGATTGATTCTACTGGCTCTGGGTATCCGCCATGTGGATACTCTAAAATCTAAGGCGTTTTAATTCCCCTCAAAGGCATACTATGTAGAGAGGGCAACATAGCAAAATGAAAACTTGCCCTCACTCCACCACTACATGCACATTTAGTGAAAAGACCCCCAGTGAACATATCAAATGGCAAGGGCCAGCCAGTGTTTCTTGCACTGCCCAACGACCCCACTGCCACCTAAGATCAGAGTTGCACAGTCCACCCATCCTGGAGGTGGAATGACCTGGTCTGGTGGCACAATGCTCGCCATCTACTTTAGAGTATCAAATCTCCACTTTTTGGAAGGCTCGATTCTTTGCCAAGCCAGCCCTCCTGTTCCTGACCTGTGGCAGTGGTGCAATAGCTTTCCTATAGGCCAGTGGTGGCGAACCTATGGCACAGGTGCCAGAGATGGCACTCAGAGCCCTCTCTGTGGGCACCCTGGAAAAGTTCTATGGTGTACCAATATGCCTTAGACTTTCCCTGCCATTTATCAGCGCAGGGCGCACTATGAACAGCACAGGCAGCGCACTGAATGTAGGCCGGCTATTATAGCTAAATGATAAAGTACATGGAGGATATACTGTACTGGACTGTAGTATTCAGGTTACTTTGCAGTGTCGGCACTTTGCGATAAATAAGTGGGTTTTGGGTTGCAGTTTGGGCAATCCGTCTCTTAAAAGGTTCACATCACTGCTCTCGGCTATAAAGCCCAGTGCTCCTTATCAGACACTTACATACCAGGGCCAATTTTAAAAGGAAGCAACATATTTTTGGAATGTGAGAGGATACCGGGATAGCAGTTTCACAAATATTGTCGACTACTGTATCTTCCTATTCCAGAAGCTATATGGCGTTGTGTACTCTCCTGCTGTCTTTTTGTATATATATATTTTGCAGTAGCGGTTGTGCTTGTATTATGCACCAGTTCATGCCGCCTTGTTGTGCAGAATTATAAAACTTTCAGGATTATAAATTGAGTGCTGAAAGTGAATCTCCACAGCCCTTATTGTGGGATCTCAGCCTTTTCCCGCACACGTCTCGGAACTCATCCAGGCTTTTAACAACGCGCATTCCCCCGGCTGGGAACAGCTTTGCAACAACAAGCTACGAAAACGCCTCTTTCAGGACAGATGGCAGACTATTTCCGTTCAATCATAGCCTGTTACGCTGCATCTACTCAGCTAGAATGCTGAATATTCTCCGTGATTGTTCATCTGTCCTACAACCCTTTTTTCTGCCAGAGAGGCCTGCAGTGTATCCTGGGGTAATGTTCTCAAACTCCCTCTGACGACGCCGGCTTAACCCTAGAGCTGCTGGCTGCCTCTTTCCTCAGAGATTACTGAAAAACATAAATCAGCGTAATGGAGGTCTCCTTCCCCATGCCAAAAAGGCTTAGATTAAAGAGGGTTTCTGGTTTTCTAGAAAGCTTTCTCACTGTATATACTGAAATGCTGTGAAACTGCATGCAATACTTTGTATCCAGCCTCCACCATTTACAAGATCTCTGCTTCCAGTTAGTGAATGGAAGCTGCAGAGCAGTCCCAGTGGGTTGTCCTGCCGACAGGGACTACTATATTTGGATACTCGTGCGCAGCTCAGTGTCCGTGGCCCATTTTTAAAAACTGGCACAAGACGGTTGAGAACGGATGACAAAACGTCTCATATGTCATAGGCAGCGAAAACCAAGACCATATTATGTGGTGCACATACTGTTCCTGCTGTAACGAAACCACAATATGGGGGAGGGGGTTCTCCGATAGCAGGTCATTAAAAGGGAACCTGTCAAACCCTAACATGCAGTGTAATGTGCAGGCAGCAGGTCACAGAGCAGTTTTAGGGGCGTTCCCTTTAATTCATAAGGACAGAGTGCCGCCATACAGTGGCTGGTGGTCAGACTCCCTGGACCAGGCAAACAAAATTCCAGCTCTCCTGGAAAAAAGGGGTGAAGAAGAGCTCAAAATGAACTTCAAACGCATAAGCAAAACAAACTACTTGATAGCGCTTTTACGAAGATGAAGTGATTTTGCGGGAACGCCGGAATTTTGTTTTTATATGATTGGCGCCGGTCAACTGTCTATGAGCGCTAAAAGCTGCTGGAAAATGAGGTGGAGCAAAGGTGGTGAGCACCCGTTATATATTTTCTGGACCAGGGCTGGTATTGGCAGCAAGAGCAAAGGAGCCTAGGTCATGGGAGCATACGTGATATGGAAGTACAGCCGCCTGCCGAACAATGCAATAGGAAAGCACGGAGTGTATGGCGGCGAGATGTAGGCGGCACGGCCTCAGTGTGCTGCCATACAAGCTCCATCGGGTACTGTACAATACAGCATGGCACCTTTATTATGACTCCCTATGCCAGAAACTGGTATTATAAAGCTGCACGTCCTCTTTTTTGACTTTTTGAACGTCTGTGCTTAAATCTAGGCGTATGTGATGTTTCTACTGGGGAGTGGCAGGGTGGGAACGTGGTATGGGCAGGGCCGTCGGCTATAATTTACACCAGGTTCCTGGCATAAGTGACGATTGAAATCTACTCCAGCCAGGGACTGGATTTCATGCTGGGCACACAGATTGGCAGAGGATGCGCCTCGTCATAATTTAAAGTTGTATTCTGTGAAGATAGTAGGGGTACTAACCCTGGCACTCCCACCGATCCCATATCCTGTGGACACTGCATTCATTTTATGGGTGTTCTGGATGCTTGGCCAGAGGCGTACTATAGAGCAGAGGTCTCCTGTCCCTGACCTAATGTGTACAGGGCTCTATTTAGGGGCGTAACTAACATAGCAGCAGACCATGCAACTGCTATGGGGCCCAGGGCAAGAGGGGGCCCAGTCTTAGTTGGAATTATCGCCTCTTCTACTGGAGGTGACTTGGTCAGGACTCTACCCTCTAAAGGAACAACTGCAAATGAAGCAGTGAAAAATGGCCCAAGGGTCATTGAAACCTTTCTGTCCTGTATGGGGGCCTGGTTTGATCCTTGCTATGGGGCCCTTACTTCTCTATGTACGCCACTGGGCCGTATGAATGAGTCCGCATGGTGGTTCCGTTGCCTCGCAGAAAAGATAGAACATGTCCGGATAGGCATTTTCTATTATGGTTGTGGCCATGTGCGGTCTGCAATTGCAAACCACTATGGCCGTCTGAATGGGCCCTTACCAGCATTATCACAGTGGGCTGCCTATAGGACACACTGGCCGAGTAATTGCTCTCCCCCTTTACACTGGTCAGACGTGAATCAGCATTTGGCCGGTGCCCGTCAGCGCACACCATAACCCGCTCCACAAATCTCCGGCTCATCTGTCATGGCCGCGGAAGCGTGTGATATATTTCTTGGACGCCTATCTGACCACTTGTGTATTTTCCTCTCGTCCTCTCGCTCGCTGCCATCCACCTGACACTCGTGTGAGGCCGGCCAGGCAGTGAGTGATTCATGGAGTGACGCGCCCGGACGCTGTCTGTGTGAGGTGAGTGCACGCACGTCTGGGCTCCCTGCCCTCCCTGCGGACGCAGCCGGCGCTCCGTGTCCCGCGATTGATTGACCTGATAAGGAGCGGTGGGCGGGCCGCGCTGCAGCTGCTGTGGCTGGCACTTGGTTTCCCGGCGTTAACCCCTTCGGTGCACGGAATGAGATACGTACTACCAGTCAGCCGTACAGGAGAAAGCGCAGCCAGGTCCTGAGTAGGAAAAGTACTGAAAGGCTTGCCTTGGCACAGTTTGATGACAGGAGTCAACTGAAAACACATACCTGGAAAAATTAGTTTGCCATGTCAGATTCTTTTAGTGGAATAGAAGCCCAGGCCAGGGCTCTAGAGGAGATTCATCATTTCATCTTATGGCATTGGCCTCCAAAAGAATAACCTTCACAGGGAAGCCGTGCAGAATACGCCATCTGAAACCACCAGTATGGCTCCTGAATGCCTGCTAAAGCCTAGCCAACCATGGATGGGACAGGATTCATTTTTTCTTATGAAATCTTTTTGCTTCTTCTTAAAGGGGAACTCATTTGGCGCAGTCAAGTACCTCGTGGCTAATTAGGCCGCAGCTGCCTCTCATTTAACAAATGAAGACCCCACAGTATAGTCAGTCTTCGTTGTCTGTGTGGCACCTCTCACACTGCACGGCCGACTATGCAGTGCGCCGCGGCCTAATTGGCCATGAGGTATTCGGCTCCTGACCGTGCCATGTGGTCGTACCCTAACAAGGTATCCCCGTGAAAATCTGTGAGGAAGAACCGCACGTAATCCTCAACGTGGACAGGTACCTTGCACACCACGTGGTTAAAAACTGGTTGCAATTTTTCCACACAGATTTTCGTCCTGAAAAACTCTGTGCTGCGTTTGCGGTCTCCAACACATGGGCACCGGTTGGGGTCCCATTTACTTGAATCATTTCACAAGCTATGCTCCGCACTGCAAAAAAGTAGAACACGTTCATAGAACATGCTTCATAGTGCTTTCGTAGGCTTCCCCTCCATGCCTCCGCTTCGCTGCTTCAGGATCCGTGATACAGAGCGCACACGGCCGGTGTCCATATATTGTGGACCCGCTGTTTGCAGTCCGCAATATATGGACTCTAAAAGTCCGCAAAAAAATACAACACATTTAGTTTTTTTTTGCAGTGCGGAGGGATCACGGACCCATTCAAGTTAAATGGGTCTGGATCCATCGTGGCAGCTGCACGGACGTTGCCCATTCATTGGGGACCGCAAATTGTAGCCCCCAATGCACAGAATGGCAGAACGCCCGTGTGAATGAGCCCTGTGTTTTCAGACTTCAATGGGGTTGTCAACATAAACAGAAAATCTGCATAAAAACCACTCAAAAAACGCAGGTAACAAATAGTGTGCTTTTATGTGTGTTTTTTTGTGCAGATTTTCTGCATACTAATCTGCTCCGTGTTCGGGTAGCCTCAGAGGGCTTCTTGGTCATTTTCAGTTCTGCGCTATTAGGCTCTGTTCACACTGGTGTCACGTGGCCCGGGACTGGTGGAATAACGCATTTCGCCGTGTTCCACTAAACTAGGGCTATAGCAGTGTAGATATGTAAATGACGTGACTAGCCTGCCATGAAATCTTCGATCCATATGTTCATGATATTTGATGAGAAGCAGTACGTGTAGACCTCACATGGCCGAGAGCCGCACATTTCACTCGGGATTTTCTTGCCCTGCTTCCTGCGCTTCATCCGGTTCATTATCTTAAAATACGTGGCAGGGTGAGCAGACAAGCTAACCAAATTTCGGATTCTCCCCGATGCACGATTGAGACTAAACCAGTAGCGGACTCATACCTGATTTATTAAAAGAAATGAAATATTTATATGGCTTTCAAGTGCAGTCAGTCATCGTATCCGGGAGCAGCGGCGTGTGCTCATAATCCCGCATCCTCTGGAAGCTGCAGCTTACAGATTCAGATGACTGTGCCGCTGGGTGGGCTTTGTGCCCACTATATGTGCAGCATGACAAGTGAACATGGAAAATGAAGGGATGTGGAAGAAACGACGCATGTTTCGTGTGTAGTTTGATGGCTGCTTAATAAGCAATAACCAGTAAATGTTCACATTTTGTCAGGTTATCAATTACATAATATCTTCGACGTGCTCCATCGGATGCCGTATTATAGAGGAGTGTGCAGTACTGGGCCACACTCCTTGTGCTGACGTACAGGCCTCATGTGCGTGAGGCCTAACCACATAGAAAATCATTCCGGTTTTTGCAGATATCTGACAACAGGATGAAATGTATTAGGACCTTTGTCGAATTTGGAGCAAATCTTTATGCCCAAGCTATAGACTGGCTCTGTCCCCAACAGACAAAGCCCCATGTCCCAAGGTTTTAAATAAACCTAGGGCAGGGAAATATACCCTGAAATCATTACCCTTCCAAACACAGAGCGTGTTCACACATGGACTGGTATTTTACAGCAGACATTTCTCACCGGTATGCTTTATGTCGGCGCTGATTCTCCGAGGCTCTTTTTATGCTGCGCCGTCCAGTTTTGTGAACAATGCCTGACCATTTGCGGACATGTTAAAGATTTAGGCCTCTTTCACACGACCGTGACGGATTAGGTGGAGATGCGTTCAGTGAAACTTGCACCATTTTGCAAGCAAGTTCAGTCAGTTTTGTCTGTGATTGCGTTCAGTTGTTCATTTTTTTCCGCGCGGGTGCAATGCGTTTTGATGCGTTTTTGACGCGTTCGATAAAAAACTGAAGGTTTACAAACATCTCTTAGCAACCATCCGTGAAAAACGCATTGCATCCGCACTTTCTTGCAGATGCAGTGCGTTTTTCACTGAAGTCCCATTCACTTCTATGGGGCCAACGCAGAAGTGATGCGTGAAAAAAAAAATTTCAGGTACACAGACCCATTGAAATGAATGGGTCAGGATTCAGTGCGGATGCTATGCGTTCACATCACGCATTGCACCTGCGTGAAAAGGCCCCTTTCACACGAGCGAGAATTTCGCGCAGGTGCAGTGCGTCATGCGAAGGCATTGCGCCCGCACGGAATCCGGACCCATTCATTTCAAGGGGTCTGTGTACATGAGCGTTGATTTTCACGCATCACTTGTGCGTTGCGTGAAAATCGCAGCATGTTCTATATTTTGCGATTTTCACGCAACTCTGGCCCCATAGAGGTGAATGGGCTGTGTGAAAATCGCATGATGCGTTTGTCACGGATGGCTGCTAAGAGATGTTTGTAAACATTCAGTTTTTTATCACGCGCGTGTAAAACGCATTAAATCGCATTGCACCCGCGCAATAAAAACTGATCGCAAACAAAACTGAATGGACTTGCTTGTGAAATTGCGCAGTTTTCACTGAACGCATCCGCAAAGCATCCAGACATAATCCGGACACGCTTGTATGCAAGGGGCCTAAGGGTACGGCCACGTGTGGTGTAAATGCTGCGGATTTTCAGAAAATCTGCATTTACAGTAGCAGCAAAGTGTATGAGATTTCAAAAATCTTATCTGCATACTGGGGGTCATTTACAAACACTGGCATTTTATGCCAGTCTGTGATCCCCCTGCACTGCCTGAGGATAACGAGGCACACAATTAGGTGCATCCTCCGGCCGGCAGTGCACCTGGAGTGAAAAACCAGTCCACTCCCTGAGTAGAGTTGTTTTTTACCAACATTTACTCCTGTTTCCAGACGTAAATGTTAGTGAATTTGCCCGGGCGGATGTTTCCACCCTCGCCACTCCCTGTGTATCAAAATATCGTTGCATGGCCACTTAAAAAGTAGCAAAAATTGAATATTGTGATTTTTTTTTTTTACACCAAAAAAACTGGCATAGGGATGTTAGTAAATGACCCCCACTGTGGGAAAAACCTGCAGTGTAACATACTTATGGCAATGCAAAGGTTGAATATAGCAGAAGACTCGCTGCGATTGCTGCAGAAAAACAGCGCTGGAGAAACGGGTGAGTATGTCATATGTTTTTTTTTTTTTATCTTAAGACATTTCAAGGGTTCTCCAAGATTTTTAATTATCTTAGACAACCCCTTTAACTTCCAGGGGCTTTAATCCCCCTGGGGAAACCTTTAGGGCATGTTCACAGCGCGGATTTTCCACTCAGATTTCAGTTGATAATCTGCAGCTAAATCAAAAATCCGCCTCCCTGTTGTTCTTTTTCCACACGCAAATTAGAAATTGTGGTGGGAGGTCACATGTGGATTAGACCCATTGAATGGCCTAAATCCAGGTGTGTATCTGCAGCTTACCTGCAAACCTGTGGCCGGAGTCGACTTTGGATGTCTGACAGAAAAATCTGTTGTGGGAAATGGATGCTGCACTCCTCCGCAGGGGGACACTCCTTACAGCAGCCCTCTGCCATGGCTAATCCCTTTCCCTCCCATACTTTCTTAAAGGGGTTTTCCCACACTAATATTTCCCATGTTCTATAGAAAGTGCTTGGAAACCTGTAGTTAGTGCTGATGTCCTGTACATTGGTCTCATGGTTCTATACTTGCCCAGTTATATGTAACGTCATCACTGACATGCTTTAGGCTGGCTTCACACGTCCGTTAAACCCGGATGTGAGCGGTAATGCGGGCTGGATTTAGTCTTTACAGCCGGAGCGCACGGCGTCATTGGTTGCTATGATGCCTTACGCTCCGGTATGATCTATACTAGTTCTTTCACAAAAAAGAAGAAAATCGGGCGGCACTGCTGTCACTTTTAGCCCCGTAGCTACAGGTAAATGGTATGATCTATACTAGTGTATTACTATCCTGCAGCGGCGGCAGGGAGCGCACGGCGTCCTAGCAACCAATGACGCTGGGCGCTCCGGCTGTAAAGACTAAATCCAGCCCGCATTACCACGGACTGCTCACGTCCGGGTTTAACGGATGTGTGAAGCCAGTCTTACAGGGGGTAGTATAATCCACCTTTGTGATGTTGCACTTGAACCTGAGTATATTTGCACTCTGATGCAGTTTTAGTAGCCAAAGCCAGGAGTGAATTCAAAAAAGAAAAATCTGATCAGTCCTTTAGGCCTCCTGCAAAACACAGAGGCGGTCCGTGTGCATCCCGCAGTTTTTGCTTGTCCACAAAAAGACAAGTATAGGACAGGTTCTACCATTTGCAGCCCAGCTGTACGGATGCGGTCGGAACATGGATGACATCCGTGTGCTATCTGATTTTATTTGCGGACCCATATAAATGAATGAATCTGTGTACAATCTGCAAAAAATGTGGATCGGACTTGGACCAAAAATACGGTTGTGTGCATGAGGCCTTATACTTTCTCTCCTTTTATGATCCGTTCTTGATTTTGGCTTCCAAAACTGCATCAGGAAACCTGACCGTACGGTCGGACCCTTACGCTAAAGGAATCGTCTGTGCGTGTAGTTTTCAGCATCAAGCTGAAACATACCCCAACTTTGAAAACAGCAGTGCTCGCTATGAATAGGGTATGTGCTAAGGAATGAAAATCGGAAAAAAAACTGCATCAATTGAATGGTTTTAGCATAAAATATGGGTTTATTTTTTTGACAACCCATTCAATTCCATAATAGGGCATATTAAAGGAGAGTTCACATCAGCGTTATTTTTCCGTTCTTCTGATCCGTAAGAACAGAAAGAAAACAGAATCTTGTAACAAAACAAAAAAACGGATCATATGCATCAGTTACACACATTTAGCTTGAGCCATTTCCACCTAAGAATTTTTTTAGACAGAATCGGAAGAATGGAAAAGTAACGGTGATGTGAACTCTCCCTCAGGGGGGTCCTTCAAAGAGTTCCCTTTAAATGGTACATATTCATTGTAAACTTTTACATTTTTGAAAGTGAAACAAGATCTTGTATTAAAACCACCTTTTCCTTGCGGTGAGGGCACAGTCCTGGCAAGTAAATGGCCCACACTTCTGGCCCCCATCGTGCATCTGCCCAGTAACTCCAATCATGTTGATGTAGACTAATTGCTTGCAGAGAGTTGTGCAGACTGGCACACCAATCACCCAAACCTCCGCCTGCAATCATTGAAGAAGCACAATGACAGCATTAGAAATATCTCTGCTTCTACTCCAGTGACCCTGTCAGTCACTGCACCCTTCATATAGTGCGGAGGCCAAGTTATTTGTCTTTCATGCTTTTGTCATTTTAGCAGTCAGGTACAAGCGAGACAAATAAAATCACGTTGTAAAAGGGACTGGTCAGCGGGGTCCCTACTTTATTATACAAAGCTCCTATGGAACCTCGTACTCCACGGAGAGAGCAATGTCCAGGGCATGCAGGAAGGTGGCTGCCGGGAAGCAAGGGTAACTAATAGGGGGTAGAACATAAACCAGATAGTCCTGTGTCTGGTTAGTTATACGCTTGTCTCTGCAGGGTAAGCTGTTGTAGGCCTAATTCACACGTCCGCAATCTACGTCCGCACCCGTTCCGCAAAATGGGGACATGATGGATGCAGAGAGCACACACTCTGCTTTCCGCATCCGCATTTGCGGAGCGCACCGCCGATCTTCCAGGCGGCGGCTCTGCAAAAATATAGAGCATGTCCTATTCTTGCCCGCAATTGCGGACAAGTATAGGCATCTCTATAGGGCTGGTGGCAAGGTGTTTTGCGGATCCGCAAAACACTACGGACGTGTGAATAAGGCCTGAGACAGCAATATGCCCATTTTGTATGTATTGTATGGAACTAGAATAGGGAACATAATCACAAACCTCTCCATTATTAGAGGAAAGCATTAGCATGACTATGTAGGGCTTTCCCACAATGGACATTTATCATCTCTCCACAGAATAGGTGATAATTGTCTGGGGTGTCGCCCAATCATTAGAACAGGGATCCTGAGCATACCAGTGCTATCTTGGAGGGAGATGAGCATTCAAACCTCTTCGGAGTTTACACATTGTTTGTCCTGTGTGGGTTTACTCTGTGTTCCTCGTTCATTCCGAAAATATGAGTATATTAAAGGATTACATAAGGGTTACAGAATTTGGGTGCAAGGCGATCATCTGGTGCTTGTCCTTGTAAGACAACCCCTTTAAATGCCTCGCTTAGTTCAGTTGTCCTCTATTTAGAACCAATGATGGGATTGAACCTCACCCTGTTATATAGGGAATACCCTTTCTAAGGCCTCATGCACACGACCGATACGGAGGACTTCAATGCGTCTGTGGTCCGCATTTTGCACACGTATTCTATATTTTGGAGAAACGGACATGCGGATGTGGGAAGCACACGGATGAACCATTTGCTTTCTGCATCCATATGTCTCTTCTTCAAAAAGAACATGTCCTATACTTGGCCGCAAAATGCAGACCATGGACCGATTGAAGTCGATGGGTCCACAATAGAGTTGAGCGAACTTGTATTTTAAGTTCTGCGTCCAAAGTTCGGGTTCGGGTTATTGAAGCATCCCGTTATGGATTCCGCTACCACGGACCAAAACGGCATTTGGAACAAGGGGTGAAGGACCTGGGGTGACGTCACCGTCATGTGATCAATGCAGGGGGCGTGGCTCAGTACTGGATTGGATAAGAGGTCGTAGGCTACCTCCTCTTATCTAATCCAGTACTGAGCCACGTCCCCTGCACTGATCACATGACGGTGACGTCACCCCAGGTCCTCCGTGTTGTCCAAGGTTCGGGTTCATTGAAGAATCCCCTTATGGATTCCAAATGCCGTTATGGTCCGTGGTAGCGGAATCTATAACGGGATGCTTCGATAACCCGAACCCAAACTTTGGACGCCGAACTTAAAATACAAGTTCGCTCAACTCTAGTCCACAAAAAAAGCAGATGCAAGACGGATGGTATCTGTATTTTGCGGATCACAAAATATATATACGGTCGTGTGCATGAGGCCTTAGAGGGGAGCCATAATATGGCTGTGTGTATGAGACCTAATTGAGATACGGTAACTAGATTGTTAGCCCCTCTGGACACAGAAGCAGAAGTGAGTGGATTCTCAGTCATTGTGTTATATATATAGGTAATGAATAATATATATTCCATCATAATCTGCCATAGAAATGAAAGGGAACTTTAGTGAAAACTGTCGTTTGACGTGAATGTAATTGTCATGTGTGATGGCACTGTCTTGTAGGTTTCTGAATAATAAAATATTAGGCGGAATATTTTTGGATGTCGCATAGCAACAATTTAGGAATGCACTGGGTGACAACCATGAATCCCCTCAGACCTGTGCATTGTGCTGTTGTCACAGGATCTCCTCCAGGCTGGGTGGTGTAATGCCGCTGCCTTTCATCTCTTGCCCTCGGGTGTAGAGTGCAGCCTGTCTGTGACATGTCAGCTGTTGTACGGTCTGCAGTCTGTTTTCTTGTTCCTGAAGCTGGCCATGCACTGGAGACTTTGGAAGGGCGAAAAGTCAAATTTATACCTTTGCTGACATTGTGACAATTGTCAGGTGCTGCAGGTGAAAAGTCATTCATTTCGAATGACAGATCCCATCAAAGCAGGTACAGATCAGAGGTGGGAGAGCTATTTGTTGTTTTAACTTATGGCACTGTTGTCTAAGATGACAGCCTTCACAAACCAACCATGAACAAGTCATTCAGAAAACGACCATCTGAAGTCCCTAATGCGTGGCCAGCATTTGACCTGCATCCGTGGCTCTTCACAATTTGGAATGATTTCTAGAACTATGGCCTATGACAGAGGTAGTCAGGGCACCCCTCATTGTAATGCCCGGGCAAGGCACCAATGTCGATACCAGACCTACAGCCTGTAGTCATTGATTTCTACTATTGAGATGGCAGACAGAAGATGCATTGTTCTCTGCTAGGTAAGTGTGAGGTGGTCATCATCTCATCTGTCTGCAGTTTCCCTTTACCTTTTTTCTGGTGTAACATGACGATTTTGATGGGATAAACTGTGAAATTAAGGTTTATAAAGACTGCCTGACAGATACCTCAACCCCAGGTGGATTTACACCTTTCGATCCTGTAGTTTTCTTAAAATATTAAGTCAGCCATACACATGACATAATTGTTGGCCAGCTATCGATCCCCCCACTGGCAGAGCATATATATGTTTTGACAGGGTGAAAAACCGTATTAGTCACCTTTGGCAGGCGACTTATCTCCTTTGAGAACAACAGGGTCAGTATAGTTGAAATCCAGCCCAATCTGACCGTTTGGGAGGCCCCAATACACATTAGAAGGTCAGCCTACCTTGTAGAAATCTGCAGGATCTGCTCACATACATCTAAGGGCTCATTCACACAACCGTGGTTTGGTTCCTCAACCGAAACACATTTTTTGCGACTCGGGTGCAGACCCATTCACTTCAATGGGGTCGCAAAAGATGCGGACAGCAGTCCGTATGCTGTCTGCATCCGTAGCTCCGTTCCGTGGCCCCGCAAAAATTCTAAGACTAAATTCTAAGTCATGTTTTGCGGACAAGAATAGGCATTTCTATAAAAGGCCATCCGTTCCGTTCCGCAAATTGCAGAAGGCACACTGGCGGCATCAGTGTTTTGCGGATCCTCAATTTGCAGACCGCAAAACACAGCACGTTCGTGTGAACAATTCCTAATGTGTATGGCCAGCTTAAGAGGCAGTGAAGGTGTCTGGTAGCTGTTTCTCTCTGGCTAGGTTCACACCTGAGCGTTTTACGCGCTGTAAAACGCTCAACAGGCGAAAATCCATGTTTCCCTATGAGCATGGTTCTCACCTGAGCATTTTACAGCGCGTACGAACGCGCTGTAAAATGCCCTACGCCCAAAGAAGTACAGGAGCTTCTTTGGGGCGTATTGTCGCGTGTATTGTGATTGACGCCACAGTGGTCAATCACACGAACGCGTGTACAAGGCACGTTTCCTATTTCCAAAAACGCGCTGTAATACGCGCCACAAAGACGCGCGTATCAAATACGCTCAAGTGTGAACCCAGCCTCTAAGTAAAATAACATGCACATTCCCTAAAGATGGCTATACATATTACACTAAGGTCGGCCAACTTGCCAATTTCACCAGAAGAGGACTACTGTCTAATGTATATTAGATGTTCCACCAAGATTTGTTTAGTAGATGTCAGGAGGATCAGGCATGTGGAATTTCAACATGTCCATCATTTCTTCTCAAGGGAGATAAGCCACCACCAGAGGTGTCTGGCAGCAACTGAGAAAAGATGCATGTTCAGCCAAATTGAACCTATATGGGGAGGATGGGGGTGATTGCTGTCAGACAAGTGTTCAGCTATTGAAGGTGTACTGGTCAGCCTGTTTAGGACACAGGACCGTAGTTTCGTTCCGCACCCAATCTCCATTATTTAATTTGGGATCAGACGAGGACCCATTCATTTTAACAGGGCTGCAAATAAGGCCTATTGCACACAACCGTATGGCTTTTTCAGTGTTTTGCGATCCGCAAAAAATACGGATGACGTCCGTGTGCATTCCGTTTTTTGCAGAACGGAACAGCTGGCCCCTGATAGAACAGTACTATCCTTGTCCGTTATGCCGACATTAATAGGACATATTCTCTTTGAATGGAAACGGAAGGCATACGGAGTACCTTCCGTTTTTTTTTGCGGACCCATTGAAATGAATGGTTCCGTATACGGACTGTATACCGAATGCAAAAAACTAAACGTAAACTGATAAAATAAACGTTCGTGTGCATGAGGCCTAAGGCAGATAGCAAACTGTGTGCTGTCCGCATCTATATGTCCATTCCGCGGCTCCGCAAAAATAGAACATGTCCTATTCTTCTCTGTATTTCATAGGTGGATTCACAAAGGTTTTCTAGTTACTGTTCGTAACACCGGGGTTGCAAAGCTTGGATACACGAGACATTTGTATTACAAATGACTGACTTTGTGAGTCAACCCCCCTTCTTATAAAAAATCTTAGGGGTTGCTTGGACAAGCCTACAGTAATCCAGGGAAAAGCTATTGCTCAGTGCAAAACCTGGATTCGTCACCTCTCCTTAGCAGAATGAGCTAGGCAGAAGGGAACCTTGAAACCTCCTCCTCTCCAAACAGGCAGCGGCATAAAGCAGGTCAACAGCCGTCTACACAGACGTTTCTAAAAACAGCCCCACCCCTCGCTCCCCCTCCTCTTCCAACAAGTGCTGCTCTAGATGTCAATATCCATGCGAGCAATTCGAGGTCATTCAAGGAACAAACCCGCCACAAGTCGTTGGAATTACTTTCCGCATTATCCAGTTGATAAGAGGAAACTTTGACTGTCTCTTCAGACTGGCTACTTTATGTGCTCTATCTTACACCATGAGAAATACAAGTAAAATATGAAAAAAGTGTGATATTATATGTGGCCAGCTACATGTACGTATATCATCGCATGAGTTTAGGCCTTCTGCACTTATACACCGTTGTAATAAATCCCGGGTGCCTACAGACATTACACTAGGTCTACAGCGGGAAAATTTGCAGCTGTGATTTTGCAGTCGCTTCTCGCACTGTGACACCATAGACAATCATTAGATCCAATGTCACCATGTAGCCCCAGCCTTGGATAAGTTAGCAGAGTCAGCCAGGATCCACAAACGGTCTAGTTTGCATGGGGCTGCCAAAACCTTGCCGACATCTGTTGCTGGGGGAAATCGACATACTGGAGCGTTCTTATTCTTCCCTCTATGATATGTGTCACACAGATATCTGGCAGCGCTTCCACCTCTCACACCATTAGGCCTCTTTCACACAGACGTTTTTTTTTTGCGAGTGTACGGCCAGAAGTGTTTCCGTGTGCATTCCGTTTCCGTATTTCCGTTCCGTTCAAATATAGAACATGTCCTATTATTGCCCGCAAATGCATCGGTATGTCTTCTGTATCCGTTCCGTTTTTTTGCGGAACCATCTATTGAAAATTTTATGCCCAGCCCAATTTTTTCTATGTAATTGCTGTATACTGTATATGCCATAAAGAAGAACGGAACAGAAACGGAAACACAACGGAAGCAAAAAACTGATCCGATAAAAACGGCCTGCAAAACACTGAAAAAGCCATACGGTCGTGTAAAAGAGGCCGTAATGAGAAACTTGTGTGTCTATTGAATGGCAGCTATCGAATGACTATGTACAGCTTATGGAGGCCACACGCAGGTGATAGCTGTCAGCCAATCTTATGTCCACATACTTCTTGCCCCCAATCTGGGACCTTTGGGTTGCCCCCATATAAATTAGATTGAAATCCAACAGGATCTGCCAACAAATATTCAAAGGTGTATTCCAGCTTCAGAATAGGATCCAATAGGCCATCAAAAGCAGATTGGTGGGGGTCCAATTGACAGCACCCCTGCCGATCAGCTGTTTGAAGGGGTGACACTGGCGTGTTCATCTGCACGCCATCTACATGGCAGCTGCGGTGCAGGGTGCTTACTGCTTTGTCACGTCCATCTAATTGGGCAGCCTTTAAACTCTGATTGCTGAAAAGTTTTTATATGGAACCCTTAGCAAAATAGTAGTATCCTGTAATCGTAACACCGTAATCGAAAATCAGGCATAACTTGTTCTCAGAATCATAACACAGGCCTCAGTGGCCACAGCGCTTGAACAGTACATCACTGCTGTGATACAGCATTCAAGTCACTGTGACCGCTGAGGCCTGTGATTGACCGCAGCGATCACAAGACCAAGCCGCCTCCTGCTCCTGCGGGAATCGGAAAGGATCAGGAACTTTATAAAAGGGAAAGTGTACTTTACATAACCTTTTGATATGCCAGAATGACATGGGGGGGGGGGGGGTTTAACGCTGTGACCTTGCCGATCTCTAAAACAAGGAGTTAGAAGTGTTGATTGAGGGCTGCCTCTCCTCACTGCTGAAGATGGACGTGAAGACTGCCTCAATAGAAAGTCCCGATTGGTGAGGGTCTCATCACTCAGACCCCTGCTGATCAAACCCTTTGATTTGTCACTCATATGACATGTCAAAAATGAATGTGTGTGGTTACTCTTTAAAGGGATTTTCCTATTACCAAAATGTATGTACCCTCACCGATCCCCTGCGGGAATGAAATAGCAGTACACGTGTGTGACCACCACTCCGTTCACTTCTACGGGACGGCCACACAAGCAATGGTCACACATGTCCACCACAGCTCCATGCGCTCCAGCGTTCAGACCGCTAGCGATTATATCCGTGGGTCGAAGATAAATGTTGATGGGAAAACCCCTTAAACTGGATTGTCCCATCAGAGACATTGCAGCGGTGCCAGTGATCAGTTATTGCAGCAGGTACAGCTCCCAACACAGAGATTCAGGGGGGTGTCTTCTCTGACCAAACATTTGGCTGTTTATGTAATCACCCAAGTCTATAGGGGCCACAATCCCGTTCCTGTTCTGGCTCATAGAAGGCAGTCCCGAGTGATGGACTTCGACATGTCCCAACATGGGAAAACCCCTAGAAACGTCCTCCTTTTATTTCAGTCTGCCCCTGACCGGATGACGTTGAAAGCCCTTTCTCCTGGTCCAGAGCCAGGTCAGTGGTTTCCTTTCAGCCACCATTAACCACCACATTCCTGGCCGGTGATTGATATGCACTGCCCCACTGTTACACAGCAGGTGCCATTGAATACAAATGCTAAGGGTGGCCAAACACATTAGATAATAGTCAGTGAATTCTGTTAACACCTTATTGTGTATTGGATCAGCCTAACTGGACCCCAACATCCCAGGTTTGGGGATGTTGGGGTCCGAGGAAGAAGAGCCCCCCCTCCACAAGGGGCTCCTCTTCTTCCTCGGGCAATACTTATGCCCTCCTACACCAGCCAAGGATCCGGGCAAATATGGGGGCTGAGCATTCGTACAAACAATTGTTCCCTATAATTGTCCATTCAAATGTGCCACCGATCATCACACCAATGAGCAAAAGACTCATCTGTCATGACAGCATTTTTTATGCAGCACAACCCCACAGCAGACCGTCCCGAATAAATGGGATCTGCTGCTGGCAAACAATGAGCCTCTATGGGGGAGAGCGGCAGCCTGTGTATCGGCAGAAGTAACTGAGCCTTTCACCGATACCATTGCTTCTCTATAGGGGAGGTGGAGGCTGACAGATAAGACTGTGTTCACACTTAGGTCATGAACTCCAGTCATACTTTCGATAGCCGAGCTCTTCTTGTCATCAATAATACCAGAATCACATCAGACCCTATTAAAGCTAATGGCGTCCTAGGTGACCATTAGTATCTGTCAGCCGCTCGTAGCGGAAAACGGTGGACCGGCGGCGTGAATACCTGTCCCTGGGGATCTCGGCCTCCATCATAATACATATGATATTGGGGGGTCAAAGCTGCACCTCCACAGTGGTTCTCTAAATATCAGCAGCATATGAGACCACTACCAGTCAGGAAGGATTCCCCCCATTAGCCCTAAGTGTGAATAGTGATCAGCAACTGGGAATCCATGGAGAGGTCCGATATATATTTCAGGGGTCTAGGCTATAATAACCTCGTGCCTCAGCCGAAATGGTGGCGAAGTGCCTCGGTCACATTTTCCAGAAATTCATTGCGGCTTTTTGTAGGGAGCAGGCACTTAATGGTGTCGGAGGCGAGTTTCGAGGTGGTTATGAGCCTCAGGCTGCGAGCTCAGTGTGAGAGGGTTAACGGGAGTGAAGCGCTCATGTACAGAACAGGGAGAGGTGTTGGAAGCTTAGCTGCCTGCAGCTCTTGTGAGGACTCGGAGGCCATAGACAGTGGAAACTGGCGGCTCGCCAAGCTGGAGAGGGAGGAGGGCGGCAAAGGAGGGCGCAGGCAGCGGAGAGCGAGAGAGGCGTGCGCCGAGCACTTGTCTGCCGGAGTACGGGGCTCACACAAAGGCGAGCGCACAGTCCCCTCAGGGTGGAGGGGCTCCTGCCAGTGTCACAGAGCCTCGGGTACACAAGCCCTGACTGAACTGAGGGGCTCTCCTCCGGCGCTGTCATTATCATCGGCTTCTGCAGGCGCCAAATCAATACATAAAAGGCGCATTCCGCAACTGCGCTCGGGTCAGGGGACGGGAGCGGAAGGATGCTATAGACAAAGTGGTCCGTAACCCGGGAAAGCTGGGTGACAGCTGTAGCCGCCATTACACATGGCCCTGAGCCTTCTCGTCACGTTCCCCAGCACAAGACCCCCTATATGTGAGGCCCCTGATAGGCGGCCATGCTGACAATATGCAGGTAATGGCCACATAAGAGGCAGGTAGAGCTGGCTGCAGTGCCCACGGGTGGATGGCCGGCTGACCATCACTGTGCACACCGGGCCGGCACAGAGACCGCTTACCCCGGAGACTTCCTTACATTTACTGGTAACAGTTCACAGCCACTGTTGGAGATTTGGGATATCAGATGATTTCCCCCATGTTTGGGGAAGGGAACAGCTCGGTAAAGGGCGCGATCAGCGGCAGATCGCGCAGCCGAGCAGGATCTCCTTTCTTCTCCAGTGTTCCGGGCGCTGCGCTTCTAGTCCGGTAAATACGGCGTTCTCCGCGTTCACATTGAAACGAATCTCGGAGCCAAGCGAGGAAGTTCAAGGCTCGTGTGAATGCGAATTCTTCTGCTGAGAATCAGCCTGGACCGCGGCAGACGAGTGCTGGAGGGGCTGGCGGGGACCTCCGCTCCAGAAGCTTCACATTGCTGTCATATAGTTGTATTCCTTGTTTGCACCCCAGCAATCAGACATTAATAACCCCTGGCCATGCCATCAATCTCTGCGATGGAAAACCCCTTTAAGGGTACTTTTTTTTCCCGGCATTAAGTTCCGTCCTCGGGGCTCAATACCGGAAAAAAACGCTCCAGTTTTACCCTAACCCTAAGTTCACACCTGAGCGTTTTACAGCGCGTTCAAACGCGCTGTAAAACGCTCAACACATGAAAACCAATGCTTCCCTATGGCCCTGGTTCTCACTTGAGCGTTTTACAGCGCGTTTGAACGCGCTGTAAAACGCCCGACGCATAAACAAGTACTTGAGCTTTTTTTGGGGCGTTTGTCGCGCGTTTTGTGATTGACACCACAGTAGTCAATCACAAGAACGCGCGTACGAACGCGCGTTTCCTATTTTCAAAAACGCGCTGAAATACACGCGACTAAAACGCGCGTAAAACGCGCGTTTTAAGAACGCTCAGGTTCGAACCCATGGTAATGCATTCTGAACGGATAGAAATCCGTTCAGGATGTCTTCAGTTCAGTCACTGTACGGTGTTTTGGACGGAGAAAATATCGCAGCATGCTGTGGTTTTATCTCCATTCAAAATTCCGGAACACTTGCCGTAATGCCGGTGTTCTGCCAGATTTATATACATTGACAGAACGCTATACCGGAAGTTACGCGGCCGCACAGGAATCAGCTAAAGGAGGGTGTGTGCAGCGCTGCGCATGAGCACATCCACTGGATTAGCAAAAAATCCTTGCAGCGCCATGGGAGAAGGACTTCATGCGCCAAACCGAAAACCGCGCGTGCGCACTCAGGGGTAGGTAGATTTTCCCAGCGCAAAATGTTCCATCAGATCTCCCTACCCCTGAGTGCGCATGCGCGCACAAATTATCAGGAGCAGTTCAGCCTTACTGCAAACCTGAGTGCAGAATATCGAGGTCACCACATAGCAGAGCTGAGTGCGGGATATTGGGGGACCCTGCATAGCTGGGTGATGGATTTTGGGGTCACCACACAGCAGTGCCCCAATATCCCGCACTCAGCTCTGCTATGTGTTGACCTCGATATTCTGCACTCAGTTCTGCAATAAGGATGAACGCGCGGTGTGCGGTTTCACGCATGTGCATGAAGTCCTTCTCCCGCGGCGCTGCAATGATTTTTTGCTAATCCAGCGGATGTGCATAGCGCCGCACACACCCTCCTTCAGCTGATTCCTGTGCGGTCGCGTAACTTACGGTATAGCGTTCTGCCAAGGTATAGAAAGCATTAATTTCTATAGGAATGTATTAGTACCAGATCCGACATTAAAAATACCGCATTGACGGAACCGTTCTTCCGGTCTGCGCATGTGCGGACATTTACAAAATGTGAAAAAAATGCATAACGGATCCGTTTCTCCAGATGACAACCCGTGAGGCGGATTCGTTCCTGCAATGCATTTGTTTACCGGATCCGTCTACAAATGCTGTCCGTTTCAACACAGATTGCCGGATCCCTCTGCCGCAAGTGTGAAAGTACCCTAAGGCTACTTTCATATTTGTGCTTTGGTTTCCGGTTTTGAGATCCGGCAGAGCATCTCAAAACGGTTCTGTTTGATTTAACTCATCAGGATGCATCTGTTCTGTTAGGATGCGGTTGTGTTAAATCGAAATGGAACAAACCAGAGCCAAAAAAAAACGGATCCGTCACCATTGGCTTACATTGCCTTTGGTGACAGATCCGGCTTGTTCCTTTTCGAACAGTGGTTTTGTATCCGGTCACAAAAACTGAATAAACCGGAATGGCATGCATCCTGAACGGAGGATATCCCATTCACAATACCTTGGCCCTAAACTAAACTGTTTTAGCCCGATTTTGAGAGATCCTCTGACGGATCTCAAAACCGAAATGCTAAAACACTGATGTGAAAGTAGCCTTAGTTGCCCAGTGACCATTCTGGCCAAATCTGAACTATGGCAATAGGGCATTGCGGTGCCCTGTACAGCCATGTTCACATCAGAGACAGAATTTCCATTGCAGATCCCACCATATTTGCCAGGAGAAATAACGTTGGACGCCTTTGGCAGAGCCCGATAGACGCCATTGTAGGACAGTAGGATCCAGGTGATAAATGTCACCGAGGGCCCCCACGATCATTAGTACAGGAGTCCTGAGCCCCCCTGCAGTCATGCAGTAATTGACTGGAACAGTGGTGGAGCATGCAGCGTGTCTCTCCACTGAAAGTCTATGGGACTGACAGAGACAGCTGAGTACAGGGCCTGGCAAACGGCATTGCACACCCACCGCTCCTTACTGCAGTTGTGCAGTGAGGGATCAGGTCTCAGTGATAGAAATTGGCAGGGATACGGTATCTCACAAAAAGGAGTCCACCCCTCAGTTTTGTAAATATTTTTTTTATAACTTTTGATGGGACAACACTGAAGATATGACACTGATACAATGTAAAGTAGTCAGTGTAGGGCTTGTATAAACCAAATTGTGCCCAAAGTGTCAATATATTGTGTGGCCACCATTATTTTCCAGCACTGCCTTAACTCTTGTGGGCATGGAGTTTGCCCCTGGAATTCTCTTCCATGACGACATCACGGAGCTGGTGGATGTTAAAGACCTTGCGCTCCTCCACCTTCGGTTTGAGGATGCCCCACAAATGCTCAATAGGGTTTAGGTCTGGAGACATGCTTGGCCAGTCCAGCACCCTTACCCTCAGTTTCTTTAGCAAGGCACTGGTTCTCCTAGAGGTGTGTTTTGGGTCGTTATCATGTTGAAATACTGCCCTGTGGCCCAGTTTCCGAAGGGAGGGGATCATACTTTGCTTCAGTATGTCACAGTACATGTTGGCATTCATGGTTCCCTCAATAAACTGTAGCTGCCCACAGCCGGCAGCACTTATGCATCCCCGAACCATGACACTACCACCACCATGCTTGACTGTAGGCAGGACGCACTTGTCTTTGTACTCCTCACCTGGTTGCCACCACACTCTTGACACCATCTAAACCAAATAAGTTTATCTTGGTCTCATCAGACCACGGGGCATGGTTCCAGTAATCTGCTTGTCTTCAGCAAACTGTTTGAGGGCTTTCCTGTGCATTATCTTTAGAAGAGCCATGCAGACCAATTTAATGCAGTGTGCGGCATATGGTCTCAGCACTGACAGACTGACCCCCACCCCTTTTACCTCTGCAGCAATGCTGGCAGCACTCATATGACTATTTTGAAGACAACCTCTGGATATGGCGCTGAGCACGTGCACTCAACTTATTTGGTCGACCATGGCGGGGCCTGCTCTGAGAGGAACCTGTCTTGTTAAACCGCTGTATGGTCTTGGCCACCATGCTGCAGCTCGGTTTTAGGGTGTTGGTAATCTTCTTATAGCCTAGGCCATCTTTATATCCTCATCGAGTTCTTTGCCATGTGGTGCCACGTTGAACTTCCAGTGACCAGTGTGAGAGCGATAACACCATATTTAACACACCTGCTCCCCATTCACACCTGAGACCTGGTAACACTAACGAGTCCCATGACACTGGGGAGGGGAAATGGCTATTCACTTAGGGGTGTACTCACTTTTGTTGCCGTCGGTTTAGACATGGCTGTGTGTTGCGTTATTTGAGGGCACACCTGATATACAAGCTGTACACTGACTGTTACATTGTGTCAGATCTTCAGTGTTGTCCCATGAAAAGGTTTAATAAAACCGCGAGCGGTGTACTCACTTTTGTGAGATACTGTATGTGTGGTATTAAAGAACTGATAGGGGACGTGTCTGACTGCTGGTGCCTCCGCTGATCACCGGTCACAGATGCGCACTGCCATTCCATTCAGCTTCGTGAGACTGCACGAGATAGCCATGCGCTTGTCACCTCCGACAGCCCCGTAGCGTGGATCGGCAGGATACACCATTGCCTTTGGTGATTAGAGTAACCCTTTCACCAATGGAGTAACCAACATCAAGGACACTAGTCCCAGGTGTCCTGTGTGAATGTATGTACTGCAGAAACTCCATCCTAGGGCATCAGACATATGGGGCTACTATATGGTGGCCCTTTCTGAACACTAGTGAGTCCCCATAAGTGTGGTTCTAGGTACCCAGAGCCCTGTATCAGGGCTGTCACATGAGAGGACGCTAGTAATGCACTCATCTCTAGGAAATTGCAGCTGGTTGGCATTGGTATGTGGGCACTATGTGACTTATAGTCCCCCCTATAGGGCTCTGTGGTGTGCAGGTGTCCGGCACAGAACCCATGAAGCACAGGCAGGAAGGCAGCGCGACCGTCCCCGGCAGAGAGGAAAGAGACCGCTCCACAGGAAGAGATTACACGGAGGAAGAGATGGAAAGAATTAGCGCAGCCCTCCGCGTGTGTAATGAGGACATGATGGGGAGACGGGCAGGAAGAACGGGGGGGATGGGTGGAAGGTAATTGCCGCCTGTCTAGGGAGTGTCAGCGGATTACAGACGGAATAAACAGCCCGGGCACGGAGGTTGTCAGGCGGTGTCACATTCTGGTCGTGTGCTGCGCCCTCCGTGCGCCGGGCTTCCCCTCAGCGAGCCGCTTCCCCAGCCCCGCAGCCGCCGTCGCTCCCCAGCTAACACCGGGGGAGGAGAGGGAGGAAGCGAGAGGGGGAGGGGGGCTGGCGCGGCTCCTGCTGCCGCCTCCCACCGCTCATCTTTCTTCTTTCCTGGGGGCTTCGGAGATTGACCTCGCTAACCCACCCCCCACCCAGCCAGGCAGCCGGCGCCTCCTCCTCCCGGGGAGGGACGGATCATTCTCCTCGGCTCCGCTGTGCGCACCAGCCTGCAAATAACAATAATAAACTTTAGTACGTCCGCTGCGCGTCTGGAGAGAGCAGCGCGGGGATCGGCGCTCCGGACACACGCGGGATTTATTAGTACACGCATTTCTGGGGAAGGATGCTGCGGCTGGACTGCCTTATTTACACCGGGAACTACAAGGAGGATCAGTGCGGGACACGGACCTCTGCTGACTGAAGCTTCGCTGGAAGGAGAACGAGCCCCGGCGCCGCAGGTAGGGACCAGCCCTGTGTGTACGGGCTCTTATCGCCGGACTGTCTGTGGGGGACCGCTCACATATCGGGGGGCGCTCTCTAGATGGGGATCGGTCGCCTCTAGGAAGTTGCCTTTTGTGTCTGCTCCGCAGCGATCTGACTGACATCGCGCTGTGTGCAGGTTGTCACTGGCTTGGGATCTGGAGGGGGACATCGGGGAAAGTCCCGGAGTGTCTGACCCTGTGTGTGCGGCGATCCGAATGCGATACCGGACTGTAACTATTTCACCGTTGTGTGCCGTGATGTTGAAGAGTGCGATCGTTCTGGTTTTCTGGGAGCCGGTACTAGTTACGTCCCGGACATGTCCGTGATCCGCTGCCGCGGTCGGGTATTTGTGCGCAGTCCCTGACACCACTGAGGACCCCCGCTGATACGCTGCGACCCCCGGAGCGGTGGCGGAGCCTCCCGCAGCGCAGGTGATTAATCTTGTGTGCGGGCAGAGCTGAATTATTAAGCAGGAGTAATGGTTGCGTGACCGCTGATTCCCAGTGCGGGAGATGAGGGGTTAAGCACGCCGTAATAATCTGCGGAGGAGCGGGATGTGTCGGGGATTAGAAGGAGTTAAGTCTCGCTCTCTTGCGATCACCTAAGGACTCCTGGCAGCCGCTTGTTTGTTCAGCCGCCTTCTGGCTGCCGGTTTCTCTTCCGTCACTGAGCTCTGGGGGCACCGGCAGGTTATGGCTGGTAACGAAGGGGTTAACGAGCGCTAGCTCCCTTGTGCCGCGCGGCATTTGTCATTTTTTTTTCTATTTTCCCTGACGCGTTTGTTGCACTTTTGAACTCCCGGACCGGAGGACACATGACGCGGCTCGTGTCCAGAAGTCGCTGCGGGTTTTGTTTGGAGAGTAAATAGCATGTTGCCGTGCGCTCCGTGTAGACAGGCTCCTGTCATTACCGCAGGCGCGGAGCCCGGGCGGTCGTAAAGCACTAATTGCTGCGTTTTATGACGGGCTGGATGTGACCTTCTTTCCGGGGAAATGACGGCGCCTGTCGCCGGAGTCCTCTGGCAGGCTGAGGAAAGTCCCGTTTGCGCCCGCGGACCTGTCATTTCCCGGAACAGCGCGCAGCGACGAGACGTGAGCCGCACGACCCGTCTGACTGAAGATATGAATATGGAAGCAATTAGGCGAGATGGGCCATTTCATAAGCGCAATAAAGCACTGCGGGCTGGGAAGTGACAGCTATAATGCGCAGCTAGAGGGCTCCAGCCGTGCGTTACGCGTCTCACTGCGCACTTAACCCCTTCTTGCTGGCGGTCTGTCCCCCGCTGCCCTGACACTGGTGCTAGCGGGGGGGTACTGTACATTTATGGGGCGCCAGTCCTGGCACAGGTCTCATTTATGGGGCGCCCGTCCTGGCACAGGTCTCAGACTCGTTTTTCCAGTCCGCGGGCGCCTCCATACATCAGCGCCTATGTGGATGGCACATTCCGTCTTTCCTCCCTCCCATTCAGACACAGGAAGCGGCCCGGCACTAAACAAACACTGATCAGTTGGATAGGGATTCATGATAATGAGTTAGCCCGAGGGGAGGGGGCGCGTACAAAGACAGGAGTTGACTCAGGCACTTGTCAATTACAGCCGGCTCGGGCTGGAATCCCACGTACGCGGCTGGCACCGGAGTACAAGCGCCCCGCCGCCGCTTTTATTGCGCCTCTCCTCAGAGATACGCTCTTGCCCTTTGGTACTGCTTATTATAAAGGGACGTCACGCGGTGTTATTCGCGCACATTAACCACTTCTTTGTCTGCCAGGATTCCTGACTCGTCTGCGGGCGCCCATGATTAGTTTCAGCGCTGGGCTCTCGGTGGCACAGGAATGGCGCGTCCTCCTCTCAGGTCTATGATTTATGGGCCACAGACGGCAGTAAACTAACCCTGGCAGACTTATGAAGCGGTGCCCGTCTCCGTGAGGTGACTTGCCGCGCATCTCTTCTGTCACTACGAGACGCCTATTAGAAGCCAGGACACATTACCGCAATGTATAAGAACGTGTCCTACGTGCGGCAGCCCGGAAAGTGCGGGAAACCTGGAGCGTGAGGCACGGCAGAAGATGAAGCAGGGGCAGCTGCGAGCTCTCGGCGTGATTAATAGGAATAATAAAAGGCTTGTGCCGCTCCAGGAAATAAGAGGCTGGATGTAAGCGCTGCGCTCCCGGGGCTGACTGATGTCACCTCACAATTACGTATCCGCTAATGTCCGGACCGAGCGGCTCACAGACTTCAGAAAGACGCTGTACTATTACCTCACACGCCGATATATCTGCGTTTTCTTTTTTTTATGTATATATATATATATTGCAGTAGTTTCCAGTTACACAGTATTCGCCTGTTAGACAGGCAACATGGCACAATTCTTGAAGTTTCCTGTGACCTTTTGCAGGAATATGTTTGATACTGGAGGATGAGCAAGTCGATTCGCAAATTCACTCAGAATTTTTGAAAAAGTTCTGATTCTTCCGAACCCAAATTTTGTGTGATGAGGGAGAGACCTTTTCAGGCAAATCAATGCGCTCTTGATTTGAGTAGAATTTATTCAGACTTGAATCGAATTGGACAGTCAACTGAATCGAATTGGACAGTCAATTTGACTGAATCAGACCTGAATTGAATTTTAAGAAATTCATTCATGCAAAAATGGCCTCCTTATGGCTTGGATGTAGTAAGAAAAATTAACTATGGAAAAATCTACCAGAAAACGGAGGAGGCCAAGTTCATGTAGAAGGACTGTAGGGGGTATTTAGACTATTGAACTGGTTGGATATTGCCCAATTCACATAGTGCAGTTCTGTGGCGTTAATTCCACAAAAAGCGTATCGTGTTTTGCCGTTAAAATACAGGGAAATTCCGTTATTCCGTATAGCCTTCGTGTCTAGGCCGCGCAGTGCGGGCAATGACTAATGATGACTTCCAGGTGTAGCTACACTTCATTTCTCCTGCCAGACCCTTCTGTAAGGAACATGTGTCAAGGGTGCAGGAAGATCACAAACATGCCCCCTCCTCTCCCCCCACAAACACATCGCCTCTGGAGTTCATCAGCGGCACGCTGTATGCAGCGCGGTTCCATCGCTTGGCGCCCTTTCCGCACGCAGCAGCTAGTGTCCCCACGGAGCACATGATGTACACAACGAGCCAGTTTCCGTCGGGAGAGCGGAGCGCGTTTTCTGTTCTGCCGGTGAAATGTTGCCTTTCTGGCAGAGATTAGCGCTCTATCGGGCCGTGTGATGTAGTGAGACACATAAACACTAAACCTGCTGGAGCAAGTCAGCGCATAGTTTGGCTCAAGTGCCTCGCGCTCGTAAGAAATGCGATCATTGTGTGGAAGCAGCTGTTTCCCCCTACACTGCGCCTAGCACGGCGAGATAACTGTCTCCTGTCATGTGTCCTCCAGCCATTAACTCTTCATTACCCTCCATCCTGATTCGAGGACGTCTCTATGTCGGGAAGCTGTGCCTAGTGGCACTACACGTCCCAGGTCTCGCTGAGGCTTTCCCTACAGCCAGGCGCCCACTCGGGTCTTTGTGTAGATTAAATCGGTCCTGCGCTGGAACGCCCGTGCCTTCTCACGGCAGCCTCGTATACGGTTCCAGAGCGTAAAGGGTAAAGCCAGCGTTCCAGCTCGCCTACAGCTGCGAGGAAAGTCACAGTGGAGGCTGTCTGCATCCGAGACTGTAAAATAATAATAGGAGCCTGTTTAATTCTCGGATCGCGTCTCGGCACAGCAGGGGGAAAGCCGGAGCGCTGTGTGCCGCCATGTGTGTGCCCCACTGTCCTGGCAATGGAGACGGGATCTGAGCTGATTAGACAGCGGCTCATTATTTGTAATAAGGCGCAGTAAACCCCCGACTCTGCTCCTCACATTATACCACCGGCGTGTGTGTGTATATATATATATATATATATATATATATATCTATAGCCATTTCAGTAGAGGAAGGGTTTTTTACTTTTTGGTCCTTTTAGCGGAATTAGGCTCCATTCACACGTCCGTGTGTGTTTTGCAGAACACGGACACCGGTAATGTGCATTCCACATTTTGCAGACCGCACATCACCGGCACTCTCATAGAAAATGCCTTTTCTTGTCCGCAATTGCAGACAAGAATAGGACATGTTCTATTTTTTTGCGGAACGGAAGTGCGGATCCTCAATTCCGGATCCGAGCAAGAAAAATAGTGTGTTCCCATAGATATGAATGGGTCCGCAATTCTGTTCCGCAAAATGTGGAACTGATTTCCTGACGTGTGAATGGGGCCTTACTGGCAGTAGGGCTCATTTACACTGCACGGTTTTGGATCAGGAACTGCCATGCTTCACTAGATGCTGAATGGCATAGGTCAGGGATGCCCAACCCGTGGCCCTCCAGCTATTTCAAAACTACAACTCTGCTGGGAGTTGTACTTTTTCAACAGCTGGAGGGCCGCAGGTTGGGCGTCCCTGGCCTAGGTGTATTCTCCCATCCAAAAGAATAGGTCTCAGCGCAGCCATTAGAACCCCATGTGATTTATAAGTGGCCTAGACCTAAAGATCTTCAAGACAATAGGAGCCTGTGTCCACACTCGCACAAGCTGGAACAGTTGCTTATTCAGATGCGCAGCGTTGTAGAGTATCAGCTAGTGGCGTAAAATTTGGGGGTACGTCCACACGTGGCGTTAAAGTCCCTGCGCCAAAACATCCACCGCTGCAAAAAGCACACGTATTACATGCGACTTTTATTTTTTTGCCACAGCTCTGCCTGTGGATTTCACCCTCTCCATTGCAAAGCAGGAAATCCACAGACTCCAATCCACATCGCAAGTCATTTTACACCGCATGTGGATGTGGATCTCGTGCGGTTTTTCCACACGAAAATCCACAGCATATCCGCCACGTGTGAACGTACTGGTTAGGGCCACATCGTAAAAACCTGCATGCTTTCCTCCTGCTGTTTTCATCGTGATTTACGTTTTTATAGGTAAATCTTGTTAAATATGTTTTACTGGTAAAAAACTAAAAAGCGATATTAAAACCACAGCAAAAACCCATGCAGTTTTGATAGCATCCAACTGCATTGTGTGAATACACACTAACCCCTTGTAGTGGAGGTTTTCTCCCCTATGAGCAATTAATTCTTCCATGTGTATGGGGGATGACCTTTTTTGTGTGTGTAGGATTCATAGGAAAGTTCCCCGATCCCCCGCCTTGCGCTTTGTACAGATGAATGCGCTTTCCTCTGCGGTTACTGGTGACCTTTGTGGCTGTGGCGTACTGCTTCATGTGGAGCCATGGACTCCTCACTGGGGATGCTGTGTGCTACTCCAAGAGTCCTCCAGGACCGCAATGTCCGCGTGCACGATGGTGGCTGCCCCTACACGATCGGACACGAGTGTGGAATGTGCGTCCCGCAGTTCTGGCCCGTCTGTGATTAGGATTCTGCACGTCCGGGGGATGTATTATTGATCGGCGCCCGGTGAAGCCTCAGGGGAGCAGCTGCTATTAGGAGCCGGAGCGCCACGTCTTCCATCAGTGATATTCTCTGTGCGCTCCGCCAGCCCCCTCCTCTTACTTATTAACCCGGCATTTAGCAGCGCGCCCTCCCCCCGGAGCAATTACACTCCAGCCCTGGAATAAATCATGCGCCGCGATAATCCTGTTAATAAAACGCAGCTTGTTCCTGACACTTTCCTCCCGCACGTCACCCCCGGGCTCACACCTCTGCCGCTCCGTACAATAGTCACGGCACATGCCGGCTCTGCTGTGGGCGAACGGCACATGGCTCCGTATACACGGCAGGTGGGGCGCTTCTCTGGTTCCTACATCTACATGCACAGTATATACTAGGTATCTGGCCTGGCATATGTCGCAGGGACATGTGTGGTGGAACATCGCTCCTTCAGCCGGAGCTGTCTTCGTGTTTCTGCTGCATTTTCTGTGTAAAAACACCAGCGCAAGGTCTATAGCCATGTTCACATGGAGGTTTTTGGCTGTGGTATTTGCTGCTTGTCTTCAGTGAGAGGACACTCCGCACTTCTTATAGTCCGACCCCTGCCCAACACAGTGGGGGTCATTTACTATCAGAAATACACGGATATTAGGCATATTTCTGACACAAAGGTATATCTATAGGCACATGGACTGCCGAGGATGCGCCTAATGTATGACCAGGCGTGTGGGCTATCCAACAGGACTGGGGTAAAACGCTGGTCTTTGAGAAATGAGGCAAAAACATGCTGATACTCATTTTTTTTAACTGATAAAAAAACGCCAGTGTGAATTGATGTCAGTTCGGACATAGAGGCCGTCCCTGTATATGGGGGCTAGGACCGAGGCCGTCCCTGTATATGGATGCTGGGACATATAGAGGCTGTCCCTGTATGTGGATGCTGGGACATATAGAGGCTGTCCCTGTATATGGGGGCTAGGACCGAGGCTGCCCCTGTATATGGGGGCTAGGACCGAGGCTGCCCCTGTATATGGGGGCTAGGACCGAGGCTGTCCCTGCATATGGGGGCTAGGACCGAGGCTGCCCCTGCATATGGGGGCTAGGACCGAGGCTGCCCCTGCATATGGGGGCTAGGACCGAGGCTGCCCCTGCATATGGAGCTAGGACCGAGGCTGCCCCTGTATATGGGGGCTAGGACCGAGGCTGTCCCTGTATATGGGGGCTAGGACCGAGGCTGTCCCTGTATATGGGGGCTAGGACCGAGGCTGTCCCTGTATATGGGGTCTATGACCGAGGCTGTCCCTGTATATGGGGGCTAGGACCGAGGCTGTCCCTGTATGTGGGTGCTAGGACCGAGGCTGTCCCTGTATGTGGGGGCTAGGACCGAGGCTGTCCCTGTATGTGGGGGCTAGGACCGAGGCTGTCCCTGTATGTGGGGGCTAGGACCGAGGCTGTCCCTGTATATGGGGGCTAGGACCGAGGCTGTCCCTGTATGTGGATGCTGAGACATATAGAGGCTGTCCCTGTATATGGGGGCTAGGACCGAGGCTGCCCCTGCATATGGGGGCTAGGACCGAGGCTGTCCCTGTATATGGGGGCTAGGACCGAGGCTGTCCCTGTATATGAGAGCTAGGACCGAGGCTGCCCCTGTATATGGCCGCTGTGGGGCCCCGGTGACGTCCTCCGGGTGTCCCCCTCCCCGGCTGTTCTCCGGGTGGCCCCGGCGGGCTGGCTGTCAGGAAATAAGCGCTTATCCCGGCCCCCGCCGGATCAGACAGGATTTATCTCCCGGCTGCCTCGCGCAGAGTCTTGTATGGCGCCGCTCATCTCCCACCCAGCAGATTGATGGGAGCCGCGCTCCGGAGACAGCTGTGTACACGGAGCGCTAATGCCGCGCACACCACAGTCACACACGGCAGAGATAGAGTTGAGCGCCGGACGCGGGGATTTCTCGGTAGCGAGGTTGATAATCCCCGGTGATGTGCGCGCCTGTCTTGATCTGGAAGAACAACTGCTTTGGGGATTAGGCAGCAGCGGCCCGCGCCCCCTCCCCTCCGCACAGTACGTGCTTGGCAGGGACGTGTTCTCTCCTCACATCGGGCTGCGGAGAGCCGTGTCATCTCCTCCCAGCCGCGCCGGAGCCGCACGATCACCGCCGCGCTGACATGTCATCTATCAGGCGCAGCCTGTGATTTATAGACGTGCGGGGAGCGCGGGGCTCATCTATAACCCACGCACTCCGAGCTCACTCCGCACCTAATGGCCATTGTTCTCTTGTGCCGGTGCCTGTGTGGTCCCGGGGCGCGCCGCAAGGGTTAACCCCGCACAGCAGACGTCTGATAATGACAGCAATTAACTGCTATGGGCCGCCCGCAGTCTGCTGGGAGCGGAGCCGGGAATGTGATTGCGGGTGACAAATGGCTCCAGCGTGGAGCGGGTTAATGAGATCAGCTCGTAAGTTGCTTTTCCCTTGACCTATGAACGACCCCCATTTGCATAGCCCCTTTATTGCTGGGAATGGCCCTGAGCGCTCAGCGCCCGCCGCCGCCCCCTCCTCCCTGACCCGGGGGAGCGCCCCCGGCCTCCTGCCAGCCTCTCACCGCCTTCTCTCCTGTTTCCGCACAGGGGGACACACCACCACAAGACAAGGCTGCACTGCTAAGGGGGCGACATGCTGTCCGCGACCCCCCTCTATGGGAACGTGCATAGCTGGATGAGCAATGAGCGGGTCCGCATGTGCGGCATCAATGAGGACAGGTAATGGCCCTAATTAATCTACATTATAGCATCTGCCGAGCGCCTCCATTCATCAGCAAACCCCCTGGTAATCCAGAAGAACACGTCTGCTAATACGTAATCCAGCGATCCCGTGTGAGGAATGCCATGTAATAAGTCATCCAGCGACTCCGACCCCCCAGCCCCGATCTGAATAACTAGATCTACTAAACGATCCCATGTGAGGAATACCATATAATAAGTAATCCAGCGATCCCCCCCCAGCCCCGATCTGAAGAACGGGATCTACTAATAAGTAATCTAGCGATCCGATGTGAGAAATACCATATAATAAATCATCCAGCGACTCCGACCCCCCAGCCCCGATCTGAATAATCTAGCGATCTACTAAACGATCCCATGTGAGGAATACCATATAATAAGTAATCCAGCGATCTTTCCAGTCCTGATCTGAAGAACAATATCTAATAAATAATCCAGCGATCCTCCCAGTCCTGATCTGAAGAACGGTATCTAATAAATAATCCAGCGATCTTTCCAGTCCTGATCTGAAGAACTGGATCTAATAATAAGTAATCCAGCGACTCCCCCAGTACCTATGTGAAGGACACTATACAATAAATAATCCAGCGATCCCCTCAACCCTAATCTGATGAACGAAATCTACCAGACATCCCCCAGCCCCCATGTAAAAGAACACGATGTAATAATAAGTAATCCAGCGATTCCCCCCCAGCCCTGATGTGAGGAACACCATGATCTGAACAGGATCTAATAATAAGTAATCCAGAGATCCGATGTGAGGAACACGATCTCATAAGTAATCCACCGGATCTCCCCAGCCCCAATGTAGAGAGCAGGATGTAATAATAACAATGAACCCCCTAAAATGTGTGGAACACGATCTAATAGGGAATTCAACCATTCTCCCAGCCCTGATGTAAAGAGCAGGATGTAATAATAAGTAATCCAGCGATCCCTCCAGCCCTGGTGTGGAGAACACAATAGTAGTATCTAATAAATGATGAAGGCCCCCCCGCTTTTACATATGCTCCTCCCGGCCCCGGTGTAGCACTTATATTCCACTGTCACGGTACTGATTAGGGAGGTTTTTAGCTGCTCGCAGGCGGCGATAGCGCCATCTGCAGGCCACATGTGGAACTGCTTAATTTTCAAAGATCGTGAAGAGAAAGCTAAACTGCAAAATAAATGAGTGATAGATGAAGTCAGTGTTATATCATCTATTGTAGGGAATTAAAGGAGGCCTTTTTTATTTATATCAAATATATGACTAAAATGTTAGTCTTATTGTAGGTTTTAAGTGTTGCTTCTGTCCTGCCCATAGACCTGCCAGTATGTGTCATGTCATATCCACTGAAGCCTCAGATCAAGATTAGTGGATAGGGCCCACATTCTGACTAAACAAAATATACATTTTAGCCTCTCTAAACACAATCCTTACACGAATGACCATGGACCATGCATTTATAGATATTATATCTTAGTATTATGTAAAGCTTCAACATAATAATGGAGTGTTCTCAGAAGGATTCCACAAGTCACGTCCCCAATAATAAAAATGTATTTATCAGATGATCAGATTTGTCGTGTCATATTTAATCAATAAATATTCCTCTTGTAATAGGGTTTAGACTTGAAGTTGACCGTAATCCATAAAATGTCTTCATCTCTTCTTAGGAAAATTCTTATCAATGATGGTGACCTTCAGAAAGCCAGACTCGAGCTGAGAGAGGATCATCTCGGTCACACTTTGGTAAGATTCCTTATTATCCATACAGCAAGGCCATATTTGATGTTTTTTGAGGATTTTATGCATTGTGTGGACAGATGTTCTTCTATTTTTCAGCTAGATAGATAAATGTCTTAAATGTCCATAGAAATAAAGTTAATTTTTTTAATATGGCAAATCCAACGGCCGTGCCTTTGTTCTAAACCCAAACCTGTGCCATTACCTAATGGGAGGCAGATAGACTACGAGGAAGCCAAGAGCTTAGAATGAAGGAAGATATATGACCACCGGGGAACGCCAAGTGAAGACTTTTTTTTATTGGCTGTATAAAATCTCACGAAAGGCAGTAGCATGCAATGTAGTTTTACAAAATGTGTATGAAATATTTTGTTACTCTATACTTATAATATTGATGATTTTTTATTTTATTTTTTACTTTCTTTTTACTTACTTACTTGGATAGGTGGATGCAGCAGCTGTTCATCGAATGGATGGCCTAACCGCTCTCGGCATGGACCGTGCAGGTCTGATGCAGGAAGGTTTGAGAGTCCCAGGAGGCATGGTCTACTCCAGTCTTTGTGGCCTTGGCGCAGAAAAAGTTAGAGAACCAACCAGTTCAATCCCAGGGCTTGGATATGCACCTGACCGAAATACTGAACTTCAGTTCAAGCCAAATGCTGCTGAAACAATGGAGACTGCTCAAATGACGGGAAAACAGCCCAATGGTTTTAACTCTTTGTTTAAAACCCCCCCAGGACTGCAAAAGACACCTGTCCCTACAAGTGAAGCACTGGTTTTGGACAGAACAATAAATGACAAACAGAGTCCACTTGGTGCTAATTATTTAAGGATTCCTTGGATGCACTCCTATATGGACAGTGCCTCACCAGCTATGTATCCATTCATTGATTCACCAAATAAGTATTCTTTAAATATGTATAAGGCGTTTCTACCTCAGCAGTCGGCTTACAGTTTGCCACAGCATTTAACCTACTCACCGGTTTGCCCGAATGGTGAACGCTTTGTATATCTTCCACCTTCCCCGTATGTAACCTCCCACATTCCAACAACCCTGGCACCACCTATGAGGATTTCTGCACCTTCTGCCATACCCACTACTGTTCACTGTTTAGAAAAGAGCTTACCATGGAAAATGGGGATTAATCCAGGGTCCACCGTTGATCCTCATGCATATTCCCACCTGCAAACGGCTAAGCAGCCTAGGATGCCATGCACAAAGTCTATGGCTAGCAGTATGTCACCCGAAGCCTCACTATTGTTGGCACCTTCTCAGAGACCGTCTCCTAGGCTTCATCATTCGACTCAACCAGTTGGAGATGGCTACTCTGATTATCAGTCATTTGTTAAGATCTCAACACCGCCTACATCTGTCTCTTACACAAAACCACACACTAGTATAAACAGTGACCTCACACCTTTAAGGCCATCTAGCACCAAAACTAGCAAAATTCTTGACGGAGAAAATACACAGATGCAAGCACCCTCAAAAAGATATACAAAAGATAGAAAGGACAACAAGTCTCCTAACTTGTTAGAAAAGCAAACACTTCACAAAGAAGGGACTGAAAAACCACTGGATTTGTCATCAAAGCTTAGTGATGCTGAAATGTCAGCCATGATGCTTTCAGGGCGATCTGGAAATGCCATAGGAATGTGCACCAGAGACCTTCAGAAAGAAGCCATATCTCCTTCTGCTGGCGCTAGTGCTGTCTTTAGACCTGAAATGATCAGTACTGCTTCCTCCTCATGGGTAGTGCCTGGTATGAGCAGCGCTGAAGACATGAATGGCATCATTATGCCACTTAAGAACAAAGCTTTGGAGAGGGTTATGCCACAACAGAGGAGTTCTTCGTGTCCCCGTATGGGAAGCTCTGAAGTAGTAATTCCAAGCAGTCCGGGCTGCATCACAGGTGCAGGACGTCCAGCATCTGCCTCACCTGCACCGAATGCCAATGGGGAAAGAAAAACTCCTGAAGACAGCAGTAAGTCTTCTATGCAACCACAACTTCCGCCCGCTAGTTCACATAGTAAAAACAGCAAAGTAGCAAAGCCCTCCATAATGGAACAGACCATGAAAGTGAGCGAGAATGGGCTGCCCCCAGCACCTATGTTCTTGTCTCAGAATGAGTCCTTTTGCTCTACACCCTTGGCTTATCCAAGCAGTTTCCTCCCTTATCAAGTCTCGGAAAGCCTTGCGTTATCTCATTTACATTTACATGGAAAAGCTCCTGTCTATCCTCACCCAGTTTTATTGCCGAATGGAAGCCTTTTTCCTGGTCCAATGGCACCAAAGCCTGGCATTTCTTACAGTATGCCAACCAACAGAGATTACATGGCTTATCAAGAGACACTGGGTATGGTGCATCCAATCATGCTACCACCTTCTGCAATGGAAATAAGCAAAGATGACAAGGCAGAGAGAAGGTCTAGGTCACATGAAAGACCAAGGTATGAGGAACCTGTTGGCAGGAGACTGTTGGATATATCAGATTCCACACCAAAGCTTAATTTGGAAGCCTCAGAAAAGAGCTTGAAGTCCCAACAGTCGTCTGCTCTAACCATCAAGCAACCTTCTAAGACAGAGATGCTATGTTCCAATGGAGAAAGAGATCCAAAATGCGAGTCTAACTTTGCTATTAATGGTTTTGTACCTGAAAAACATGTCATTAATGATCTACAGAAACCAGAACTGGGGGCACAGAGCAGGGATTTTATAGTATCTAGAGAGGAGAATCCACGAAAGAATGATTTTCACGATTCATTTCACATTCCCAAACAGTCTCAGAATTCACCCATTTTCCAGGCCAGAGAGGAAAACCTGCCCATGGATGTCTCTGTTGCAGAGCTGGGTGCTCAATTCCTGATGTCTAGTCAAAATCAAGATGCGCCAACTGGATTTTATGGCCAACTGCAGGAAAAATCGCAGCCCTTTATGATGGCAAATGGACATTCTGACACGGAAGCGGCTGAGGGGACAATAAGAGACGGTTCAGATGAACTTATGAGAAGCAAATCTTCAAAACTAACTAAAAGGATAGCAAACTCTGCTGGCTATGTGGGCGACCGGTTTAAGTGTGTGACAACTGAACTATACGCGGATTCAAGCCAATTAAGTCGAGAGCAGAAGGCTTTACAGGTGAGTTGCTCCTCCATTTTTCTCCCACCGTTATAGAGTACCTACATGACATAGACAAACACGTAGCCATTTGGTGCATGCACAGCCAACCCTTGTAACTTCCTACCTGCACTATTATCTGTGAATAATAAACTAAAGTTTCCTAACTGCACTTACTGAGACGTTAAATAATTCTTCTGATGTTTTCTAATGAATAGTGAGGTCACAGCAGAGCTGTATATGTAGTGTTATGCTATTGTATTGTAGCAGGTAGGTGAATGTGAGCCAATAGTGTTACATTGTTCATGTCAAAATGTATTGGATGATTATCCAGATAATGTATTAAGTGCCCATTTTAATTACTTAGATGGAAGGCATACAAGAGGACAGTATTTTAAGTCCACCTGCTGCTTACTGTGAGGTCAGTCCTTAAAGTTTTTATTATTAGACTCTACTGCATTATTTTCTTCATTTCCAAGTCTGTGACAGGCCGTGGTTTTTTGTGTCTGACATCCCGCTGTAAATGTGCGTTTGCTAATTTGATGTTTACCTTGCATGTAGCCGAGCATCCGAAATATGTTTCTTTCTACTGTAATTTCCTCATCCTTAACCTTTTTGAACAATCCGAGTTTGCTCATTACGAAGAGGAAGAACGGCAGACGCATTTGTTTAATTCACCGCTCCGTTGTACGATCGATGTCGCTTGTGTATTTAGGCATGCTTATGCATTTTAAAGAGCCGCTCTATGAAGTTGTGTCTAGTGCAAAAGGGGTCAGCCTGTCATGAAGGCTTGTGCTGTTAATGTCCTTGTCATTTATGGACGTACATGCAAGCAGGCCTCATGTAGAAGTCACAACGCCATAGGCTTCTTGAACAATGCAAGCTAATGTTCATAATGTCTCCCCACTCCTGAAGTGATCGCTTAGTAAAAATCATACACTATTATATGTAAACGTGAAAGTGCCTCAACTGTTTCGGTGTTCGAGACACTTTTCTATATATATAATATAGGATTTATGGCGACTTTTTGTGATTAAACCATTTCCACACTGGCCACCACCAGCTGGGGTTTAGGGTACTAAACATGCCCCCTGTTAAAACTGTCCCTTTTTAACATTTTGTCTAAAAGGACATTATAATAAAGCATGATCTGTGTGTAAATTACTGGAGGAAAGTCGTGAGAAGAGTCCAGCGGCTTGTGATGCATGCGCAGTGAAGCTGGTGTACTCGCCTTCATACGCTCATGCACGAGTATTGCTACTTTTACGCCTCTGGTGTGAATTTCGGTAGGCAACAAGCCTGCTGGAATTCACCGGATCAGCACTGGCATATGCGGACGGAATATCTGACGGACCCATTGAGTATAATAGGGGTTCAGCGAAGATCTGTAGTCATTCCAGCGGACAACCGGCCAAACACAAACTGCTGCGTGCTGGAGGTGGGACACTAGCCTTAGACTCTTCTAATGACTCTTTTCCAGTAATTTACATGCCGTGCACTCTGTACTATAATTATTTTTTGGTTTAAATTCTAAAACGGCCATTTTTGAGAGTGGCCTGTTTAGAACACTAAACCCTAGCTGTATAACAACTTTCGGTTTAGCGCCCTAAAATCTAGTGATGGGTTCCCTTTAAATCAAGAGAGATTTTATTTGAAGTATTAGAACAGCATATAAAATGCAGCAAACAGGTTTTTTTTTTTGTTGTTTTTTACACATGGAGCAAGTGTATTCTCCGTTTTAACACGAGCCGTTGGCTCTCAAGCACCCATGGGGCCTCCTGACCTTGGGTCTAGTGACTGATCTACCTCTGTCATAGGGAGATAGACGTGTTACCTACTGTCTCCCAGTTTTCTTTGTACAATCTTTCTACATCCAGAGATCAGTGGAATATTGCTCTAGTCCCACAATTCTGATAAAATCCCCAACCTGACTAATGTTGAACATCTGCAGTTGTTGGAACTGCTTTCCCGGCAAAGTAATTTCTCCGATGGCTTGTGTTTCTGCTCCACTGTGCCTGCGAACAGTTAAAGTTGAGCCCCTCCTTCTTTGCGGAGCGGCTGGCAGCGTGAAGTGAGAAGGGCAGAAGTGTGCTTTTCATGAATAATTTCCAGAGAATGACCGGGCAGAGCATTGGAGCTGACTGCAGTATTAATTCTCCAATGTCAAGAGTCACATCACAAATTCATAACCGCTGTCCTTTTTTAAAGGAGACTGACTATACCTTGGTCCCAGCTTATGAGATGGCGCACTTAGAAATTTCAAAGCTAGGCTTTGCTGACTCTATTAAATATCCAAAAGTGAATAAAAATTATGAAACCTCAGAAAAATCTCAGCCCTTGAGTTGCCATCCATTATTATATGCTGTATTCAGCTATTAGATCTTTTTCTGGGAGAGATTGGTGACAACCATTTATGGACTCCATGCTGTCTCCAACGAGGTTTGTCACCCAGCTCTCCCAAATTCCTGAACGTAAAATTTTCTTAGTTATTCAAGAGTTGGGGGGGGGAATGGGTCGTATATTGCTATTCTGTTTTTGCTGTGCACGGATAATCATACCCAAGCATGCATGGCCGGCATTGACCCATTTGTGATCTACGGGAATTACTGAATGGAAATTGTCTTGCATTCATAAAGGTTACGTTGAAAGTATAACATCATTGCACGCACCCCGAACCTCAAATGCATCAGTATTTTAATCTTTCACCAATCGGTTTCTCTAAAAATGAAAACTTGACTGTGGAGATTCATTGTGCATGTCACTATGTATGTAGTTTTTTTTTGGTTGTTTCACATGTGTTGCAGCTGAATGTTTTGTTCACTCCGCCTTTCTTTTTAGCGTGCTATGATGCGCTTCTCGGAACTTGAAATGAAGGAACGGGAAGATCACACACCTACCAAAGACTCGGAGACTTGCAAACTCAGTAAGTCCGACGTGAAGCTTTCCACTGAAAGTGTTAAACCAGCAGCCTCAACCTTGGGAGAGTCTGTCATCTGCCAAAGTCAAGGTGAGGGAGCTGGTCAGAAAACTGTCTTCCTTAGATCTAGGCCTCAAAATATCGTCTGAAGCATTTGAGATATTGGGCACTAGTCTGAAGTGCAGCATGTGTTTCATTAGCTTCGACATTTTCCAGGCACTGGTACAATAAAGATACAAGAGCGAAAGGATTAGGTGATATCGAGAGTATTGGTATTGTGCCAGTAGCCAGACATCAGTGTCTTGTGTTTTTTCTTTAAGATCTTAGTAGTGTTCACCAAAGCCTTATACTCTGGTTAGCTTTGTCCTGCTGTTTGGGAGCTTACTGGAAGTGCTGGAAGTTAGTTTATAGATAAATCTCCAGTGTTTATGGCGATATAATGTGGATTGGAATATAAATCTATTTGGTGAGGAGACAAAGCTTAGCTGCGGCCCGCGCTTACCTAGAATGATTAAGACTTGGGCTGCAGCTGTATTCAGTCTGGAGCCTACGACCATTAAAATGCTAAGGAAAAAAAAAACATTTATTTTCTTGGAATAGTTTACCTTGGGGGAGCCATAACAGTGGCATATTTTCCATGAGACCACAAAAATCCTACAGTTCTGAAAATGAGAACAGCATCCAGATGTTAGCAGTGCTGGCAGACGGCCTGAGATCGCAGAGTGTGTGGTCCCATAGTGACCGCAGTGAGCGATAATGATACGGAAGAAAGTAATGTGGTCAGGAGATGGTAGCCCTTGGCGGGTATATTTCCAACTGCATTGGTACTGACCCTTGACCAGCGCGGGGCCGCGTTCATGTCTGACAGACAGCGTGGCAGTCAGTGACTTCCCTGATGTCCTGCTTCTATGTACGGTAAAAACCTTCCATAGCTATAACCCTGATTATAATCACTGTTGCCCCACCGTGTCTGCACAATTTCCTCTGTGTCTCTGAATGCCGCACATCACATTAGTCGCACAATGGGGGTTAGGGTTACTGTACAATGCCTGGTTAATGGGTATTGGAGCTCCATCTGTGTTAATTGCCACTCAAGTCTGGATCGCAGAGCTTCGTAAATCCCCACTGTGCGCCCTGTTCAGAAGTCAGCGCGCTCCGCTGCTAATGCAGCTGAAATCATCGCAACCTGTACTGGTGGCGACGGCGAGAGGAGAATATTTTCTGTTCCATTACAGCCTCGCTGCTCTGCGGTGCGAAACATCTGTTTCCAAGTCATTTCTTTTCCTTGGCTTTTAACCCTTTTCTGGCACCGTCTGCAATGATTTCATACGTGAAAAAGATGTAGTACCAGTGATGGTTAACCTAAAGGTATATGCAGTACAATAAGCTGTCCTTAAAGGGATACTACAGCTAGTAATAAAAAAAAGACAGAAATAAAATTGTAGAATCTAGAGGATAATATAGAGGTCCAGCTGTTCTCCATTTTGAAGAGGAATATTTGAGGGTGGGGTTTACCTTGAACCACCACAAACAGAGTAGTTGGTAAGTTTCCGGAAGAAGCGTGGTGACTCCCAGTCAGAAACTGAACTGATCTTAGGGTTGTGAGAGAAGGCAATATGGATAATTCCTCATACACTTAAAAAATCTGGAAGATCCACTCCTTTCTGACCCTTGATCTCTTGCGGCATATCTTCTTGAGCCATGAGATCTTCTCTCATTGCCGCAGGTCCTGTAGCACATTATTCCAATTACATGGAGCTAATATTGTGCTTCTGTCCTGCTGAGCTCGTGCCACAAGTTGTCCAGCTGCCCAAACAGAGGAAAAAAACAAATGAGCCCGGATCATTGTCTTGAAGTGGTTTTACATTCTTTCATCCAGTTTGGGAATCGGGGGGCCCCTTGTGCGAGCGGTAGAGAAGCTGTCCTAGTTGCCCAGGAGACTAGTAAATGTTGCTATGGTGATTCATCTGCGGAGCCGCATCTCTCCCTACGAAGGAGAGATTATGGGATGCATGTGCCGCGTGAGTCATATGAGTGTTCTCATATCAAATGATCGGATGATCTAAGCAACTGGCGTGCAAGCATCACATCTGCGCGAGTCACGTGAACGCTCGCAACTTGAGGCTAATGAAGCAACAGGCAAATTTGAAATCCTGAGATGCCAGTGAATGACTTGGACTCGCGGAGGAGTCTGTGATCTCATTTCTGCAGTCTCTCCAGCAAGCAGATCTGTGGTGTTACAAAACTAATTCCCTCTCTGAGCTCGTCACGTCTTTAACCCAGACCTTCCAAGCACATTCCTTATAGGAACTGACTTGGTCGCAACAATTTTATTTCCGTGTGGAAATAGCAGCATATTTTACATTTCCGATATTTGATGTGATCCTACAAGTGGAAAGTGCGGGTTCATTCTTTGCCAGTAATGTAGTAATACTGTAGGAAGTCAGGGCTGCTTTGTAAGGGACTTGTCTTTTAACAAGTCCTCCATAAATATGGGGTGAGTTGGACTTCAAAAAGCTCTTAAATTCAGTCCTACAAATCCTTCTGCTTTACAATAGTCCTTACATTTTAAACTCTATAGTCTCCTGTGGTGGAAGTAATCCTTTCCTGTAAAATGTTCTTGTTACTCTGTGGACATCACTGTCCTTTCGTCAATTGGAAAAGAGAAAGCTGTATAAATACTAGACTTTATTTTTTTTATTTTTATTTTTTAATGCTTTTCACATGTGAGCATTGTGAGAGCCTCCAAAAGAGACTGTGATACACAATGGAATATATCACTTATAGGCACACATAGTAAAAAAATATATAATCTACCCAACAGTATCATTTTTGTTAATGTGTCTCTCTGCATTGGAAAGAGTAGTAGACAACACTTTCCTATACAGCGGAAGAAAGACATGTCATTGCATGCAGCCCTGTGTATACCTGAAGGACACTATTTTGGCATACTCTGGATGTATGGGGGACTCCAATGTGAAAAAACGAGATGTGAAGTATGGTTGTCTTCTGAATACTGCATTGATTTGAAGGGTACAATTTAATCCTTGCTCCTATGCCTTTCAGATGATCTGAAGACCACTAGTGGAAATCTGACTGACGCATCGCATCATATAGTAAAGGCAGCCACCAGTGAAGATAGTCCTTCAGAGACACTAATCTCCTGTGATGTAGCAAATCTAAAACCAGAGCTAAAGGCAGATGTGAACCTCCAAGGCCGATGTATAGGGTTGAAACGGAAGCAACATTGTGAGCCATTACCTGATGATCATGAGCAACATTCAGCCTGTCAAGTGTCTTATGAAGATGTGGTTGCAAAAAGGAAGAGGACTGGTGAGTAGACCTCCTTGGTGTTATAACAAAGCTCAATACCAGTTGTGATCTTAACCCAAAAAGATACTGAAGTTGGAGTCACACTGAGATTTGATTACATAACGGACATGGTATACCACCTCTTGTTTTTGTACTGTATTATGACTCCACAGTCAGCTGTCACGGCTGTTTCTTGGTAGATCCCAAGAAATCGATAATCGTACAATATGACGTTTTTTTAGAGGTCACTCATTCACATAGACTGTATGGCAATTTGGGAACAGCCTTGATATGATGCTCTTCTCGCCAAAAAATGAACTGTACTGTGATGTATGTCTTTCTGTGGAGCCCAAAGATGCTATGTAAGTCAGTACCTACAGAGGTGATCTGCTATTCTATTTCCTCAGATCTTGCTCCTTTGCTGCCTTTTAGCTTAGCTCTAGTAGGGCGAAGCTGTGATATGTGACTACAGCTTAGTTACAGCACCTACAGGGAGTCTGAGGTAGTCTAAGACACGCCTCCTGTCTCATGATTGGTTCAGGCAGCTGCTCTGCTGAAGCCTAAACCAGTAAGCAAACAGGGGTGTGTCTCAGACTCCCTCAGACTAGGCACTATATAGATCAACTGGAGTCACAGATCACAGGTTTGTCCTAATGGAGCTAAGCTAAAAAGCAGCCAAGGAGCAAGACCTGAGAAAAATAAAGAGTGGGTAATCATCCACTGTAGGTACTGACTTGCGTATAATTTTCTGGGCTCCCGACTGCAGGGTTGCTTTAAAGGCAATTATAGGAGACCGCTAATATGTGGATTTCTTTTAAAGATGACTGGCCAGAAAGGGAGGTATTGGACATTTCTAGAAAATCCCTTGAAGAGTCTCACTGCAATGAGGTCACGAACCTGAAAGTGTGTATTGAACTCACTGGACTGCACCCCAAAAAACAAAGGCACTTGCAGCACCTAAGGGAGCTGGGACAGCTTGGCAGAAAGGAGGCTCCCGAAAGTCGGGAGATCACAGACAATGAAAGCAGGCACAGAAGTCTAGAGGAAAAGCCATTCAAAGCAAAACCTGAAATCAAAAGCACCAGTGACTTGGAGGATCTTAATGGAGGTACAGTGTTGTCTGGTGGGAGCGCAGACAATCTGATATATATTTATTTATGCCATAGAAGGGAGATAATTGCTGTTTAATTATTAATGTGGTGGGAATTGCAGGGTTAAGAAGGCTTATTCAGTAAGGATCCATATTCATTTCTGTGCTCCAGCTGTGCGGCGCTTAACATCTTGAATTCTCTCCTTTCTTCTCGCTTCTCCCATCTTCAGACATCCCTGTGTCTACGCATACGAAAGGCTTTCCACTCGGCTGCCCAAGCAGCAAACGGCAGAGTCAGACAAACCCTACCCCAGCCCCCAGGTTAGCAGCCAAGCAGCAGAAGATTAGAGAGGGCCGCAAGGCGTACGTGCCATGTACAGATGAAGAGGGGAGTCTCCAAATTGCGTCATTGCCTGAGGATTACACCGAGTACGATAAGCCCTCTGGAAAACGGCAATTCAAGACAAAGCACATGACTCCGCTGGAGAGAAAGCGGAAAAGACTGCTAGTCGGGGATGACAGCATGGATAATGGAAGCACAGACGACAAGGTACTGCAGCTCGGTTTTCTCCTTGTTTTTTTTACATTTTAAACACTGGAGGATTGATGTATGAAAATGGATGTCCCATAAGGCTACCCCATTAGGCAGTATAAGATTTATGACAAGAGGCAAAATATCCTGAACTCAGGATGTCATGTCACTAAAAGTCTTTGTTCGGGATAAAGAAAAACTACAAGTCCCAGCATAACCTGCTTAAAAAACACACTTGGGGTCATTTATCAAACTGGTGTGAAGTAGAACTGACACACTTGCCCATAGCAACCAATCAGATTCTTACTTTCATTTTCCAAAGGAGCTGTCAAAAATGAAAGGAAGAATCTGATTGGATGCTACGGACAACTAAGCCACTTCTACTTTACACCAGTGTGATAAGTGACCCCCAACTGTACCAGGATCAGATTAATGGAGTTGTCTACTCATATTTTTTATTTTTCCCCAAAAGCTCAGGGTGGCCTAAACAACATAAAAAGGCAATCGTCCACCACACTCGTCCCTGCTGGTCTTTGCTTTTTTGTCACTCTTGACACAGGAGGCGCTGAGGTGCCGGTGATTTTCTAAGCGGGCATTTCTTGTGGGAGGAGCAGTGAGGGATTAACGGAGGCATGACTTCTTTTGTTTTGTTTTTTGGATCACTCTTGGCCTTTAAAAACAAAACAAAAAAAAAAGATCGGCCAGACAACCCCTTTAAGGTGTCATTATACCAATGCAGGGATCTTGTGGAGTTGTAATTCATTGTGCTGTACATTCAGACACCGGTGACATGCATGCTGGGTAATCTGCACTATATTTTTTATTTTCTGCCATCTTTAATTGCCTGAAATGGTACGCCTGGAGAATTATTTCTGAGAGGTCCGCAACATACTATTTTTTGCGACAGGCAGCATTTCACAGCTGAAAGGATTAATAGCTGGTTCTGTGCTAACTACATTGCAGTGCAACGGAAAGGTCACCCGCTTATAGATTTCTAATATTTTCTGCTTCTCCATAGACATCTTGAAGTCATTCATTGTGTTACATTATGTTATGTCTACTGGGCTTGTGCATCCGTTTTCCCGCTGGCTATGTCCCTGTGTCCTTTATTATACGTGATGATGATTTTTGTGCACAGTGTTTTTATTTTTTACGGACAGGGTTTTTTTTTTGTTTTTTTTTATTTAGCAGATAATAGGATCAGTTTGTCTTTCCTAACATTACTGGGCAGGTCATTACTGCAATTAAGAGGTCATTTACCATGTGTAATATACAGACCCCTCTCCTTCTTTGCTTAAGTATGTGGCCTCTGACTTTGGCGACTGCTCAGCTGTAAATTTCATGGCTGTGCATCCCTGTGTTGGTCCGATCGCTGTGATAAGTACATAATTCTCACCTTCTGCTGGAGTTCAAAATTCAGTCTGCTAGTTAATGACAAAGTCCTTCAAGACTGAATGTGGGTCAAGACGTATGAAATAGAAGGGGCTGCGCGCCTCGTCGGTCCTCCGCGCTGCCTCCACCTTCCGGTCCCTGCGCAGTTTACATCTGGCAGTGCATGAGCATAGTCACTTGCATTGCTCCAGCCAATGACTGGCTTCAGCAGTGTTTCTCTGCTTCTGGCCATGCACTGGCGGTTGTAAACAGTGCAGGGACAAGAAGATGCAGAGAGCAGAGGCGGCGCGGAGGACCGGAGCGGCGTGGAACAACTTAATATCAATCTTTTATTTGACGGGAAGGCTGCAGGTTCTTTCTTAAAAATCAGCGTCGCCGGAAATCCCCTTTAAGGGTCACCACCCACTAATTTCCGTAATCTTGGTTTTGTCTTGCAGGTCAATATAAAGGGGTTTAGGAAACAGATTGAGTTTTCACCAGATAACTCCCCAATAAAAGTGCCAGATCAGATGTCCATGGTGCACACCCCATCCCAGATGTCACCTCTGCTTAACCATATTCAAGACATTACACCCAGTCGCCCGATGCCACCTGAAGCACGACGCCTCATTGTTAACAAAAACGCTGGAGAAACTCTCTTGCAAAGAGCAGCCCGGTTGGGGTATGAGGTAAGTGCTCGTTGTAGTAATGGCAAATTGTATATTCTCGTATGCCTGAATGATACTCGGCCCACGCATGCACCATATGGCATGCGTCACTGTGACTTTTCTTCCTACTGGTGTTACATTACCAGTAAGTAAGATATATATTTTTTTTAGCTGCAAAAGTATGTGTCGCAGCTTTTTTTTTTTTTTACAAACTGTATATATTAGTCATGGTTCGCCGTCACGTTTCTTGATGACCTTGCACACCTCAGTGAGCTTAGTACGGGCATCTCCTGCCAACATTACCCAGCCGGTCAAAATCCAAAGAGCTTGGCAGTCTAACTTTAAGCACACCTTGGTCCAGGAACAATCTTAAAGGGATGAGTTAAAAAAAACTCACAGTGGTAATTACTGTGTTTTGTTCTTTTGGGAAAGTCTGGAAGAAATTAGACAGAAAAGCCCTGTTCCATTGTTCCATCTCCCTATAATGTTTTCCATTTTTGGGCAGAATTTTTTGGGGGGGGGGGGCAGATCCTAGCTTGCCTATTTTCAGAAGTAATGGTTGCCGGACTGAAGGGATCTGAGTTAAGTAGAGCCAGACATGATTGCCTCCTGTGACCCGGGGACACGTGTTCTGATTTATTTATTTATTTGCTTGCTGTTTGGGACAGAACAAAATCCGTGAAGTTGATTTGCATCAGTTTCAGATAATTTTAGGTTAAATAAGTGACTGGCGCTTAGACAGGAATAAAATGCTCTTCTTTCATTTAAAGGAAACCTGCCATCAGAAAATTACCAGTTTTTTTTTTTTTTAAATCAAGTTATGTCAATCTTTATTTTCTAGACCCCCCCCCCCCCCTATCATTATGTATATATTTAAAAATATATATATAAACCCTTCAGCTTTCACGCCGGCCACTAAGTTTAATAATACGTCAAGACTTGCTGTTTTGTGCGCTTGACTTTTCAGCAGTCAATTTATTATCATCGCAGGCAGGATTACAATGACACCTCTGTATACATAACACAGGATCCACCATTCATAATAGGCTAATCTCGCCCTACCTGCCCAATGACCTCTGCATAGATCACAGAGCGTGCCTACAAAACTCTCCCACAGAGGTCGGTGAGATCTGGTAACAGCGGCTCTGTCAAAATGGCTGCCCCCTAATGATTTACAAAGAAATGAAATAAAAATTTGCAATTCTGCAATCGGAAAATGAAAACAGAAAAATTTCCACTGAATCTTCGTGTGTATTGTATGTGTGTGTGTGTATGTATATGTGGTGTGTATATATATATATATATATATATATATATATACATACACACACATTCCCTTTAAGTCACGGTAACATGTAGGATGGGTTTTGCATTTGTTAGAACAGATTCTGCACTTTATCATCCTGAAACCTAATTGTGAAACCCTATAGTGGTTTTCATTTTCAGAGAAATGTGTCAGTTGTCTACATTTTCTTCATTACCAAGAATACTCAAAGGGGTGCTTTCCAGACGGCACTGTCACTGTACAGTTTTATTCACATCCTCCTGTTTTTAGGTTAGAAGAAAGTAAAACTAGGTTCACATCCTGGCATCGGCTGTTTGATACTACTTAAAGGGGTTTTCCCCAGATCTTTTTACTGATGACCTATCCTGTGGATAGGTCATCACTATCTGATCGGTGGAGGTCCAACACCCAGCACCCCCACCGATCAGCTGTTTTGAGAAGGCACCAACGTTTGCAGTAGCGCCGCAGCCTTCCCCGTGCTCACCAAGCACAGCGTTGTACATTGTATAGCGGCTGTGCTTGGTATCGCAGCTCATCCCCATTCACGTCAATGAACATGACGTCACGTGCCCTAGTGAGAGCTGCAAGCGCCAGTGCCTTCTCAAAGAGTTGATCAGCCGGGTTCCCAGGTGTCGAGATCAGTAAAAAATGATCTCGGGAAACCCTTTAATGCCAGCCTCAGATATTTCCATTGTTTAGTCAAACCACCCCAATTCGGCCTTGTTTCGTACACGATGAAGTACATGGTGGCATCATGATCATCTGGAATGTGGCCACGTTAACCCTTCCATGTGCAAGGGTTGCATTGGCACTTGGAACCTAGTACCTGAAGGTGCCAATTTAGAGGTGCCCAGTACTTTGAAAGGCCCATTATAGCTGGGGCGTCTTTGATATATTTTGCATGAGCATCGAACCCCACACATAGTCACGTTGGTATCTCATGCCACCAGTGTTCCTAGGGCACGTCAGGTGTGTACTGACAGACACTGCACGAAGACTAGTCCCATCTACATGCGTTATATGGTGGTTATGAAGTGCTGGTATTTTTTTGTAGTTGCCCTTTTTTCTTTACTTGCTTCGATTATCATCCTCTGCTGGGTGGGAACAGCCTAAGGAGCTGTACCAACCAACCAACCATGTTGCCATATTTTACGATGGGCAGAAAAAGCAATGAAATGTAAGCGATTATTTCATGGTCGGTGGCGTTCTGGCTGGCACGTCTGCACTTCAGCCCGGCTGTAACATTATATAGTAGCTGATGCCATTTAGAACAGGTTGTAGAGTTACTGAAGCATGCTTGCTTGGCCTCCTGCGTGTCAGAAAACCGATCTCTGAGCCGGTAGCACGCACTTGCCCGTACCTGATCCTGACACGTGACGCAAGGGTATTCTTCCCTCACTCGGACGAGCACCTGATTAGCTTGCTGCTTCTCACTTTAGTCTAATGTGCAGCCCCGACTAAAGTAAAAGGCTTCATGCTGTATCCTAGCGACCGTCTCCTCGGGTCAGGCGCGCCCCGAGCACAGATTAGCATGCTGTCTCCCTGCTTGGTTTGAATCAGAATGAATAAAACGCTCTTGAGCTATTCTCTACCCCTCCCTCCGCCTGCTGACTAATAACAAGCTTGAACGCCAGGCAGTGAATCAACATGCGCGGCGTCTCTGAGCAGTCTCCTTAACCTTTATAGATCGGCAGAGCAGGTTTCCTGGATCCTACGTCTTCTGAGAAATGGCAATATGCTTTACGTGCAGCTTGGATGCCGCTTTGCCTTGCATGCAAATCATGCAGCTGCTGCAGGGTTTTTTTTTTTTTTTTTTTAATCCCTTGCTTGCTTTCTCCTTCGTTGCCGTGAAGAATTTTTTTTTTCGAATTGGTTGAAAGCAGCCAATATGTAACTAGAATCGCACGTGGGATCCATGTTTGTTCGGATGTCTTCCTATAGTAGCGGTATAAAATCGGACCCTGTCTATGTAGTTGGACTTCCAGCCGTTTACACTGGTTACCATACTATCTCAAGGGACCGTGCTAGGAGGATATATTGGTAGGCCAAAAAAGACATCTTATGTGTAAAAAAAGGAATTTACGGGGTCATTTATCAAACTGGTGTAAAGTAGAAATGCCTTAGTTGCCCATAGCAACCAATCAGATTCCACCTTTCATTTTTCACAGCTCCTTTGGAAAATGAAAGGTGGAATCTGATTGGTTGCTGTGGGCAACTAACCCAGTTGTACTTTACACCAGTTTGATAAATGACCCCATTAGTTTTTTACTTTCTACTGCAGCTAGTTAGTGCTCACAGTATGGAGAATGATTTACTTAGCTATTTCCTAATACATTTCTTTCATTTAGCAACAGGTTTTCAGCAATGACACTCTCCACCAATGCCCGTACCATTTGCTTTCTACAGGACACATATAACACTCTGTACTCGGTGGCCTGCTGACATGATTGGTTCAAAAAGGATCTGTCACCTCTCCTGACTTATCTGTAACATGTCTAGTAACAACTTTTAAATTTGGAGCATCTATTCGTAAGATTAAATGCCATTTGCAATGAAGGTCCAGATGGGTGTTACTGGTTAGGGTTTTGTCTCTACAGAGTCTGTCACTGGCAGCACTGATTGGATAGTGTCCGGATAGTTACCCTAACTGGTAACACCCAGCTGGACCTTTGTTGCAGACTGCTGACAATTCATTTATAAACTTGTACTAGGAATAATAAATAAAATAGTCATAAGAATAGATGCTCCAGAGTTGTTATTACACGGGGGATGCATGTAGTTACTAAAACAGACATGTCAGGATGTGGGTGCAGGATGTGCAGCCCTTTTACGCAGGCATAAATTGCTTTCAACGAGTCCTGATCAATAATACAGCGGTCAGTGCTTGTTTAAAGGGTTTTACCACTTCACACCACCATTCCTATCTCATAGATAGTGGTCAATAAGGGTCTCAGCATAAAAGGGGGTGGTCCGGTGTCGCCAACATTGCCAGTTCATATTGAGCCGGTGAGGTATATTACGCATTTGTATAACCAGTCTTGTACGTGCTCTATAAATGATAACTCCCAGTTGGGAGCCATACTTTACTTGGCCAATAAACTTACACTTCGTCCCCAAGATCTCCGCTCCGAGATCACGAAGCGGCATCCGTTTTAGTGGTCGGCTAAAAGGTGCAGAGCCCCTTTAATGTAATGGCTCGGCCAGAAATCCCTTAAGTTTCGCTTTTTGCCTTTTTACGCATCTTTCAATTATCTGAGGACATTAAGGATTATTGCATTGATTAAACTTGACATCGTGCTGTAACCTTTCATATCGATACAAATTGCTATAATTTTGCAGTAATTCGGGTCCTACCAAGTGCTTATAGCCTCGCATTAATTATGACTATATTAGCATTGTGTGAACTTAAGACAATGTCAACTGAATATTAAATGATTTCAGGTACCAGGCCTTAGCAAGCGGTAGAATCTCAGGCTTACATTCGTGCAGCTCCGTTCCTGCTTTAATGACTATAGATATATATATATATATATATATATATATATATATATATATATATATATATATATATATCAATTTTGCATTGTTTTGGGGCCGAGTTGCAAATTTTGAATGTGCATGTTAAATGTGTGGCTTGTAATCCTAAAGGCCATCTCCATTCTCTTCTGCAGGAAGTGGTTCTTTATTGCCTGGAAAGCAAATCTTGTGATGTTAACCACCGAGACAATGCAGGCTATTGTGCGCTCCATGAGGCTTGTGCGAGAGGCTGGCTGACTATTGTTCGGCATCTTCTGGAGCACGGGGCGGATGTCAATTGCAGCGCGCAGGATGGCACAAGGTGGGTAGCTGTTGGCAAGATTGCAGAGGAATTTTTCTTACATTCGTCTATTCCATCAGTGTATCGGTTGCTGTAATGAGGAGATAGGAAAAGCACAGTAAATCTAAGCAGGCGACACACTGCCACAGGCTATACCTGATGCTACATCTCCGCCATTGTACACGACACATAGACGGGAGTGGCACTCGCCTCACACCGCTCCTCTTACCCTGTCAAATGAGAAACCAACCAGAAGTTCATGGCTTGTTTTTGTCTCTTCTCAGGCCCATCCATGACGCAGTGGAGAACGATCACTTAGAGATTGTGCGTTTATTACTATCCTATGGAGCTGATCCCACATTAGCAACCTACTCTGGGAGGACAATTGCCAAAATGACACACAGCGAAATGATGGAGACCTTCCTGACTGGTGAGTTTCATTGTACTACATCGCACTTTTCCGGCCTCCAAGGCGGTCGTGTTCATTGGAATATCCAAATCTGATTCCAGTGCGTTGGCAGTACTAATAAACTACGTGGATGGTTTGGGCCGGCAGCCAGTCTAACTGCTGTGAAACTCCAACTCCCAGCGTGCACATTTGCTTGCCTGTTCTTAGAATTTCCCGTAGAAAAGAATGTAACATGCTGGGAGTTGTAGTTTCCCAACAGCTGGAGTGCCAAAGGTTTCTGATCCCTGTTTTAGACTTCTACAGATGCATTCCTGTGGTTGTCCAGACCAGCGCCAATGAAAGATATCCTGTATACGGCCGATTGTCAGTGTCTACGGATTTAGTTCTATTAACTGTTAATGGTTGGGGATCTTCCTTTTCAGTGCCGTTTTGCCATCATAAGACAGCAGGGTACAGTTACTGGCAGATGAGAGAGCCGTTTCCTTCCCCCTCCTTCCACTGTACCAGAGACAGCTAAATTAGGCAGCGAGAGTATGATCTTAGCTGTCGCGTAATGAGAAATCCCAGCGACTGGATTGAAACCTGGTTTAACCCGCAGATTTAATCGCTCCCGTGCAGCCACATGATGTCTGCTCTGCCCCCCCTGTCAGAATTGCGACTGTTTAGACTGAATTGCTTGAGATGCTGGTTTCTACCACTATTATTTGACACAGAAAATGCTTCCATAAAGTCAGAGCAATTTAAAACCAGATTAATTTTCAGATTTTTAGATGTAGGGAAAATATTGTCTGTTTTTTTTTTTTTCCGCCAGTGTTATTACGGTGTTTGCATGACAGTTTCCTATAACTGATGCGGTTTTACATTCACTGTTTTGGGGATTTTTTTTCTACCTGAAAAAATGATTATTTCAGTGATCACGAAAAACATGTACCAGAATAATGCCTCATTCGCACGTCAGTGATTGAGGCAAAACCAGGATTGGAGCCTCCACAGACATAAAGTATAAAGGAAAGGTCTGCTCCTGTTCGGTGTTTGGAGCCGCACCTGGTTTTGGCTCAAAATCACTGATGGAAATAACTGACCGAAACACTGACGTGTGAATGAGGCCTTACTCTAATGGCACCAATTCTTCCAGGTGGAAATACCTCTGTATTACAGTGTGCAGTTTTTTTTTCCATTTAAAAATAGAAAATGAGCACTACTTAACTGACTGATTCCCCACTATCCCCTACTGCTCTCCACTTCCTGTTTCCAGCTCGACACAGAGGAAATGGCCAGGATTGCCTGCCCAGCCAATCACTGGCCGCAGCCATGACCCTCCTCAGCCAGTGATTGGCTGAGCAGGTAGCCCAAGCTATTTCCCATGTGTCACTCCAGGACCAGGAAGTTGAGACCTGTGGGACCCAAAAACCGACAAATAGGCAGTGGATCGGTGAGATGAGTCATTTTATCTGTTAACTCTTTCTGTCCTTGTTTTGGTGGAGCATCTAAAGAGGAAGTTGCCTAGCTAATGGGGACAGGACGTGTGTAAATACTAATTGCGAATAAGGTTTTATAATATGTATTGTCTCATAACATGACGTGTCGCCTAACTTCTCCCTTCCTCCTTCTTCTAGAGTACCTAACAGATCTACAAGGTCGGAATGGAGATGACCCTGGGCTCTCTTGGGATTTCTATGGCAGTTCTGTCTGTGGTGAGAATCATTATTATGTCTTGCTAATTGGAGAAAAAAAAATTGTGGAGTTGTCTTGTAGTGATGGTGATAGCATGAGATGGGTGGCTTGAAAGGTGGTTGCACTTGTGTGATACACAATGATTTTCCAAAGTGGGGATCAAGGGAATCTGAACACAGGCCTGTGTACCGAGAATGGATGACACATAATTATCTGAATACCCTATGAGTGAGTGGTAGTTCAGTCTGTGGGTGTAAACAGAACAATATCGGTTTGGAAAATTGCTTATTAGCCATCGCTTCATGAAAATTGCCACTTAGAAATGTATGTTTTTAGACATGGCATTTGAGCTTGTCAAGCCGGAAGTCCATTAGCTGTTATAGAGACCTGTAGTGCATGTGTAATAAAGGAATTGATAGAAATGTATAATAGTTTTCAGTTTTAACCCATGAGGAGAAGAGTCATTATGAAATACTTGATCGTTTTATTGTTTGTCTTTCTCCAGATTCAAAGGATGAAAGTGGATTTGACATTTTGGCAAATCCGCCAGGTCCTGATGATGATGACGATGAAGAAGACGGCTGCGTGGATGCCTTTGAGTTTGAATTCTCAGATAGTCCTCTCCTGCCTTGCTACAATGTCCAGGTGTCTCTCTCTCAGGGGTAAGTTTTTCACGATAACAGATCTTTATTTCTACTTTTTGGCCTCTGTATATTTCATTCTTGAAACAGTTCCAAACAAAATTGTTGTTTTTTAAAGGGAAGATGTCACCAGGACAGGCTTTTTTTTTTTTTTTTCGATTGAGTACCCTACTAACACTGAGCTAGAGGGTGCATTTGCACCTGTACCCAAAGCTTGGAAATAGCTTGTTAAATACCCTCCTCTCATCTGTCATCCCTTCCAGCTATCTTACAGCCACACATTTCTAATTTACCTGGGCACTACTGGATGTAGCGCGCCCCACTGTTACTGTCCGTGTACCGGACCCTGCTACACATGTTCTCACTTGTCAGACAGTAATAGGGAGCAGGGGTGACTTAGGCTGGGTTCACTTCACGTTTTTGTCTTGCGTTTAACATATACAAAAAACATACAGTATATGTTAGGGTACTTTCACACTAGCGTTGGTGCGGATCCGTCTGTTTATTTGCACAGACGGATCCGCACCTCTAATGCAAACGTTTGTATCCGTTCAGAACGGATCCGTTTGCATTAGGTTTAAACAAAAATGACAAAGTCCAAAACGGATCTGTTTTGGATTACATTGAAAGTCAATGGGGAACGGATCCGTTTTCAAATGCACCATATTGTGTCACTGACAACGGATCCGTCCCCATTGACTTACATTGTAAAAAGAAACGGATCCGTTAGGCTCCGCCTCTTCAGACGGACACCAAAATGCTGCATGCTGCGTTTTGGTGTCCGCCTCCAAAACGGAATAAAGGCGGAACGGAGCCTAACTGATGCATTCTGAACGGATCCTTATCCATTCAGAATGCATTGGGGCTTAACTGATCCGTTTTGGAACGTTTGTGAGAGCCCTGAAACGGATCTCACAAACGGAATCCAAAACGCTAGTGTGAAAGTACCCTTAAACTGATGCCTCTGACAGATATTATACAGTGGCATCTGTCGCCATAGAGTTCCATAAAGTATACTTTTTTTTTTTTTCAAACGTATGTTCAACGTAGGGCAAAAACATGATGTGAACCCAGCCTTATTTTATCCCTGACGTTGCCATCTCTTGCTGACCTGAGGTCTACGTCAGGTGCAAGACCCACTACATAATACATTAAGTGGAGTATAATCGTGTTAGCCCAAGTATACCACGTTTGGTGCATACCATCTTTGTGACCTATTTGTGCCTATTTCCCCCTGTACTGTAGATAGGGATACACAGGTGATTGACATCCATGACTCTGCCTACCTCTGCCATTTACTACCTGGTTCAGTCATCTAGTAATATATATGTGGATAGAAGTCCAGAGTCATAGCAGCTGTTAGCCACTAGTGTGGTTTGCTAAGAAATAAAATGACAGGGCCGAATATAACTTATTCAGGTCCCGGAATTATAAAAAAATTGACTGTCCAAATGAAAAGTTCATATCTTTGCTTATTCTGCTGTGAAGGGTAATTAGAATTCTTTAAGGTGTCTATACAAGAACAAAATTGTCCATTAATTTCAGCAGGGCCAGTAAACTGTCTTATTTATTTATACGGTACGGATGGCCCTTTCCTGACAAATGATTGGGAGGGGGGGCATGTTGAATTCTAACGTGCCAGATCCTTTCCCTCCACCAGTGGGCATGCATGTGTATGGGGGAGTCAGCAGGAATAGCTGTCGGCCGAGCCAGCATTTGGCCAACAGTTATTGAAGGTGTATAGTCACCTTATGTCCACATGGGATGTGATTTGTGGTTGTTATATCTACAGCAAAATTTTCATGATTTACATGTGGATTTCACCCTTTGCATTGAAAAAGGGTGAAGTCTGCACCACAGGTCCATGTATGCTGCAGTTGTTTTTCTGCAGCAGTGTCCCTGAATTTTAGGAAGATCTTTGACATGTCATAGCGCTTGGGCCCCGCCATGCAAATCTGACACCCCCGTCGATCGCTGGAACGAGGAGAGAGAAAAGGCCACATAGTACACTCTTTATTCACTGCAGGAGACAGACTCAATAGAAAGTATGGGCCCATCTCATCTCCTGCAGCGAGGAAAGAGAGCATGTTATGTGAACTCCTTTCTCGCCTTGTTCTAGCGACCAGACCCCCACCGATCAAAACTCCTCGTCTCAGTGCTCGGACCTCCACCCATCAAAACTTTTGACATGTCACGATGACATATCAAATGTTTTCACAAAGTATAGTGCCACTTTCAGTTCTCATCCATTTTGCTGCAACCGCAAATCCACTGCGGCACAAGCGGAGGGTATTCATATATCCAACTCAATGATTACAGTACGTAATAGTGTATAGATAGGGGTAGTACACCAATACTAAATTGTGTTTTTTTCTTTCTTTTAATTTTAGGCCCAGGAACTGGTTGCTTCTGTCAGATGTCACCAAGCAGCTGAATACGTCCTCCCATTCTTTCAGCAGCGAGTATCCTCACCTTGAAATAGTCAGTATTACAGAATCCGAATTCTACAAGCAAGTATCTCTAAGCCAGCTCTTTTCTTCACCTGAAGATCTTGAACGCTTCAGTTCAGACAGCAAAGAAATACTCGAGCTTGTGGAATTTACAAGTGAACTGCAGACATTACTTGGGTCCTCCATTGAGTGGTTGGATCCTAAAGGAGATGCGTCTAATGCCAGTTGTTAAAAAGCCAAGTCCTTACTCGATTCTGTAAAATAATTTCTATTTTGTGAATATGTGATATAGAGAGAACACTATTGTATAAATACCGTTGTAAAAAATATATATAATGTCTATAAATATACATATAAATATATATATATATATATAAATATATCTCCATATATGGGATCAGTTGTTTTTATTTTATTTTTTGCTTTTTTTCCCCCCTTCCCTCCAGAAAACCTAAATAGATTTATATGGTCCTGAAAAATTCAGTGCACATCTGCTTTGGGAGATATAATATTTTTTTTTAATTATAACACTTTATTATATATTTTTCTTAATTAAGACTTTGACGTTATGGCAAAGCACTGAAGGCACGAGAAATACTTTATAATTTGTATTTAAAAAAAAAAAAGTCATGCGGAGAAAACCAAGTGGCACTTCATGACATTTTTATGTTTACAAAAAAAATGTACCTGTTTTTGGTAGATAATGTTGGATATGATCCAACTTTTGTAATATAAAAGAAATTATGCACATAGATATATAAATATCCATGGAGAGTTGTTTGAAGTTTTGTAATCTAATTTAAAATCTCTGAAATTTTACTTTTCACACTTAAATTGAGTGTGCGCATATGCGTGTGTGTGTACATATATACGCGTGCATTTATATATGTGCGCGCACACGCCTGTATACATATATAAATATATACATAAATTCAGACGTTTAATGCTCTAATTTAAAGATAAAGACTTTGAGCTATTTTTTTTGCTTGTAAAATAGTAAAGCTGTAAAATACAGTGTTGCAATTTCAGATGAATTGTATATAAACTCAAATTTCCTGAGATGTGTGTGCAATGTTTTCAGATCTGTGTTTAAACTTTGTAAGTAAACCACCTGCCTTTGTATTTATATTTTACAAGATTTTTTCTTAAAAAGGCAATAAAACCGTTCAGTAAATGGATATTGTGAACTTTTGCTGCTTGCTTTCTGTTTCGGGAATTGCAGCTGCCTCACTACCTCAGGAGGGATTGGTCCTATTTCTCTATACTTCAGCTACATATTCGCATACCGATCGTCAGGGATTGGACTGGTCCTGGAACAAAAAAAGTGGCCCCATGATAAAGGAGGATCAACATTGACAGAAGGTGGGGCAACACAAGTAGATAGGGCCAGCATAAGTAGACGGGGCCGCAATACCGCTGTACAACACAAAATACCGCCCCAGCATAACCAAATAACACACAGCAGTAAAATATTCTGTCGCCATTGCCACAGTATTCAACTGTATATCCGTTCTGAGGATAGCAATACAATTGAATTCAAAATGGCACCTGCGGCCATTGGTCAAGTGCATAAGTACCTGGTGCTCCTACATTAATTAATACTGTGAGCATCAGATCATTATGTATCTGGCTCATGGCCATGAGGAGGGTACGGGCTCCCCTCTAGATATCGGCCCATCAGGAAATTTCCCGCTAGGGTCTGTGGCCAGTCCGCCCCTTCCTATCTTTTTTCTTTTTATCTAAATAGGTCCCAAATTCCGTGTTGATTGAATCTTTAGGTTACAGCCGCACGTGGCAGGTCTGCTGTATTTTCCACAGCAGAAGATTTTCTGGCTGAAATCCTGAGCAGCAAAAACGCCCGATGTGGGCTGCTTTTTGCAGTGCCATTGCTGCAGGACTCTGGCCCTCCAACTAGTTTTAGATTTTGCAGTGCATAGGCGTACACACTCTCGATTGAAAACCCACAGCACAAGTCAGTTTATACTGCAGGTTTTTGAGCAGCATGTGGATAATATTTTAGAAATGTCATCCACTTAACTGCTTTGGTAAATGCTGCGGATCTTCAAATCTGTAGCTTACTTCACACAGTCATAAGGTTTTGCTCTGTGCACTTGCGTTAGTTCTTTCATGTCAGATTTCTGTGGGCTTATGACACTCAAAATAGGGTAGTACTCAGGAAGATAAAAATGGATTGTTTATGGGCTCTTTATAATGGATCCTAAGGCCTCTTTCACACGGGCGTCATGTTTGACGCCCGGATAAGAGGCGGGTGCGTTGCGGGAATATGCGCGTTTTTCCCGCGCGGGTGCAAACGTTTGTAACACGTTTTGCACGCGCGTGAGAAAAAACGCCAAGTCCGGTTTCGGGTCTTCTGGAGAATTGATTATTTTCCCTTATAACATGGTTATAAGGGGAAATAATAGCATTCTTAATAAAGAATGCATTGTTAAATGAAGTGGAAGGGGTTAAAAATAATAAAAATTAACTTACCTTAGCCACTTGATCGCGTAGTCGCGATCTCTCCTCTCTTTCCCTGCAGCATCTAAGATCTACAGGACCTGTGATGACGTCACATCACATGGTCCAATCACATGGTCTATCACCATGGTAAGATGGACCATGTGATTGGACCATGTGATGTGACGTCATCACAGGTCCTTTAGATCTTAGATGCTGCTGGAAAAGAGAAGACAGATCGCAACTACGCGATCAAGTGGCTAAGGTAAGTTAACTTTTATTATTTTTAACCCCCTCCACTTCATTTAACAATGCATTCTTTATTAAGAATGCTATTATTTCCCCTTATAACCATGTTATAAGGGGAAATAATAGACATTGGGTCCCGTTGCTAAGCAACAATGCGGGAAAATCGCAACGCATCCGCACTTGCTTGCTGATGCTTGCGATTTTCCCGCAGCCCCATTCACTTCTATGGGGCCTGCGTTGCGTGAAAAACGCAGAATATAGAACATGCTGCGATTTTCACGCAACGCAGAAGTGATGCGTGAAAATCACCGCTCATGTGCACAGCCCCATAGAAATGAATGGGTCCGGATTCAGTGCGGGTGCAATGCGTCCTCCTCACGCATTGCACCCGCGCGGAAAACTCGCCCGTGTGAAAGGGGCCTAACAGATTTGCCAAGGATTCTGGAAAATCTAAAACCATGATACAAGTGTGTATAGGGCCAAAAAAGGATCCTTTTGGCCTCTGACTGGTACGTGTAAGTATATTGCGGGGGGGAAAAAACAATAGTATGGAATCGTGTAGTAGACTACACTATTCCATGCAATGGTATCCGGTAAAAATGCATACAATAGAAGTATAGTTGATGCTAAGGATAACATATGCTCTTTTTTGGCCTCTGTCTATCTAATGTATATCTATGGAAACATTTAATATGTAAGTCGGGAGCTTTCCTGGTGTACAAGCTAAAAGGGCATCACAAACATGTCAACATAGCCTAAATGATAAAATTTTGGCTGCCTGGAGCCACCACTAGAGGGAGCTTTTTACAGATAGATTAAGGTGGCCTTCACACGTGGCAGATGTGACTGAAAATCAGTTCCATTCATTTGAACTAGGCTTGCAGAAATCCATGTGCTTGCTGCCCCATTTACAGTTGTGTTCATAATTATTCAACCCCCAATGCTGTAAAGGGTTTTAGGGAATTTAGTGTACATTTGTAATTGTGTTCAGAATGAAATCTTACAAGGACTTTTAAAAGAACCAAATGCAACTAAAATGACATCAATTGTTTTTGTAATACAGTATTAAATGTTTTTTTTTTTGTGATTTCTTCATTGACACAATTATTCAAACTCCTTAACCAGTTCCCGACCGCCGTACGCAGGATTGCGTCCTGCGGGCGGCCGGGATCTTCTGTTTGGACGCGCCGGGGCGTCATCTCGCGAGACGCGAGAGTTCCTGTGAACGCGCGCGCGTTCACAGTGAAGCGCGGCTCGAGAGTTGGACTACAGCCTGCCAGCGATGATCAATCGCTGGCAGGCTGTAGATGCGATATAAATCGCATCAAACAGCTATATCAGACGCTGTTTTATGAACAGCGTCTGATATAGCTGCTACCTGGTCCTCTGGTGGTCCCATTTTCTGGGATCGACCACCAGAGGACCAGGTAACTACAGTAAAAGTTGCACCAAACACTACACTAACCCCCCACCCCACCCCTCACCTATTAACCCCTTGATCACTCCATCTAGACCCCTGATCACCCCCTGTCATTGATCACACCCTTGTAAGGCTCCATTCGGACGTCCATATGTGTTTTGCGGATCCGTGGATTCACGGATCCGTGGATTCACGGATCCGCGGATCCGATCCGCGGATCCTCAAAACACGGACACCGGCAATGTGCTTTCCGCATTTTGCAGATCCGCACATTGCCAGAACTATATAGAAAATGCTTTTTCTTGTCCGCAATTGCGGACAAGAATAGGACATGTTCTATATTTTTGCGGAACGGAAGTGCAGACCGGAGCGCGGATCCGTAATTCCGGATCCGAGCGGGACAAAGTCTGTCCCCATAGAAATGAATGGGTCCGCAATTCCGCTCCGCAAACAGAATTTCGGACGTATGAATGGGGCATAAGGGTCCCTTATCACCGCCAGTTAGTTAGCTACTTGTTAGGTAGCTAGCGCCCAGCCCACCGCATCGCAGTCACTGATTTGGCAGAGATTTTTCATCCACATTGATCGATGCGAATGAAAAATCTGTGCCGTTCATTTTTTTTTTTCAGCGCAGAGGCTGAACGGAAAAAATCTCATTACCCGTATGCTCAATATACGGAGAATCGCAGAAACTCCTAATGCTGGCCATACGTGTAATGATTATGGAGACCCTCAAATGCCAGGGCAGTACAAACACCTCACATGTGACCCTCATTTTAGAAAGAAGACACCCCAAGGTATTCCGTGAGGGGTATGGTGAGTTCATGGCAAATTTTATTTTTGTCACAAGTTAGTGGAATATGAGACTGTAAAAAAAAAAAAAAAAACAATTTCCGCTAACTTGTGCCAAATTTTTTTTCTGTGAACTCGCCATGCCCCTCACAGAATACCTTAGGGTGTCTTCTTTCCACAATGGGGTCACTTGTGGGGTATTTATACTGCCCTGGCATTTTAGGGGTCCTAAAGCGTGAGAATCCAAATGCGTAAAAATGCCCTGTGAAATCCTAAAGGTACTCATTGGTTTAGGGCCTTTGGCATCTTGGCTGCAAAGTGTCATCATGGTATCGCAGTACTCAGGAGAAGTAGGCAGTGGTTTGGGGTGTATTTACATATACCATACTGGGTGTGAGAAATATCGCTGTAAACGACAACTTTTACATTTTTTTATTCAAAGTTGTCAATATACAGAGATATTTCTCTCACCCAGCATGGGTATATGTAAAAATACACCCCAAAACACATCGCCCTACTTCTCCTGAGTACGGCGATACCACATGAGTGACACTTTTTGCAGGCAAGATGCGCAAAGGGGCCCAAATTCCAATGAGTACCTTTAGGAGGGCATTTTTACGCATTTTTCTTCTCACGCTTTAGGGCCCCTAAAATGCCAGGGCAGTATAAATACCCCACATGTGACCCCATTTTGGAAAGAAGACACCCCAAGGTATTCGCTGAGGGGCATAATGAGTTCATGAAAAATTAAACTTTTTGTCAAAAGTTAGCGGAAAGGGAGACTTTGTGAGAAAAACAATAAAAATCAATTTCCACTAACTTGTGCCAAAAAAAAATATTCTATGAACTCGCCATGCCCCTCATGGAATACCTTAGGGTGTCTTCTTTCAAAAATGGGGTCACACGTGGGTATTTCTACTGCCCTGGCATTTTAGGGGCCCTAAAGCGTGAGAAGAAAAATGCGTAAAATGCCCTCCTAAAAGGTACTCATTGAATTTGGGCTTTGCGCATTTGCCTGCAAAAGTATCATCATGGTATGCCGTACTCAGGAGAAGTAGGGCATGTGTTTGGGGTGTATTTTACATATACCCATGCTGGGTGAGAGAAATATCTCTGTATATTGACAACTTTGAATAAAAAATGTAAAAAGTTGTCATTTACAGAGATATTTCTCTCACCAAGCATGGGTATATATAAAAATACACCCCAAACCACATTGCCCCACTTCTCCTGAGTACGGCGATACCACATGAGTGACACTTTTTGCAGCCAAGATGCGCAAAGGGGCCCTAAAACCAATGAGTACCTTTAGGATTTCACAGGCCATTTTTATGCATTTGGATTCTCACACTTTAGGGGCCCCTAAATGCCAGGTGAGTATAAATACCCCACATGTGACCCCATTTTGGAAAGAAGACACCCCAAGGTATTCCGTGAGGGGCATGGTGAGTCCACAGAATTTTTATTTTTTGGCACAAGTCAGCGGAAATTGTTTTTTTTTTTTTTTTAATTTTGTTTTTTACAAAGTCTCATATTCCACTAACTTGTGACAAAAATAAAATTTTGCATGAACTCACCATACCCCTCACAGAATACCTTGGGGTGTCTTCTTTCCAAAATGGGGTCACATGTGGGGTATTTATACTGTCCTGGCATTTTAGGGGCCCCTAAAGGGTGAGAAGAAGTCTGGAATCCAAATGCGTAAAAATGCTCCTGTGAAATCCTAAAGGTACTCTTTGTTTTAGGGCTCTTTGCATCCAGGCTGCAAAAGTGAGCACACATGGTATCGCTGATCAGGAGAAGTAGGGCATAGCTTGGGGTGTATTTTTATATATACCATACTTTGTGTGAAAAATATCTCTGTAAACGACAACTTTTAAATTTTTTATACAAAGTTGACAATTTACAGAGATATTTCTCTCACCCAACATGGGTATATGTAAAAATACACCCCAAAACACATTGCCCTACTTCTCCTGAGTACGGCGATACCACATAAGTGCCGCTTTTTGCAGCCTGGGTGTGCAAAGGGCCCAAATTCCAACGAGTACCTTTAGGTTTTACATGGCGGCTCACAATTTAGCCCCGCCCAAAATGCCAGAACAGTAAACACACCCCACAAATGACTCCATTTCGGAAAGTAGACACCCCAAGGTATTCACTGAGGGGCATAGTGAGTCCGTCTGAGATTTTTTTTTTTTTGCCAGAAGTTATCAGAAATTGAAACTTTTTTTTTTTTTTTTTTCTCAGAAAGTGTCAATTTCCGCTAACTTGTGAAAAAAATGAAATGATACATGAACTCACCAAGCCCCTCCGCGAATACTTTGGGGTGTCTTCTTTCTAAAATGGTGTAATTTGGGGGATATTTATACTATCCTGGCATTCTAGCACCTGAAGAAACATGACAGGCGCTCAGAAAGTCAGAGCTGCTTCAAAATGCCGAAATTCACTTTTTGCACCATAGTTTGTAAACGCTATAATCTTTACCCAAACCAATAAATATACACTTATTGGATTTTTTTATCAAAGACATGTAGAACAATAAATTTAGAGAAAAATTTATATAGAAATGTAGTTTTTTTGAAAAATTTTACAACAGAAAGTGAAAATGTCATTTTTTTGCAAAAATTTCGGTAATTTTTGATTAATAGCAAAAAAGTAAAAATGTCAGCAGCAATGAAATACCACCAAATGAAAGCTCTATTAGTGAGAAGAAAAGGAGGTAAAATTCATTTGGGTGGTAAGTTGCATGAAGGAGCAATAAACGGTGAAAGTAGTGTAGTGCGGAATTGTAAAAAGTGGCCTGGTCATTAAGGGTGTTTAAGCTAGGGGGGCTGAAGCGGTTAAAGACTACCACTCTTAAGAACAGAGGTTCATTCAAGTGTTCTCGATCAGGTATTGAAAACACCTGTGGATGTCAAGGAGCAGCAATCAAGCATAATAAGCACCAATTAGGCAGATTTAAAATGACTGTGATACTCAGCTCCTTCTAGACATTTACTGGTGTGTTTACAGACATGGTGAAGTCAAGAGAATGGTCCAGGAAGACAAGAGAAGAGGTGATTTCTCTTCACAGGAAGGGCAATGGCTATAAGAAGATTGCAAAGATGTTAAACATACCAAGAGACACCATAGGAAGCATCATTCGCAAATTCAAGGCAAAGGGCACTGTTGAAACGCTACCTGGTCGTGGCAGAAAGAAGATGCTGACTTCGACTGCTGTGTGCTACCTGAAGCGCAAAGTGGAGAAAAGTCCCCGTGTGACTGCTGAGGAACTGAAAAAAGATTTGTCAGATGCGGGTACTGAAGTTTCAGCTCAGACAATAAGGCGCACACTGCGTAATTAAGGCCTCCATGCCAGAACTCCCAGGCGCACCCCCTTGCTGTCTCCAAAGAATAAGAAGAGTCGACTGCAGTATGGCAAAAGTCATGTGGACAAACCACAAAAGTGTTCTGTGGACTGATGAAACAAAATTAGAACTGTTTGGGCCCATGGATCAACGCTATGTTTGGAGGAGGAAGAACAAGGCCTATGAAGAAAAGAACACCATACCTACTGTGAAGCATGGCGGGGGGTCAATCATGCTTTGGGGCTGTTTTGCTTCTACAGGTACAGGGAAGCTTCAGCGTGTGCAAGGTACCATGAATTCTCTTCAGTACCAGGAGATATTGGATGAAAATGTGATGCAGTCCGTCACAAACCTGAGGCTTGGGAGACGTTGGACCTTTCAACAGGACAATGATCCCAAGCATACCTCCAAGTCCACTACAGCATGGTTGCAGATTAAAGGCTGGAACATTTTGAAGTGGCCATCGCAGTCACCAAACTTAAATCCGATTGAGAACCTCTGGTGGGACTTAAAGAAAGCAGTTGCAGCGCGCAAGCCTAAGAATGGGACTGAACTGGAGGCTTTTGCCCATGAAGAATGGGCGAAGATACCCGTAGATCGCTGCAAGACACTTGTGTCAAGCTATGCTTCACGTTTAAAAGCTGTTATAACTAGAAATGGATGTTGTACTGAGTACTAAGATTGAATGTCACTTGGGGGTTGAATAAAACTGATAATGATGTGAGCACAGAAAAGACATTTGTGGTTATTTCATTATAAATGTTATGTTATAATTGTCTGTCTTACAAGTGCCTCTTTGATTTAATTGTAAACAAGATGACTGAAATGATCCAAATCAATGTCAAACTGGCCAAAACACTCAATTTCAGTGGGGGTTGAATAATTTTGAACACAACTGTAAATGAATGGAACTGAATTTTCCGCCACGTGTGAAGGCACAGTAGTATACAGTTCAAAAGCAGCTGTATAAATCCATCTGTATATGGAGCTATTGTGCTGAATACGATCATAGAGAAGGGAAAGATTGGATCCTTGTGGTAGTACCTCTAATACAGCAGTTTCTGTGGCTGGAAATAGTTCACCAAAGGTATTATCTCACTCTCCATATACAGCTTTAGGCATCATCAAATATCCGTAGTCGCTTGTCATTTCCAGCAATCGTAGTACTGAAACACCTATATGATGTACCTGTACTATAGTTACTGCAAAAATGGTGGCAGATTCATCGCAAGCTGCAGGTGTTGCTACATCTGGGAGATTATGTAGATCTGGTCCTCAAGTCATGATGTTGTGGCATACTGATTAAAGGATCACTAACTTTAAAAAAATTAAAATATAATATGTCATAGAGACATATCAAAAGATTAGATCATGAGGGACTGAGCGTTGAGACCCCCTCGATCACCAGACTGAGGGGAGAGAAGCATGCGCATATCCCGCTCTCTCTCCTCGCTGCTGAGGATGGATTTGAGATGGGCTACAAGACTTCTATGGAGCTCGTCTCGCGCAGCAAGAAGAGAACGCTATAGGCACAGTCCTCTCTCCTCATTCTACCGATCAGTGGGGGTCTCAGTGCTCAGACCCCCACGATCTAAACTTTTGATATGCCTTTATGACAAATCAAAAGTTTTAAAAAAGTTAGTGACTCTTTAACAATTTTATATTTTGGCAAGATTATCACTAAATCAGATTACAAACTGTTGGATCCTGTTCACATAAATCACTTTTGGGACATATATCATGGACACCAAGCACTGTTCTGAAATACAGTGGATTTCTTAAGCAATGCTTATTTTAATAGCATTTTTATAATCTGACTCATTGTTTTATTGGTTTCAGTAGAGAACAATATTACTTAATAAAAAATGGATGACTTATTATATTAATGCTTGTTGCATTTTTTGCTTCTAACATGACATTTAAAAAGAAAGAACTTATGCTTAAAAGCTGCAAACATATCTTCACTGTTTTTATTATTTGTCTCCTAAATGGAAAATTAAGCAATCGTCTAAATAGTTTTCATGAAGAATTTTGCTGTTGCAAAGTGTGTGTAAGTCCTTCACATAGCTAGCTGTCCTGCTGAATCTGATACAGATTGGACAGAACAATTCTGTTCCCCCCTTACTTCTCTTAGTAATAGATAGCAGCAGGGAGTGAGAGAATGTTGTACAGTGCAGAATGTAAAAAGGGAGGAAAACCTCCAGCTTTTCATAGAGGGCAAATCAGATAGGCAGTAGAAAGGGAAGCATGGGACAGGTGAATCATTCCACACGAAGAGGAGAAAACTGAAATGGTGGAATCACACTACTCAGCCTCAGTGCCACTCAGCACAAAGAAGAAAGGGAGAAAAGATCCAGCATAGGCTGTAGAAGTGGAAATCCATATAGGAATAAAAGTAGGTTGATGCCTGAAATCTTGTGATGGAAGCAGCATCCTGGACGCACAGAGCCAACATCCAACATGTATTACTGGGAGAGACATGTCCCCATGAGTAAAGTATGGAAATAGGAGCAGTTTGGAAACTTTATCAGGAGTCTGAAAATGAATGATGGATTAATGTTTGCGCCAGAAACTTAGTGCAACTTATTTTACCTCAGGTTATCCACTAACATACTGTATCTAAAAATAATAATCTCCAACTTAAATTTGTGAACATATGTTTCCCTCGTCATCTCCAAGACATACCGTTAAGTGCAATTAGTTTTCCCTGGTCATCTCCACAACGGCACCCCTGAAACTACGGGTGTCGTCGCAGAGACTCCCAGGAAACCCAATTACCAGTAAGTGCAATTCCACTTCCCTGGTCCTCCTCCTCTGACAGATGTTAGGGAAAAGAAGGATTAAGTTGTTGGATTTTAACATCCCTGATCCTTTTGTTCTCAATACATAAACCTGCATTTGAACAGATAGGTCAACATTATTGATTAGCGAGCATGCTCGGCCGAATACTGCATGTGGTCAAGTGCGAAGCTTGAGTCAGTGTATTTGAACGCACAACCTTCTACATTAGCAGCAAGGACCTTAACCACTCAGCTATAAAACTGAATGATAAACTGTGTCAGAAAGACCTCATAGTAGTTTGTCATGTAGTAAGTATTCCTATACAGCAGAAGTATAATTTTATATTTCACTGCAGGTTAACATGTAGGTAGCTGTATAGCATAGTGGTTAAGGTTCTTGGCTCTAATGTAGAAGGTTGTGAGTATATATATATATATATATATATATATATAAGGTTTTAGCCATAATATATTTACATATATTATTATATATTTAGAATATATAATATAATATATTATAGCTAAAAACATCAGTAGTAGTTTTCCACATATTATGCATTCATATATATCAGAAGTATGATTTTATCAATATATAATATATATATTTATATATATATTTTTTAGTAATTACACATTTATTTTGTGCCATTCATTTTTTACAATTACTAAAAAAATATATAAAATATATAAATTTAATTTAGCCTCTATTTCTGATGGGATTTGAACTCACAACCTCCTACATTAGAGCCAAGAGCCTTAGCCACTACGCTATACAGCTACATGTTAACCTGCTGTGAAATATAAAATAAAACTTCTGCTGTATAGGAATACTTACTACATAACAAACTACTATGAGGTTTTTCTGACAGTTTATTATTAAGCTTCTAGCCTCTAATGTAGAAGGTTGTGAGTTCAAATCCCAACAGAAACAGAGGCTAAATTAGATTTAAATACACTTGGTGTCTCCAAGCACTAACTCCATGTATGGACATAGCTATATATGGAGTCAGAGCAGGGACTCCTAAGCCACAGACTCACACTTGGCGTTTTCCTCACTGTACAGCGATCTTTTTCATGGACCTCAGTGGGACCCATCACCCTCCCATTTTCAGAGCAAGGGGTGTTTGGTTTAGTGCTCGGATTCTCCCATTGACTTCCATTGTGCTCGAGTGCTCGGGAGTACCCGAGCATCCCAAAGTGTTCTACTCGAGCACTTTGGTGCTCGATCAACACTAGTCAGCATTCGGCTGACAGTTATCTAATGTGTATGGTTAGCCATAGTTATGATAAAAGATGTCCTGATTATTCCCTATGCATCTGTCTTATCCACTTGCCCTCCTAGTGTACTGCTTTTTTGGGTGTACACTGGCATCCTCTTTACCAAATTTCTTTCAATTAATTGAAAGCAGCAGACTAAGGCCTCTTTCACACTTTGGTTGTGAGGATCCGGCGTGCACTTCCCGACGGATCCGTCACAACGCAAGACAACTGAAAGCATTTGAAGACTGATCAGTCATAAAAATGCTTTCAGTGTTACTATGGCAGCCAGGACGCTACTAAAGTCCTGGTTGCCATAGTAAGTAGTGGGGAGCCAGGGGAGCAGTTACTTACAGTCCGTGCGGCTCCCGGGGCACTCCACAATGACGTCAGAGCGCCCCACGCGCATGGATCACGTCATCCATGCGATCAGTTGATCCATGCTCATGGGGCGCACTGACGTCATTGTGGAGCGCCCGGGACTCGGAAGCCGCATGGATGGTAAGTATCTGCTCCCCTGTCTCCCCACTACACTTTACCATGGCAGCCGGGACTTTAGCGTCCTGGCTGCCATGGTAACCATTCACAAAAGCTAAACGTCGGATCCGGCGATGCGCTGAATTGACGTTTAGCTTAATGCCGGATCCGGATTAATGCACTTCAATGGGCATTAATTCCGGATCCGGCATTACGGCATGTCTTCCGGATTTTTGGACGGAGACAAATCCGCAGCATGCTATGGTTTTGTCAACGTCCAAAAAAACGTTCACATACTGAACGGAAGACATCCTGATGCATCCTGAACGGATTTCTCTCCATTGAGAATGCATTAGGATAAATCCTGATCAGTATCTTTCCGTCCTAGAGCCCCGAGGACAGAACTCTAGGACGGAAAGATAAAACGCAAGTGTGAAAGAGCCCTAAATTGAGAGAAAAACAAGAGCACCTTGACCTTGATATGTAAATAAGATTACACAAAGCCTGGCACAAGAGGTAAGCACAGGCTCAGCTCTATGGGCAAGCTGGGGAGCATATCATGCATGGGAGGTCTGAGGCTGGCATAGAATGTTAAAAACTGGCTACTTTCAGGTAGTCTGGAGCTAATAAAGGAGGCGAAAAGGAAAAATGGACACAACATGCTCCATGACATACCTTGCGGTTCTATCACTTTTCAGTTTTTAAATGTTGGAGCGTATGCATATAAATGCATGCCAATTACAACAGCTAAGAAATGAAGTGAGAAGATTTGCTAAATTATAAATATACTGTATATGTGCTGCATATTATATGATACAAAACAAAGTAGCTGCAACCAAGTAAACTCTCATAAGTGACATTAACACGTTTTACAAAGACACATGCACATGAAACATTTTCCTTTAATCCTCTTCCTGTCATAGAAAAGAAATCTGAAAGAGCCCAGACACGCCGTTAATCCCTTCTGAAGACGCACTCGTACAACAGCTTTCTGCCTTTTCCTGCCGAGAAAGGTCTATATCACATTGATTCTGCATTGTACACTGCAACCGATAAAGGGATGACATAAAGGTACATCATGAGAGCGAGATGAAATTATCATATAGACAATGAGAGAACTAAGGCTGCCGCACTACAGCTGTTTGACATCAATTTTATTTTTCGGCATTCAACACATAATTGGTTTGTAATTTAGCTGTGGAGAGAATAAAGTTATGAGGAGAGTAATATGTGTTCCTTATTCTATAGAAAAGTCTGCAACAGGATAAAATGTCAATATCCGTCATCCTTGATCCTTGATGATTGTGTACGTTCAGTAACAAATGATAATTCAGCTGTTTACTCCTTATAATAAACACTTGAAGGGACCACAAGAGTAGTCTGAAATCAATGGGGCAGATTTACTAAGGGCTCATGCACACGACCGTATGTATTTTCTATTTACGTTCCTTTTTTGCGGACCGTATACGGAACCATTCATTTCATTGGAGCCATAAAAAAACGGAAGGTACTCCATATGCCTTTCGTTTCCGTTTTTCTGTTCCGTTCAAAGATAGAATATGTCCTATTAGGCCTCCTGCACACCACCGTATGGATTTGCGGTCCGTTTTAAACGTATCAGTTTCAGTAGTGTTTCCGTTGCGTTTTTCTGCTTGGTTTCCGTTTGTGATCCGTTTTTTTGCGGATCGGAAATGGAAGCATACAATAATGTTTAAACAGTAAGCACATTAAAAAATTGGGCTGAGCATAAAATTTTCAATAGATGGTTCTGCAAAAACTGAACGGATACAGAAGACATACGGATGCATTCCGTATGCATTCAGTTTTTTTGCGGAACCATTGACTTGAATGGAGCTACGGATCGTGATTTGCGGTCAATAATAGGACATGTTCCATCTTTGAACGGAACGGAAATACAGCAACAGAATGCATACGGAATACCTTCCGTTGTTTTTGCTGACCCATTGAAGTGAATGGTTCCGCATACGGACCGCAAACGGAATGCAAAAAATGAATGGAAAATGAACCGAGAAAAAATACGGTTGTGTGAAGGAGGCCATATTGTCCGCATAACGGACAAGGATAGTACTGTTCTATCAGGGGCCAGCTGTTCCGTTCTGCAATAAACAGAATGCATACAGACGTCATCCATATTTTTTGTGGATCCGTTTTTTGCAGACCACAAAATACTGAAAAAGCCATACGATCGTGTGCATGAGGCCTAAGACTGGTGTTTCACATGTCAAACTTCCATTGGAGTAAGAGCCTCCAGATTTAATAAAAGATGCATTTTTCAAGAGAACCTGTCACCATGAAATGCAGTGCAATTTGCAGGCATCATGTTATAGACCAGGAGGAGCTGAGCAGATTAGTACATGGTAGTATGAAAAAAAGATTCAGAAAAAGTAATGTTTAGGCCTCTTTCACAAGGGCGTGACGTTTGACGCCCGGATAAGAGGTGGGTGCGTTGCGGGAAAATGCGCGATTTTTCCGCGCGTGTGCAAACTTTTGTAATGCGTTTTGCACGCGCGTGTGAAAAATCGGCATGTTTGGTACCCAGACCCGAAGCCGGACTTCATCACTGAAGTCCGGTTTAGGGTTGAGTATTCTGTAGATGTTATTTAGTAAAATGTGGATTAAGGGGTTAAAAATAAAAAACTTAACTCACCTTAGCCACTTGTTCGCGTAGTTGCGATCTCTTCTTCATTCATTAGCTGCCGTCTAAAGGACTTGTGATGAGGTCACTGAGCTCATCACATGGTCCAATGTCCATGTGATTGGACCATGTGATGTGACGTCACCACAGGTCCTTTAGATGGCTGCGAATGCTTGAAGAAGACAGAAGAGATCGGCAACTATGCGATCAAGTGGCTAAGGTGAGTTAAGTTTTTTATTTTTAACCCCTTTAATCCACATTTTACAAAGCATTCTTTATTGAGTATGCTATTATTTTCCCTTATAACCATGTTATAAGGGAAAATAATAAAGATCGGGTCCCGTCTCTTAGCAACCATGCGGGAAAATCGCACTGGATCCGCACTTGATTGCGGATGCTTGCGATTTTCCCGCAGCCCCATTTACTTCTATGGGGCCTGCGATGCATGAAAAATGCTAAATATCGAGCATGCTGCGATTTTCATGCAACGCAGAAGTGATGCGTGAAAATCACCGCTTATGTGCACAGCCCCATAGAAATGAACGGGTCCGGATTCAGTGCGGGTGCAATGCGTCCACCTCACGCATTGCACTCGCGCGGAAATCACGCCCGTGTGAAAGGGGCCTTACATTTAAGCCTCTGCTCTTTCTGCACTTAAGAAAGACTCCTTTACACAACTATCAGTGATTGACAACTATTTATTTATACACAGACACTGTTCATTCCCGACAATTGCCTGCTCATTACAGGTGGTGAGAGCTGCATTTACATGCAACAATCACCGCCACTTTATGGGGATGAGCGATCACTAGAGTGCTCGTCCCCATACAAATTCTTAGGCCCATATAAAACAATCTTTACATAGGAAATGCTATCCATCACTAATAACTCCTTCCCCTGTGTACAACTTAGTTCAGAAAGAGCAGAGGTTCAGACTTAAATGTATAAATTACAAGTTTTACTGAATCTTTTCCAACAAAATTACATATCAATCTGCTCAGCTCTTCCTGCTCTATAACATGCTGCATGCAGAATGCACTGCATTTTATGAAACTCAGACTCAGTACCATGATTAGCAAGAGAGGCGATTACCACTTCCATGCAAAATCAGTGGTCTGGTGGACTCAGGTTGTCCAATACTTTTACCCTAATTTAAATGCTACTAGTTGGCTGCAACCAACGGAGACCCTTAGCAAACAATTTTGGGGCGACTCATGTGAAAGGGGTTGTCTACTCCAACATTCTAGGCTACCAGGAATGTTTCACTACCCCAGACCAGTGTTTCCCAACCAGTGTGCCTCCAGCTGTTGCAAAACTACAACGGCTGTCCGGGCATGCTGGGAGTTGTAGTTTTGCAACAGCTGGAGGCACGCTGGTTGGGAAACACTGCCCTAGACCATAGTAGTTTGTCATGCTGTATACCTGTACGTCACTCCTACACTTTGTAAACAAACAGCAGACGAAGGCACGGAAGTGAATAAAACCGCAAGAATATGCAATTTTTATTTTTACAGCATTCAGGAGCATTACTTTTAATTATCTCGGTCAACCCCTTTAACTTCTAAATCATCATGAACAGAAAGGTTAGCATTATCCCATGAACTACTCTACATCACAATAAATATTAAAATTAAGATCACTTTAGGTACAAAGTAGGAATTTCCATCTACATTCCGTCTACATCTCCTCATAATTACCGTATTTTCCGGCGTATAAGACGACTGGGCATATAAGACAACCCCCTACTTTTCCTGTTAAAATATGGGGTTTTCGGCTATACTCGCTGTATAAGACTACCCCTCTTCCAACGTACACCAAATAAGAATTAAACAGACGATCCGAGCATAAGAAAACCAGTGAGAGCTAGGAGAGGGGGCTGCTTCAGGAGTGACTGGCCGGGATGCAGCGCACGGTGGTCAGCTAGAGGGCGCCTGTCCCTGAAACTGGAGAAGGACAGCTTCTCCAGTCCGGCTTGGAAGTAAAGAGGACCTTTCACTGGTCCAACAATTGTTAGATAATGATATATGCCTTATGTGTAGAGCGGCGCTCAGGGATAATAGTAAGTGCAGGGAGATCCCTGGGCGCGATCTACACATACATATCATTATCTAACAATCGTTGGACCAGAGAAAGGTCCTTTTAAGTTTCAGCACCACAGTATATCGGCGTATAAGACGACCCCCGACTTTTGAGAAGATTTTCATGTGTTAAAAAGTAGTCTTATACGCCAGAAAATACAGTACTCAGTATTAACCCATGTCAACTGCTTGCAATAGTATGGATCTATGAATATACACTTATGAGCAAAAGGGTAACAGTGTTTTGAACTTTTGACTTTTAGGCTGCATATTTCACCATCCACTACAGCTTTGAACGTGAGACTACCATCGTGTTATAGACAATGATCTTGGCTATCTTATACATAAATTGGGGGCTAACAGATTGAGAAATTGAAGTAACGGTCAAGTTTGGTGGAGGAAGCCTGATGATATGGGGTGGTTTCACAACCAAAGGAATTGGATACTTGACTAGGATTGATGGTGGTCTCAATGCTGAGTTATATGTGACCATCCTACAAGACAAGTTACTTTGTACACTTGAGTACTATAGGTATGAAAATCACAACATAGTGTTCCAGCAGGTCAACTACCCGAAGTATAAGTTGAGATTGGTGAAGAAATGGTTCAATGACAATAAAGTAGGGCTGCTGGATTGGCCCCCACAGTCCCCAGACCTCAACCCAATCGAACACTCGTGGGTAGAGTTGAAGAAAAAGCTGTATTTGTACCCAAGTGAGTGGACCAGTATGCACAAACATTGGGAACGTGTAGAAGAGACCTGGGAACAGATTTCGGTTGAGAAAGCCAAAGGTGGATTTACAAAATACTAACAAAATAATAAAAATAAAAATTTAGAATTTATTGAGCAAAACAGTAACAATGCAGTTACATGACAAGAATCTGCATAACTAATCATATGCTAAATAGTTGCAAGTCACATTTATGTTTGAGATAGCCAAGATGATTGGCTATAAAATGATGGTAGTCTCACATTCGAAGTTGCAGTGCATGGTGAGATATGGATCCAGGAAGTCAAAAGTTTAAAACATTATTACCCGTTTGCTCATCAGTGTATTATTGAATCCATGATGTTATGAGTTTGGGTCAACTAAACCTGCAGTCGAGGTGTGATACATGTGAATAATATGGACAAATAAAACATCTGGTATACGTTTGTGTGAATTACCCTGTCAGAGTAGTTGGGTATGAGATATAAGAGAAATTGAAGCAAGACAGAGAAGGATAGGAGATGTAATACTAGTCAAATTCTTGCTACAAACATATATGATACAGGGGCAGATTGGCCATAGACCTTACAGAGAAATTACTGAGCCCTCCTCACAGCTGGACAGTGAAAATTTTTGGGTATGTATTTTGTGCTGTTGGCGGCAGTAGTTTGCGATGGACTGTGGTATTTGTCTCTGTTAGGGTGGTATAATGTGCCACAATATGGTATTGCTAGCCCCGCTTACTTGTGTTAGCCCTGCCTTCCATCAATTTTAACACAACAATAGCTGATCTCAGGGAGACCAGCTACAAAAAACACCGCGGAGCCTCACTTAAGAGTCTCAACACAGCAATCCGAAGTGCAAAGTTTCCTGGGAAACAGGAATATGCAAAACAAATGTGGAGCCCCAGTTATGGGTCTACAACACAATGAAAGCCAGATATCCCTCAAAGGAAGGAAAACCAAGCAAAGGGGTGTCTCCATTACAGAGATCACCAAATCCACCATATTAAGTGGCCCCTATGTCAAGATCCCACTTTTTTACAAGCTTTAAGGATGTGACAGGGAAAACCTAAGCTAGGTATCCATCCACAGACAGCTGTTTCGGGGTGTTGCCCCTCATCAGTGCGGAGTAGGATTCTGGCTAACCGGGAGCAATGCCTCGGAGACTACTCAAACACAACAATAGCTGATCTCAGGAGACCAGCTACAAAAACTACCGCGAGCCTCACTTAGAGTCTCAACACAGAAATCCGAAGTGCAAAGTTCCCTGGGAAACAGGAATATGCAAAACAAATGTGGAGCCCCAGTTATGGGTCTACAACACAATGAAAGCCAGATATCCCTCAAAGGAAGGAAAACCAAGCAAAGGGGTGTCTCCATTACAGAGATCACCAAATCCACCATATTAAGTGGCCCCTATGTCAAGATCCCACTTTTTTACAAGCTTTAAGGATGTGACAGGGAAAACCTAAGCTAGGTATCCATCCACAGACAGCTGTTTCAGGGTGTTGCCCCTCATCAGTGTGGAGTAGGATTCTGGCTAACCGGGAGCAATGCCGGCGGCATTGTTCTGTTGGCGGCAGTAGTTTGCGATGGACTGTGGTATTTGTCTCTGTTAGGGTGGTATAATGTGCCACAATATGGTATTGCTAGCCCCGCTTACTTGTGTTAGCCCTGCCTTCCATCAATTTTGACCCGGCGACTACAAAGCAGGGCCACTTTTAGTATTTTTCCCAGGGCCACTTTTAGTTCCCAGTCCACCCCTGATACGATGTCATAGTCAGACAATGTAAAACAACAGGTTGTGTATCTCATGGTTGCCAAGCCACAGATATTTAATTATTTTCAAGTACCAAATGTTCTTAAGAGAATTAAAGTACAGCTTAGCTTACTGTATATTACAGTATATATTATTTACAAAGAGAAAATTGCTTCTCTCAGGAAAACATTTCAGATACAGATGTAAGCGCAATAAGGCATTGACTTTGGCTACTTTCACACTCGCGTTTTGGCTTTTGGCTCACAAGCGGTCCAAAACGGATCAGTTTTGCCCTAATGCATTCTGAATGGAAAAGGATCCGCCCAGAATGCATCAGTTTGCCTCTGTTCAGTCACCATTCCGCTCTGGAGGCAGACACCAAAACGCTGCCTGCAGCGTTTTTATGTCCATCCTATGATGCGGAGCGAGACAAACCGTCCTGCCGCACAATATAGGTGAATGGGGACGGATTCGTTTTCTCTGACACAAATAGAAAACGGATCCGTCTTGGCTATATACGACATAATACAACCGGATCCATTCATGACGAATGCATGCGGTTGTATTATTGTAACAGAAGCGTTTTTGCTGATCCATGACGGATTAGCAAAATACGCTAGTGTGAAAGTAGCCTTACAAATAATTCTTAGATTAAAAGTGCTAAATGTCAGCTCATTTACAGCCCCAAGGATATTTACTAAAACATTTGGTGAAAAAAGTCCATCACTTGATGTAGAGAACATTATAATAAATACAAAGATCCTAAGGAACATCTGGGTCTCATCTGGCAGAAGTGCAAAGAATGATTATGACCAGCTCAGGGTAAGATCAAATAATAAAACGATATTATATAGGGGAGCATTGGGCTACACACAGCAAATTGCTGCCAAGCCTCAATCTCTAGCCAAAGTAGATTCAGGCTCTTTACTATTCTAATGTATCATTTCAGTATACACCGAGGAGAATAGTAATACTAATCATGTGGAGTTTAAATGAGATCTGTCAACCAGGACAGACCCCTTAACATTTACTGCATCTGTCAGGTGCTCTAATATTGCTGAATCAGTGAATATATTTCTCTAAACAACCTGCAAAAGTGCTGATCAGAGAGCTTGAAAATACAAATGCTCAGAGGTATACCATAGCACACTTCCCTGGAGCCCTAATTCCTACGAAACAAGGCAGATAGCTATTTCTAAGTAGGAGGACCCACTTTTTGTGGCCAAATGAATCACCAACTTAAAGGACATTGTATATTGGGAAGTCATTATGTAGAATTTCATGTAAGGTCTACATAGACACAAGACACAGACAGTGGTTGTGCAAATGAATTGGACTCATCAATCTGAAACAGTCTGCTGTGGCTGGCCATGTGTGGAAGATGTCCTTGATGAATAACTGAGCAACACATGAGGTCATTCAAACAGTGGTACCAAATCTGCAATTTTAGAGAAATGTATAACACTTAACTAAATTGTGGGAATCCTTGATCTTCAGGTAGGTCAGTCACCAAGTTCATAGAAATAACAGCCCATAGTTTGGAAGGAACTGAGCAGGGCCAGCTCCAGGTTCATGTGGGCCCTTGTGTGGTAACAGTCTCAGTGGGCCCCCTTGTGGCATTTTGCACGGGGCTTACAGAAATGAAACTGCATGTATTATAGATTAAATACCTTACACAGAGCATGCTACAGAGCGGATATATGTGAGTCAGTCCTTATGTGCATACCTTTATTTTCTACCCAGTGTTTCTGTCGCTCAGGTCTACTCACAGGAGATATGCTGAAGATATGCCCCCTTCATAGTAGATATGCCAAGATATGTGCCCCCTCACAGTAGATATGCCAAGATATGTGCGCCCTGACACTAGATATACCAAGATATGTGCCCCTTCACAGTAGATATCCCAAAATATGTGCCCCCTCACAGTTGATATGGCAAGATATGTGCCCCCTCACAGTAGATATGCCAAGATATGTGCCCCCTTCACAGTAGATATGCCAAGATATGTGCCTGCTGACAGTAGCTATACCAAGGTATGTGCCCCCTTCACAGTAGATATCCCCAAATATGTACCCCCTCACAGTTGATATGGCAAGATATGTGCCCCCTCACAGTAGATATGCCAAGAAATGTACCAACCTCACAGTAGATATGCCAAGATATGTGCCCCCTTCACAGTAGCTATCCCCAAATATGTGCCCCCTCACAGTAGATATGCCAAGATATGTGGCCCCTTCACAGTAGATATGCCCAAATATGTGCCCCCTCACAGTTGATATGCCAAGATGTGTGCCCCCTTCACAGTAGATATGCCAAGATATGTGCCCTCTTACGGTGGATATGCCAAGATATGTGCCCAGTGCCCCCTTCACAGTGGTTATGCCCAGATGTGCCCCCTTCACAGGAAGTGAAAAAAAACAAACAATAAATCCTCCTCGCCTCAGTCACCTGGCTCCTCCCATGATCTGCGCTCCCCATCAGCAGCAGCAGGATACTGTGGCACATGGCGCTGCTGTGTAGGAGGAGCAGAGGCTGATTCCCAGCCTGCCCTGCTCCTCCTCCTACACAGACCAGCAGGACGATTATGTGAGGAATGTGCCGAATAGTTCCCTGCTTCAGTGGCGTGCCTAGGGTGTTTGTCACCCAGGGTGGGTCTTTTCTCTGGCACCAAAATCCCCCCCCCCCCCCAATACTTAAAAAAAATTGTACACCCTCACTGTAGTATTGCCCTCATTGTACAAGCTTCAAAGTAGTTTTGTACAGATGTGTGCCCCCTCACAGTAGTTATGCCCTTTCTGTGCCCCTTTTACAGTTGTAATGCCCTATCTGTGCTCTCTTCACAGTAATAATCCCATTGTGCCCCTTCATAGTAATAATCCCCATTGTGCCCCCTTCATAGTAATAATCCCCATTGTGCCCCCTTTAAAGTAGTAATGCCCTGTGTTGCCCCTCCATAGTTATTCGCCCATTGTGCCCCCTCACAGTAATAATGCTCATTCCCCCTTAATAGTAGTAATTCTCTCTGTGCCATTCACAGTAATAATGCCCATTGTGCCCTCTTCACAGTAATAATGCACCATTGTCCCATAATGCCCTCTGTGCCCCTTCCATAGTATAAATCCCAATTGTGCCCCTTCACATGCAATAATGGCACCACTGTGCCCCTTCACAGTAATGCCTAACTGTGCCCATTGTGTGCCCTTCATTGTAGTAATGCCCTAGATCTGTGTTGTGCCCCTTTAAAGTAGTAATGCCCTGTGTGCCCCCCTCCATAGTTATTACGCCCATTGTGCCCCCTTCACAGTAATAATGCTCATTTCCCCCCTTAATAGTAGTAATGCTCTCTGTGCCGCCTTCACAGTAATAATGCCCATTGTGCCCCCTTCACAGTAATAATGCCCATTGTGCCCCTTAATGCCCTCTGTGCCCCTTCCATAGTATAAATCCCAATTGTGCCCCTTCACAGTAATAAGGCACACTGTGCCCCCTTCACAGTAATAATGCCTACTGTGCCCCCTTCATTGTAGTAATGCCCTCTAGCTCTGTGCCCCCTCCATAGTAGAAATGCCCATTGTGTGTCCTCCATAGTAGAAATGCTTTCTATGCCCCCTCCATAGTAATAAAGCCCTCTGTGCCCCCTCCATAGTAATAAAGTCCTCTGTGCCCCCTTCATAGTAATAAAGTCCTCTGTGCCCCCTCCATAGTAATAAAATCCTCTGTGCCCGCTCTGTATCAAAAAAATATAAAAAACACAGTAACTACTCACCTTGTCCTGTTCCTGAAGCTCACAGTCTTCACTTCCCTGCAGGCACATTTCACTCTGCAGCACTGTGTGGGCGGAGCTTATGCAGATTTACGGGCAGCAGGCTCCGCCCACACATGCCGGCAGCTCGATCTGTACCTGCAGGCTAAATGGTGGAGCAGGGAGAAGTCTTCCAGGCAGACTTCGTAGTCAACAGTTCTCATGTCCAAGGCCGGCGTCAGCACTCGGCATACCCAGGCAAGTGCAGGGGCCCATAGTTCCTGCGGGGGCCCACTGCACAGCTGATTATAATTGTGAAGCACTAGTAGCGGGGCAGTGGCGTGCTAAGGGGGGGCGATCCGCCCCAGGTGCCCGCTTCATGGGGTGCCAGAACACAGAAGCAATGAACACTTCCATCAATACAGATGGAAGCGCTCATTGCTGGAGCGCAGGGAGCTGGGTCCTGTCACTCACTGCTTAGCTCACCGCGCTCCTCCCCTCCTTCAGGCCGGCGGCGCACAGAATGGTGAAGCAGGACGATTTGAACCAGACACTGGTGCTTCAGGGAAAGAATAAATTATTACCATTTCTTTCCAAATAGATCAACATATTCCTGTTAGATTAAGTTATCCTCTATTTACAGAATAGTGGATTACTATTAGATCGATGGGGTCCTACTGCTGGGACCCACACCGATCACAAGAATAGGGGTTTGGGTTTGTTGCTCATTAACGAACCTGAGTTCGGATTCGGATTTTGAAACATTAATGTATGCACAGAAACTTACTGTAACGGGCCAGGCACGATACTGAACAAGTCTTGCGTTACTGATGGTGATAAGAAGATTACATCAGCGGACCCAATACATTGTAAGGCTGTATAGAGCAAATAGTATTAACAAAGTTTTGGAACAAATTGGGTTCAGAAAGAGCCTGCTTAGCTCAACCCTACTCAATTTGCATCCGTTTTGGCCATTTAAGAGACAGGAAATCCAGCTCAGCTCGGGTGAATGATTTTGCGACTTTATTCCAACGGTTTAAAAATCCATACAGGGAAGTGAAAAACAGTGATGTGTTTCAGACCTTTGTAATATCTTGGTCCTTCTTCATGACAAACATACAAATGCAGTGAGAGTTCGCTCTGATATACACCCTCCAAACCACAGGCTAACAAACATCACCTGTGGGAGGGAGGTGTCAGAGGTCAAGCCCACACTGATCTCACATTAGAAAAAATATACCAACAAGCACAAGTAAAAGGAATATATAAAGGAAGAAAAAAATATATATAATAATAATAACATGATTCGAGGTATTAAAATGATATAATAAGCAGGTCGATGCATTCATAATGGCATGATGAATAGTACCAAAAAGAGACAAAGGGCCAAAGGGAGACCCATAAGTGTAATCAATATTGTAAAATCAGGTCATGCCGTTTGTTTAAACCCTCGGGTTGTCGAGATCCTAATTGGAAAATCCAAAAAGCCTCCCTGTTCAAAAGTTTTCTTCTGTGATCTCCACCTCTAGGTGGTAAAAGAGCTCTCTCTATGCCCTGTACCTTTAAACCGGAGACATCCCCTGCATGAGCAACCACAAAGTGAAGACTCGCCGCTGAAACATTGCGGCTCCCATAGTGCGGTATGTCGGATATGTGTTTGCAAATCCTATTCTTTAGGGGATTGATGGTACAGCCCACATATTGTAGAGAGCATATTTCGCAGGTGACAAGATATATTACATGTTTGGTATTGCAATTAATATACGAATGTATATTGTATTGTTTGTTGTTCGCAGTAGATTTAAATATCTTGTCCGTGACCATATGCTCACAGCAGGTACATCTTTTGTGGCCGCACTTATAACTGCCCTTATAATGAAGCCATGTGGGTAATGTAGTTTTTTTCTCCGAAAAAAAGCTAGGGCTGATAAGATTACCAAGAGTGGGGGCTCTTTTGGCAACACATTTTATACCATCCGATACAACTTTGGACCATTGTCCATCATAGTTGAGAATATGAAAATATTTCTTCATGATTGTGCAGATGGCAGAGAACTTCTTACAATGTTGTGTGACAAAATATGTAGCCCCTTTCCCAGAAGTGGAGGAGTCTGATATAGGTTGAGGTTTTGGAAAAATCAAGGGATGTCTGTCCATGTCAGAAACCATATTTTTAGCCCGGTCTATGTTTTGTGATGAATATGCCCTCCCTCTGCTCTTTATATTATGGACTTCTTTTTCATAAATGTCATCATTAGAACAATTGCGGCGGGCACGGATTAATTCCCCCTTTGGGATGTTTCTAATTGTATGTGGCGGGTGACATGATTGTGTAAATAGGGTGGTATTACCAGCCAATTCCTTGCGGTAGGTGGATGTATTAACCCCAGATGTAGAGATATTCCCCCTCAGACACAAGTCCAAAAAATGTATCTCAGTAGGGTCATACTGAAAGACAAATTGGATCGACTCCAAACAAGAGTTAAAGTAGGTCGCCAACTCCGGTATGGACGCCACATCACCCGACCACGCCATAAGTGTGTCATCGATGTAACGTCCATACCAGAGAAGGCGATCCAAAAAAGGAAAGATGTCGATGAGGAGAAAGCGACCCTCCCACCATGTCATCAAAAAGAAAATAATTGTGTCTGAGGAGGAAATCCACCACCAGAACAATGTACTCCTGTAATTCCAGTGTATAATCACTATAGTGTTTTAAGAACCAGCTCAGAGATGTAAGAGCCAGTCCATGTGGAATATTAGTGTAAAGAGATGAAATATCTGCCGTAATCCACACCAGGTTTTAATTCCATTCGAAATCTGTGAAAATTTGTAACACAGAACGGGATTCCTGGATAAATCCCGGAATTAGGGATATCAAAGACTGCAAAAGGGAATCCACCCACTCTGAAAAGCGCTCACAATATGAGCCGATTCCAGCCACAATGGGTCTGAGGGGGGGGAGGGAATATATCCTTGTGGACTTTAGGTAACGCATGAAAGATTGGGGATATCGGATGTTCCACAAAAATATAGTCCCTCTCTTTGCCACTAAGACAACCAATGGATACTCCCAACTCAAGTATGCTCATCATTTTCGATTGGAATGATCGAAGAGGGTCATTAGATAAACGAATATTAACATGAGTATCTTGTAACATATTCGTAATTAAGCATTTATATAAACCTCTATCTCTTATGACCACTGCTCCACCTTTGTCTGCCTCCTTGATTATGATGTCCTTTCTCTCCCCCAGTTCCCGGAGAGCCTGCTTCTCAGCCAGCGTTATATTAGAATAATTTCCGGATTTGGTAGTATCATGTAAGAGACACAAATCTCTTTCTACCAGCTCCTGGTATTTATCCAATGCTGTAGAACGAGACTGAACGGGATAAAAGTCTCTGTTAGATGTCCTAAAAGACCTGGAGGAATTGACTTGACCAGAGACAGTATATGAAATAGTCTGGAGAATATTGGAATGGACCATGTCCACGAAGGTCATCGGTTGTACGTGACCATCGTGGAATGGTGCACCAATATCTGCAGATCCCAATTCAAAATTGGCAGACACGGTTGGGGAAGACATATCCATTGAGCCATGACACACATCGTATACAGACATAGTTGCGGGGAACAGAGTGTCCGTGTGATTAGAAAAGTCCTCCACAGCTGCATCCTGAAAATGTTTTTTGAGAGTAAGGTTACGGGCAAATTTATTAACGTCCAGGATAGTACGGTACAAATCAAAATGGTGCGTAGGTGAAAATGACAAACCTTTTCTCAAGACCCCGACCTGATCCGATGAGACAATGGACGCCGACAAATTCAAGACTTGAATGTCCATATCTATCTCTTGTGTGGAGAAGGGTAGCGATATTTTTTTGGCCATTTACATCCAAAATCAGTTTTTTTTAACAAGGAAAAAAGGTCCTGCATGCAGGACTTTAATGGCCTCTTTCACACTGTCAGTATTTGGTTAGTATTTTGCATCAGTATTTGATCAGAATTTGTAAGCCAAAAATTAGGAGTTGGTCCAAAACTGAGATAAAATGTAATAGAAATATTTGCGTCTCTTCTGAGTTTTGGACCCACTCCTGCTTTTGGATTACAAATATTGACCGTGTGAAAGAGGTCTTATGGATGCTCAAAATACATGATCCTTATTTTTTCTGTTCTTCTGACGGATAACAAGAACGGAAAAATAAACGGTGATGTTAATACGGACAAACAGAGACAATAGTGGCCCCATAACAGAGTGGGGATAAGGGCCAACAGCAGTGGCAGTAACATGGACAATACTGGCCCCATGACAGAGTGGAGAGGGTGTCAGCCACAGTGACAGTAACAGAGACAATAGTGGCCCCATTACAGAGTGGAGAGGGGGTGCTGCAGCATTGGCATACAGCACAAGATGGTGGCAAATCACAGTAGTAGCAGAACCCAAAACCAGCAGTGTGATAGCAAGGCCCAGTGGCATGCATATCATTAAAAAAATGTAACATGTATATATCAGTAGGCCAAGAAGCCCCATGGTTGAAATGGCAATAAAGGCAGCAGGTGGTTAGCAGCAGGCGGGTGGCTGTGTCAGAATGATAGTAGCAGGACGTGGCCGGAAGTAACGGTCCATTTTGCAGAATATTCCGGTATACCAGCATGATCATTAGTGGCAGAATGATCTATTGTGTTGCATCAGGCACCAGTGTCTGGAAATCCTGGTTGATCCACTCCCCCCACCAGTCATGGCAGTGGAGAGTAAGAGCAGGGGTTTCCTCAATCAGGCCTTTTTAAGGATGGGCGATGGCGCTCACAGGCAGCGACCAATTGACTACACAGCATGTCTCTATAGTAGTCAATGTTTGCATTCCTCTTAGAAGGTCTGAAAAATGCCCCCATTTTAACCAGTAGCGAGGGTCTAACAATGTGGATAGCCAATAGTCATCCCTCTGCTGAATCCTGACAATGCAGCTGTCATTACACAAACAGCCTGCATCGCCATTTGCACAAGGGACTTGGAGGGCCTCCCTGCCTCCATCCTTACTGCACACTGCCACGGTCTGTCGGGGTCATTTGCATCGTCTTCGTTGCCCTCCAGCTCCTCATGCTCCTCCTGCTCCTCTCCTGTCACTTGGGCAGATAAACCACCTAGTTATGTATAGAATTCCTGGGTGTTTGTGTCCTCCTCCTCTGCCAGTTCATCCTCCTCAGGGTTCAGGTGGCCGTGAAATGGAGGTGCCACATCTTCTGTCCCCTCGCCAATCAGATTTGTCAGCATCCCTCCCAGGACGTGAAGGAGTGGAATGACATCATCCCATAGTTCTACCAACTGACAAACAAAGTGGCCTCCTCAAAGGGCCTAAGCAAATGGCCTGTGTCACGCATGAGCTGCCACTGGCTTATGTGGAAGTTACACCAGGGAAGATACTTGTCCATCTGCTGCATAAAAAAATTGTTGAACGCCTTCCTTTGCTCATACAGGCAGTCTAACATATGGAGTGTGGAGTACCAATGGGTGGATATCACATATAAGGCAATGTTGGGGAAGAGCCTTTTGCCTTTGCAGCTCAAGGAGGGCGTATTTTGCACAGTAAGAGTGGCTGAAGTGCATGCACAGTTTCATGGACATTTTAGACAGCTCTTGCAGTTCAGTGGAGGACTTGAGGAATCGGGTGACAACAAGATTGAAGATGTGTGCCATGCAGGGCACATGGGTCAGCCCCCCTGACACAGTGCAGACGAAAAGTTCTTCCCGTTATCAGTAACCATGGTACCTATCTCTGGGGAGAGAGCCAGTGTACGTTTTCTTTATTAATGATGCGGAGCAGTTCCTTCCCGGTGTGGCTCCGTTCACCAAGGCTGACTAGGTGCAGAGCCGAGTGATGAACGCCTAGCTTTGCATAGGTGTTATGCTGGAGGATCACTGTGAACTGTGCCTAGAGGGGAGGGTGAGGATAAAGTGGAGGATGAGGAGGCAGAGGAGGATATTGCTGAAGAAATTCCAACATTTCAATGCGGAGACAGCATTGCCATCACCTGGCTAAGTTGCTAGTGTGCCTGGTCCAGAACAACATTTATCCAGTGGGCTGTGAATTACATATATTGTCCTTGACCTTAGTTACAACTCCATACATCAGTGCTGGCGTGAACTCTACCAGACACTGAGAGGCCCAAGGACTGGCCCACCATCTGCTTAACGTACATGCGCAGGGCTGGTACATCTTTTTTGGAAAAGTAATGTTGTCATGGGACTCTCCATTTTGGGTGGGCACAAGGCATCAGTTCTCTAAAATGTGCAGATTCAACTACATGGAAAAGGAGGGACTGTGGTACCAGCAACTTGGCCAGGTGCACATTCAGCTTATGCGCAGCTGGATGCGTGCACTAATACTGTTGGTTTTTTGCAATCGTCTCGGTGATCGTTTGCTGTTGAAACAAGTAACAAGGAGTAGGAAAAGGAGGAGGAACATCAGGAGCAATAGACATAATTGAAGTTGATGGGAAGGAACGACAGCTTCCTGCTGCTGATGTCGTTAAGTACTGACTGCTGGAAAGGTGGTGCGAGCCGGTGGGAGACGCAGAGGTTGTTGCATTAGGCTGTAAGGCTAAATAAGTGGTACTGTTTTCCTACGCCACTGGTGACACTCCATGTGTTGACGCAGGGCCGGTGTGCCAACAATAGCATCCTGGCCGCACCTCACCGTCTGCCCACACATCCTGCATACTGCCACGCTAACTTCCCCCAGCGACTTGGTGATAAATTCCCACACTGGTGAGTATGACATTTTTCCTCCACCCCTGCATGATGTCTGCCTGTCGTTGCTTTTATGAACCCGTGTACTGCTAGTGTGTTCCTCAAGGTAAATCTCCTGAGTAGCAGAGGGTGTACTTCTCTTAAAATACTTAAACCCTGTTTTCTCGAGGGCACGCTGCCACCCTTGCCACCTGATGATTATGATGCCCCCTCTTCACCTGGCTCCCACCGATTCCTGGCTGTGTGTATCTGTTGTCACCTGAGATGATGTTGAAGAGCAAGTCAACCATTCCAGTACAGCTGGATTGTTGGTCAAAACACGACCACTGGATGACAGTGGCAGCCATGGCCTGTTGCTGCAGCTGCTACCAACACCCCTTCTTCTGCTGCTACTTGTGCCAGCTACAACAACATTTTTGCCACTGCCTGTTCCTTTGGAGGTCCCAGGCAACTGCCTGTTGGCCATAGTGTACAGTAACTGTATCAGTAATGTAATAGATTAGCTAAGAATGTGACGATATATTAGACTGCCCTTTAATACTGAGGCACTGTAATTCTATGTATAAACTAACAGAATAACGGGGAATGTGGCAGCAGTTAAACAAGATGCAGACAGCAATATATTTGATCTCCTTTTAATACTGAGGCACAGTAATTCTATGTATAAACTAACAGGTTAACTGGGAATGTGACAATATAGCAATAACAAATCACAAAACAGGTGCACACTGCGGTCTTACTAAGCCCGGCCTCAAACTGATGTTAAAATTGAGAGGTTAGTCAACATGTCCTACAGTGGAGGACATGTCTTAAGCCCAAGCACCACGCCAAGGTCTCTCAAGTAGCTCAGGACCTAACACTCACCTACCTGTGCCATATGGGCAATACCAGGGGCCAGTGGGCAAAATTACAGAAATGTATTAGGCCGACTCGCAGCAGACTCCTCAGTTACCTCCAGCATGTAACCATGCCTGCAATGGGAGGAGGGAGAAGGCTGTGAGCACCACCCAATATATCAGCCAGTCTTGGGTGGGGCTCACAGCCTCCACCGTATGCATTTTTGCTGGGGATCGCCATTAGCAATGGGCCACAAGTGCAGGATCTGCTCCCCTGTATATATATATGCACAACTGCATTTTTGGGTTGAGCACATCCTGCTTCATGCCACCTTTCAGTTGGTTTGTGTATATATAACTGGGAATGTAGCAGCAGTTCAACAAGATGCACATAGCTATATAGACCGCCCTGTAATACAAAGCCCAGTCATTCTATGTATAAAGTAACAGATTAATTGAGATTGTGGCAGCAGTTCAACAAGATGCACTTGCCAATTACATTCAACCTGCGGTGTCCCTGTTGTCTCCCCATGCTCTCCCTACAGTCTCTAAAAACTCTCCCTATGATCTTCCTACACTGTCCTTGCACTGTCCCTGCACGCTCCATATCCAATATTCTTCTATTAATAGCTTTTTACAACACTGTCCTTGTGGATAAGCGCTTGTCACATCATTCCCTAAGCTCAGCTCACAGTGAAATAGCAGAGACCGCGCAGGATAAGAGTTTTATAGGGCTGTGACAACATAGGGGATGGATATCTTCGAATTGGCTAGCTGCATGCCATTATAGGTCATATCGCATTCCCAGGCTTCTTTCCTTCACTTTGAAACATGTGCAGCAGAAAAAAATGATTCATTACCACGAAGCGTGAGGAAATTCAGATTCATGGCGAATCGGATTTTTCCTAAGCCTCGGCTTCAATTCTACTTCGGATGCTTTGATTCGCTCAACACTAGTGAGCACAAAGTCGAAGAGTGTCCATATGGCATACTGAAGATTGAATCTGTGAGCGGACCAGAGCTATTCTAAACTTTTTTTGGTTCACAAATTTGCATTCTATAGAGATTTTTAAATTAGTAACTTTCGTCCGCCAAAGACATAATTTTTCTCAGTGGGCGAGAACTTCACCAGACCCATTTGATATAAAGAGATACATGGGGAACATTTACTGTGTCTGCTTCACTATGGTACGCTTTTTTTGAGGACACATTTAACATGTGCGACTATTTTTTGCAGCGCAAAGTGGCTTAAAACTACCACACCCTGAGTTTGGAGTATTTTTTGTCCACATGTGTATGATTTTGTGGCGCAATTGAGATTTTGTGGCACACTTTTTCAGATGTGTTCTACAATGTAATTTTTGACCTTTTTCAAACAGCTTTTTGTCTAAGAAACTTAGGGGGTCATTTATGAAACAGAAATACGCCTAAAAAGTGGACGTGGCAGGGAAGGGGACAGGCCCACAGGACCGTCTCATTTACCATTTTCTATGTCTGTTTTAGGCATAAAAAATGGTCTAAATGTAAGACAGCTAGGAAGCAGTCTTACATTTACAATCGGTGCTGGATATGCTGAAGTTATGTAGAGGCTGGCACCTCTACATAACTTCAGCGATCCACTGCCAGTGCAGGGCCTTATTAAGACCAGAGTCTAAAACGAAGGCCTTTATAAAAGTGCCAATTAATGTTTTACTGTCATATTTTTTTCTAATGTGTAGGGACAGGGATAGGGAACATTTTTTTAATATACTATATTTACGAAAAACCTTTATTAATAGTAGAAAACTAGGGGCTGAAATGTCCTTTAGCAGCAATCTTTTTCAGAACCGTCTTCCTAACAGGGCAGTACTGCACTGACTTGGAAGATAGGGAGTCTGGGTGGGAGCTGGTGGGCATCTGCCTCACTACTGCCTTGTATAGTAGTGATGTAATACAGTTATTGTAGTCTAGATAAAACATATATTAATATATAAAGAAATATCTTTCCTTTCTTTCTGCTCACTCACCAGCGTGGCCAGCGCTGTCAGTCAGCTCTTCTTCTGTACTTCCGGCACACTGTGTGAGTAACCAGGACATATTACATATGTTGCAGACAAAAAGCTCGCAGGAAAGACAGGACAAGATATTTGTCCCACACAGAGGCTGCCTTTATATGGGTAGCGGATGCGCCAAAAACAGAGAGAGAACAGAAGCAATTAGGAGAGTGGCTGCAGTGAAATCCTTAACTGGTAAGTTAGTGCTGCATAAAAACCTCCTGTGGCTCCAGTATGAATAAAGGTCAGAAAAGGCAACTTAGGGTATTTTCACACTGGCGTTTTGGATTCCGTTTGTGAAATCCGTTTCAGGGCTCTCACAAACGGTCCAAAACGGATCAGTTCAGCCCCAATGCATTCTGAATGGATAAGCATCCGTTCAGAATGCATCAGTTCGGCTCCGTTCCGCCGCTATTCCGTTTTGGAGGCGGACATCAAAACGCAGCTTGCAGCATTTTTGTGTCCGTCTGACGATGCAGAGCCGAACAGATCCGTTTTGACTTACAATGTAAGTCAATGGAGACGGATCCGTTTGCAATGACACAATATGGTGCATTTGAAAACTGATCCGTCCTCCATTGACTTTCAATGTAATTCAAAACGGATGAGGACTTTGCCATTTTTCTTTAAAGGTAATGCAAACGGATCCGTTCTGAACGGATACAAACGTTTGCATTATAGGTGCGGATCCGTCTGTGCAAATAAACAGACGGATCCGCATCTAACGCAAGTGTGATAGTAGCCTTATGATGACCAAAACTAAAGATTACAAATTGCAACATCTTATCTTCAAATAAAGAATGAGTAAGTTTCAATGAGATTTCACCCTTTCTTTTAGGCCATGGAAGTCAGACTGGGAATATAACCCAAAAATGACTTTGTCATCCACGGTAGAGATGTACGCTTGGGCTGAGGTGATAATGAGTTTGGAGTTTCCGATGGGGTGTTTGGAACCTCTAGTGTTAGGGTCAGAGCTCATGAGGTGAGCACAGATTGATAGTAGGTGATGTTAGGCAGATTTGTGGCAATAAATGCACAAGGAAGGCGGTCAGACACAAGCAGAAGTATTGTCAGAAGACCAAGGTGAGTTGGATGAGTTCTTCAATGCACGAACCAAGCATAAATCATAACCAACACTAACAACAAGATGCCGTACACAGACAGTAAACACTAACCTGAGGTTTAGACAAGGTATGGAGGATGATATCACTTTCAATATGCCACCTGTAGTGACATTATCAGGCTGCATCAATTGCCATGGAAACCAGATCCAGCTGAGCATTTAGAGCAGGAGCCTGCCAACAGGGAGCTCGAGAGCACTGCTGGACAGCAATAATGCAGGAAGCCACCTGTGCGGAGAGGTAAGTAGCACCTTGCATACAGTTTTTATATATGCACAAAGTAGTACTGTTGCCTACAGTGGAGGCGTCCACCGACCACCATGGAAATCATAACAACTGCTGCCTGTGACCTAGGGAGACTTGAAAGGTGCAGGACTGGTCTGCAAGAAACACCCAATTGCTCCAGATCAACAGAGAGTAAGCAAATGGAATTTTAGTCCCAGTGATTGGATGGGCATCTGTACTTCTCGCTGCTTCCCGCAGGTCAGTGACGTCGTCGTCAAGACAATGTCAAATGGCCTGGGCACAGCCCGGCTCCATTGAAGTGAATGGAGATGAGCTGCTTCCAGGCCATTGAAATAGTAATGGCGTCACTGGTCCGTGGGAAGCAGTGAGAAGACCACGGCGCTACTGCAAGTGCCGCTGCCTTCTCAAACAGCTGATAGATCATCAGTAAGAAAAAGGGATAGAACCTCTTTAAGGGCCCATTCACACGACCGTATGTCTTCAGTAAGGATGTCTGGACAGATGTCCGTTTTTTTTGCGGAAAACGGAACGGAAATTGCAAAATATGCGGATCCATTGACTTGTATTAGGCCACGGACCGTTTTATGCAGACAAGTATAGGACAAGTGAGTTTTGTTTTGCGGATAAAATCAACGGAACGACGGATGCGGACAGCACACGGTGTACTGTCCGCATCTTTGAGGAGCCCATAGAAATGAATGGATCCGCATACATTCCGCAAAATTGCGGATCGGATGCGGATTCGTTCATACGGTCGTGTGAATGGGCCCTAAGTATGAGCTAAATCTTGTTCCACAAGGAAATCATAAATCTCCTGAAATAAAACTTGTCATAGATGTAATGCTATCATGATCTGCATATACTCATATGACCAGGGCATATAAAGAGGATCACATCTTCTGTGTCAGTGATAACTGTGTATGCAATGTATTTTGTTTGGACAGTGTTGGAAAAACATTCATCTGTAAATGTACACTATGGACCAGATTTACTAATGTGTCTGCACCTAGAACCTATCTATCAATTTTTTCAACTCGCTTGAAGAAGGGAGGCAGGGCTTAGCCGGAAAATCCGGACTTAAGGGGAAGAGGGCGTGACCTAAGATGCAACATTTTGTGTCAAAACTGTGCCACAATTAACATAGTGGGACCACATTTATCAAACACTGCATGTTTGCTTTTTTTATTCAGTAGCACTTGCGCAATTTTTTTTGCCCATAAGCCATTATTCCACTGGCCTTGCCACTTTCCCAAAAAGGGGGAGTGATCAGGGTAGGGGAGGGGGGGACTGGTGGCCCCGCTACATTTATCATCTCCTATGTTGGTTTCCTGGTGTGGAAGACTAAAATCTATGACAGCCAAGGGCTGGCGTAGATTACAGTTCAGGTGCACAGACTGCCGAATGCTGTACCTAATTTGTGATAAAGCATACCTCTCATCATAAATCAGATGCAGCGTACGGTAGTGCGCCTGGTTATCATAGCTCAGCATACGCTGCCGGTAGGCCTGTCTCATTTACCATCTTCTATACCTGTTTTAGGCGTAAAAAATGATCTAAATGAAGCTAGGAAGCTGTCTTACATTTAGAACTGGCACTGGATGCGCCAAAGTTATGGAGAGGCCGGGAACCTAAAATGCCGGTCTTAATAAATGTGCCCCATAGTTTGTAAGGCTGAAGACAGAAATATGTTATTCCAGTTCAGTCTGTTATCCTGCATAGTTGATCCAGAGGAAGGAAAAAAAAACCTGTGAGGAAGAAGCCAATTTTCCTCACTTTAGGGGAAAAAAATCCTTCCAGACTCCAATCAGGCAACCAGATAACTCCTTGGATCAATGACCCCCTCCTGAATTCTAATACATAGATTTAGTCCCCTCTTGAACTCTTTTAGTGATTATACCATCACCACCTTCTCAGGCAGAGAGTTCCATAGTCTCACTGCTCTTACCGTAAAGAATCACCTTCTGTGTTGATATAGAAACTTTCCTATAGAAGTACAGGGTGTTCCCTTGTCACAGTCCTGGGTATAAATAGATGATGGGAGAGATCTCTGTACTGACCCCTAATATATTCCTACATAGTTATTAGATCTCCCCTCAGACCTCTTTTTTCTAAACTCCTTCAAGACAAATTAAACAAACCACAGAAAAAAGATACAAAACCATGTAGTCATGCACATCCGCATATTTACTATTATATCGTGCAGGATGTTTTGTATCTTTTTTCTGTGATTTGTTTAATTTGTCTTGAATGAGTGGCAGCTTCAGGTGTGAATGCGCTCCTACTTTGGGAGTAGCATTCATGTGCACTTTTGCCCCACCTATCTAAGAGGTGACCTTGATTAAGGTGGTACATATAGGTGTGTGTGCTCCTCCTCTCATTGATTGGAGGTCACTAGAAGCAACACACTATATGTGCAGGGTCTGCGCTCCTGAACATAAATGCATAACGGCATAGGTAGGTTTAGCGTAAGACCTGCCTGAATTGAGACCACCTTGGCGCTGGGTAGGTGGGCACAGATGTGTTTTGATCAAAATGTATTGGCTAAGATTTTATCATTAGAGTGAGGGCTTAGTCCATTTGTTATGCTTACATCTATTACTATAGTGCATTATTTTCTGTGACTTTATAAATGTAGCCATGCACATCCCCATATTTACTATCATATCGTGCAGGATGTTTTGTATCTTTTTTTCTGTGAATTATAGATTTGATATAGAAAATAGCCAAGATCAGCGGACCAAGCTGTAGTCCCTCCCTAATTAGGCTACTCATCTGGTGTGTCTCCATGTGGTGCTGTCATGAAAGTAGGAATTAGACCTACCGGTAATTGTTTTTCCAGGAGTCCGACATGACAGCACCCTGGTTTCCCACCCCTTTTGTTCTCGCTACATATTTCATGTTGTATTATTGATTAATTTATGAAGTGAAATTATATTTCCCTAACTAAGTTCATCCATCCTTGTGTAATAATTTGAAAACACTGGTGGGTGAGGGGGGGGAAGCTTTTCACTTCTCTCTGTTTCCTGTCCCAGCAGTGGGCGGGGGGACATCCTCCGTGTGGTGCTTTCCTGTCGGACTCCTGGAAAAACAATTACCGGTAGGTCTAATTCCTACTTTCTTTTCATCAAAATATTCTGACCACCATAACTTTTTATGTCTAGTTATGTCTATGGAACTGTGTAGGAGCTCATTTTTTGCAGGACGATCTGTAGTTTTTATTGGTACCATTTTGGAGTGTATGTGACTTTTTGATCACATTTAAATTATTAGTGTAAGTGAAGGGGTCGAAAAAGTGGCAAATCGGCCATTTTGATGTTTTGTTCTGTTGTGCCATTCCTCGCATCGGATAAATATTTTTATATTTTAGTAGTACAAGCATTTTCGGACACGGTGATGCCCATGATCATTATGTTTTTTATTTTTTTATTGATTTTTATTTGAACTCTGGGGAAAGAGGGATGATTTAAATTTTTATATATATTTTTTTATATATTTTAAAACTTTTTTAACTTCGTTTAGCGCTCCCTATGAGGCATCAATGTGTGCCACCTGCAGGCCTCCATTGGAACTGCAGCTCTGATATGCTGGGTTTCTTCAGAGAAACCCAGCACTTCAGAGATGTGATGATCGTGGGAGTCGGTCCTAACTCGGAAGTGTTTCCTGTTTTTCGCCATTTAGATGCCGTAGTTACGCTTGACCATGACATCTAAAGGCTTAAATTTATGTCATTGCCATTATTGCTGGTCTCACAAATTAGCCCCAGGCCTCTGCTGTTTGAAACAGCAGAGACCCGCTGGCTACAGTGCTCGCTCATGCAAGCAGCACCATATTTAATACACGTACTTCCGCAGTACATTTATGGCTACGGTACTGCAGGGGTTAAAAAACTTCTTGACCCATCCAGCTCAACTAACTACAGACATGTTTCTAATCTCCCCTTGATCTCTAAACTCTTGGAGCACCTGGTCTACTCTCCCCTCAGCCAATATCTCTCTGTTAACTCTGTTCTTGACTATGCACAATCTTCTTTCCGCCCTCTACATTCTATAGAAACTGCCCTCACCAAAGTGACAAACGACCTCCTGACAGCTAAATGCAATGGTGACTACTCTTTACCAATTCTCTTTGATCTCTGTAGTATTTGACACTGTAGACCACCATCTCCTCCTCACCATGCTCCAATGTATTGGTCTGAAGGACACTGCTCTTTCGATTTTCTTCTTTTTTTCTTTCGTCATTCTGGCTGCTCTTTTAGTGTATCATTTGCTGCCTCTGGTTCTTCCATTCTTCCTCTTGCTGTTGGGTTTCCTCAGGGTTCAGTGCAAGGTCCTCTCCTCTTTTCTCTCTACACAGCCCCTATCAGACAGACTATCAGTAGATTTGTTTTTCGGTACCATCCCGTGACCTCACCCCTGCTGTACTACAGAAAACCTGTGACTGTCTATCTACTGACTCTAACATCATGTTCTCTCCTGAAACTGAATCTCACAAAAACTGAACTACTTGTGCTTTCTCCATCTACTAACCTACCTAAACCTGATATCTCCCTCTCAGTATGGGGCACTACCATAACGCCTAGGCAGCACGCCCGCTGTCTCGGTTTACGTTTGACTCTGATCTGGCATTTACCCCTTATATTCTATCACTTTCCTGCTCATGCTGCCTGCATGCTGCATCTCAAAAACATCTCTAGAATCCACCCTTTTCTTACTGTGGAAATAACAAAAACTCTCATTGTTGCCCTGACCCATTCTCCCATTCAAGATTTTTCCCGAGCTGCACCCTTTCTCTGGAACGCCCTACCCCAAGCAATTAGGTTAATTCATAGCATCCACAATTTTAGGTGCTCCCTAAAACACATCTTTTTTGTGTGTCCTATCACATCCCCTAATCTAACTCTCCCCCCCCCCCCATTCATCATCATTCTTCTGAACCTGATCCATCATCAAACACAATCCACACCCCATGAATTCAAATGCACTATAGATATTGTCTGGTGACTGGCTTATGCAGCTTTATGTCTACTCACCCATTTTGTTAAGATGGCTAGTCCGTTTTACAAAGCAAGCACTGTTTACCTTCTGTGTCACCCCTATCTCCTCTTATAAGCTCTTGCAAGCAGGGTTGACTTGTTTGTTGCTATGTAATGACTATGTTGGCGCCATGTAAAGCTTATTATTTTTTTATAATTAATATTATTTAGACTATTTTTGGATTTATTTTGAAAAATACAGTTAATAAATGGTAGGTATGTAATGATGTCTGATTTTATTTTATTTTTTTGCTGTTGTCTGAAGTCTATATTAGGGGGTCTGAATTCTTTAGAGGGTTTGGTCTGAATTAATTTTGGGGTCTTGTGTGGAATCTATAATCTTTTTTGGGTATGGTATGAGGTCTGTATTAGGTTAGGGATTCTAGTCTGTGGTCTGCATCCATTTTGGGGTCTAGACAGTGGTCTGGACCCCAAAATTAATACAGGTCTCTGGATTGAGGTCTGTATTCATTTTTGGGTCTGGCCTAGGACTGAATTAGAAAAGGGTCTGTCTTGGGTTCTGAACTAATTTAGGGGTCTGTTCTGAAGTTTGTATTTATTTTGTGGTCTGTTGTGGTCTCTGTGTATTTAGAAGGTCTGAATTCATATTGGGATCTGATTTGAGGTTTGATGCATCCTATGTATGTGGCTGAATGAACATTGAACATTGTTTTTGCTCTTTCTGCTAACATATAGAGAGACGTAATGAGAAAACCTGACACAAATACGTGCCACTGGCTTTAGTGCTGTGCACTGTCTCTCCTTCTCATCCTCCACATTTTTTAGATAAACGGAAGACACAGTGATGGGCTGGAATTCCTACGGCCCACCAGTAAAATTCATTCTGGAGGCCCACTGTACAGCTACTGTACATGCAAATATTACATGACCCTCTTTACAAATCATTAAAATTGTGTCAACATGTTCTTTTCAGTAGTATTAGTAGTAGTACTCTGTGTCTAGCAGTCATCTCAGCCCCCTGATGAGTGTATAAACTGAAGTTTGTAAATAATCTACCCAGTTTTTTGTATAGATGCATAGACTTGTCAAGATGCAGTACACTGTCTATGTGTATGTAGAGCACTCAGTGTTGTGTTCCGTGTGCCAGTTGTGCAGTGGATGGTAGACTAGGGGTCCCCCCCCCCCACTCCCGGCTCAGGGGCCAACCAGGTGATTCCCCCTGTTGGCCAGTCCAAGCCTGGAAAAATGGACTGTGGCTACTTGACAGATGCAGTGGAAGTTGCTATTAGCCGCTACATGGCAGATGTATTTTTTCAAGATGGTCATTCAGGTGTTTGGCCATCCATGTATCAGCTCAGATTACACAATTTTTTATCTACAGACTGAAGGGGAAGGATCAAAAAGTCGTGAGAATTTACTATCAATACTGTTAAACTGTGTACTATACTGATTCATTACTATTTCCCCCACTGCTGGTATCCTAGAGAATTGTTTAAAAATATGCCAAAATTATGCCTGTAGCACGTGGCATAGCAGATGTTTCATACTCCAATGCATCACACAAACAAATACCCTAAATAGTATTTTTTTTCACACTGGTGAATATTAATGTACTATACATTTTTCAGACTTTCCCCTGTCAATCAACAAATCTACATTCAACAAATCAAAATTATGAAATAAACACCCCATTTAATCCATGCATGCACTGCCCAATTAAAGCTGCATTCAGAGCTTAGTTAATGCCAACCTACTCTTCTCAGTTAGTGCTTCCATAAGGTGTACACTTAATTATGCTTGGTACTGATGCCACACAGTGTACACTGATCTATCATAACAATAAAACAACCTACCTAATATTGTGTCGGTCCCCTTCGTGCCACAAAAACAACTGTGACCCTTCTAAGCATGAACTCCGTAAAGACCTCTGAAGATGTTCTGTGGTATTCAGCACCAAGATGTTACCAGCAGATTCTGGTGGGGCTCCGTTTTTACCAGCACATCCAACAGATAATAATATAATAATAATAATCTTTATTTATATAGCACCAACATATTCCGCAGCTCTTTACAATTCAGAGGTTCATGTACAAACAGTCATAAATAACATAGCAACAGACAAGTCAATAAATACAAGAGGAATGAAGGCCCTGCTAGCAAAAGCTTACAATCTATGAACATCGGGGAATATAGTGGCCAAGTCTACACCTCAAACGCTTTGTAAAATTGTTTAGGAATGATTTGATGAACATGACAACTGGCAGAATACATCACACCTCTGAAAGAGCCCACTGCCATTAGGGAATACCACTGACATAAAATAAAAAATAATCTTGTGGAGTGAGTAATCCCTCCATACTTATAAATGCGACCAAAATAACATTTGTGGTACAAAGCAACAGTGACAGAGGGATCAGATAATTATTATTCTTCTCCTCTTTTCTGCAATTCAGTTGTGATTTTAACAACTGAATGATCAGAACTGTGAGACTGTGGCATATGACACCCCTGAAACATACTTTTGTAAAAATGTTTGTAGAACAGCATAGAGCAGCATTTAAGGCAATTAAAAGATAGACATAGCATATCTCCCAACCGTCCCAGATCCAGTAGGACAGCTCTGGATTTCGGAGGCTATCCAGTGGTCCCAGGGATGTGTGTCCCTCTTTAAACTGTCTCTCTGCATTCTAAAGCTCGCTGCCTCATCATTCAACTCAACTGCCAGTGCTCTCTAGCAGACACAATGCGGTCACACATAGCTTTTGCTGTGCTGTGTAGAAAGGGCATACAGGCCTGGGAATTGGCCTATGTGCTCCTCTCACACAGCCCAGCAAGCATGATGTGTTTGACCGAATCATGCCTCTGGGGAGTGCAGGATGTGCTTCAATCATCTGGGGAACAGCCTAGGTGAGTATTACTGTTTTTTTTTTTTTTATTGACAGTATGGGGGGCCACTACTGAAAGGGGGCATAACTGCTGTGAAACGGGCACTACTGAAAGTGGGGCTTAACTTCTGTGAAGGGCGCACAGTGTGGGCATAACTACTGTGAAGTGACTGTGAGAGGGCACAATGTGGGCATACCTACTGTGAAAGGATACTACTATGAGGGGTAAATAACTACTGTGAAAGGGGTACTATGTGGACATAACTACTGAGGGGGCACAAAGTGAGAATAACTACTGTGAAGAGGGCACAATGTTGTCATAACTATTCTGTGGGGACACAATGTGGGCCTAAGTTCTGGTTCTGTGTTAGGTTACTAAGGGGGCATAACTACTGTGTAGGGGCACAAAGTTGAATAGTTACCATGTGGGGGCGCTAAGTGGACAGGGTGGGATTGGACATGTATAGATAGGCATTAGGCAGAGTTAGAGGCGTAACATAGGGGGAGATTTATCAAACCGGTGTAAAGTAAAATTAGCTTAGTTGCCCATAGCAACCAATCAGATTCCACCTTTCATTTTCCGACAGAGCTGTCCAAAATGAAAGGTGCTATGGCAACTAAGCCAGTTCTACTTTACACCAGTTTCATAAATGACCCCATAGTTTGTAAGGCTGAAAAAAAGACATTTGTCCATCCAGTTTAGCCTGTTATTCTGCAAGTTGAGGAAGGCAAAAAAAAACCTGTGAGGCAGAATCCAATTTTCTTTATTTTAGGTGAAAAACAAATTACTTTCCGATTCCAATAAGGCAGTCAGAATACTCACTGGATCAATTACCCTTCTCCAGAAATATAATAACTATAACCTGTAATACATACATCCAGGCATTATTATTATAATTATAATTATTTATTTTTACAGCGCCATTTATTCCATAGCGCTGTACATATCATAAGCGGTGCACATACATAATACAGCCAATTGCATTAAGCATGAACAATCTACATAGTATGGGGGAAGGAGACAGTAGGCGAGGGTGAAGCTGGTCATGGCGGTATAGAGGCAACAGTGTCACTGGTCGTAGGCTTGTCTAAAGAGGTGGGTTTTCAGGTTTCTTTTGCAGGATTCTACTGTAGGTGAGAGTCTGATATGTTGGGGTAGCGAGTTCCAGAGTATAAGGGATGCACAGGAGAAATCCTGGAGGCAAGTGTGGGAAGAGGTGATAAGAGGAGAGGAGAGAAGGAGGTCCTGTGAGGATCGAAGATTGCGTGTGGGGATGTATCGGGAAAGTAGCTCAGAGATGTAGGGAGGAGACCGGTTGTGGACGGCCTTGTATGTGTTGGTTAGTATTTTAAACTGAATTCGCTGGGCAATGGGGAGCCAGTGCAGGGACTGGCAGAGGGGAGAGGCAGAGGAGTAACGGGGGAGAGGTGGATTAGTCGGGCAGCAGAGTTGAAGATAGATTGTAGGGGTGCGAGAGAGCTAGATGGAAGGCCACAGAGGAGAATGTTGCAGTAGTCTAGGCGGGAGATAATGAGGGAATGTACAAGCATTTTTGCCGATTCAAAGTTTAGGAAAGTGCGGATGCGAGAGATGTTTTTGAGTTGGAAGCGGCAGGTGGTGGAAAGAGCTTGGATGTGTGGTCGGAAGGAGAGGGCAGAATCCAAGGTCACTCCAAGGCAGCGGACTTGGTTGAACTTGGCCATCTCTTTAACTCTTTTAGTGAATTCACCATCTCCTCCTCAGGCAGAGAGTTCCATAGTCTCACTGCTCTTACCGTAAAGAATCCTCTTCTATGCGTCTATTCCTCTAGGCATAGAGAATGTCTCCTTGTCACAGTCCTGGGTATAAATAGATGATGGGAGAGATCTCGGTACTGCCCCCAGATATATTTATACATGGTATTTAGATCCCCCCAACCCCCCAGTTGTCTTTTTTCTAAACTGAATAACTCTAATTTTGGAAATCTTTCTGGGTACTGTAGTCCACCCATTCCAGTTATTACTTTAGTTGCCCTCCTCTGAACCCTCTCCAGCCCTGCTATGTCTGTCTTGTTCACAGGAGCCCAGAACTGTACACAGTACTCCATGTGTGGTCTGACCAGTGATTTGTAAAGTGGTAGGACTGTGTTCTCATCACGCACATTAATAGCCCTTTTGAAGCAACCCATTATCTTATTGGCCTTGGCAGCAGCTGCCTGACACTGTATTCTACAGTTTAGTTTGCTGCTCACTAAAGTTCCTAACAATCTGCCCATGTAAATGTGCCGCTGATCACCCGATGAACAACTTCTTGCTCGGAAACCATGCATCTGTATGATGACGGATCGCAATAGCGATACCTCGTCCTCATACAGTGAAGGAGATTGCTGCATGTGTGTATTAGTGGCAAAAAAAAGGGCTTATTAGTCGTTGTGTGGTGAAGTGACAAAATTACAGCCCTTTTTGGAGTGTATTAGTGGCAAAAAAAAAGGGTTTAAGTATTTACCGTTCAGTGGTGCAGTTATATATTCTAAAGCCTTTTTCGGCTTAAGGATCTTCGGCCTCTGCACGGTTCTTTATACCTGGTGCTAACTTCGACCTGTAAGGCTGAATTCACACTTGAGTTATTTGGTCTGTTTTGGCCCTGTAACTGCTCAAATAAGTAAAGTGTGCAGTGATTCTAAGAGCGACGCCTGTCATGTGCGTGTCATACGGACTCACAGTATTAATTTACTACCACAGCAGACTCCCTATGCGTGTTACTGCAAGGCACAGTGTTCTACACCACTATACAGGCTCTCTGCAGCCAGGAAATAGCTGTTTTTTAACGCGATTCACCGCAAACAAATTCGGATTGAATTGAATCTTTTCGGAAAATTTGGTAAACCAGCCGAATCGATTTTTTTAGAAATGCGGTCATTTCTAGTTATTACTTTATGGTCACTATTTCCCAGGTGTCCCCCAACCTGCACATCTATTGTTCTGTCAGGTCTATTGGTTAAGTCCAGTGTGGCCGCCCCTCTAGTTGAATCCTGAACCAGTTGGAAAGGTAATGTTCTTTGGTTATTGCTAAGAACCTATTTCCTTTATGAGATGTACAGGTTTCAGTTTCCCAGTCTATATCAGGGTAGTTGAAGTCCCCCATAATAACCACCTCATTATGATTTGCCTCCTCATCTATTTCCCTTAGTAGTAGATTTTCTGTGGACTCTGGTATATTAGGTGGTTTATAATAAACTTCTATTAGTATTTTATTATTGTTTTTGTCTCCATGTATTTCTACCCACAGTGACTCCACATGTTTATGTCCCTCACTTATATCTTCTTGGACTGTGGGCTTTAGACAGGACTTTACAAAAAGGCAAACCCCCCCCCCTGTGGTTTAACGATCATTTCTAAACAGACTGTAACCCTGTACGTTAACTGCCCAGTCATATCTATCATCCAGCCATGTCTCAGTTATTCCCACTATATCATAGTCCTCCTCACACATCACTAATTCCAGTTCAGCAGTTTTATTAGTCAGCCTTGTGACATCAGTATACATACAATTAAGAGTTTTTTGTAAATTTTTTACCTTACACCTTTCCTTATCAATTGTTCTAGTCCCTCCTTCCATTCCTTCCCCAGTTTCATTACATCGCCCCAGGTCTCTATCTATCTTCCCCTCCTATAATATCCCCCCCCCCCCCAGTCCCTAGTTTAAACACTCCCCAAACCCCTCCTTCCTACACCAGTTCTTAAGCCACTTGTTTATCTCCCTAATCTCCTGTTGCCTTTCTGGTGTGGCTCATGGTATAGGTAGTATTTCAGAAAGTACTACCTTTGAGGTCCTTGCCCTGAGCTTGTGACCTAAATCCCTAAAATCATTTTTGAGGACGCTCCACCTACCTCTAACTTTGTCATTGTTTTCAATGTGGACCATGACCGCTTAATCTTCACCAGCCCCTCCTAGTAACTTGGTCGCTGATATATCAAACTCAAGCGCCAGGAAGACAACATACTGTTCGACGATCCCGGTCTTCTGTACCCCTAATAATAGAGTCTTACTAAGCCATATTAGTATAAAGACATTTGCCATGGTCTAATATGCGTGCCACTGTTATTGTCCCTCTTTGTGATTTTCAAAAGTTGGGAGTTATAGACATAGACAGAGATATCGTATTTTTCGTTTTATAAAATGCAATTTCCCCCCCCCCAAAAAAATGGTAAAAATGACAGTGCACCTTATGAAGTGAATACTAGTGAGCACATCCATTATGGAAACGCTCACTAGTATGCAGGAGTCGCAGGAAGCCGGGAGTGAGGCGCTGCGAGCGCTGCCAGTGCTCACCATCCCTGGTCTTCCTACCTGGGGTTGTGTGGAACTGTCCTGGCTACATGCAATGTCAAGACGTAGTGTGTGAACTGTGACATGATGCTGCACATAGTCAGGTGACAGTGCAGTGTGGCCCCAGTAAAGATCAGGGAGCGAAGAATGCATCGGAGACTGCTGGACCTGGAGAAGAGCGGCGGAGCAGGAGAGGTAAGAGAATTTATTTATTTTAAGGTCTGATCTGAGGTCTGATATGGGCGTCTGGCATGGAGGTCTCATGGGGCTGTGATCCTGATCTGAGGTCTGATACAGAGTTCTGACATGGAGGTCTTATGGAGGTCTGATCTGAGGTCGGATACAGGGGTCTGGCATGCAGGTCTGATTGGCTCTGATCTGATATTCTGATATTCTGATATTGGGGTATGATGTGAGGATCTGATATGAGGTCTTGATATAGGCGTCTAATCTGATGTCCTCATATAGGGGTCTGATCTGAGGTCTGATATGGGGGTCTGATGTGAGGATCTGATATGAGGTCTTGATATAGGGGTCTAATCTGATGTCCTCATATAGGTGTCTAATCTGAGCATCTGATATGGGGGTCTGATTTGAGGTTTGGTGAAAAATATGTTATTTGTTATGTTATATGTTATTTTCTTCCTCTAAAACCTGGGGTGCGTCTTATCATCGGATGTGTATTATCAAGCGAAATATATGGTAAATTGATAGATAGATAGATAGATAGATCGGTAGATAGATAATAATTAGTTTACATACAATGGATTTGCTTAGTATATATACATGATACATTCACTTTAACAACTAATTGGGTCATTTATTAAGACCGGCATTTTAGACACCTGTCTTAATAACTCTGGATTGACTCTAGATGCGCCTAAGTTATATAGAAGCACCGGTCTCTACATAACTTAGGCGCATCCACCGCCAGCCTAAATCTACGCCAGCTCCCTTGCTGGCATAGATTTCGATGATTTTCTGCTCCTAATACAGGCGTAGAAAATAATAAATGAGACGGGCCGGCTGGCCTGGCCCCCTTTCCATGCCACGACCACTATTTTTTTAGAACTGGCATATGTGGCATGTAAGGGGAAGAACTCGCAGATTCGGCTGCAAATCCTCTTTGCGACCGAATCTGTGACATTTATACACCATAAATTGGTGTATATATCTATTCAAAAAATGCTCCCCTAGATGTCTGTATTCATTGCATTTTTGAAAACTGATTGAAATAGTTCTGTCTTCTCAATAAACCTCTAAAAAGTGCTAGGCAAAGGTTACCAATTTTTACTAACTGCTAACAAAACCTTTTTATGATATAATATCTGTAGTAATGGAATAGACTATTGTTGTAGTCTAAAAGTAGACTTTATACTAGGCTTGGTCAATGTTTTCTTCTTTTAGCTAATGCAAACTAGCTTTACTTTAGTTAGTTCTCAATTCAATTTTCAAAAAAAATAATAATATTTGATTGGAAATAGTAATGAACACATTTATTTTTTCTTAATGAATCACAAGGGGACTTCATTATTGAAAATGCTGAAGAAGTTTTTGGATTTCAGAAATATTAATTTGCTCTATAAATCTTTATTAGTCTCTAACTGAAGTCATAGAAATATTGAACTGCATTTTATACTTCATAAAGTTCAAAAAGTGTCCCAATGCTATTAAATATCAAAAGCTGCTTTTCGGCCTCGCAAAGTCTCATAGATCTGAAATTTGAGTTTGGGAGGTTTCTCTTCCTTTGGTCATAGCAATAACTTGACAAGAGGCATGAGCAGGAGATATCTACCCAAGCCCAAAACATTCCCCTGCTAATTATTCGACAGGATGTAGAAAAATCTTATATTTGGAGGAAACCTGTGCTGCAAATTGAACTAAAACAAAACATATGTTAGTCTTTATTTATACCGTCATTGACACAAAAATCAACACACCCAGATAAAAATGTGATATTCTGATATGTAAATGATAACAGGTGTGGTCTGCTTAGACACAGGGTCTTGCCACAAAAGTGTATAAAAGTGTTTCCCCTGCTGCTCTATAAAAGTCTCTTAGAGGTTAAAGGGGTTCTCCAGGAATTAAAAAAAATGAAAATACTTAAATATTATTTTATAATAAATATATTCACAATTACCTTTCATTACTTAGAATGGCTTGTTTTGTCTGGGGAGCAATCATTAGGAGAAATAAAATGGCCGCCGTCCTATTAGTACACAAGAAACCTGTCCTAATCACACAGCCAGACAAGTTACTTCACCACATAGGAAAAGAGCTGCCTCAGCCTCCTCTCTGCTTGTCAGGAATCATGATCCTGAATATAGGTGAATCTCTGTGGGAATGTAGAAGATGAGGAGACATGAGAGGAGGGTGATGTGAAAATAATGAGCAGCAGCACTTGTATGCAGCCTCCCTTACCACAGCAACACATTACCACAGTCTGTCCTGTCTGTCGTCTCTGTACTTCATGTCTCCTCATGAACTAAATTCCACAGAGATTCAGCTAAAGTTCTTATCATCTGTATTCAGGATCATAATCCCTGGCAAGTAGAGAGGAGGAGAAGGATGAGGCAGCTCTTTACCTCAGTGTTGTAAAGTAACTTGTCCTCATGTGTGATCAGGACAGTTGTTGTGTGAACTAATGGGACAGCAGCCATTTTGTTTCCCCTGATGATTGCTCCCCAGACAAATCGAGCCATTATAATAAATAATGAAAGGTATTTGAGAATATACTTATAATAAAGTAATATTTAAATATTTTTATTTTCTTAATTCCCGGAGACCCCTTTAATTTTGGGTAGTGTACCTCTTGTTCAGAGATCGTTGATTGCTAAACATGCCTCTATGAAGCACTCAAAGACATTTTGGCCAGTTGACAGACTTTGAGAGGGGACATCTAGGCCATTCTGACCTAGCTGTTAGGAAGTGTTGACAGCAGTGGTTATGTGAGCGAACACATGGCAAACAGGCTCCAATGACCCAGACAGAACATCAGTATAAGTTGACAAGCACAAGCAGCTCCCACAGGTTTGTTTTTCACCATCCAGACACAGGTGGCACCTTCATTACAAATGCCTGTCTCTGGACCATTTCCAGGCACTTAGCAGAAGAAAATTTGGTGTCATGGCACCCATTTACATGTCGTGTCATTGCCTTCGTTTGCAGAAGTGTCGAGAAAGAGTAACCTGAACTGCTACGGACTGGACCCATGTTGTCTATAGCGACAAATTCAGGTTCAGTTTGGGATGCCATGATGGTCAGGTTAATGTTGAGTGCTTCAATCCTGGTTTTGATGTGCATAACTATCACATATGACATTAGGTCACTTCTAGTAGTGATATGAGGAACACTAACAGCTCAGCGATATGTGCAGGACATCCTGTAGCCACATGTGTTGCCTCTCATGGTAGGACTTCCAACTTGCATTTTGCAGCAGGATAATGCTCGCCCACACATCACAAGGGTTTCCCAGGATATATCTCCACCAGACTGCATCACTTCCTTGGCAGGATCTACAGGCCCAGCTGTATAGATATCATCATTACATTCACACATATAGAGTTTCATTTGATTCCAACAACTCCTTCTTAGTTAGTTACCTTTTTTGTCAATGAGTGTAAACTGCTACCACAATGCCTAACTACAGATTTGTCAAGGAAACCCCTTTTAACTAAAAGTCAGCCTAATGATCAGCTGATTGCTACTTTCCTGGCTTTAGAAACCCTTATTATATTATTACATGGTTTCCACTCAAATGAAAAAGAAGCCATGTAATAAATGGAGGGCCCATCCTGTGTCATTAACAAAGAGCAACCCTTGCTCTGGCTAAAAGAGGTGAATTCGAGCAAGGAACTAATCTCTAAGATGAGCATATTCCATAATACGGCATATGGAAATGGATCAATTAGTGAGTCAATCCCTTTGAATTGGAAAGTTTTAACTTAAAATATCTGTGGACAAACAGTTTGTTTGTGTCCAGATATCCTAAAGGTTCCTGTCATTAGGTAACACTGCTCCAATCATGGGCAGCATGAAAGGGACTTTCCGTGATCTTTATACTTTTCACCTATCCTCTGGATAGGTCACCAGTATCTGATTGGTTTGGGTCTGATACCTGGAACCTCGCCGATCAGCTGTTTGAGAATGCACCAGCCCACCTGTGAGCGCTGCGGCCTTCTTGCAGCTCTCCCTAAGCCAGTGACGACATTTATCGGTCACGTGTCCTAGGCGCAGTTCAGCCCCATTTAAGCGAATGGGGCTGAGCGCGATACCAAGCACAACCACTATACAGAGTTGTGCTTGGTAAGCAGCGAAAAGGCCATTGCCCACTCAGCTGATCGTTGGGTCCCGGGTCTCTGACTCTCACTGATCAGATAATGACGAACTGTCCAGAGAATAGGTTATCAGTATAAAGATCATGGAAAACCCTTTGAAATCCTAACAGGGTCTATCATAACATATAATTGTTGTGTTTGAAAAAGAAGCCCGGCCCAAGAAGGAGAAGAAAATGTTAATGTATAGGGAATCAATAATCAATCAAGAAATGCAAGGTAGGAAAAAACTGCACAGTGGCTTCACATTTCCGGGTTATTTTAAAACTGTTTTCCCTAAAATGCTGCAGCATCATGACAGACCCTGTCAGGATTTTATGCTGCCCCATCAAGACATTTTGATAGCCATGGCTGGTGACAGTCTCAATCAAACTAAGGCAGATGCCTGGCTTGGGGGACCAATGACAATCTGGATAAAATATTCTATACTTGTCAAGCTGAGGGTTAAGCACTTCCACTTTATCGCCCAAGGGCACACAAACGCCTTCAGCCGACCCTGGTTACAGGTCTAAAATATCTAGCTTGCATTCAATTTTATTAGATACTGTAGGTCTAGAAATAAAAGAATAAAAATGTCTGAAATCTGGATAACTTGCACAGAAGAAAAGGAGTCATGGCTCCCTTGACAATCCAACGAGCTTTGCACTAGATTTATTTTGAAGAGCATAAAAGAATGAGAAGGCTCTGTGAAGGATATTTGGCTATAACTCCCAAATAGAAAAATAATTTGCCAGGAAAAGGTTCTAGAGACATGCTAGAGAGGAATGGCCCTGTCAAGGTTCAGTTTGGTTCAGGTTCACCAAATTTTTGGACCAAACCAGATTGGCTCCAATTGCACTGGAAATTGGTATATAACCCCCTCTAGTATCCTATGACTCACGATTTTTAGGAAAATATGGTATTCTCTTTTCATTAATTTTTATGAATTTGTGCTTTTTCTCTCCCCCATTCCCCCTCCCTAAGCTCTTAAACGCAATGGCAGCAATGGTAAAAAATGTCTGGGTGGCAATGACATATGTAGCTATGGGTAAACGCATGTTTGACAGTGTTAACGAACAGTGTGTTTAAAAAAGCATTCCGCCGTCACATTTGTTATGCTTTCTCATATTTCAAAGCTTCCAAAAATTCTCCCTTATCAGGGCAAGATAGTGTTTAAAGAGGACCTTTCACTGGTCCACAGTTTATTAGGCAAATGTATATACATGCAGAGCGGCACCCAGGGATGACCTTGCACTTACTTGTATCCCTGGGTGCCGCTCCGTTCATCCTCTGTAGCCCCTGGTACCGGCGCTCGTGCTGCTGATAATTTTGCCTGGGGCGGAGACATCTTCTTTTGCCCTGGGCGTCTCCTTCTTCCAAGGCTGGAGCGCTGGCCAATCATAGCGCTCAGCTCATATTCAGGATATTATTTATTTAAGTACATCCAGAAAAGCACTTTTCTGTGTTAATAGCCGCCACTGCATGTCGGCGCATACCACGTGGGACGCCACAGGTACGCACTGTTGAATCGTCAGGAGAAGACGCCGCTTGCTGCAATGTTTGCTACATTAGGCTTTTTCAACTTACTGCCGACCGGAGTCACTGAGGAACAGCACAGCCGCTTACGTGCGGTGAAGAAACGGTAAAACCGTATATATTTATGTTACACCTTCTGTGATGTACACATATGTGACACACTTATGTGCACACCAGCGAGCTTTTATGCTGCAAGATTCCTCTGTGTGAATTACACCAGTCTAAGTATAACAGTGAATCTAACATCATGCCGCATTTGTGCCTCAGTAAATGATTGGCAACATTGACATCTTTTTCAAGCCTGCGGTAACGCAACGTTAATTGACATTACTTCTCCTACCTGCGGTAACGGCAACGTTGGTCAACACCACTTTCTAAACTTGCGGTATACGCAACGTTGATTGACACTAACTTTAAAACTTGCGGTCACCCAATGCATTACTACAATAATGTGTTTTACTACAAGTATGAGTTTTTTCTGGTAATTGAGAGAGCTGTATTTGTGTTGATATCTGCACCCATATATGGACTGATCATTTGCAGTTGTTTTCATTATATGTCAGATTTTATGTAAGTTCAAATATATTCAGTGAATCACCCAGCATATCAGTTTGAACCCATTCAGCAAACCACCTAATATATGGGTTTGATTTGGTGAATCACTTTATATATGTGGGTATAATTAACCTTCCTGGCGGTATTCCCGAGCGTGACTCGGGGTTAATTTTCATTGCAAGGAGCGGTAACCCCGAGTTACGCTCGGGGTAACTTTGCAGAGCAGTCAGCGGAGTCTGCTTACCTTCGCTGCGATCGCCGCTGAGAGCGCCGGCCGGCTTTTTACTTCCTGGTTCCGTTCCCTGCGAGCAGCAGTGGCGCATGGGAGCGGAACTGGGCGGGAAATTTAAAAGTGAAACACACAAAAGTACATTCTGAGAGGATGACACATTGTGCCCATAAAATATTTACACTGTACAGTGCCCCTTGCCTGCCATTTGTGCCCATAAATTATTTATAACACTGTACAGTGCCCCTTGCCTGCCATTTGTGCCCATAAAATATTTACACTGTACAGTGCCCCTTGCCTGCCATTTGTGCCCATAAAATATTTATAACACTGTACAGTGCCCCATGCCTGCCATTTGTGCCCATAAATTATTTATAACACTGTACAGTGCCCCTTGCCTGCCATTTGTGCCCATAAATTATTTATAACACTGTACAGTGCCCCTTGCCTGCCATTTGTGCATATAAAATATTTATAACATGGCATCAAAAAGCGCCACTTTACTAAAAACGCTTTGGACCAGTTGAGCGACAGTGACACAGAGGTGCTCGCAGAACTGAGCGATAGTGAGTCGTGGGGAGATTTGTCATCTGACACTGACACGGCAAGTGAAAACGGCGATGATCCTGCACCTGTCCTCAGCGATGTGCGCACTTGGTGCCCTATTGACTGCGATACGGACCAGTTAGCGCCCCAAGATTCCCGCTCACTGGATCACCCGGGATGAAGATAGATGTTGAGCGTGACAACCCTCTGGCATACCTGCAATTATTCTTTACTGAGGAGGTAATTGAAAAAATTGTCACGGAGACAAATCGCTACCAAGAGCAGCAATGCGCTACGCTGCATGCCACATTTTCCAGAAGCAGAAAGTGGGAACCAGTGACCAAAGAGGACATGTGGCAGTTTCTGGGACTCATCATTCTTCAGGGGTGATGGGAAAACCGCTCCAGAAATGGTACTGGACCACCAATAAGTTACTGGCCACTCCATTTTTTGGTACCGTGATGTCAGAATACCGGTTTTCCCTCATCATGAAGTATTTCCACTTCACGAACAATGAAGAATTTGATGAGGCCACGCATCCTGCGCCCAAACTAAAAAAATCTGGGAGGTATACCAAATTATTGTGACCAATTTCCAGCGGACCTACGTGCCAGAAAGGGACGTCAGCGTAGATGAAAGTTTGATGGCCTACAAGGGACGCCTAAGCTGGATACAGTATATTGCATCCAAAAGAGCGCGGTTTGGCATCAAATCCTACATGCTCTGTGAGTCATCCACTGGGTACATCTGGAATTCGGTCATTTACACCGGTAAAGGCACGAAGTTCAACCCCAGGTACAGCGGCTATGGGATGGCCACATCATCTGTCCTTACACTGCTGGAGCCATTGCTGAACCAGGGATATTGTGTGACCACGGACAATTTCTACACGTCTCCGGAACTGTATGAGGTTTTGCTACAAAACAAGACTGATGCATATGGTACCGTTAGGCCTAACCGACGTGACATGCCATCTATGTTTGCCAAGAAAAACTCAAAACCGGAGAAATGGTTGCCTGGCAGAAGGGTAAGATGATGGCAATGCGATGGCGAGACAAGAAGGACGTGTGTCTCATGAGTACTGTGCACAATACCTCTACTGCCATGGTCCACACAAGAGGTGGGAAAGATGTGCTGAAGCCGCAAGTCGTGATAGACTATAATAACACCATGGGAGGTGTCGACAGAGCCGATCAGGCAATGACATTTTATCCGGCTATGCGCAAACAGCAAAAAAATATTATAAGAAGATCTTCAGGCATCTTCTGGAACAATGCCTTTGGAACGCATATATCCTGCACAGAGCAACGGGTGACAAGCCTTTTGTTCATTCTGAGTTTATATGGAAGGTGGTTGAGCGGATTTTTGTCACCCACCAGACGCCATCAGTAGCTGTGAACAGACCTGGACGTCGTGCTGTTGACGTTGTCAACCCAGAACGCCTGACTGGTCGTCACTTTATGGACTACATCCCGCCTACTTCAAAAAGGCAGCACCTACCAGGATGTGCGTGGTTTGCTGCTCAAAGAGAGATGGCAATGGAAAGAAAGTCCGAAAAGAAACCAGGTTCCATTGTCCTGATTGTGACGTTGGACTTTGTGCAGTCCCATGTTTCAAAATTTATCACACTCAGGATGTTTATTGAATTTTCTTTGTTTGACAAATTTCATTATTTTTTTTATTACATTACTGAATAAAATTATATTATTTATTAGATTATATTTAATAATTTTGTGTTTCAAACTTTATCACATCTGGGATGTCTACTAGAGTCTTGTTTGGTGAGGTTTAAGTAAGTAATTACTAAGAATTGCAGGCCTACAATACATAACACCAAATTTCCATGCAAAAAATTGTACCACTTTTGGTAAAAAATTCCTGACATAATCATACCGCCAGGGAGGTTAACATACCATCCTTGCGATTTTTTCAACCATCTATAAGGCCTCTTTCACACGGGCGTCCTGTTTGACGCCTGGATAAGAGGCGGGTGTGTTGCGGGAATATGCACGATTTTTCTGCGCGGGTGCAAACGTTTGTAATGTGTTTTGCACGCGCGTAAGAAAAATCGCCATGTTTGGTACCCAGACCCGAAGCCAGACTTTATCACTGAAGTCCGGTTTCTGGTATTCTGGAGAATTTATTATTTCCCCTTATAACATGGTTATAAGGGGAAATAATAGCATTCTTAATAAAGATTGCATAGTAAAATGAAGAGGAAGGGGTTAAAAATAATAAAAGTTAACTTACCTTAGCCACTTGATCACGTAGTTGCGATCTGTCCTCTCTTTCCCAGCATCAGCTAACAACTAAAGGACCTGTGATGACGTCACATCACATGGTCCAATCACATTGTCCATCACCATCACATGGCTCCCGAGTCCCGGGGCGCTCCACAATGATGTCAGAGCGCCCCATGAGCATGGATCACATGATCGCATGGATCACATGATCGCATGGATCACATGATCCATGTGCGTGGGGCGCTCTGACGTCATTGTGGAGCGCCCGAGCCGCACGGACTGTAAGTATCTGCTCCCCTGGCTCCCCACTACTTACTAGGGCAACCAGGACTTTAGTAGCGTCCTGGCTGCCATAGTAACACTGAAAGCATTTTGAAGACTGATCAGTCTTCAAATGCTTTCAGTTGTCTTGCGCTGTGACGGAGCCGGCGGGCATTTCCGGTGACCGAAGTGCACGCCAGATCCACACAATGCAAGTATGAAAGAGGCCTTATCATGGGCGTAGCTATAGGGTGTGCAGAGGTAGCAGTCGCTACGGGGCCCAGGAGCCTGAGGGGGCCCAAAGACCCTTGTGCCGCATAAGAAGACACACAAAGCACTGAGGGAAGGGGGGCCCAAGCTGAACTCTTGCTCCAGGGCCCATGAGCTATTAGCTACGCCCCTGGGCCTTATTATGGGAAAGCTGAGTTTTTTTTTTAACTTGAAACCTAGGTATCCTACAGGTTAATACAAAAAACAAACAAACAACTAAAGCACAAAATGAAACAAAAAATACTGCATTTTTTTACATTTACGTCTACGGAGCTGTGCGAGGACTCATTTTTTGAGGGGCCGATCTGTACTATATTGATACCGTATGTTGGCGTGTGTATGACTTTTTGTAGCATGCAATCATAATTGTGATATAAAATTACAGCATGTTGCAGGAAAACTACCACTTCCAGCAGGTCCTGAAGGTTTGCATCTCACAAGGCATGCTAGCAGTTGTAATTTCCAGAGGGGAATGCAGTAAAATATGAAATTATATTTTTATTAAACTATAGATTTAAATATATTTTATACTGTCTTGGGGGACTAGCGGCAGCCTGTAATGTCCACCAATTGTCACAGGCAGCTTCTGTTTTATGGGGGACACAGCAGCACCACCAGCATGTCTGCACACGCAGGAGCACAGTAAAAGCCCGCCGCCGCACTCTACAGACTTTAGAATATGGGGGGGGGGGGGCAGGACTCTGTGAGGACGCAGCGTACGTGCAGCGCAGGGAATGAGAAGGAAGCGCAGGCACCGCACAACATGTATCAAGAGGCGGGTCCTGCCACTCACTGAAAGATGGCAGCGCCAGCATCACTGCAGGGCAAGTTACCTTCTGTATGTCTGTGTAGCTCTGCTCTTCCTATTGAAGCGCCAGGCTGCGGCGCTTGCCAGCAGAAAGCTGGGGCTGTCTGCCGCTGGTAATTAATATGTAGACCAGAGGTCGCACTACATTTTTTCCAGAAGAGTAAAAATACTCCTCTTAACAATTTTATTTTTAGCCAAGAAGAAGTAAGAATTTTGCGTTAATTCACATATATAATGCATAGGCCCCACATAACGTTATGAGGCTGATATTTCTGCAGGGAAACCATTGCTAGTCTCCCGTGCAGAAATAAATGTAGACAATTTTACATTTATCCAACATCAGGTGGGCGCAGTGTATGGCAGCATCAGGTGGGCGCTCATACACTAAACATAAGACCATTGCTGCCATACACAGCGCCCACCTGATGCTGCCATTTACAGCGCCCACCTGACGCTGCCATACACAGCGCCCACCTGATGATGCAACACACAGCGCCCACCTGAGGCTGCCATACACTGCGCCCACTTGACTCTGTCATACAATGCGCCCACCTGACGCTGTCATACACTGCGCCCACCTGACGCCGCCATACATAGCGCCTACCTCACGCTGCCATACACAGGGCCCACCTGACGCTGCCATACACAGCACCCACCTGGCGCTGCCATACACTGCGCCCACCTGACGCTGCCATACACTGTGCCCAACTGACGCTGCCATACACAGGGCCCACCTGACACTGCCATACACAGCGCCCACCTGACACTGCCATACACAGCGCCCACCTGACACTGCCATACACAGGGCCCACCTGTCGCTGCCATACACAGGGCAGAACTGACGATGCCATACACAGGGCCCATCTGACACTACTATATACATATTACATACATAGCTCTACCACGTGCCCATTACACAGATAGTTTACTATATACACATTGTACACACAGCTCTGCTACATGTCCATTACACAGATAGAACTACTGTGTGCACATTACACACAGAAAACTATACAATAGACTGGTTATACTCAGGGGCATACATAGAATTCACTGGACCCCATAGCAAGAATCTGAATTGTGCCCCCTAACCTAACCCCGCCGACTACCCACCCCTGGCCCATCCCCTCTCCTGTTCTGGCTCCTCCCCTGCCACATCCCCATTTGCCAATAAAGAAATGTATACATACATTCGTACGTATTCGTACTGACCCAGAGAAGGGCACAGGTCAGTTTTGCAGTAAAGGGAATGCACTGTGGTATCTGTATCTATGAGACTCCTGTGGATATTCCATAAAAGTTTTATCTGCAGTAATATGTAACACTACAAATAACCCAGTGATAACTCTCTGAGTACAGATAATGTAGTAGATGTCACCTGTAGTCCTACGTAACAGCACAGATAACACAGCGATGGATCTCTGATTACTGAAAATGTAGTAGTGTTACCTGCAGTCCTATGTAAAAACACAGATAATACTAGTGCTAATAATGTGGTAGTGTTACCTGCAGTCCTATGTAAAACCACAGATAACACTAGTGTAGATCATGTGGTAGTATTACCTGCAGTCCTATGTAAAACCACAGCTAACACTAGTGCTGATAATGTGGTAGTGTTACCTGCAGTCCTATGTAAAACCACAGATAACACTAGTGTAGATCATGTGGTAGTGTTACCTACGTCCTTAGTGTGCCACCCTGTGCCTCTCCCACGGGACTCCATGTTGGCGGCGCTGCCTCCTCTTCCATCGTCTTCATCTTGCCGCACACAAAACGTCCTGATGCAGCTGCGTCAAGACATAGGAACACTGTGGGCATGGTTATGTTGACACACACACATACATACAATAAATATGATCACCAACATATTTCCTCAACAACAAAAAAATGTTTATATAAATATATATAGGCAAGACTGATTTCAGCCTATATTTGTGGGAGGGGCGTCTGGTTATATATACCTCACGGCTACTCCAACCAGACGCCCGATCATCGCGCTCCTCCCTCCATCCCCTTTTCACGTCTTCTCCTTTGGGTATGCCCCCGTTCTTTGGTGTACCTGCGTCCGTGGCTCCCGGCACAATTCAGCCACCATGTTCAGGGCAGGGGTTTCTGTGTACGCCGACCTCACTCCTAGCCCTGACCATAAATATATATATATATATATATATTTATACAGAATATACACATATATACACATACATTCATACAGATACATAGATACACACATATATATATCCATCTACACACATACATGCATACATATAACCCATATATATATATGGACACACATACACACATGCATACCTAGAGATATATATAGACACATATATACATACATACATACATAGATATATATACACACACATATTCACAGATTTGTCATTTATCTCTGTAGGAGAGGAGCAGTCAGGAGGCATGGAGGAGGAGGGGAGAACTGCTAATAGCATGCAGAGAGTTTTTTTTCTTCCTGACCTCTGCATGCTTCCTTCTGAGCACGGACCGGGCAGCATCAATCAGCGTCAGCAGGCACGTGTGTAGAGCCGGCTCCTCATTGGCTCAGCGTGCCTGCTGACGTGTAATGCTGCAGCCCTGCGGTACTCAGCCTGCACTCCCGACAGATGAGGGGGAAGGGGGCAGGCACTATTAACCCATATTAACATTAGCCCATATCTATGATTAAACTGTTTGTGCAGAGTAGGGGGTGGGGCCTTCCATGCGCTCCAGGCCCCAAAGCAATGGCATTGTCTGCCTATATTGGCGGTACTGGTTATACTGACATAGCCCTGCTTTATACACACCTTCCATACATAAAGTACCCCTGCATTCTCCACCAGCACAGGCTGTTTTCCCCTAACTCCTCCCACACACATGGCTGATCACATGACTGTGACATCACCACAGGTCCTGTAACCACAATGTAGTGTTTAGTCCAGACTCTGGCGCTGCTCCCGGTAAAAGAGATGTCAGTGAGGGGCGGGGCTTCTCAAGAGGGGTGGGGCTTCATGTGTGCCGGACCTGGTAGCTTCTGATACAGCGGACCTAACAAGAAAAAAACATGCGTAAAAATACGCACGAGTCTTTTTCCAGGGAGTAAAATGGCCTGAACAGGTGTCTATGACGCTTGTACTGGTGTTATTGCGACCTCTGTAGACTCTAACTAGGCAGGGGCCCACCCCAGATTTCCCCGACTCCCCGGTGGGCCAGTCCAAGCCTGGATGTTACCCATGGTCATATAGTAAACCAAGATTATCCCAAACAGTTTGTGAATAACCACAGCAAAATTTGTTACACTCATAATTTATTTTAGATAGGAAAATATGTAAGTTACAGGCTTGCTGCTAGAAGGGAGGAGGGGCTCACACAGTTTTTGCACAGGGGCCCACAAATGTCTATCTCTGCTCCTGCCTGAAATATATAAATGAGACTATAAATCACGAAGATTATCCTATCCATCACTAGTTTAAAAATGGCAAAGGGAAATACTGACACAGCTGCGCAGGCTAGTGGTGTCATGCACAGACATAGGACAGCTTGGAGTAAGGAGTAGGAACACACCTGACTCTCACAGTTAAAATAGAATACAAAACCATCTCCCAGCTGCCTAATTATTTCCCCGGAATTTCAGAAGTACTCAGATAAGGCATTGAGCTCTTGCTATAGGTAATGGGAGTTTTTTTAAGTTTAAGCAGAAATGCTGTCATTTGCAACACATGTGGTAAGCGAACACTTGTACAGAGATGATCACAATACAATACAACCTAATTAGATGTATAGCCAATAAAGACACCGTAAACACATCAGCGAGCATGAGCTTTACATTGAAACACAGCTAGCGTGAGGCATACGCAGGTGTCAAGATACTCAGTCTGCTGCAATGGTAATACCAGCTTCTGCAATTATCCTCGCTGCGGATTGTAGAATCCCTGAGTGTTCACAGCGAAATAATTATATGGGAAAGGAGGATGATAGAAAATTGTCAAAAAAGGCAGGAATAGAAATGATAAAAATATGTACTGGAAATAATTCTTATTAATATTTCCAACTGATTACTTAAATATTATTTTAATACAAAAATATTTTGGGGAAAATATAGTATTAGGCTACATTCACAAATACCTTTTCTTGTCCGCAATTGCGGACAAGAATAGGACATGTTCTATATTTTTTTTGGGAACGCGATTGCGGACCCGGAAGTGCGGATCCGCAATTGCGGACCCGGACGGGACATCGTCTGTCCCCATAGGAATGAATAGGTCCGCAATTCCGTTCCGCAAAATACGGAACAGAATTGCGGAAGTGTCAATGGGGCCTTAACATGATTTAATAGAAGCATATATCTACAGTTTCATTTTTACTCCATACCTCTAGGCTCATGCACATGATAAGAACAGTATAGAAACGGTCAGGATTAGGGCTAATTTCACATCTGTGCCAGGCTCTCTGGCAGGCTGTTCCAGCATAGAAGAGTCTACCAGAGCTCTCTGGTCCAAAATCTGGACGCTACCTGGCAAATATGCTGAGGATCGGCTGAACTGTCTGGTCAGTTTACTGCATTCTGTGCTGGAACACCCGGCCACAGATGTGCAGGGGTGGGATTCAAATTTTTAACAGCGGCGGATACGTGGTGTCACGACACATGTTTACATATACATACACCATATATATGCAACACACATACACATAAATACACCATATACATGGTGCACATACATAAATACACCATATTTATATACACTACACGCACATACCACCCAACTTTTAAAAAGCCTAAGGAGCCAAACTATCAGCGCTGACCCATACCTGTAACTCCACCCAATGTCTATCTGTACATATCCCAACTCTAGTTTCCATTGTTCCCTTCACACAGTTGTTTTGCCAGATCTGGGATGGTTTGGATGTATGCATACATAGACTATATAGACACTACACTCTTATAATCACATATACAATATACACCCATATATATGATACACCATACAGGCTACCCACATAGGCTACACTTACAGTAGATTTACCTACACCATATACATTTCATACATATTTTGTACCTAGCACTAAAGACATATTTGCATACACATTATATTCAGTGCTATCCAGAATACAGCGCCACATACCTCTTACATCCAGTGACGTCTCCTCTGATGTAAACTTTCTCTTTTCTCATCTTCTCCTTTTAGACAAGACCGCCATGATGACTTTTCACCCATCTCTCATCTCTACTGTTTGACAAAAAGACGTCTTAGGTTCCTAATATTCCATCATCCTCCTACCTTATGAACAACTCATCCTGCCACCTCCAATACGCTGCCCGCGGTGCTCCCCAATACTCTACTGCAGAAACAGATAATCCCTCTGATAATACTATTACCACACAGATAGTTCCCCTTTAATAATTATTGGCACACACTGCCCTGAAATAACTGCGCCCAGCAAATAGTGCCCCTGACACTAATAGTGTAAACATTATGTCCCCCAATTACTACTGGGGGACAATGGGGAACATGATTACTATTATGGGCACTATGGGAGATTTATTACTTCTGGGGCACAGTGGGGATATTATTGTTGGGGCACTGTAGTTGCACTATTACTTAGTGTACTCTGGCAAATAATTATTACTATTGGTGGGACTTTGGCAAGCACTATTACTGTTAGGGGGAAACTGGCCACTTACAATGAGCACCAGTACAAAGAATGTCCCTTATAATGTGCGCCAGTACAAATAATGCCCCCTAATAATGTAAAATGCTCCCGTTCTGTGTGCCAATACAAAAAAATTCCCCCTCTTAGTGCCCCCAGCTAATTTCCACATAGTGCCCCATAATGTGTCCAAGTATAAAATACCCCTATATAATGCCCCCAGTAAATGTCCAAATAGTTCTCCTTCCCCTTTCCCATAGTACCCCCATAATGTGCCTATATAATATGCCCCAATAGTATTCTCCAGCCCAACCCCATAGTGCCCCTCATAATGTGCCAGTATAAGATTCCCCCCATAGTGTCCCTCATAATGTGCCAGTATAAATGCCCCTTCATAGTGCCCCGATAATGTTCCTATATAATATGCCCCCATAGTGTTCTTTCCCCCTTCCAACACCATATTGCCCCCAAAATGTGCCAGTATAAGATGCCCCCATAGTGTCCCCATGATGTGCCAGTATAAATGCCCCCATAGTGTCCTCCAAGATGTGCCAGTGTAAATGCTCCCAGATGTGCCAGCATAAACGCCCCCATGGTCCTCCACGATGTGCCAGCAAAGCCCCCATAGTGTCCCCCATCATGTGCCAGTAGATGCCCCCATAGTGTCCCCCATGATGTGCCAGTAATGCCCCCAGTAGATGCCCCATAGTGTCCCCGATGATGTGCCAGTAATGCCCCAGTAGATGCCCCCATAGTGTACCGCATGATGTGCCAGTAATGCACCCATAGTGTCCACATAATGTGCCATTAATGCCCCAAGTAGATGCCCCCTTAGTGTCCCCATCTTGTGCCAGTAATGCCCTCATAGTATCCCCCATCATGTGCCAGTAATGCCCCCATAGTGTCCCCCATTATGTTCCAGTAATGCCCCATAGTGTCCCCCATGATGTGCCAGTAATGCACCCATAGTGTCCTCCATCATCTGCCAGTAATGCCCCCATAGTGTCCCTCATGATGTGCCAGTAATTTCCCTAGTAGATGCCCCCATAGCATCCACCCACCTTGTGCCAGTAATGTCCCCAGTAGATGCCCCCATAGTGTCCCCCATGATTTGCCAATAATGCCCACATACTGTCCCCCATCATACGCCAGTAAGGCCCCCAGTAGATGCCATCCATGATGTGCCAGTAATTCCCTCATAGTGTCCCCCATGATGTGCCAGTAATGCCCCCATAGTGTCCCTCATGATGTGTCAGTATTGCCCCCATAGTGTCACCCATCACGTGCCAGTAATGCCCCCATAGTATCTCCATCATGTGCCAGTAATAACTCATAGTATCCCCGATCATGTGCCAGTAATGCGCCCATAGTGTCCCCCATCATGTGCCTGTAATTCCCACAGTTGATGCCCCCATAGCGCAGAAAAGAAAAAAGGCCTAGTGCCTGCAGTCTATCAGAGGAGCAGGTAGGGGAGACGCCTCTCCCTTGCCCTGCTGTAGCATTAATCTGTATTTCTGTCCAGAGGACAGTAAATCACTCTATAGCAAACATGAGCTAGTTGTCCTGCCACTCCTGATCCTTGTCATAGTATAAATGATGCAAGGAACTTTATCATAGACTACCTTTATGCCGGTCTTTGATGTCCCCTGCTCAGCCAAATGATGCGCCTAATTTATGAGGAGGCGCAGGCCTCATCATCATATATTAGGGCATCCTCTGGCAGTCCCTATGCCTAGACAGAAATCTACAGCAACTCGACACCAGAAAACTGGCACAAATGAAGATGAATGTGCCAGGCCCGCTGGCCATGCTCCCTCTTAGCCTTTCCCCTTTTTTGAAAGTGGCAAGGGTAAAAACACGAGATTTGCGACTTTTTTAGCCCCAAAGTTTCCGTCTTAATTTTTGTGTGGTATGTACATTTTTAATCAATTATTATAGTTCAAGCAATAGTTTTATTAAACTCCTTGTACTCTTTACTGTTCATTGACCAATATTATTAATTAAAGGTTGTCATAATTATTGTCTTTTAATTATAAAATACCAAACAGTGGCTGCACCATTGAGATAAAGCATATACCTATTTCTCAATAAGGAAATGCAACTTGAAAAAGACAGTGGGAAGTCTGTGCTCAGTAGAGTTTTTTAAAATAAAGAAAGTTTCTAAAATGTAAAAATGTATTTGTAAGAATAGAATTACGCTGTGACACGTGCATTGTAAACTCAGACAACTGTTTAGGAATCATAGACGCTATTAATAATGAATATTACATTCAGATCAGACAAAATATAGCTAGTTTGAAATTGGAATCATTTTTAAAAAAATATGCTGCTGTGTCTAGATGCATTGATTTCTAAACATTAATCCGCTTCCCTTTAGTCCTAACTGCAGCACAATAATGTGGTATTCCTCTCCCATGTACTGGTGGGACTGGTGTGACTCGAAGGGGTTGTCCAACCCCTATAATGACACCCCCCCCCCCCCAGTGCCCGGGCCCCTCATATAGATTATACTTACCCCGCTCCTTGGCATCCATGTCACTCCTATCCCGGCACAGCTGCCACTGCGGGAGATGCAGCAGCAGCCATGCAGGGATCATAAGCGATGCAGTTGCTGGGAAGCGGGGTAAATATAATGTATATAAGGGGCTCGGGCATTGGGGGGGTCATTATAGGGGTTGGATAAAGAATTAAAGGAGTGGTTTCACTTCAGCAAGTAGCATTAATCATGTAGAGAAAGTTAATACAAGGGACTTACTAATGTATTGTGATTGTTCATATTGCCTTCTTTGCTGGCTGGATTAATTTTTCCATCACATTATGCACTGCTTGTCTCCAGGGGTTAAGACCACTGCTGCAGTGCGGATGCTAGGTGGCCAGGACGGAAGCTGCTGCACACGTGTGTCTAAGTGTGTTCCCTCTGTCCTGGTCACCAGAGAGGCTGGCCTTATTCCTATAGTGTGTATGACCACTGCTGATGGATTGCAGGGTGGTCGTAACCCCTAGATATGAGCAGTTCATAATCCGATGGAAAAATGAAACATCCCCTTTAACTATTTCATTAGCTGGCAAAATGCTGTCTACTATATAAACCACATCATCCCACCCTAAGGCTGCTTGTACACTATACAGTCCGCAGTGGATCCACATACGGATCATCACTAATTGCCGTGCTGCACCTGTACTTGCTGGTCTGCGTCTGTACAAGCTATTTGAAACAAATATCAAGTGTCAGTCCGGACAGTACAGGTGCAACCTGGCAATTAGCGGAGAGCTGCATGTAGGTCACCACTGCCGGACCAAGTCGTGTACAAGCGGCTCTGATGTATTATTAATAAAGAATCTTAAAGGCTAATAAGGTGAGATCCTTATGCTGGTGTTTTGACTAAGGGAAACAGATCAACATTAGAAATCAAAGTTTCCTTTACATTATAACCAACAGCACAATAATCAGCATCCCCATAGTATTAGCAATCCCCTTAGAAGATCCACTTCTAAAAAGATTTTAAAACATACCACCCAAAGGCCGTGCTCTCTGAAATCCAGAAATTTAACTTGGTTGAATAAAGATCAAATGTGAGATCTGAGATCTCCTCCAATACCTCTTTGAGGTGCAGATAGCATGAGTAGATTGAGTTTTCCTTTACCTAACATAGGTAGATGAAATTTTGGGGGAAAAAATTCTAATGGTCTCCTGTATCCACATACCTAAAGTAGGTTTAGAGGCTTTGAGTCTCTTATTACCACCTAGAGAAAGTATCAAAAAGTTCTCTGTCTTCCTGATATCACAAGACCTTTCCAGCTGAGGTTGAGGAAATTAAAAGACAGGAAATAAAATTAAATTTTTTCAAATGAGGGCAGCTTAGTAGTGAAGCCTTGTAAAAACCTCAACAAAACTCAGAAGAAGCTGAGAGAACCTAAAATTCCCCTATCCTCTTAGCTAATGACATCTATACTAATAAAAGCCGTGTGTGAGTGGTGTCCGTGCGTGTGTGCCGAATACTCAAGTGCGCATGCGCTGCGCACTGACCGCTCGGCACACACTCCACGGAAACTACAGCGCGGCATCCTATTGTAATGGCAGCAGGGGCCCGTTGCAGTCACTGTATTGCACCGGGCCCCACTCAGAGAAGTAATACTATGAGTAGCTGTAGTAATAATAACGAGCTTCTCTTCTTAACTTACTACATGGCGAGGCAGGAGGCCAGGCGGGCAGGCGGTCACTGACAGAGTAAATCACTACGTCATGCGCCTCCGCTGCCTGCCTCATTTATGAAGTGGGTGGAGCAGGGGTGTCATTTAGTGAGTTACTCTGCCATGACCGCCCGCCGGCCCGGCCTCCTGCCTCATCATGTAGTAAGTTAAGAAGAGAAGCTCGTTATTATTATTACAGCTACTCTTAGTATTACTTCTCTGAGCGGGGCCCGGTGCAATACAGTGACTGCACCAGGCCCGCTGCCATTACTATTACACTATACAGCGACACTGTGATGGGGGGATCTGTGGATGACACATAGCATAAGATGCTATGTGTCATCCACAGATATCCCCATAACAGTGTCTGCCACAGACCCCCATAAGTGTCAGCCACAGACCACCCCCATAAGAGTGTCAGCCACAGATAACCCCATAACAGTGTCAGCCACAGACCCCCATAAGTGTCAGTCACAGATCCCCCCCCCATAACAGTGACATCCACAGTGCCCCCATAACAGTGCCAGCCACAGTGCCCCCATAACAGTGTCAGCCCCAGTGCCCCCATAACAGTGTCAGCCACAGACCCCCATTAGTGTCAGCCACAGACCCCCATTAGTGTCAGCCACAGTGCCCCCTTAACAGTGTCAGCCACAGACCCCGCCCCATTACAGTGTCAGCCACAGTGCCCCCATAACAGTGTCAGCCACAGTGCCCCCATAACAGTGTCAGCCACACTGTCCCCAACAACAGTGTCAGCCACAGACCCCCATTAGTGTCAGCCACAGACCCCCATAAGTGTCAGCCACAGACTCTCATAACAGTGTCAGACACAGATCCCCCATAACAGTGTCAGCCACAGATCCCCCATAACAGTGTGCCATCCACAGATCACCCATAACAGTGTCAGCCATAGACCCCCATAACAGTGTGTCCTCCACAGATCCCCCATAACAGTGCCATTCACAGATCCCCCCATAACTGTGCCATCCACAGATCCCCCATAACAGTGTCAGCCACAGATCCCCTCCATAGCAGTGTCAGCCACAGATCCTCCATAACAGTGTCATCCACAGATCCCCCATAACAGTGCCATCCACAGATCCCCCATAACAGTGCCATCCACAGATCCCCCCCCCCCCATAACAGTGCCAGCACTAATGTTCTAGCGCCCGTTATTGTAACAGGCATAATGTCTAGTAGCTAATAAAAAGGGAAAAGAACTTGAAGTAAACCTCATCCAGAAAATCAAATGAATTAGCCAATAAGCCTTTTAAGGCAATAGATCATTCCCACTGAGGCATGGGATTGATGACCGTTGATATCGTTCTGGCAGAACCTTTAGGACCCTCTTCAATAAGGTGTTCTGGGATAAAGGGCTAGAAAACACAAGACCCTTGTTTAGGCCATCCTGCATAAAGTCTAGAATATTATTAGGTGGTGGATTAGAGCTGTCCACACCTTTACTCTTATATAGATTTTCTAATTAGAGTCCTTAGAATGGCATTAGAAAAGCCATTTAGATTGCAATACAGGCTGGTCAACCTGTCATGTCCTGTTGAAACTCTTCAGATCTGGGCAGAGGTGAGTACCTTGAGATACCAGTTTGTGCACAGAGATAATTCTCCATTATTGCCCCAGCTCATCTGAATACATTTAGAAAACCATGACCTCTTTGGCCAGGATTGTATAATAACTATTGTCTGGGTAGGACCGGCCATAGACCCTACCATGAAGATTCACAGTGGGCTGATACCCAAGGGGCTTCCCGGGCCCTCCTCATGGAGGCCTGCATACCAGAGGGTGGCTGGGAACAGGACTCAGATGAGTATTAGTTTATTTTCCTTGGCCACTTAAGGCCCATTGGAGACATTATTAGATGTACTGTGGGAGATATTAATGGGGGCACTATAGAGACATTACTGTGGGAATAATCGGGGACATTACTGTGTGACACTGTGGGTAACATTACCTGGGGTGCTATAGGGATATTACTGGGTACTGAAGGGGAATTATAATTACTGGAGACACAATAAGCGCATTATTATTACTGGGGACACTATAGGGTGTGTTATTGTTGGAGGCTCTATATAAGACTGTTAGGATCTGGACTTGAACCTGGGACCTCTGCTGTATCTGGCGGCGCCTCTACTTGCTGAGCCACTTGAAATGCTGGACAGTTCCTTGGACAGTTCCTTAGACAATTCCTTGAATGATCTTGTCTTGTATCTTGTTTGCCTTGAACCGTGAACTCTTTGCTCCTCCCATGAACTTCCTGATTTAAGCCATGTTTCTGAACTTCCTGGTTGCCAGAATATTGTGCCTTTACCAGCCAATATCTCGCTCCCGTCTATCCTGCTGCCGACCGTTTCTCTGCTACCATCCGTTACTGACATTTGGCTTGTTCCTCGACTACGCTCCTGCTTAATCCCCGTCTGCTATATCTGCTACAGAACCTCGACTTGCTCACCTCCTGCTGGGGCTATCCTGAGGACCGCGACCTGGTACTAACACGCAGCAAAGTCCATCTCCACCATCTGGAGCTCTAGCGAATACCGGTTAGTACTTAGACCCCGCACCTCAGGTGAACCCGTGTCATCTGCCAGGGTGACCAGTGTGAATATCTGCTCCGCTGCTATTGCTACTGGCCTCCGAGCCTGACTCCAGACCGTGACAGAATATTCTGGCCCAAAACATGGAGGCCGCTGTAGCAGCTGCTGTGGCTCCTCTCAGGGTACAAATCTCTGAGTTGCAGGCATTTGGTGTTAACTACCAGGAAAAGTTTGCTGATTTACAAATTGAAGTGAAAGGGCTACAAGAGGACATCCTTGATCTGCATAGACAATTGCGGGACTTTCGTTCCCGCGATACTGCTGCCGTAGATACTAACGCACGAATGCCCCTACCACTCAAGTTTAATGGAGACCGTCACCATTACAGAGGTTTCCTTAATCAGTGTCATATATGCTTTCAGATGCAACCAGCTGCATTTACTTCTGACAGAATAAGGGTGCTGTTTATTATCAATCTCCTGACTGAGGAAGCCTTAGCCTGGGCCTCCCCTTATGTGGAGAAAAATGATGTCATCCTGGATAATTTCAATAATTTTGTGGCTGCTATGAATCAAGTTTTCGATGATCCTAACCGCTGCGCTACTGCTGAGGCAAAATTACACAAATTAAGGCAGGGTAGACGCTCTGTTGCAGAGTACACCACGGAATTCCGACGTTGGATCTCAGATACCAATTGGAATCCAGCAGCACAAAAGAGTCAGTTCCGTCAAGGACTCTCTGAACAAGTAAAAGATGAGCTAGCCAGAGTAGAAAGTCCTGAAGACCTTGAGGCTTTTATTAAATTATGTATTCGAATTGATCAGAGGCTTACTGAAAGGAGAAAAGAGAGACTGGGAATCCTAGGCAGTAATGGCGACATGCGTTTTTCTACTAGTCAGTTTACTCCTAAGGGTCCAAGAGTTCTTCCGGATTGTGACAGTCCTGAACCTATGCAGGTGGATGCTATTAAAAGATCCATTACTACTCAGGAGAAAGAAAGACGACGTTCAGAGAACTTATGTCTTTATTGTGGAAACGCTGGACACTACGCAATTAATTGTCCCTATAAATTTAGAAGAACAATTGCGGCAACTGATGTTGTATCTGAACAAATAAACTCAATTTCTCAGTCTGTCTCCCCTTTGATTCAGGAAGCAAATAAAGTTAATTCCTTATCAACTCATTTTATCATCCCTATAAAAGCTTATCGTTGAAGATGGTGAAATACCTTGTTCTGCTATGCTGGACTCAGGGGCCGGGGGAAATTTCATGGACATTGAATTTGCCCAAAATCATAACATTCAAATAAGAAATAAACTCACCCCTGTTAATATGGAAACTGTGGATGGCTCACCCTTATCTTCAGGACCTGTTACCCATGAGACTGTTTCACTTAAACCTAATTGAGACTGACCATCAGGAGACTATCAGCTTTCAGCTGATCACATCACCCAAGTTCCCTATCATCCTGGGCATTCCTTGGTTCTCTATCCATAATCCCTCCATCAACTGGGAAACACGTTCTTTGAGTTTTACCTCTGACCATTGCAAAAAACATTGCAGGGAATCATATCAAATAAGCCCTCCACCAACCCTGGATTCACAAGCAGTTATGGTAACTACCCAGTCTTATGACAAGCTACCTCCACAATATCTTGAGTTTCGGGACGTTTGTGATAAAAAGAACGCCGATCAGCTGCCTCCTCATCGCTCTTATGATTGCCCCATTGAATTGCTTCCAGGGGCACAAATACCCTTTGGTCGCCTTTTTTCTTTATCAGAACCTGAGCTGAAGGTGCTCCGGGAGTGGCTTAATGAGAATATGGAGAAGGGTTTTATGAGACACTCAACCTCTCTTGCTGGGGCAGCCTTGTTCTTCGTGGAGAAAAAGGACTCAACCCTGCGTCCGTGTATCGACTACAGAAACTTAAACAGGATCACAATTAAAAATCGCTACCCACTTTCATTGATTCCAGAAATGCTCGAGAGACTCCGCTCCGCCAAGCTCTTTACGAAATTAGATTTACGGGGGGCATACAACCTTGTCCGCATTCGTCCTGGAGACGAATGGAAAACTGCTTTCAGAACCAGATATGGACATTTTGAGTCTTTAGTCATGCCCTTTGGACTGTGCAATGCTCCCGCAACCTTTCAGCATTTTATTAATGATGTTTTCCCGAGATTTGCTGGATCAGTTTGTAATAGCTTATTTGGATGATATTCTAATTTTTTCTGATAATTTGGAAGAACACCACAAGCATGTCTGTATTGTCCTTGAGAGACTAAGGCAGAATCAACTTTACATCAAACTAGAGAAATGTAAGTTTGAACAAAGTCAGATCCAGTTCTTGGGTTACATAATTTCTTCTGAAGGGGTAAGCATGGATCCTGATAAGATCAAAGCAGTGGTGGATTGGCCTGTCCCTAGGAATGTTAAGGAGATACAACGATTTGTTGGATTTGCCAACTTTTACAGGAGTTTATAAGGAATTTCTCCAAGGTAATAGCTCCAATTGCACAGATGACAAAGAAAGCAATACCCTTTTTGTGGTCACCCGAGTCACAGGCTGCCTTTAGTAAACTAAAGACTCTCTTCACTACTGCACCAATACTGGTACATCCAGATTCTGAACTACCTTTCATCGGAGAAGTTGATGCTTCAGATTCTGCTGTGGGAGCTATTCTTTCTCAGCGAATTGGAGAAAAAATGCAGCTTCATCCTTGTGCTTATTTTTCTCGACTGATGTCTCCAGCCGAGAAGAATTATGACATTGGAAACAAGGAGCTGCTGGCTATTAAGCAAGCATTTTCTGAGTGGAGGCATCTGCTGGAAGGGGCTAAGCACCCTGTAACGTTCTCACGGATCACAAAAATTTAGAATTTATTCGTTCTGCCAAGAGGTTGTCATCTAGACAAGCTCGTTGGACCCCATTCTTCTCGAGGTTCAATTTTGTTATCTCGTACTGCCCTGGGTCAAGGAATGGTAAGGCTGATGCCCTGTCACGGATGTTGTCTGGGCCTCTCCAGGAAAGCAACTCTGAATGTACGATCCTGCCTCAAAAGAACTTTCTAGGGGCCATGAGTTCTAAGACCTTTCTTAATCTTCTCAAGAAGGGGTATGAGAATGACCCACTTCTTAATCATCCTCCTGAAGACCTTAACCTCAAGTACAGCAACGGTTTTTGGACTCAAGCGCATTGCCTCTATGTACCTTAATCAGTTCGAGTAGAAGCCCTCAGATTGGTTCACGACTCCAAACTTGCTGGTCATTTTGGGGTTTCTAAGACAGAGGAACTCTTATCACGTTCCTTTTGGTGGCCTGGGTACAAGAAAGATGTCAAGAGTTATGTGGCTTCGTGTCGAACCTGTGCTCGCAATAAGACACCCCGATCTTCTCCTCTGGGGTTACTTCAACCACTGCCCGTTCCATCAAGACCATGGGGGTCAATTTCGATGGACTTTGGGGTCGACCTTTTCCGTTCTAAAGGGATGACCACCATCCTGGTAGTTGTGGACCGTCTCACTAAAATGGCTCATTTTATTCCAGTTAAGGGGGTACCCTCTGCCGAACATACTGCAGAAGTAATGGTCCAGAAAGTTTTTAAAGTACATGGAATTCCTGATGATGTGGTGTCTGACAGAGGAGTACAGTTTACCTGTAAATTTTGGAGAAGTTTTTGCTCAGCGTTGGGTGTAACAATTAATCTGTCCTCAGCTTTTCATCCACAGTCTAATGGTCAGACCGAGAGGACCAATCAAACATTGGAGCAATACCTTCGATGTTTTGTGAGTTATCTTCAGGATGATTGGGTGGACTACCTTCCTACGGCAGAATTTGCTTATAATTACTCTAAACATAGCTCCACTTCCCAAAGCCCCTATTTCCTAAACACTGGGTATTATCCAATTTTTATTCCAGGTCTACCTATTTCAACTCCAATTCCTGCTGTTACCGACAGATTAACCTCATTACAGGAGATCCAGGAGAAATTGATGGATACATCGAAGGAAATGAACTGCCTGAAAAAAGTTCGTTAAAATGTATTTTATTAGTTGCTATTTGTTAAAAATGGTTCTCCAACAACATAAACAAATCAGGCTGATGGTGTGAAGTTAGAGTCTGGAATTCATATAAATATATCCAGCTCAAACGAAATTCACATCCACCAATAGATACTGAGGGCTAGGAGTGGGTCCCCACACACAGTGGGATAAGAATACCAGATAACCTCAATATACTAACACCACAATTATGAAACCCACTGATTGCAGGGGTGTCGGTGCTGTAATTAAGTAGTCTAGTAGTTCCCTCACTACTACATAGTTTTGTGCCCTCAGATAGATGGGCTCAGTATAGAATTACAAAAGGGTGGCGCTCAGTTGTTACCTAACTGTGTATCATTGTTAGGAGCGCTTTTGTTTGCTCTTTATTCCCTCAACGCGTTTCTTTACCGCTATATTGCGGTTGTTCATCAGGAGCAGTTAAAGAGCACTACTCTGTTGAATCCACACACCTAATGACAAGTGTGTGGTGTAGCGAACATTAGCGCTGCACACCTCTATTAATATGTGTGCAGCTAGACATTGATTGTCATTCAGATGCATCGACCACTGTGCTGTACAACTCTGATGGTGTGCGTACAGTCACAGAGTTGGCGATGTGTTAGATTGCTTATAATGCTGCACGCCTCTGATATCGTGCGTGCAGCATACTCGAGCCTCCGGCATGTAATGGCCATAGCGCGGGCGATCCCTGCACCGTTTAAATGGAGAACTCCCCACCCCCTTCTCCGCCCAGCCTCCAGATCAGGAGCCAATGGGGAGCTTCTGTAGAAAATACACCGCCTCCTCATGTCATAAATCGGCGTCTGGGGTAAATGTAAAGTAGTGATGATTGCTTGAGGGACCTTAGATCTCATAAGGGGACACCTCTTCAGATATAAATCCAGTACATGTCATTAATCCTTTTAGACTTGTTACAGAACAGGTAAAGTTACGATAGCTGATAGAATCTAATGAGTGTTGTAGTTATTAAGAAGCGTACACACGGGTAAGGTTGTTAGCTGCTCAACATACCCTCCCCGTGTATATGTATAGTTAAAGGGACATCCACACAAGGAAGATGCGCATAGTCCTATACATTATACTCCACTGCGGTAGCTTCCAGTCTGAATAACACTCTAGGAGTGGAAAACGCAGGAATGTCATAATGGTGGACTGGTGGGTTTCATTCATGTGGGAGAAGGGGCTTATTCATTTAAATGAAACAAGCATAAGATATTGAATCATTTAACCCTTTAGGTTTGATAGTGTCTAAAGTAAAGGTCCATTGGGCCTCTTTTCTCAACAGGATAATATCAGTGTCCCCCCTCTGGGTGATGTCCTCACATGCTCTATATCCTGAAACATAATGCAGTTGTTTTCTGTGGGGTGGTATATGGCAACATGTTGTGCAATAGGGGTATCCCCACTTTTGCTGATTTTCAGTAGGTGTTCCCCTATGCGTCTTCTGAATTCACGTTTCGTCTTTCCCACATACTGTAGGCCACACACACATGTTGCCAAGTATACCACTCCCACAGTCTTTCAGTTTATGAAAGATTTGATATCGTAGCTTCGGCCAGTGGTTGTGCTTATAAATTGACCCCCTTTCTTAATGGCCTTACAGGCAACACAGCTGCCACATCTGTAAGTGCCATTCGTTTTTTTCGAGGCGAGCCACGTTTCACTGGTCGGAGAATTAAACATGCTGTGGACCAGTCTGTCCCTTATGTTCCCACCACGACGGTAGGTAACCCGAGGGAACTCCCCTACCATCTCACCGATAACTGGGTCCGATCTTAAAATGTCCCAGTGCTCTCTAAGAAGTTCCTGAACTTCTCTATGTGCGGTATCATAGGTCCCTATGATCCGCACCTGGACATCCTCTAACATCTTTTTTTTTCGGATGCAAGAGATCATCTCTTTCACATGCAGCCGCATGGTGGTATGCTTTTTTAAGAGGTGCTTTTGGGTACCCTCTTTCAAGGAATCTCCTTTGGAGATCACGTGCTGAATCCTCAAAGTCCGACCATTCGGAACAGTTCCGTCTGGCCCTTAAATATTGTCCCTTTGGTATCCCTCTCTTGAGTGGGTATGGATGGCTACTATCCCATCTCAAGAGTGCATTAGTGGCAGTGGGTTTCCGGAACATCCTCGTTTTTAACTTTCTGGTTGAATCAACCTCAATGGACAGATCCAGAGACGTGAGTCGGTTTTCATCAATCTCTGATGTGAAGAACAGTCTCAGGGTATTGATATTAAGTCTGGACACAAACTCCTTAAACTTGTTTTTGGTTCCCTTCCACAGTATAAATATATCATCTATGAACCTCATCCATAATAAGATGGATGAGGTCCATGGTTCCATCTCCTCGTTGGAGATCCAGGAGAAATTGATGGATACATTGAAGGAGGCTCAGGAATATTACAAGAAGGCTGCTGACAGACATCAGAGATTAATCCCCACCTTTTAAGTAGGTGACAAAGTTTGGTTATCTACCAAAAATTTGAAGGTTCAGGTTCCATGTGCTAAGTTGGGTCAAAGGTTTGGGGGACCTTTTGAGATTTCTGCTCAAATCAACCTGGTCACTTTTCGCCTAAAACTTCCCGACAATATGAGGATTCACCCTGTTTTTCATGTATCGCTACTTAAAACGTTTCATGAAAATACTTTTTCTGGAAGAATTTATCCTCCTCCTCCACCTGTTGAAGTACAGGGTGAAGAAGAATTTGTGGTGGAAAAAAATTCTTGACTCCAGGATCTTTCGGGAAAAATTACAATATCTGGTTCAATGGGAAGGATATGGGCCAGAAGAAAACTCTTGGGAGCCGGATGAGAATGTTCATGCCCCTAGATTAACAAAGGAATTCCACCAGAGGTTTCCTCACAAACCTGGCCCTAAGACATCCAGGGGATGTCCTGGGAGGACGGGAGTACTGTTAGGATCTGGACTTGAACCTGAGACCTCTGCTGTGTCTGGCGGCGCCTCTACTTGCTGAGCCACCTGAAATGCTGGACAGTTCCTTGACAGTTCCTTGGACAGTTCCTTGGACAGTTCCTTAGACAATTCCTTAAATGATCTTGTCTTGAATCTTGTTTGCCTTGAACCTTGAACTCTTTGCTCCTCCCATGAACTTCCTGATTTAAGCCATGTTTCTGCACTTCCTGGTTGCCAGAATATTGTGCCTTTACCAGCCAATATCTCGCTCCCGTCTATCCTGCTGCCGACCGCTTCTCTACTACCATCCGTTACTGACATTTGGCTTGTTCCTCGACTACGATCCTGCTTAATCCCCATCTGCTATATCTGCTACTGAACCTCGACTTGCTCACCTCCTGCTGGGGCTATCCTGAGGACCGCGACCTGGTACTAACACGCAGCAAAGTCCATCTCCACCATCTGGAGCTCTGGCGAATACCAGTTAGTACTTAGACCCCGCACCTCAGGTGAACCCGTTTCATCTGCCAGGGTGACCAGGGTGAATATCTGCTCCGCTGCTATTGCTACTGGCCTCCGAGCCTGACTCCAGACCGTGACAAAGACATTATTAATAATGGCAGCACTATATGGCCAATATTATTACTGGGGGCACTATAAGTGAAATTATTTTTGGAGGCACTATTCGAGACATTATTACTACTAGGGCACTATAAGGGGCCCTTTTATTACTGAGAGTACTTTTTTTTCTAAGGGATAGTGTTTGGGGCACTGGGTAACTCAGCAGGCACAGTATTGGGGTGGCAGCAGGATGACACTGTTGGGGCACCAGAGTGGTTAGGATAATGGGAAAGTAAGTAATTGAGTAATATAAGATATCTGTGTGACAAACTCTGCAAAGACAACATGGCTGAAACAAGTCACCATGACAGTCTGGTCCTAATGGAAAAGCTGACGAAATAAAAAGACTATATTTGAGGAGACGTCAGGGTGGTTTGGTCAGAATAGAGAAGATGAGAAAATAAAACATCTACTTTAGAGAAAATGCAACAAGCCGCCCCCAGGGCCGATCATGTCCTAGGTTTTTAGGAATGCCAAGTTGTGATTGCGGCCTTAAACGTTTCTGTGTCACGGTGCTCCTACCTGGTTACTGTCGCTCCCCAGGGTTAGGTCTGTGTAGCATTCAAAGGAGCTGTAGAGTAGAGTCCAGGCTTGGTAAAGTTAAACAGTATTACTTGGATAAACTTGCATCTAGACAATACTTGCTCTTTCTCTTGGCTCCAGCAGGTTTTAGGGTGCACTGGCAGGTCAACCTGGATACCTTGCTTTCTCCTTTTCTGCTGTACTAATTCCTGGCTTCCGTCTGGTTACTGGACTTTTTGACAGTTCTGGTACCTTTGAGTGGGGTGCCTTTGGCCATTGACCTCCATGTAATACTCAGTCTATGAACTGCCTGGAGACGGGGTGCTCTACAAGCTGTGTTCTGGGGCCCCTGCAGCAGGAGGGGGGGGGTGCTCCCCTCACCACGCCACGTCTGCTCTTCTTTCAACTCTCAACTCAAATACAGCTTCCCGCTGGTAGAAAACAGAACTTCTGCCCAAAAGAGAGAGAATGGAATGGTAGGTTCCATTCTATCTTAAATGCTCTCTTTGCCTAATACACTGCCACCTGCTGGAAATCCAGGCACAGTGCATGTAATGCAATATATAAGTTGCATAGCAATATTATAAATGCACAATATAAGGGGACCTGGAATGAATACACAGATGACGTTATTGGTTAGCCTATTAGAAGCAGTAGCAGGGTTAAGGAATGGTAGTGCCCACTCTGGGGTACTACAAAGACATCAATGGATATAAGAGGTATGTAATGCTGTATTCTCTTGTATGTTTGGTAGCAATGAAAGACCAGGAAGGATGCTGAATGTAGGGCTAGCTCAGTGCTCTGGCCTATATCTCACCTCCGTATTCCCTCCTCCATATCTTAATTAGAGAGAAGTGGATGAGGCAGAAGAGGACAGAACATGGCAACTGGCATTGGCCACCACAAAGGGGCAGCTTCTGGGGAAATATTTTGTGTTGTTGGGACAGTATATTGTGCTGTACTGTGGAATTTGGTTCTGCTCGGGCAGTATGTTGCCTGCTCTGTGATTTGATTCTACCATGGCAGTAAATTGTGCTGCATTGTGGTATGTTCTGCAGAGGCAATGTATTTTGTTGTACTGTGGTAGAGTTTTTGGTTCTGCTAGGGCAGTATATTGTACTACACTGTGGTATTTGTCATCCCAATACAGGTATCAGAATTTCTCCACTGTGGCGATGAACTTTGTGGCCATGAGATCCATCTTGCCTTAGTCATAACGAAGTAGGTCATGGTTAAGGCGAATAGCTAAAATACGTAAACCACTTCATATCTGTACCTGGATTGTTTGGATGAAATAAAAGTTATATTTTATCATTGGTTGCTGTGCTGGGACTACAAATTATAGGTATGAATTTAGCTGTCCAATAGTCCCATGCACAATTGCAACGAGAGTAAAGGAGGACTTGGTGAGCTGACTTCATTTGGTTTCAAACAGGTCATTATGGTTGTAGTGGTACCAATTATATGTACTTTTTGTAATATTTTTATTTTTCCCATAGTTTGTTCAGGAAAAAAAGTAGTATTTTTTTCTTTGCATTTGATGGTATAATTTTTTTACAATTCATTTACCTTTTGTTTTACATTATTTATACACCCATTAGGAGACTTGACCATGTATTTGATCAGTGGTGGCGAACCTATGGCACACATGCCAGAGGAGGCACTCAGAGCCCTCTCTGGGGGCACACAGCTCTGTGTGGGCCATGCTTAGGGTTGTCACCTGTGCACTATTACTAATGAGCCCTTCCTTTGTGCCGCTCTCATTTTTAGAGCCTCTTCACCTCATCCATTTGATCATGCCGAGGAGAACACTCGTTGCTCACTGGATGCTCAGATAGGACCTGCGCTCTGGCATGATGACGTTTCGCAGCATTGACTGTGCAGCAGTCCGGACCGCAGGGGCAACACATGAGGCTACAGTGGGCCAATGGGGGTAGTAGTTCACGGTTAGCAGAGCCTCCTTGGGCCGGTGTGCAGTGATGGGGAAGACAGCATCAAATCCTCTGGGGCACTCTCGGTTGCAGGGAACACCAACCAAATGTTGGTTGAGGTGCCCTTAATGGTATGGGTGTTTAAGGTGCTTTGGTGGCTCAGTCCCTGTATTCGTGACACCAGCACCGTTAGGTTCAAATGTTGAGTGTAGTAGTGGAAATGATGAGGAGGCAGTTGTAATCAAACAGTTGAACATTTACTGAATCAATTGTCTTCAGGTAGTCAGTACAGATACAGTTCATTTGTACGGCATAAATAATGACTCAGAAATAGATTCAGTAGTATTCCTTTTATAAGGTTTAGGCAATTGTCAGTTGAGGAGCTCTTTAGTACTCAAGCTTTACAGGCGAAGAATAATTAGATTTATTTTAAGTCCACTCTTTATAGCACTCTGGTACTTAATATACTGTTTTCTACTTATCTTGAGCTATCCAATAAGAGCATTTCTCCCTCGTGGCAGCAAAACTCTCTGCGACATTATTTGCAGGATGCTCTTCTAAACTATTCAGGTCTCCACTATATCCTGGAAGGCATTTAGTGAAATGGGATAATTCTGCGCACTAATCATCCGTTTGTGTCCCAGCACTCTTAAAGTTGCTCTCAGGCACTGGTGCTTGTAACGTCTATAGGCTGGATTCAGTTCTAACCCTCGCTAGGCTTACTTTATATTTACTTATTTATATTTACCAGACTTACTGTCTGGTGCTTTGCTGCTGCAGATAAATGTTCGCTGTACTCCCTTAACCTGGCCAGAACCAAGGGGTAGAAATAGCAGACTACATGGCGGACGATGCCTGTTTCTCTCCTCCATACACTTGCTTTCCTCTCTTCTTTCTTTCAAGACTACACAACACTGAGCTAGACACACCCTAAGCTATATAAATGAGTGGCGCCTGCACCACCTAGGGGCGAATGGGTGAAGTGACATTGCCAGCCTGATAATAGAAAATACCATACATTACAAATACATTAGATAGATAGGCAGATGTTTAAAGTGTCCCTTTTACACACATGTGTGGGACGCTGCAACTGGAAGCACGCTGCAATGCAGGTTTTGTCCTGGGCATCCAGTGACCAGCGAGTGTTCCTTGTGGTGCGATCAAATGGATGAGGTGAGTTTTATTTTTTTATTTTTGCACAAGAAGAGTTGGGAAGGGTTAATTAATAAGACTGTGGCCTCTAATGAGGGCATTATTAATGATGGGAGCCACTAATGTAGGAAAAGTAAAACTAGGGGGGTACTAATGGGGGCATTCATTTTACTAGGGGCTATTAATGGGGGCCTTATCAATACTCGGGGCCACTAATGGGGCATTATTAATACTGGGGGCTACTAATGGGGGCCTTATTAATACTGGGGGCCACTAATGGGGGCCCTATTAATACTGGAAGCCACTAATGGGGCATTATTAATACAGGGGGCCACTAATAGGGGTTTTAGTAATATGAGGGGCCACTAATGAGGCATTATTAATACTTGGTGCCACTAATGGGACATTTTTAATACTAGGGGGTGCCTACTGGGGGCATCATTTTACTGGGAACAGGCCCCCACAGCTTAACTTGGCCAGTTTTTTTCAGTATTCAGGTTAAATTGCCATATTGGCGATAAATAAGTGGGTTTTGGGTTGCACTCGGTCTCTAAGAGGTTCGCCATCACTGGTTTATATAATGCACTGGAATACTTCTGTATGCCTGTAAAACTTTTAGGTCCTCAAACGAGGCGTACACAAAGCATTTTTTGTTTGTCTATAGAAGTCGGTAAGGGTCATACATTTTTTCATTTAGGGTATGAATTTTTTTTTTTTTATCATAACAACATTTACTTGACTAATCTGAAATCTTTATGCTCTGTACTTTTTGATTTACTTGACACTACCTAATGTTTTTGCTTGTAAAATATCCAGTAAAAGTGCTAAAAATGCTTCCGATGAGAATACTGTTTTAGTGTGATTTAGGCAATGTATTTTGGTGCTATTTGTGCATTCTACAATATTTAATAGATCTTTGTAACAAAGGGAGGGACCTCCACACGATTCTTGCCCACTTTCCTCTATAACCCATTATGTGGCCCTGCATGCATCTTAGATAATGTAATACACATATAAATAAACCTATATGTGAAATCATACAAATACTAATTTGACAAAATCCTATTTCAGACTTTTTCTTAGCCTGTGATCAGTAGAAGTCGTGTAACACAGTCACATATGAGCATGGCTGGAAAACGCAATAGAAGCTGCAGTGGATTTTAGATCAACGAGGCACCAGCTCACAAAATGGGCTGTTAGTACTTTGGGGGCACTCCCAGATATAATTGAAGTACTAACGAGATTGAGGTTAGATTTCCACTGTCATTTCGAATTTTGTTGCTAGGAAACAGGATGTTATGTCAGCTCTCAAAAGGAGCGGCCTCCTCCTGAAATAGTATTATAGGAGCCCCAAATTATATCAGCTGCAACCCATTTGTGTAGAAAATGAGGCTGTTCATGCAGCTGATAGATTTATTTGTATTGTGGCGGTTTTATCACTTTCTCTTCAACCTAAGCAGTGACGCAGTTTTTTTTTTTCACATGATATTTGCTGAAATGCTTTCCATACTTGCATTCAGCACTGAGATGGTTACATGTTTAGTTGCTTTATAGAACAATTGCTTTTTGCCAGTCGTTTCCAGTTCTTCTTGTGGATTAGAAGCAGGAGGAACTCAGGTGACGTTGCTACAAGCAAGAATTGTGTTCTTAATGTACTTTTATTAAAGTGTGATATAGTAATAATGCAAAGTACATCGGGATTTTTGCATATAACCTGTAGGAATTATTTTTTTATGTAATCTCTTTTTTTTAAATATTCAATTAACAAAAGTTAGAAAAGCAAACATGTCACATATTACATAGGGTACAACCCCTGTAGATAATCAGACAATCCTTACAAAATTGAAGAGAGTGAATAACTATACAGCAAATCAGAGGTAAGTGTATTCTCTTACAATGGTAGTCATTAGTGTTGATCGCGAATATTCTAATTGCAAATTTTTATCGCGAATATCAGCACTTCAAGAATTCGCGAAAATCTAGAATATAGTGCTATATATTCGTAATCGCAAATATTCTAGTTTTATTTTCATCAGTACTACTGCTTCTTGCTTGTGGGCCAATGAGAAGGCTGCAATATCTTTGTCAGAGCTTAGCAACATCCCTAGCAACCAATACGAAAGTTGCCTACCCTTTTAGTATATAAGAATCTCCCCAGCAGCCATTTTCTGTAGTTTTTTGCAGTTCTGACAGAGACCAGTGACATTGCTGTGCTCTGTGCTTTGCTAACTTATCTGTATCCTTATTCAATTACATTAGATAGTTAGTTCATATGTATATATATATATAATACAGATAGTTAGTGGGAGTGTAGGATAGATCGTGATATAGTGTAGCTGATAGGTTCCAGTGCATGTTGTTAGGTAGTGTGATAGTAATTACTGTGCTGTCATAGGGATTAGTGTCTCTGTTAGACACAGTGCTGTGATGTCACAACAATACTTAGTGCACCAATCAGTAATATCTACTCAGACCTGATAAAATGTGAAATTGCACGTATTGCGCAAAAAAATGTGCTTCTTTAGAGCCGATTTGCGCAATCGCGAAAATATTGAATGGAGATGGCGAATCCTAGAATTCGCAAATTTATTGCGAATATTATGCGAAAAATTCGCAAAATATCACGAAAACTAATATTGCCTATGCTGTTCGTGTCTGACCAGTCAACCTGGAAAGAGGAAAGTATGAAGTCTCTAAGTCAAGTTAAGCTGCTGTTGTTACTAAGTATGTATACATCATGATTGTCCACTTTGAGCAAATAAAGCTGTTGACCAACATAAACTAAGTAGGTGATATAAGCAAACATATATAAGAAAATCAAATAAACCCAAAAGAAATCTGAGTCCACGGCAGGACCCTCAGGCACTCCGATTAGCTCATATTGGCGACATATTGCCATACTTGCGAACTGTATGATAAAGGAAGAAAAATGCCTACAATGTATCTCAATCATCCCTCGACAGTGTATTTTTCCATGGCTGCCAAATCTTTACGTACAGCTGTCTGTTGTTATTTTCCCAGCCCGCAAGCTCTTCTAGTCTATAAAGTTGTTGTACTTTGTCTTTCCATAGGTCAATAGTTGGGGGTGATGGAGTTCTCCATTTTGTTGGGATAAGAGCAGCTATCATATGCGTAGGGAGATTTAATTTAGAAGGTGTGAATGTTGATCGAAGCAGCCATAGAAGAACCAACTTCGGGGACAGTGATATATTCATAGAACATATAGTGTTTATAGCTTTCTCCACAGCCTTCCAAAACTGCACTATCAATGGGCAAGACCACAATATTTGATAGATAGTACCTTTTTCTTTCCCACATCTCCAGCATTGATTGTTGGGTGAGAAACCCAGGGTGAATAAAAAATCTGGTGTTTTATACCACCTAGTGACAATCTTAAAATAATTTTCTTGGAGTCTTATGCAACTAGAAAAACCACTGACGTGGCCAAGAATATACTCAATGTCTTCTTTCAAAAAGGTCAGTCCCAACTCCCTCTCCCTTTGCATAATATAGTAAGGTTTTGATGGAGCTTAGTTCTCTAGCACATATTTGCAAAATTACGGAGATCAGTTTCTTTGGAGGTGTGGGAAACAATGTCAGGTTTTCCAACCACGAAGGATCAGAAAGAGGTAAGGAAGCAGCTCCACAAACTTTCTGGCAAGTTTTTGTGTAGTCTAAGATGTATAAGGAGAGTGGTGTGCCCAAATTAAGTGTATCACACATCTCGAGTAGGGACAGAGAAGTCCTGGTATCTAGGAGGGAGGCGATCCTCGTATCTCGCAATTTAAGCCACCAGCTCCCCTCCAGATTCCATCTGTGATCTAGAAAACTAGAAAGAACTGCCAGTGGGGCCAGTTCAGAAAGGCCATTTGTAGATTGGGGTAGTAGGGAAGTGAGACGGCAAACCTTTATCATTTCGTTGGGCATATCATTGATCTTGGTATTAGATTGTACAGGCAATACATTTAGCCATAGACAACTCTGTAAACAAGGACCAATTAAGTATCTTTCAATATCTAGGTAAGGAGTAACCAGGCTGTTATTTGCGAGTAGTGCCCATCTAACAAGCTGTGGATCTATAATATAAGGTTAAATCAGGTATGGAGATACCTCCCTGTTTCTTCTTTTGTTTCAGTCAAAAGTAGACCATTTTGCCTTTTAGTCCTCCACTAAAAGGAAGTAAACACTCTTCTAAAATTAATAAAAATGTGTTAGGTATTGTTATCGGGAGTGACTGCAAAACATATAAAATCTGGGGAAGAACATACGTAGAGAGCAGGTTTTTCCTTCCAAACCAAGAGACATCAGGAATCTGTAGATAGCTCAAGTACGTCTTGATTTTTGGAAGGAGCGGTTTACAGTTTAAGTTAAAAAGACATGCGGACCAGTAGGAATTTTTTATAACATGCTATTTGACTTTCCTTATGGTATCTATGAACATATAATAGGGTCAATAAGAGTTGTGACACAAACGATAGTTAAAATATTGGGTTGTTTCTGTAACTTATTATTCATCTGCAATAATATAATACAATGCATTCAGGGCTCAGTTGCTTGGATCTTATGTGATATAGTCATTGAAATGGATGGTCACATCAGGAAAGTATCCCGAACGATGGACAACAGGATCAGATTGTGGATAGAAAACTTTAATCTAGGCAGTCTAAATTTATTATTTAACTATTTTAGTTATGAAACAGAAAAGTAGAACTTCAACTATAATGATATGTTAAAAATTTTATGGTAAGCTTCAATATAAGCAAAATTAAGCTGACTAAGGGAAGAGCTCAATTGTAACGCCTATAGGTAGGGACAAACAAGGAAAGTGAGCCCTAACCTAGAACCCAGCTCGCTTTCCCTACCTACTTGCAGTATAAGCCCTACTTGGCAAAACTACAACTGGACGACGGTCCCTACTCTAAATAAGTGCAGATACGGGCAAACACAAACAGACAACAAACACAAAAGCAGAGTCGTACGGAAATGGGTGAAGAACCAGATGGGCTACACACTACTAAACGAGAGAGAGAGTGGTCAGAAGACAAGCTGGAGTCAGAAGCACAGAGGAATCAGTACACAAATGTAGGAACAGGAAACAAAGAACCTAGCTAGTGAGGCAAACAAGACTATCCCTGGCAATGGTGTGTGGCCAGGAAGGGATTTCAATAGAGAGTTGAGTCCCTGGATAAGAATCTGATAGGTCCATGACAGCGCTTCATTAGTCAGAAACACTAGTACACAGTAACAGAGCAGTTGAGCTAATCAGCCCACTGGTAATCTCCCCCAGCACACACCTACTGCAGGGAGAAACAGAGCATTGCATCATGTTACTGGCTTAGCAGCGAGTCTCTCCCAAAGCGACCGCTGGAGCTCTGACAGGTAAGTTTATTACATCAATAGGGGTTAAAGATCTGAATCCTGTAATACGTTTATAGCCTCTGGTGACAAAATGTCCAGAAAAAAAGGAAACCAATGTCAATGAAAAGGGATGCACTAAAAGAATTTAAAATATTGAAGGCGAAGAGTTCAAATAAAATCATTCTAGGCTTACAAAGAGCTAAATAGGAAATGTAAAAATTAAATCAAGATGCCTAAATTACTCACAGAAAAACAAATTACTAACAACATTAAAATAAATTGTAATGGGCAGTGGGTGTGGAACCACTGTACCAACTAACTGATTTGACTTTGGGCTAATCCTAAGAGTGTTATCTTGACTATTCTCTGGTTTCACCCCTTAACCCTTTACAGGAAACTGGCCTTCACTGCAGGAGATCCACCAGCCACTTCCCTTTAGAATAATCCCAATATAGCTGGCAGAGACACCGGTGGAATCACCAAGGGGTCAGGCAATACACATGGTCAGTAAACAGGCAGAGGTCAGGGCAGGCAACAAAGGTCCAAACAGACTAAATTAAGGGCAGGTAGTGGAGTATCATAGTCAGTAAACAGGCAGAAGATCGGTACATGGCCAGATAATCAGAATAGCACATGTTTACTGGTAAACTAGTAATCTAGGAACCTCAGCCAAGGAGTTAGAGGGCAGTCCAGCATTTACAACATGCTGACTAACAATTAGAAGCAGCCATGCAACTGCACACAGAGCAAGGAGAGAAGGGGAGGGGTGGTGATAGCAAACATGGGAGTGGTAGTAGTTCATGGAATAATGTTCCTAATTGAAGTAGCAGGACAGTGATGGACACAGATTGCCAATGTAATGTAAATCTGACATTTTTTTTTTAAATAAATTTATGATAAATGCCCAAAAGAAAAAATAATAATAATTGCCCTCTAAAAGATGCTTATGTATAATTGTAATCTCACAGTATACCCAGCAACAACAGAGCAAGAGGCATGGACATTTCAAGTAAAGCTAATCAAACAAAAACTCAATTCACCAATTTAACCAAGCTGAGCAGGGAGATAATCTGACCCAGATCAGGTGTAAACCAGTAGCAAAAAGTAGCTAAAATGTTAGTAAACAGGAGAGAAAGAGGGAACAGGTAACTCCCCTCTACAAAAAATTGTGAGTGCACCTTTATTTGCTAAATGGCCTCCTCATCTTTTAAATGTGTTGAAAGATTCCTTGCATTCTATACAGTTGAGGGCACTGCAAACTTGCAGTACACCAGAGCTGGGGGTATCTCAAGTTGCTTTGTGATCTAATGTATTGCATAGGAGTCAGCAAGATAACCTACTACTACAGCCATTCTGACTTTGCTGCTGTGAGATACAACATTAAGACACCCTTCACACTTGGACACGTCCTGGCCAGGCATGTCTTCACAACGCTGTATCCCACAATGGAGACTAAAGTCATTATTGTCAAGGTACTGTTGCCAGCCATAGATTCTACTAAGAGAGACTTTATGGTATTCAAATTGGAGAGCCATGAGTCCATACAGTCCTTGATTAAAAACATAATTTTATTAAATTTATTAAAAAGGTGACCAATCAATTACATTACATGTGGGATCCAACAAAATGCCTACCAAAGCATCACTTGGGCTATATCAGTATATAATTATTGCACATTTGCCCTTGCTAACAAATACCTAGCCAATGACCCTCATTTGCATAATCATTACTAAGCGAAAAGTAGTTTGAGTATAATCCTCCTACTACAATCATTATGTTAGAAGTGTGTGTGTGGGGGGGGGGGGGGGGGGGGGGTGTAACTCTCAGCCGTAAATGCTAATAACCTGCAATCTATTCACACTATAATGGCGATAACAGTTGAATAAAGTGCAGGTGCATATATGTGTAGCAACAAATGAGTCCTGCTTATCTGATTACCCTGTGGAGATGGTAATGCATGTTTCATATAAGCTTCATCAATAGGAGAGATCTTGTGATATCCTATGGTGCCTTTTACCTCTCCCCTAGCCAATAGGATATCTCTAAAGATGTCACCTGGTTGTGTAGTGTAGCGGTCATGACGTACGATGCATGACCAATCAGAGCCTGCCACATAAGGCTACTTCCACCCTTCGTCCGATGCTGAGGGCAAAATCAGGCCAAGGAATGAATCCTCTGTCTGACTGCAATGAAGCGCATCAGTCAAGGTGGACAAAAGATTGAAGTGCCATGGCTGCCTCAATCTTCATGTGTACTCAGACCTTAATGACTGAGGAGTGACTAATGTAATATAAGTAAATGGATATAATAAATATGGGATTATGATTAAAAAAAATCTGAATCTTATATATCACTTGTGAATAAATATTTACGTGTCAAAGTGTCGTTCCGTTATATAATATGAAACTAGCTGCTTTATTCTAACTTTAGGGTGCAATTAACCTACTAAATACTTTAATCATGTAAACTGCTACATGCAGATTTTTACTAGTGCTGATTGATATAAAAAACATCATTTGATAATCACAATGTGCAAAAACCTATACAAAGTGTATTTTTGAACCTAAAGTGCTTGTGCAAAGTACTCCATTAATTAAAAACATTTGGAAAAAAAGACCCCATAGCATTGATTAATAACTTAGACATTAACCATTCATATTTCCTATTATATATTGTAGTCCCCATCTCATCTTCTATATCTAATATCTACTAATTTAATATTTAAATGTCTTTACATTAGTTTGTACTTCATTTCCTTCATTCTTTTCATTTCTCTTTTTTGTTTTTCTCTCTTTTCTCTCTTTTCTCCTTTTTTTCTTTTTTTCATTTTCCATTTTTTATTATTCCTTATGACAATTCTTGTACCCAACTTTTTTACGACACTTCAGGTGATTGTTCTGGAGAGGGTGCACCAAACATTCTGAATCAAAATATACCAAAAAGATTGCAATTAATAAATCATAATAAAAATGTGATCTTTCAACCCCAGCAGCCTCAATTTAAAAAAGACCACATTTTCAGAAAAGCACTAAACCCCATATTACCATTCAACCTTTTGGGGGATAGAGTCCCCAATGTTAAAAATCCACCTACTCTCCATTTGCGAGAAAAAAAGTAAAAATAGAAATGAAGAAAAGAAAGAAGGAAATGAAGTGAAAAACTGCATAGTGTGAATAGATTGCAGGTTATTAGTGTTTATAGCTGGGAGTTTCCCTCCCCTTCTAACATAGTGATTGTAGTAACAGTAGGAGGATTATACTCAAACTGCTTTTCGCTTAGTAATGATTATGCAAATGAAGGTCATTGGCTAGGTGTTGTTGGTATGGGCAAGTGTGCAATAATTATATACTAATGTGGCCCAAGTGACAGTTTTGGTAGGCATTTTGCAGGATTACGTATATAACTGAATAACTTTTTACTTAATTTTATAAAATTATGTTTTAATCGGGAACTGTATGGACTCATGGGCTTCCTTTAAGTAATACATTATTTAAAGGGGTTATCCCATGACTAATGTAAAAAATGAGAATCAGATGCCATATAGTACATGACAATCTTTCTAACAAAGCTAGAGCCAGCCCTGTACCTCACATGGATCCAGAGATTCCCCCATTCACTGCTCTGCTAGATTTATATCAAGCTGTCAGCTCAAGGGAGTGTCTTTTCTACTGCAGCTCAGGGGCGTGTCTCAGCTCTCCCTATCACAGCTCAGGAGTCAGTTTAAGGATGAAACAGCATGTACAGCCTTCTCAGTGATCAGGTCAAAGAAATAAGGAAAAAAACAAACAAGCAGGTGGCCTATACAGATACATTGTATTGAATAACTCAGTGGTTATACTAAATTGTTTATTATATGCTATTACAAAAGTATTTAGATCTAGGTGCTGGGTTGAAAACTGTAGAATATTTTTCCAGGGACAGCCCCTTTGGGTGAGTAGCTCCTTTATGATATTGAGAGTATTGCAAAGTGGATAATTATTTGACGGGAGTGAGACTTTATCAAGATAGAGAGAGAAGAGGACCATCTTTGCCTAAATGCATATACTGCTATCTGGGAGAGAATTTCACTGTGTACAGTTGGAACTGTGACTGCTATAGGTAGATGTACTACAATTCCCATTTTCCACTCCAGTAAAAGGAGATGTTTATTCTTCTACCACTGAAATGGTTTTCTGACTCCTACACCATACACTGGTCACTGCACTCCACACGCCCTATCTTGCACTCATACAGACGCTTAACATCACAGTTACCCCAACTACCATCAGACAGGAGTCCTAGAACCAGGGTATGCCCCGAAGGAAGAAAGGGTTTGCCCTCCTTTCACTGCATAGCCTTAGGGAGCAACAGAGTGAGGAAAGCCACCGTGATTGACTGTGACAGCCAAAGCCACTGCCGCTGTCACCCTCTGGGTTCTCCCAAGCCACTGAAAACTCTCTCCACCCTTACTGCTGGGCTGATGTGATGGCTTCTTACTTCTGCTCATCCTCATTTAGCTTTAAAAGGGTGTATCCACAGGAGATACCAGAAATGCCTTTGGGACCTTCACTTATAGGGAGAACAGGATCTGGTGGGTATGTCGTAAAGGGTTTGACCGGGTCCAAGTAGGCACTGCATGTTCTCTCCTGCCATTAAGGAGCATAGAGAGAATACTGAGAGTACTCTCATTTCCCTACAGTGTTGGAAATTTGAACCCCTGTCTATAATTATTTTTTGTGCAGCAGACCTTGATTCTACATATATCAACCATTTTAGAAAAATTGTATTTAATAAACATTATAAAGTCTCAGGTTAGATGATATATAATTCTGGTTATTGTTAAATAGTAAAACTTTCTATACACATTCAACATGTGTCCCCAACTCCATAAAAATACATGCTTGGTCACCTAAATGTAGATTTATTTCAATAGAAAAAACTGTATGACATCTCTGATTTCAACGAGTCTAACCTTTCTTTCACTCACTGTAAGGGCTCATTCACACGAACGTATGTGTTCCGTTCCGTGCATTGGGGCCACAATTTGCAGTCCCCAATGCACGGAGAATGTTCGTGAGGCCTCAGGGACGGATCCAGACCCATTTAACTTGAATGGGTTCGCCTCCCTCCGTTCCACAAAAAGATAGGACACGTAGTGCTTCCGTAGGGTTCTGTTCCGTGCTTCCGTTCTGCATCTCCTGATTTGCGGACCCATTGAAGTGAATGGGTTCGCATCCTTGATGTGGAATGCACACGGAACGGTGTCCGTTTATTGCGGACAACACTAGCCTTGTTCGGATCTGGCAGGCAGGTCCGGCAGGGGAACTGCCTGCTGGATCCGGCAAACCGTATGCAAACTAAAAGCTGTTTTCCCGGATCCGGATCCGGTAGACTTATTCACTCAAATACTATATCCGTCTTTCTGGTATCATCCGGAATAACGGATCCGGTATTTAATTTTTTTCAAAGCTAGAAAGAACTGTTCATGCGCAGACCGGAAAACTGGATCCAGCGATGCGGCAATTTCCGGAATCTGCAGTATTTTGTTTGGTCAAATACCGTACAAGGGACGGAACGGAAGACATCCTGATGCATACTGAACGGATTGCTGGATTGCTTTCTATTCAGAATGCATTGGGACAAAACAGAAGCTTATTTTTCCGGTATTGAGACCCTTTACCGGATTTCAATACCATAAAAGAATAACGCTAGTCTGAAAATACCCTTAGAGAGACTGTTAAACTGATTGATACCTTTAGCTAGATTGTTAGGTTTTGAAACAGTAGGCCGTAATAGTTCTACACAAGGTTCCATTGCCTATGGTCACCATTGCTGTAATAGTAAAAGTTACTAATGTTATACATTACCAGAAAATAAAAAATTAACACCTGGAAAACTTAATCTGATTGAGCTGAGATTGACAAAGTACAGTATATACAGCACCGCCATGTTATCTAGTGGCGCCCGACACTAGTGGCGCTGGTGTTCGTCCTGTCTGTCTGCACACTCTCCAGCCCTGTGAATTCTGATGTGGCCTTCATTAGTACAAAGGCAGGACCTCCTTTCATCACTGAACACTATTGTTTGCCATTGATGGCTGCATCAGAGTTGCAACTTTTTTATTTTTGATGGCTTGGAACAGTAGAAAAAACATAGCAAGTGTTGACATAACCTTTATGGATGGAGAACTGAAGGAATATTCACTACATGGGAATCATGGCGACCGTGCCATGGCAGGCAAGTGCTGTCAAATCAACTTAATTTATTCTGTTAATTGAAGGCTCTCTTCATTGTCTTCCCACTGATGATCCAGGCTCTAGTGCTGGGTAAAGCGCATCTGGGATTGACCTAATTCAGCTTTGTAGGGTCACCATTTTTCATGGTGAGTGATCTACCAGGGGAAAGAAGGGCATTCTCGGAACAGATTTGAATGTGTCCCATTTTACTCACAGTGAGAACTCACCGCTAATATGGAAATTGTCCTCCAGCAAATGGACGGTTTGCTTAAAAGCTAAAGTTTACAATGGGCATCGTTTTTATTGACACAAGGTCTTGTGGATTCCCTACATTTATATATGCTTGGTCAATGATACCTTGCTTTTTAACCACAGCACGAACTAGCTGTGGTCTGTGATGTGAACTGTATTTCACTAGACAGTAGGAGACGGAGCGTCTCTGGTGTGTGAGCCAGCCTTGTATAGTCCTGCGGGGAAAATACTTCTTAGCATTATATAGTGGTAAGATGCCTTAGTTATTGTCATTTGCAGTTCTTCTCAGAGCAAGAGGAATATCTGGACCTTCTTTCTCAACCATTTATGTTACTATGGTTACATGATATCATGCAGTCTCTAGAAATCCACAAGACAGAAGATAAGTGAGGACAAGCAATGGCATATCCTGTTAAAAGAAGAGTGAAACTCTCATATGCCCTGTGTATTAGCTTGTGATACAGGAATACATTTGATATATATGTGGCAAATACCTATAAAGGTAAAGAATGTTTCTGTATTAACTGAATAAGGTACCATACATATAGCATATACCCTTTACACTCTATCTATCTATCTATCTATCTATCTATCTATCTATCTATCTATCTATCTATCTACCTCCAATAATGAATCATCCAGTGGATCCTGTGAGCCTAGAGGAAACTAGAAAACCTCCTTCCATAGCTACTGTAGCTTCTGACCAAGCAGGTCACCCCGGGGAGCATGTGTAATGAGGGAAAGTGAGTTGCCTCCCCCATGTCATTCTCTCCCCCAGAGGATAGATCATCAGTTTAAATAAACTGCAGAACACTTTTAATATGGCAGATCATGTGGGTGGGGCATTGTGATGTCACATGTGGGGGGGGGGGCGGCATACTTTTCTTTTGCCTGAGGCGGCAAAAATCCTTGCACCGGCCCTGGGGCAGTGCCATGCAAAAGTAAGACACATCCAAGAACTAGCTCAAGGAAGAGCTCAGGAACGTCCTGGGCTGGTTTTTCAGTTACATATTGTATGTGCTTTCTCATTAAACAACTGTCTTCTCCTCCTCTGGTGTACAAGACATGCTGCCTCTAAAGAATACTATCAGCAACAGAAGTTACATTACCACAATGAGAAGGTATGCAAATTAGCGCTTAGCAAGCTGAGCCTCTATTGCCACCAGGTGTAAAGGTGGAGCACAAGGAGAAGGTGCTGGAGTTGCTCCACACAAAGACAAACTATAAATTCTCCTTTCCCTAATATTCCGTTCCATTTTCCCAGTTCAGCCCAGTGATTGATGAGTGGTAAGCTGAAGGACAGCAGTAACAGCTTCCCCTGTCTGACCTGTTTTCTGCTTGGGAGCAGTCCCAGCTGCTGATGGCTTGTAATATCTGTGAGTTTTAAAGCGAATGATAGGGAGAATGAAAGCACAGCTGGAGCATGCTGTAGAAAGGAAGCAATGGCATCACTGTGGGCTGGATGTGTGGTTCCAGCAAACAGATGAGATCACACCGAGGCAGGGCCGGTTCTAGGTGAAATGGGGCCCGGGGGCGAAAAACAATAAGGGGCCCCCCCCCTCAGTGTCACGTCATCAATCACCCCCTTCGCGTCACATAATTTCTCCCCGCCCCCTCCATTGCCGCATACTCCCCCCTCCCCCGAATGGCACATTTCTCCCCTGTATGGGCCAGTGGCAGCAGCACATCTCTCCCCCCCCCCCCCCAACCCCATGGCTCAGTCATTTCTCCAGCACATCTGCACATCTCCTCCCCCAGCTCCCATCACTACAGAAATACAGCCCCACTTACCTCTTCCATCCAGTGACGTCTCCTGTGATGTAGATGTTCTCTTTCCTCATCTTCTCCTTTCAGACCTTCAGACCAGACCGTAAGGTTTCGTCTCTGCAGTTTGACAACAAAATAAATCTCAGTTACTACTTTTCCATCATCCTCCCATATTCTGGACAAATTATCCTACTACCCCCATATAAAATACATCAGTAATGTCCCCATAGTGCCCCCGGAGTCTCCTCTCTCCCCCATCATGTCCCCCCACCCCCCCAATCATGTGCAGGCTCCTTTTCCCACCCATCCCCTTCCCCCAAAATTATTTGCAGGCTCCTTTCCCCAGCCCCCAAATCATGTGCAGGCTCCTGCCCCCCTCCCCCAAAATCATGTGCAGGCTCCTTCCCCCCAAAATCATGTGCAGGCTCCTCCCCCCCAAAATCATGTGCAGGCTCCTTCCCCTCCCCCCAAAAAATCATGTGCAGGCTCCTTCCCCTCCCCCCAAAAATCATGTGCAGGCTCCTTCCCCTCCCCCAGAAATCATGTGCAGGCTCCTTCCCCTCCCCCAAAAAATCATGTGCAGGCTCCTTCTCCCAACCCCCCCAAAATCATGTGCAGGCTCCTTCTCCCAACCCCCACCAAAATCATGTGCAGGCTCCTTCTCCCAACCCCCACCAAAATCATGTGCAGGCTCCTTCCCTCCCCCCCAAAATCATGTGCAGGCTCCTTCCCCTCCCCCAAAAAAAAATCATGTGCAGGCTCCTTCCCTCCCCCCCAAAAAAATCATGTCCAGGCTCCTTCCACTCCCCCAAAATCATGTGCAGGCTCCTTCCCTCCTTCCCCCAAAATCATGTGCAGGCTCCTTTCCCCCTCCCTCCCTACTTACCTCCTTGCAGCGCTGGATGCAGGCCTCTTCCGGCCTGTGTCCCGTTCTATCCTCTGCTCAGGCGGCGCGATGACGTCATCGCGCCGCCTGAGCCGCTCTGATAGGCTGTCGGCACGAGGCCGGCAGCCTATCAGAGGAGCAGGGAGGGAGACGCCTCCCTCCCCTGCCGCACTGCACAGCGATCTGTATCGCTGTCCAGAGGACGGCGACACAGATCGCTATGGAGATGAACGCTTCCACAGTGGAAGCGTTCATCTCCTGTCACTGCCGCCGGTGCTGCCACAATATCGGGGGGGGGGGCAATTGCCCCGTTGCCCCCCCCCTGGATCCGCCACTGCTTGGGGGCCCCTAAGGACTCGGGGGCCCGGGGGCAATTGCCCCCCTTGCCTCTATGGAAGCGCCGGCCCTGCACCGAGGACCTCACAAGATGGATACTGAAGAATAAGTATATATTTGTGCGAATAGTGAATGCTAACTGATATGTCTGGATATATAGCTACAGTCAAAAGTCTCAAGGCAACGAAACGAAAGGGAAAATGAAGTATCTGAATTCCCCAGTAATGGGTGAGGGGGCTATGGCTATGTCCAAAACACGACGACCACCATCTTGAAAGCCGCTATATTGGATCAAGGGCAAATATTTCCATTGAGAAGGGGGTCATGTAGCATATCAGAGAAGACCAGACTTTTCTCAGAAATCAATTGCAATCAGATTTGCAATATCTCTTGTGGTTCAAAAGTTATCAGCATAGAAACTTCAAAACTTCAAAGTTCTGTGTTCAGCACCAGAGACAACACATTAAACATGTTAATTAGCTGTGCATCACAGGGAACGTTCCCGTTGTTGTGTACATATGAATATCTGGACAAACAAAAGTAGTCGTTTTTAAGTGGTGGAGGAACATGACTCAGGGCCTGTTCACATCATGTCTGCATTGTACAGGGTGGGCTATTTATATGGATACACCTTAATAAAATGGGAATGGTTGGTGATATTAACTTCCTGTTTGTGGCACATTAGTATATGTGAGGGGGGAAACTTTTCAAGATGGGTGGTGACCATGGCGGCCATTTTGAAGTCAGCCATTTTTAATCCAAATTTTGTTTTTTCAATAGGAAGAGGGTCATGTGACACATCAAACTTATTGGGAATTTCACAAGAAAAACAATGGTGTGCTTGGTTTTAACGTAACTTTATTCTTTCATGAGTTATTTACAAGTTTCTCTTTGTTTACAGCCATCGACATGTCGCTGAGGTTAACACGTGAGGAGCGGATAGAAATTGTGTTGATGTCTGGTGAACGCAGTAACCGGGTCATTGTAGCAGATTTCAATGCAAGACACCCTACAAGACCACCCATCTCCCATGCTACAGTTAGCAAACTGCTTGCTAAGTCTCATGAAACTGGTTCAGTGTTGGATTTGTCAAAATGTGGACGCATGAAATCTGTCACTAATGAAGAAACATCAGTGGCTGTACTAGCTTCATTCAGCAAGAGCCCACAGCGTAGCACTCGCCGCATGTCACTGGAGAGTGGCATTAGGGTACTTTCACACTTGCGGCAGGACGGATCCGGCAGGCTATTCAGCCTGCCGGATCCGTCCTACCGCAAGTGCCCGTGCACTGCCGTGCTGCCGATCCGTCTCATTGACTATAATGGGGTGGGGGCGGAGCTATGGTGCTGCAAGGCAGTGCGTGGCCGGAGATCACCGGACTAAAAGTCCTGCATGTCCGACTTTTCAGTCCGGCGATCTTTGCCGTGCACTGCCGTGCTGTGCCGTAGCGCCGCCCCCCGCCCCAATATAGTCAATGGGGACGGAGCGGCAGCACGGCAGTGCAAGGGCACTTGCAGCAGGACGGATCCGGCAGGCTGAATAGCCTGTCGGATCCGTCCTGCCGCAAGTGTGAAAGTACCCTTAGGCTGCGTTCACACGGGCGTCATGTTTCACGCCCGGATTGGATGCGGGTGTGTTGCGGGAATATGCACGATTTTTCCGCGCATGTGCACACTTTTGTAATGCGTTTTGCACGCGCGTGTGAAAAATCGCCATGTTTGGTACCCAGACCCGAAGCTGGACTTCATCACTGAAGTCCGGTTTCAGGTTGAGTATTCTGGAGATTTTATTATTTTCCCTTATAACATGGTTATAAGGGAAAATAATAGCATTCTCAATAAAGAATGCTTTGTAGAATGAGGATTAAGGTGTTGAAAATAAAAAAAACTTAACTTACCTTAGCCACTCGATCGCGTAGTTGGCGATCTCTCTTCTCTCTTCATGTATAAGCTGCAGTCTAAAGGACCTGTGATGATGTCACATCACATGGTCCAATCACATGGTCCAGATTAGGAAAATTGGCTTCTACCTCATGAGGGTTTTTCACCTTCCTCTTGATCAACTTTACAGGATAATAGGCTGAATTGGATGTATGTCTCTTTGAATCCTTACAAACTACATCATGATCCTTACAACCCATTTATTGTTTGGCCAAAGCAATTCCCTTCTTCAAGGAAGTAAGTAGTAAGTAGAGATGTTTGCTACTGGACGCCTGGAAATACAGTAACTGAATTTTAATTGCAGTAAAAAGTCCAGTCTATAACCTGATATTCAGTTAATCCTAGTGGTCCAGCATACACACTATATATTAAAGCATCATTTCACTTTTTAATATCAGGCTCACTGATGAGGACAAGAACCCAGAAACAGCACTGTCTATAGATGGGTTTCTGGTCTGACTGGTGTCAACTAATTTTCATTCTTTTTCCAATGGAGCATTGCCTGGAAAAAGTTTTCAAACACCACTGTCATTTTAAACCATCATTCCGAGGAACTGATAAACATTTTCCATGCCATGGCTTCCTAGTGAAAACTCTCCCTTGATCCATGAGAGCCTGAATGTAAATATCGCCATGAGCAATGGCGAAGATTTATTAATATTACGTGCTGTGTACCAGTATCTGTCTCCTCTGTGCAGCATGCAGCAGATTCATCAAAATGGCATACAACCCGTTGAGATTGCGGATGTTGATAAAGAGTAAAGCGTAGACTTGTCCTATTTTTACAACACCATCATATGTAGAGCTTCATAAATATGGTGTTTTGCTCATGGGGCATATTTTCCACACCAGAAAACTGGAGCAAATGATAGGTTTATCAGACAGTGCAAAGCAGACGTGACTTTAGGGCGCAACATTGGGACACATTATCTGGCGGTGTAAATATACCGCCAAACACTCGTTCATTGTTTAATACCAATTGTTTGTGCACACAAAAAAGTGATCATTTACTGGCAGAAGATCGTGCTGTGTAAACATGATCTGCTTCTGGCATACAACTAGTCAGTATGGGGAAGAGCGATGACATTAGCGATCACTTCTCCCCATACTGTGGAGGAGATTGCGGCATGTAAATGCAGCAGTCTCCTCCACCAGCGAGCAGCAGGTTTCGGGAATGAACGCTTCGTTTCGGATAATCTGCTCTTCTGTCATCCCATGTAATCCTTTTCTGCATAGTGCTAATGTATGCGTGAAATACAAGGTACAAACAACAAAGAAATCAAACCATACCACTAATGTTTGCTGGAAATAGCATTATCAAGCCTTTTCATCTAATGCCTACATTACAGTCAGCCCTGCGGAAATGACACTCTTCAAACAGTTACTGAAACTGATTGGAATTGTGGTTAAGAGGTCAGAAGTGCCAATATGTGCCCCATTACCGCTCTAAGTATCTCTTGTTTCAAGCAGAGTGTGTCCTTGATTATCCACTGCTGTACATTATCAGATGATGCAACGGGAGGCCGCACCCCAGGGCCCTCTATATGACGTGTCCCAGGTGTAAGAAATGCCGAGTGGTGTAATGGTGCGGCTCAAATGTCTCTTTATGTGTGTCACGGTGCTCCTACCTGGATATTGCCGGACCCCAGGCTTTGGCTCCAAAGCAATAAATAAAGGGAATAATTGAGGGATTAAGGAAGAACTTGAGTCCAGACCTTGAGATGAAGTTCAATGGCAGCTTTACTTGAGTATATGTTTTCCAAAACAGATTTCAGACTTTATCTTGCATCAAAAGGGGCATAGATGCCCGTGATGAAAACATAGTCCTACCTGTACAGTTCTGGTTTCCTGTGAACAAGGCAGACATAGCAGAGCTGGAGAGGGTTCAGAGGAGGGCAACTAAAGTAATAAATGGAATGGGGCAACTACAGTACCCCGAAAGGTTATCAAAATTAGGGTTATTCACCTTGGAAAAAAGACGACTGAGGGGAGATCTAATGACTATGTATAAATATATCAGGGGTCAGTACAGAGATCTCTCCCATCATCTATTTATCCCCAGGACTGTGACTGTGACGAGGGGACATCCTCTGCGTCTAGAGGAAAGAAGGTTTGTACACAAACATAGAAGAGGGTTCTTTACGGTAAGAGCAGTGAGACTATGGAACTCTCTACCTGAGGAGATGGTGATGGTGAGTACAATAAAGAATTCAAGAGGGGACTGGATGTATTTCTGGAGTGTAATATTATTACAGGCTATAGCTACTAGAGAGGGGTCGTTGATCCAGGGAGTTATTCTGATTGCCTGATTGGAGTCGGGAAGGAATTTTTTCCCCTTAAGTGGGGAAAATTGGCTTCTACCTCACAGAGGTTTGTTGCCTTCCTCTGGATCACCTTGTAGGAAACAGGCTGAACTGGATGGACAAATGTCTTTTTTTGGTCTTATATACTATGTTACTATCTTGGTTCCAGCAGCCTTTAGCATTAAAATGTCAGGCAAACTCAACTCTGCTATATCTGACTTTGCTGTCCTGACAAGCCTAATTAGTGTCTTTGCTTTCTTCGTGATGCTGTGCTTCACTCTTTTCAGTTGCAAACAATATTATAGATGCACATTAGGGATGAGCTAATTGACTTCGGATGAAATATCCAAAGTCGATTCGCATAAAACTTGGTTCTAATACTGTACGGAGCAGGAGCTCCATACAGTATTAGAATGTATTTGCACAGATGAGCCGAAGTTATTGCTTCGCGAAGTCTCACAATAACTTAATAAATTTATTTGTACTGTAAAAAGGTACCAAGTATAAACATAAAGAACGTGGCTTCTAAAAATCACCTTTATTATAGTACATGGGGTAAAGGTATCAATATCCCAAGCAATAAAAAAGTGCAGAAGTACAATTGTGTTACTTGGAGGGGAGTCTAATTCCCCACATAAGCACACAGATTACCAGGATAGCCGGAGATTTGAGAAGGTATAGAAAAATCATATGGAAAGTGGATATACTCACCCCAAGTTACCCTAACTAATTCTCAGCCCAGGGTTGCCCCCTGATGGTGGAGGTTCCCTGTCCCTGTACCTATTCCTGGTTTATCCCTATTAAAACCCTCAACAGGGGAAAAGAAAACAATAAACTGGTACATATAGGGTATATTGCAAAACACTATGGGCCAGATTTATCATTACACTTACATCTTACTCCACTTTTACATCTGCCCAAAGTCACTTTTAGTCAGTCAGATTTATTAATGGTCCTTTAATACTGTAATAAATGTGGATTGACGGTAGCAGTTTATCCTTCAGTAAGCGGCTTTACAAAAGTCGCACGTCTTTACAAAAAAGTCGCATGTTCTATTAAAAAGTCGCATAAGATAAGCATGGTCCCCCTGGAGTGAAATTGTGCATTTTTTTGCGACTTTTTAAATGGTTTCAATAGTAAATCTGTCTAGAAATTCATTTACATAAGACAATACGCCCACTTTAACAAAACTGGAGAGCTTAATGCAGAGCTTGAAAAAGTCGCAAAAAATGCGCAATTTTACCGATTGCGCATTTTTTTGCGACTTTTTCACTCCATTAAAGTGACTTTAGCTAATGATAAATCTGGCCCTATGTTTCAGTTAAATCTGGCATGGGTATTGATAAAAAACTTACCATACCGGTTAGAACCCTGACAAAAAGAAGACCCCAACGCGTTTTACCTACAACTTATAGGTTCATCAGGGGGTAATTTGAAATGCAAGGCTATAGGGAGAACATAAAGTCATGGTAGGAAATAAAATCTATAGAAAATTATGTTGAAAATTGTCCCCAAAGGTTTGCGTATCCCATTGAGACCAGCAGAGCGCATTCAGTCCCCTGAACTGATAGCGAAGTGGGAACAAGAGATTACTAGTAGCTCTCTGAGATTGATGTTGCTTCTCCTTGATGAGGAAAAAAGAGTATTTGAGAGTACATCAGATAAGCTAAAAGGGCTAATAGAATCCGCCCTGAAATTCAAAGCCGATCTAGATTTTGATAAAAGCTGTAAACAAATTCCAAAACCTCATCAAGGAGAGAAAACACAGGCAATTTGTGAGGGACCTCTGCGAGTTCAGATAGAACAAGGCTTATATATTTGTAAAAGCTAGTTATTCACAAACAGAGTCAGAGATATCCTCCTCTGAGGCGGAATTATCTGACTCTGAAGGTGTGGGAACTTCAAGAGTAAGAGGAACAAGTCGAGGAGCTCTTTACTCCGGAGGTAGTAGATCCGGTCAGAGATGGCAGAGATGGAGCAGACCAGGAGCCAATTGGGGAGGTCAAGGTGGGGGACAGTTGGGTGCCGGTTGGACAGCACCTCTAGGCCCCACTGTGACAAACAACACACCATTGAAGACCGCTGTCTCATCCAATGTTGCTCCTACCACATCTACCTCTTCCTCCTCTGCTTCCTCTTTTTTAGCCAAAGACCCGGTCTCTTATCAACTAAGGGATCGCAACAAAAACAACTGTCCATGACTGACCAACTGCAGGTAATAAATCTGTCTGGGCATAGTCTGACGACAGAACTGAGTCTCCTTCAGAAGGGATTATCCTTTGTTCCCACTACAAAATTTAACACCTTTACGTGGGTCAAAGATCTTAATATCTTTGGAAGAAGGTTGAAGTGGCACAAATTCTTCAGGAATACAAATAAAAAAACGTGTGGGGATTAGGGGATCAGTTTTAAGGACTACTCTGATATTCAAAATTTGTTGGATTTATTGGATGAGGGTGCAAGAATACCAGGGAAGGGACCCTTCACTAAATTACGCCCTGTGAGTACTAGAATGCCACCCCCAGTCAATACTGAACACATTGATATTTTTCTGAATCTAGTAATCTCTAACATATAGAAATTACAAATGAATGAACTTTATAATCCAAACTTGTCTTTCTCTGAATATCAAGCACTTAGGGGCCTAGAGAGAAACAAAAAAGTGATTATAAAACCTTCTGACAAGGGTGGCAACCTGGTACTGCTAGACCATGACAAATATCAAAAAATATGCCTGGCACTTCTTGAGGATAAAACCAGCTATAAGAAAATCTCTTTGGATCCTACTGATCTGTTCCTTGCAGACCTCAAATCAATCCTGACCTGGGGATTACAACAGGGAGTTATTAATAAGACCGAGTTTGACTATCTATTTTCTAAGTCTCCATAAATTGCAACTTTCTATTGCTTAAAGGAAGATACATAAGGGGGTACGCCCCCTCAAAGGTCGCCCCATCGTATCCGATATTAACTCCATGATACATCATAGTGGAGTTTACCTGGACAAAGACTTTGTCTAGTCATTACCATCCTTTACCAGGGATACGATGGACTTTCTTCGTGAAATAGAAACTTTGACTATTGATCCAAACAGTCTGTTAGCTAGTATAGACGTGGAGTCACTGTACACATCAATACCGTATGATAGAGGAATTGGAGCCATCTCATACTTCCTGAATACGAGAGGAACACAGTTCCATATGCATAATGAGTTTATTTTGCGTCTACTAGAGTATACATTGACTCACAATTTTTTTGTGTTTAATAGTTCTTTTTACCACCAGCTCAGGGGGACGGTGATGGGGAGCCCATGCGCCCCTACATACACCAATCTCCTCCTGGGCTGGTGGAAGGACAGATATGTCTTCCCAGATCAACATCAATGGTGGAACGACAATATCACGTTCTGGACTCGGTATATTGACGATGTCTTTCTGATCTGAGAGGGCAGTGTTTCAATATTTCAGAAGTTCATCAATATACTTAACCAAAATGATATCGGCCTGAGTTTCACTTCTGAGATCCAGGCCGAACAAATTTGATATCTCTACCCATTCAATATATGCTTCACCTCAGTGAATCTATGAATGCTGTGACTGCACACATCGGTGCGAGAAGCACCAATGGTGGAAGCGAATAATTATCAATATCGCTTTATCTTCGTCTTATCTGCTCCCCCCCCCCTTTTTTTGATCAACAAGGGGTGACCCAGACTGAGAATATCTATTTTTGACTAGCCTGTGACTTGACATCCAAAACATTGTCCCTTACTGTTATATTTGTCGCCTGGCTAACTTCATCTATCGAAGAGATCTGACTTTTATCGTTAACTAGTAGATTTGGGATGTGTGGCTATCCTTTAGGATTAATAAGTATATCAGCTGGAGTATATCAGCTGGATGCCGCCTACTTGTATCGAAATGTAGTAGGTCCTTTAGGATAAGTGGTTGCATTCCATTATGCACTCCACAGGCGTACCGGAAGTGACGTTTGTTAACTTCTGGCGCATCGTTTCCAGCTACTGACAAAATCTGCGGCTCACGATGCTTTCCACTGCACTGGAAGCTGCATAGGAAGCAAGGGTCAAGCGATGCGCTCCACAGTGCAGTTCACAGCACCGGATGTGGCTTCTTACCCCTGATGTGAAACGCGTTGGGGTCTGTCTTCTTTTTGTCACGGAGCGCAACTAATCAGCACGCTCCGCTCTTAGCCAGGGAGAAGACGCTCCGGCTCTGGATGGTTGAAATCGCTCCAGTTCTCGCGAATTTCGCGAGAACTGGATCGTCTTCTCCCTGGCTAAGAGCGGAGCGCGCTGATTAGTTGCGCTCCGTGCCAGGGGGAAGGCAGACACGCTGGAGAGACCTTTTGCAGGCCCGCCCAGTTGAGCCGAATGGCTCATTAGCATACATGGCTGGAAATATTGCGGGGGGCACCGCGGACAAACGGGGGCACAAAAGAAAATAAGAATACCGGAATAAGCACCACTGGGGGCACGCAAGTAATATCAGATATTAATATAGACATGAATTTTCTGGTGAAAGGTCCTCTTTAAAGAGGGTTGTCCAGGATTTTGATATTGATTGCCTATTCTCAATATAGGCCATCAACATCAAATCGCTGGGGGTTCAACAATCCTACAATCCCGCTGATTAGCTTTTCCATTGTAATTCCAGCACTTTAAATTAGCCCAAAATTTTGCACCAAAACTACACAGCACCATCTGTTGTGTAGAGGACAGAGTTGGCAACTACAGAACTGCTCCCATAGAGGTGAAGTTATGTGCTCCATCCACTACATAATATATGGAGCTGGGTAGTTATGGCACCTACTTCCAGCGCTAGAGCTACCCTGAAACAGCTGATCAGTGGAGATGTGGGTTGTCTGACTCCCGCCAATCAGATAATGATGGCCTTGGACAACCCCTTTAACCCTTTGCTGACGGAATGATCTTCCATTTATGTGTTTATGTTTTTCGCTCCCTACTTTCCCATAGCCATAACTTTTTTAGTTTTCTGTTCACATAGCCATATGAGGACTTGTTTTTTGCAGAACAAATTGTACTTTCTAATGGCACCATATGATATTGCATAGGATGTAGTGGGAGGCTGAAAAGAAATTCCAAATGGGGTGAAATTGGGAAAAAAATGAAATTCCGCCACAGCTTTATGGGTTTTGTTTTTACAGCGTTCACTATGCAGTAAAACTGACTTGTGCTCTTCATTCTCCAGGTCAGTATGATTACGACAATAGTTTTTCTTGTGCTTTAATACTGAAAAAAAAACTTTAGAAAAATTAATTTTTTCTTTTCATCACTGTATTCTGCCCCCCATTGCTTTTTAAAGTTATGTCTGCAGAGCTGTGTGAGGGCTAATTTTTTGTGTGACGATCTGTAGTTTTTATGAATACCATTGGGTGTGTATGACTTTTTGATCACTTTTTTTGGAGGTAAAGTGCTAACAAAATGGGGAGTCGGACATTTTTTTTTACATTTTTTTCCGTTATAACATTCACCACATAGGATAAATTTAAAATATTTTATTAGTAAAGGCTTTTTCGCACTAGTTTTTGCCCATGATGTTACTTTTTTGTTCTTTATTTATTTTCATTTTGAGGAAATTAGTGTGATTTGATTTTTTTATATTTTTTAAAACTATTCTTACTTTGTTTTTAACAGTTTTTTTTTATTCCTCAAGTGGACCCCAACATGCAGTAATTAGATTGCAATTTGTATAACGTAATAGAATTTTCTCCATTATCCTGTATAGAAATATGTTACAATTCAGTGCTACCACCTGGTGGCCTGAATTATAATATAGTGTAAGGAGCCTAGAAGCCTAGAACAGGCTCTGGCTCATTACTTACAAGGAATACCTTCCCTGTTCTCCACCCAGGAGAGGCATTCCTACCCCGGAAGTGCGCACTTCCAGGTATTAGGCCTCTCAGATACCATGGTCACATTTGATCACGGCATCTGAGGGATTAAATGTCCACGATCAACATTATCGCCAATCGCGAACAGCAGTCACCTGGTTGATATGGCGCCTGCTCCACTCTAGAGTAGGCTACATCTTTAAAGTACAGCGGATGTCGGGAAGGGATTAAAGATAGTTCATCAATATCAGACCAGTGGAGGTCTGATTAGAAGCATTCCCACCATCAGCTGATTGAAAGAGTTGTGGTGCCCTGGTAAGCACTGTGGCCACTTCATTGTTTAGCATGCATAAGAACATACATTTTGTGGCAGCTGTGCCTGAGCTCAATCCCATTGCCCTCACATTAACAATCTGTGATTATACTGAGAGTACAGTTGGAGCGATTATAAAAAGTGTATGTGGCTTGTCCCTATATTGGGTTTATACAATGCCTTGAAAAATGTATTTTATTAGAATATTATATGATAGACCAACACAAAGTAGCAAGTTTGTGTGAAGTGAAAAGAAAATGATACATGGTTTTCAAAATGTTTATTAAATATAAATCTGGAAAGTGTGGCGAGCATTTGCATTCAGTTCCCCTGAGTCAGCACTTTGTGGGACCTCCTTTCACTGTAATTACAGCTGCAAGTCTTTTGGCGTATGTGTCTATCGGGTTTCCACATCTAGAAATTGAAATTTTTGCCCATTCTTGTTTGCAAAATAGCTCAAGCGCAGCCAGATTGGATGGAGAGCGTCTGTGAACAGCAATTTTCAAGTCTTGCCACAGATTCTTAATGGTATTTAGATCTTGACTTTGACTGGGCCAATCTAACATATGAATATGCTTTGATCTAAAACCATTTCATTGTAGCTCTGGCTGCATGTTCAGGGTTATTGTCCTGGTGGAAGCTGAACTTCAGTCCCAGTCTCAAGTCTTCTGCAGCATCTACCAGGTTTTCCTCCAGTATTTCCCTGTATTTAGCTCCATCCATCTTCTCATCAACTCTGGTCAGCTTCCTTGTCCCTGCTGCAGAAAAGCATCCCCACAACATAATGTGCCATCACCATGTTTCACTCTGGGAATGGTTTGTTCAGGGTGATGAGCAGTGTTAGTTTTATGCCACACATAGCATTTTGCATTTAGGCCAAAAAGTTAAACTTTGGTCTCATCTGCCCTTTCTTCTATCTGTTTGCTGTGTCGCCTAAATAGCTTTTGGCAAACTGCAAACTAGACTTCTTATGGCTTGCTTTCAAAAATGGCTTGCTTTCAAAAATGTCTCTCTTTCTTCCTTCTTTCTTGCCACTGTTCCATAAAGGCCAGATTTGTGGAGTACATGATTAATAATTGTCCTGTGGACAAACTCTCCAACCTGAGCTGTGGATCTCTGCAGCTCCTCCAGAGTGACCATGGGCCTCTTGGCTGCTTCTCTAATTAGTGCTGTCCTTGTCAGGGCTGCCAGTTTAGGTGGGCGTCTGTGTCTTGGTAGTTTTGCAGTTGTGCCATATTGTTTCCCTTTTCAGATGATGGGTTGAACAGTGCTTTGTGAGATATTCAGAGCTTGGGATCATTTTTATAACCTAACTCTGCTTTACAATTCTCCACAACTTTATCCCTGACCTGTCTGGTGTGTTCCTTGGTTTTCATGAAAAATGTTTTAAATGGGTTCCTTCATGGCATAAAGGTTGGGAATCACTGATTTAAGATTAGTGATAAAGTTCTAAGACTTAAAAATGTGGAGAATCTTGGGATTCACGACATACAACATGACGAAGAGCAAACACAGGAAACATTTGCAGGCAGGAATGAATGCTTCAGATATTTTCTATGTGTGTTATTATTAACCCATTCAATTAAAAATGTAATTCAGATATCCCTAAACTGACAAAATTTTAATTAGTATATATCCCTGAGAAATAAGTGGAAAATGCAGTCGAATCACTAGGGTATGATACTGTTCCAGAAACCTGTTCATCTCAGCTTCTGCAGATGGATATGATACGTACATACATTATATAGAAGCAATCTATATCAACTGAGCCAGACACTAACTGCGCTTTCCAAATATAGTGCATTATTATACTGACATTGAAACGCTCAGAGTACACGGGAAGAAATCATTCTGCTCTACCTATGCTATTGTTTTGCTTTGTATTCCGGCTATGACTTTTATAATGTCTTTTTCAGCTTTTATAGTTTATCTTGAATTATCCTCAGCTGCATTTTGTTCTCCTACTCCAAATCTGGTATCCCGTGGAGCCTCTTTATTTCTAAGACATATGTTCTTCTTAAGCAAAGAATTTATCTTGCCCTGTTACCACGTTCTTTATAATATTAAGTTCGGACAGATACCTATAATAATATTATCAATATACCACCAACATATTCCTTAGCACTTTACAATCAGCAAAAGCAGTAAGCATATGAAATGGCAGTTGTGAAAAAGAGCTGCCACTGAGGGTGTAGAATGTAAACTAGAAGAGATGGAGAAGGTATTGTTCACAGTATTGCCCACGAACAATACTTATCACCTATCTACAGGTCAGGATGGGTAATAAACGTATGCTTGATGGAAGTCTCACCAATGGGGCCCCCACCAAACACTAGAACAGGGGTCCCTGAGTTCCCTGTGTGGATGGAGCGGTGTTGGACATTCACTGCCCAAGGGACTGCCGAATACAGGGGCTCGGCTGTCTCCGCCAGTCCAATGGAAGTGAATGCAGAAGTGGTCACATATGCATCAACCACTTCATTCATACAGGGAAATAAAATTCTTATAATTGATGAAGGTCCCAGCGGCTGGACGCCCAACCGTCATACTTTTATCACCTATCCTGTGGACGGGTGATAAAAGTTGTTTGTGGGTCTACCCCTTTAAAATAAATGTTGATTTTGTCTAGTGGACCAGCAGTGTTGTATATAATTGGGGATAATGCTGCAGGAACTTTATTTTATATTCAGAGCTTGGGATCATTTTTATAACCTAACTCTGCTTTACAATTCTCCACAACTTTATCCCTGACCTGTCTGGTGTGTTCCTTGGTTTTCATGAAAAATGTTTTAAATGGGTTCCTTCATGGAATAAAGGTTGGGAATCACTGATTTAAGATTAGTGATAAAGTTCTAAGACTTAAAAATGTGGAGAATCTTGGGATTCACGACATACAACATGACGAAGAGCAAACACAGGAAACATAATTTAAAAGACTGCTTATATAGTTCCAATGTGTCTACAATAAAGCAACTCTGCAAATAGTTTTGATTGCAACTCTCCTGTTTTGTGGCAAGTAGGGGACAAATGGAATGGTTTACTGGGGTTTGCAGATTCAGACTGCACAGGCTCTGGTTGTAGTCTGCTATCATGACGACACAGAGATCTGCCTGGAAGCTGTGTATACAAAACCATAGGATATTTTTAATAAAGGTTAGGCTACTTTCACACTAGCATTTTTTGCGGATCCGTCATGGATCTGCAAAAACGCTTCCGTTACAATAATATAACCGCATGCATCGGTCATGAACGGATCCGGTTGTATTATGTCTTATATAGCCATGATTGATCCGCCATGAACACCATTGAAAGTCATTGTGCCAGAGAAACCGGATCCGTCCCCATTGACTTACATTGTGTGTCAGGACAGATCCGTCTAGCTCGGCACCACATGGGAGCGCAACCAAACAGAACAGAGTGCATTTTTGTGATGGATCTCAATAGCGGAATTGAAAACGCTAGTGTGAAAAAAGCCTAAGTTGCTTAGGCTACTTTCACACTAGTGTTAATATTTTCAGGTTTCAAGATCCGTCATAGGGTCTCAATACCAGAAAAAAAAGCTTCCGTTTTGTCCCCATTTATTGTCAATGGGGACAAAACATAACTGAACACTCCAAAATGCATTCCATTCCGTTCCGTTTAGTTGCGTTCCCATACCGGAGAGCAAAATGCAGCATGCTGCGGTTTGCTTTCCATCCTGGGATACGGAGCAAGACAAATCAATGTGGACGCATATATTTTCTCTAACACAATCAGACACAATAGAAAACGGATCCATCCACCATCAGGGCCGGGCCGACACAGAGGCTGGGGAGGCTCCAGCCTCAGGGCGCTCCAGCCTCAGGGCGCAGGCAGGGGCCGGCCAGAGGGAGAGGGACTGACATGGGGGAACCGCTCAGCGCTCCCTCCTGTCATTCCCTGATTGTAGCGTGACCGAGCTCTGTCCGGTCTGCAGGTACAGAGAGCATCAGTCTCCTGTACCCGGCCGGACTGACAGGAAGTGCGCACACAGTTTGCACTTCAAGTCAGTTGGTCTCGGTACAGGAGACAAAAGCTCCTCCTCCTGTACGCGGGGAGGCGCAGACCATGCAGAGCTCGGCCACGCTACAGCAGAGGTAGGAGGAGAGGAGGGGAGAAGAAGGAGCATGACAACATGGGGGGCAGAAAGCATGACAACATGGGGGAGAAGAAAGAGCATGACAACATGGGGGAGCAGAAAGAGCATGACAACATGGGGGGGAGAAAGCATGACAACATGGTGGCGGGAGAAGAAAGAGCATGACAACATGGGGGGCAGAAAGAGCATGACAACATGGGGGAGAAGAAAGAGCATGACAACATGGGGGGGCTGAAAGAGCATGACAACATGGGGGTTTAAAGAGCATGAAAAGATGGGGGAGAATGACAGGGGCAGAAAAACATGACAAGAAGAGGGATTATGACAAGAGGGGGAGAATGACAAGAGGGGAGAGCATGACAAATTACTATGTGGGGGCACTGCTGTGTGGTTGAGGGGAGTGGGGGACATTATTGTGTGGGGGCAGTGTGGCGGACATTACTGTGTGGGGGCAGTGTGGCAGACATTACTGTGTGGGGGCAGTGTGGCGGACATTACTGTGTGGGGGCAGTGTGGCGGACATTACTGTGTGGGGGCAGTGTGGCGGACATTACTGTGTGGGGGGCAGTGTGGTGGACATTACTGTGTGGGGGGCAGTGTGGCGGACATTACTGTGTGGGGGCAGTGTGGCGGACCTTACTGTGTGGGGGGCAGTGTGGCGGACCTTACTGTGTGGGGGGCAGTGTGGCGGACATTACTGTGTGGGGGGCAGTGTGGCGGACATTACTGTGTGGGGGGCAGTGTGGCAGACATAACTGTGTGGGGGGCAGTGTGGCGGACATTACTGTGTGAGGGGCAGTGTGGCGGACATTACTGTGTGGGGGGCAGTGTGGTGGACATTACTGTGTGGGGGGCAGTGTGGCGGACATTAGTGTGTGGGGTTCAGTGTGGCGGACACTACTGTGTGGGGTTCAGTGTGGCGGACATTACTGTGTGGGGGACACTACAGTGTGGGGTGGCATTATACAAAAGCTCTGCAGATGCAACTCCCATGTATTGGGTCACCACAATTTGGGTGGTCATTCACTAAATGAACCCTATTATGGGGAGAATCTGTGGATGACACATATTTGTCATCCACAGACACCCCCCACCCCCAAAAACAGGGTTAATTTACTGAATGACCACCAATAAAAGAGGTGGGGGTCACATATGCTATTTCACAATGACAGCAGAGCCCGTGCAGTGACTGTATTCTACTACAACACAGCCTCCGCTCACTGGATATAATCTTATTAGCTATATAACTGTAGTAAATCACTACAGTTATATAGTTAAGATTATATACAGTGTGGGGGGGGGTGTAGTAGAATACAGTCACTGCACGGGCCCCGCTGGCGCTGTCATCAAAAAAGCAGATACAACCCCACAGCCTCACCCCTTGTATTGGGGGTCATTCCTACACGGACCCTGTTATGGGGAGGGGGGATCTGTGGATGACACATATGTGTCCACAGATTCCCCAATAACAGTGTCATCCATCACAGATCCCTCATAGCAGTGTCATCCACAAGTTGGAGGGGGTGGGGCGCACTTGGGCAGCTCAGCCTTTGTTGGTGGTGGACCTTGTCCCAGCCCTGTCCACCATTGACTTTCAATAGCGTTCATGAAGGATCCATCATGGCTATGTTAAAGATAATACAACCTGCACTTCTCCTGGTTGTATTATCAGTAACTGAAGCGTTTTTGCTGAACCCTGCCGTATCCAGTAAAAACGCTACTGTGAAAGTAGCCTTAAATTGTTTTATTTTAGATGTACCGAAGCAATAAACTTGGTTGTAGATGTGTACATATCCTTTGATGTATTGCATGTGAAACTAATAGAAATATAAAGAAAAACACTTAGTGCTCATAGCACTGCCACATACTACAATTCTTGGACAAGAGATCAAGGGAATTAAACACTAAGGCCTCTTTCAAACATGACGCCCGGATAAGAGGCGGGTGCGTTGCGGGAATATGCGTGTTTTTCCCGCCCGGGTGCAAACGTTTGTAACGCGTTTTGCACGCGCGTGAGAAAAAACGCCATGTTTGGTACCCAACCCGAAGCCATACTTCATCACTGAAGTCCAGTTTCGGGTCTTCTGGAGAATTGATTATTTTCCCTTATAACATGGTTATAATGGGAAATATTAGCATTCTTAATAAAGAATGCATAGTAAAATGAAGTGGAAGGGGTTAAAAATAATAAAAGTTAACTTACCTTAGCCACTTGATCGCGTAGTTGCGATCTGTCCTCTCTTTCCCTGCATCAGCTAAGAACTAAAGGACCTGTGATGACGTCACATCACATGGTCCAATCACATGGTCCATCTTACCATGATGATGGACCATGTGATTGGACCATGTGATGTGACGTCATCACAGGTCCTTTAGTTCTTAGCTGATGCTGGGAAAGAGAGGACAGATCGCAACTACGCGATCAAGTGGCTAAGGTAAGTTAACTTTTATTATTTTTAACCCCTTCCTCTTCATTTAACAATGCATTCTTTATTAAGAATGCTATTATTTCCCCTTATAACCATGTTATAAGGGAAAATAATAAAGATCGGGTCCCGTTGCTAAGCAACCATGCGGGAAAATCGCAACGCATCCGCATTTGCTTGCGGATGCTTACGATTTTCCCGCAGCCCCATTCACTTCTATGGGGCCAGCGTTGCGTAAAAAACGCAGAATATAGAGCATGCTGCGATTTTCACGCAACGCAGAAGTGATGCGTGAAAATCACCGCTCATGTGCACAGCCCCAAAGAAATGAATGGGTCCGGATTCAGTGCGGGTGCAATGCGTCCTCCTCACGCATTGCACCCCCGCGGAAAATTCGCCCGTGTAAAAGGGGCCTTAGGCCTCATGCACATGACCGTAGGTGTTTTGAGGTCTCCAAACTGTTGATCTGCAAGACACGGATACCGACCATGTCCATGCCACCATTTTCTTTCTCCCTTTTGTAGAAATCTCCTATCCTTGTCCACAAAATAGTCAAAAATAGGACATGTTCAATTTTTTTTTATTTCTGCGGGTGGGCTGAACAGACTTATGGATGTGGACATCACAGTGTGTGCATTTTTTGCGGACCCATTGAAATGAACAGATCTGCATCCAATCAGCTAAAAATACGAATGTGGAAAAAATATATGTTTGCACCAGGCTTTATTGAGTAATTTCCTCAGCTATATATATATACATTTATATATATAAAGTAAGCAATAATAATACCACTAATGCCACTAATGGCCAGCACTGGAAAGCTGAGGAACTGACGTGCACCAAATGGCTAGGCATAGAGAATAAAAAACATTTTGCTCTTTAACAATGCAACTAATTTTCACAAGACAGATAACATTTTAACCTGCAGAATCAACCCTACCAGGCAGTATACCTGGTTTAATAAGCTGGAGCCTGCTGACAGGTACTCCATTTTACACTATATATAAATATGGCTCCAAGAGAACTTTTTACTAGAATAGGCCGACAGTAAATACATGAGTATATATTAATCTGCGATGGGAATAAGGAGAGAAGTGTGTGAAGTATAGACACCTTGGCCTGGTTTCAATGCATTCCCATAGGGGTATTACAGCTAAAGCACACTTTAACTGCCATTCACGTTACTCATGATTACTGAATCTCCTCTACTGGGTTTAAAGTGATAAACAGCCAGTGGATGCTCTTGCCCAGAAGGTATTCACACTTCCCAAAGCAGACTGCAGACTTCATCACTCTTTCTAGGAGTCCAACACGCTGTATTAGGTGATTTACTAGAACTATTAACAGTGTGCTAACCATTTGCTGGTAAATTCACCCTGAAAATGCTGCTGCTTCGGATCTGCCTGCTCTCTCCTTTCATTAACACAATTTCCAAACAGTAATGATTTGATGCAGCCTCACTATTCACAGATGAGAGGCTTAAGCGACCACTCAAAGACTTCTTTCCACTTGTGCCTTGAATATAGGATTGTTTGGATTTTTTGTTTGAAGACATAAAAGCGAAGGGCTATACTTGGACAAGGGCTATACTTAGTCTGGTATTCTCACCCAAAGCAGCTTATAATAAATCAAGCACAAGCACCAAAAATTAAAACCGCTTGTGCTAACATCTGTATTCAAGGGGGATGTTTTTTCACAAAGGAACATGGTATCAATGTGGCTGGCAGCGTTTTCTACCTACTTAGGGTGGGTTCACGTCTGCGTTTTGGATTCCGTTATGTCTTTCCGTTATAACATGGTTATAATGGAAAATAATGGAATCCATAGACGGAAGTCAAAACGGAAGCCTTTAGGAGGCATTCCGTTTTGATCCGTCTTAATAGAAGTCTATGGGAATCAGAAAGGATCTGTCTGGTTCCCGTTTTGCAAGACGGAAAACAAACTCCTGTCGACAGGACCTTTTTCTCCGTTCTGCATAACGGAAACGGGACGGATCCGTTCTGATTCCCATATACTTCTATTTAGACGGAAAGCCTTTTAAAGGCTTCCGTTTTGCATTCCGTCTTAATACAAGTCTATGGGCAGCATAACGGATCAGTCCTTCCGTCTTATGGATTTCGTTATTTTCCGTTATAATGGAAAGCCATAACGGAATCTGGAACGCAGATGTGAATGCACCCTTAATACATCCAATCACCAATATATTTGCCATTAGCATCATGCAAGATCTAATCTCTTAACTGCATGTTTTCCTAAACTTCGGACTGAATTCCGCTTCGGATGCTTTGATTCGCTCAACGCTAATCATAAGACATTTAGAAAATCTTATTTCATTTATATTAGGCTGACTTCATTCGTGTGCTGTTAATTCAATTTTTTTGCTCTTATCATAAGAGCCAAATAACAGAATTTATGCTGTGTAAGATCACATGATCGGCACCAACAGCACCCGGCAGACCTCTTGGACTTATAACCGGTGACGGTTTCCAAACAATACAATAGCGCAGCATGCAGTGCAATGCACATGTGATCAAATTTGCAAACGAGGCTCTGCCTAAAATGTGTGATTTTTATGCATCACGCATTAGCGTTCAGAGTGTGTTAGTGTAACCTATGCTCAAATATAGTAATTTAAAAGGATTTTCCTAACAACATTCATCAATTATCCACCAAGTCTAAAAAGTTCTGTTTTAGGATGGAAAAGTTAATTCATTTTATTCTACAAAATTCACAAAAATTCAAGTAACTGATAGTCCACTAATTCATGGTTACAAGTTAACAGTTCCCAAAGTAAAAAAAGTTCTTGATCCCTCGATAATCCTGCACCAAGAAATAGTAAATTGTGATATGGTTCTTTTACATATCTCGCTAGGATGTCATGTGACGTTACGCTCTCTCTCTGCTACACAACCAAACCATATTGTACAACACAGTGCATTTCTTTCTCTTCCTGTTGCTGTGCTCCAAATTCTTACTCCTGGGATGCTTCTAAATATATCATCTAGCCCTAGTTTCTAAACTCAGCCAGGTCTCTCACTTATTGCCTGAGCTTACGTTCCTGTTATTTCCTATAGCCTGTATTATTCCAAGCTGACTTCTGTGTCCTGACTTTGCTCCACTCTTGGATTCTGGCTCTTGGCCCAATCCTTGGATTTGTCACTATCAAGTTTGTCCCCCTGACTCTACCTTTGTCGCGCCTTCTGGATTGATGCACTTGGGTAATCTTCTGGTTCTGACCCATAGATCCGTCTGACTACTTTCCAGTTTTGTCATCAGCTGCCAACCAGTAGATATAGATATACGAGATATGCCCAGTTAAGACCAGACTTTCCTGATGAAGTTCCTAATGAAGAACAGGACTATCTGAAAAAGGTTTTCCAGTTTGCATCCACATCCTTTAAAATAATCATTTATGAAGGTCACTGTATTTTGTAAGGTATGTATTTTACCTTTATTGCTCCTATCTTCCATGGTCACATGAGCATGTCAATACAGATCTTATTCCCTGTTTTAGGAGGTCCATGGGCAGGTCAAAGCATTAACATTGGAAGTGATAGGAGAGTGTCTATGTAAATAGCTGGTGGGAGGAGCTATAAAGAGCTGGGAGTTGTTAGGGGCGGTGCTGGAGCTGTGGCAGAGAAAGGAGAAGTGCATCATGGGTTTGGTTGGATACAGCAACAGGAAGTGCTACAGACCAGAGTGATTTGTTTACACAGTAAAAATGAGTCTGGAAAGTCCAAATTGAAAAAAAAGGGAAGGATGTACATGAGGTAAGCTACTATGCAAGCACATCTGTTTAAAACCTAGTAATCTTGGAAAACCTCTTTAACCCCTTAATAACCAGCCTGTTTTGGGCCTTGCTGACCAAGCATTTTTCTTCCTTTTTTCATCGTCACGTTTCAAGAGCTCTAGTTTTTATTTTTCCATCTATAGAGCTTTAAGAGTGCTTGTTTTTTGCAGGACAAGTTGTAGTTTTTAATGGCGGCATTTTGGGGTAGACATAACTTTCTGATTAACTCTTATTAACTCTTTCTGGGAGGGAGATGGGAACAACAGCAATACTGCCATGTGTTTTTACGTTAGAAATTTTACGGCCTTCATTTTTCGGTATAAAGAACATAATATCTTTATTCTCTGGGTCAGTACGATTACACTGATACAAAATACATATAGTTTTTTTTTACATTTTACTACTTTTTTGCAATAAAACCCCTTTTAAAAAAATAATGTTTTTGCTTTGCCGCTTCCCCAGACCCATAACTTTTTTATTTCTATGGAGTTGGTGAGGGCTTTATTTTTGCGGACGACGTGTGTTTTTCATTGGTATAATTTTGGAGTAAATGGCGCTTTTTGATTGCTTGTTATTGCGTTTTTTCGATGGCAACTAAGAATAAATTAGCAATTCTGTCGTTAGGGACGCGGCAATACCAAACATATGGGTAAGATTTTTATTTTTTGCAATTTTTTCTATTGAAAAGCTCATTTTTAATAGAATAAAAGTAATTTTTTAATGGAATTTTTTTATTGAATAACTGATTTTTTTTTTTACCACTTTATAGTCCCACAAGGGGACTATATCAGACAGCTTTTTGATTGCTTTTAAAATGCAATGCACTATCCCTATAGTGCATTGCCTTTTAATGGCAATGCTATTCTAACATTGACCAGAAGGCTGAGCCTCTCTGGAAACTACTGAAGGCTGGTCTGGGGCCTACATCAGACCCCAGGCTGCCTTAACACACATCGGCCCGCGGCATGTAAAGTGTTAAACAGCCCGGATCGACACTCCTGCCGGTCCAGGCTGTGAGAGCCGGGTCCCCGCTCCCCACTGCACGGGGCACGCTTGCAGAGCTTAGACTGGGCCGCAGTGAAAAAGCGGCAGCCCAGCCTAAGGCCCCTTAGTGACGTAAAAACATGTAACATAGTAACATAGTAACATAGTATATAAGACCGAAAAAAGACATTTGTCCATCCAGTTCGGCCTGTTTCCTACAAGTTGATCCAGAGGAAGGCAAAAAACCCCTGTGAGGCAGAAGCCAATTTTCCTCACTTAAGGGGAAAAAAAATTCCTTCCCGACTCCAATCAGGCAATCAGAATAACTCCCTGGATCAACGACCCCTCTCTAGTAGCTATAGCCTGTAATATTAATACACTCCAGAAATAAATCCAGTCCCCTCTTGAATTCCTTTATTGTACTCACCATCACCACCTCCTCAGGCAGAGAGTTCCATAGTCTCACTGCTCTTACAGTGTATGGGTCCTAAGGGGCTAAGGTAATGTAAGGGGTTAAGGTAAGTCAGCTTAAAGAGGACCTTTCATCAATATTGCCGCATTGAAAAAAATGTCCTACCTAGCTGGGCGCCTTCTTCTAATGTGCCCTCCTCTTTTTTTTTTTTTTAAAACGACCCCCGAATCACTTTATAATTGCCCCGTTTCTACTGCCGCCTGATATGCAAATAAGGCAGACTTTTGTATGAGGCGGTGACAAAGGTTTGGCCTCGGGCATGACAGCGCTTCTCCCAGGCTGAGAGCGCAGCCAATCGCAGAGCACGGCTCTCAGCCAAGGAGAAGGAGCTCTACACTTTGATTGACAGGGCCAGGCCTCATGACGTTTTCACTGCCTGGTCCTGTCAATCAAAGTGCAGATAGGGCAGCGGTTACACAGAGAGCTGAGCCTCTAGGAGTAATGGCAACACCCCCATCGCTCCTTGAGGCTCATTTGCATGTATCAAAACAATTTTTCTCAGCAATGCGGGCACATATGAACATGGGACAAACACAGATGCCTTCATCTGCCAAGTGCATATGCAACAGGTCAGCCAGTTTCATAGGTACATATCTGTTCAAAAAATGCCTTTTAAATAAAATGTGTAGTTTTCAGCAATCAATTTCAGTATTAGACAACCTTTGATGGTTTCTGAAATGGCACAGGAACCAGCAGCCCGGGGTTCTGCTATAGTCAACTAAAATCATAGCCACATGGGTTTGACAGTCAGGATGATGACAGAAAGACTGCAGTGTGGGGTCTCACTGATAGTCCAGGTCTAAATGCCTACCTTTATTTGTACAAGTGGACCATAAACATAGATGCCTCGTTTTCAACAGAGGAGGCCAGCTTGCACATAGCCTAGTGAGAGCCTATGGAGTAAATGCACTGTGAAGTGCTGGGGCTTATCACAGCAACCCAAGACTGTGGGTCTCTTTCACACTTGCGTTTCCGTCCTAGGTTTCCGTCCTAGAGTTTCCGTCCTCTAGGATGGAAAGAAACTGATCAGGATTATCCTAATGCATTCTGAATGGAAAGAAATCCGTTCAGGATGCATCAGGATGTCTTCCGTTCAGTATGTGAAAGTTTTTTGGACGTTGACAACTGCATGCTGCAGATTTGTCTCCATCCAAAAATCCGGAAGACATGCCGTAACGCCGGATCCGGAATTGATGCCCAATCCAGATCCGGCATTTAGCTAAACGTCGTTTCGGCGCATTGCCTGATCCGACGTTCAGCTCTGCGCTTGCGCAGCAGCAGTTCTGATCGGGGCCCCAGTGTAAGCTGGGGCTCCGATCGGTTACCATGGCAGCCAGGATGCTACTGAAGTCCTGGCTGCCATGGTAAGTACTCCGCAGCAGTGTACTTACCTGCGCTGCAGCCTCCGGGCGCTCCTTCATGACGTCACAGGTTCAGGCGGCGCTTGGATCTATGCGCCGCGGGGACCTGTGACGTCATGAAGGAGCGCCTGGCGGCCGCAGCGCAGGTAAGTGCACTGCTCGGAGTACCGGCAGCCAGGACTTCAGTAGCGTCCTGGCTGCCATGGTAACCTGAAAGCATTTCGAAGACTGATCAGTGATGACGATCCTGATCAGTCTTCAAATGCTTTCAGACGACTTGCGTTCTGACGGGTCCATCCCAACGGATCCTCAGAATGCAAGTGTGAAAGAGCCCTAACAGGTTGGTCGTTCTAATATAATGGTCGGGGCCCTGAAGACCTTGTTCACAGTTGCTAATATAGGATATCACAGCGATGTAATTTATGCATATCTCTTTTTCTCAACTGTTATGCAGCAATCTCCGTGCTCCAGCTGTTCTGAAACTACAACTCCCAGAATCGTCCTTTCACTTCTATTGGAGTTACAAGAACAGCCAAGTAAGCGTGCATGCTGGGAGTTGTCATTTCACAGCAGCTGGAGTAAAGTAAGCCAACCAAGAGGTGGGATAATTTAGAGAAATGTGTTTAACATATCTGTTAAGATGCATCAGATCTATCACAGCATGCATCACTGTGATACATTTGGCATCTCTTCTGCCTGCATCCTCTGGGGTTATGCTGTCTTTGTCTGCCCCTTTGCCTCCAGCGTGTACTGCTGTGAGTATTCGAGCAATCCAATTCTTGGACATCAGATGTTTGATCATAGATTTTGCTGACTTCAGCAGAATCAATTGACAATCTAGCAGAGTCTGGCAGATATTGACCCTGGGGTTGCCATCTCCTGTCTTTACTTTCTTAATATACCATTTCAATTCATTGAAATATTTTAGGACTTGATGGATTTTCCAGCTGTGCTAAAAATCACATAGGTTCTTCCTCTGTGCCTGTGGTTTGTTTGCTCAAAGCTATTTTTCATCACAGGGGCTGTCTGGGCTTTTTCAGAACCTGCAGCTCTTTTGACCATCGACTCTGTTTAGCATTGCCGTTCAGCTCTATTCAAGTGAATGATACTGAACTGCAGTAGGTGACACATCCGATGGTCAAGAGTGATGCTGTTTTTGAAAAAGTTTTAAGCTGTATATTTAAGGTCCAAATTGTGTAGACTGTAACATATTATAATTTAAAGTAAATGATGGAGACACAAAAATGGATGTGTGGGAGATCCAGTATCCTGAAATCTTTACACATCTTTCTTGGCTCTTGTATTGCTTTATTGGCTTTTCTTTCCTCTCTCTTAGCATTTTAATAATCTTTTGTAATTTTCCTAAGACATTTAAATAAAGAAATAAAAATTGCTGATGCAGAGCTAACATTCTGTCCTCAGATGAAATGTTGGAAATCCCAGCTTTGCGGAGTTTATTATACTCTAGGAGGAAAGCCGTAGATCAGAGCATATGATTAACTTGGTTTTATTTAGCTTATGTTCATTATCTGTCTTTGGCTAAATTATTTTGTATTTCGGGATGAAAATCAGCAGTAGTTAGAAACTGTTCAGTTTTTGTGTAACATAGAACAACTTTTATTTAAAGAAAAAAACTCTTCATCCGTTGGGTAGGTAATCTTCATACTGTGTTCTCCACATCAAAGGTACCTTAACCACATCCTCTTCTTTTATGGGATGCAGAATTTTCATTGGTAGGTCCCAGTGCCTTGTGGGGGGCAAATGCCCCTTTTCCACATTATTGATAGCTGGTTGTTTGGTGTCCCTGGTTCACATTTTTTATTGTGGCCAGAGCTTCATGGTATGACTTTGCTCTGCATTGGTCCACCTGCTACACTACTTGGCAGAAATTCCCTGCAGCAGAAGGATTACTTTTGCAGGAAGAAGAGCAATTATAAATTGACAGCACTCCATCCCCTATGGTTAGAAGAAGCAGCTGTATGCCACTTACACAATTCTTTTGTTATTCCTACATCATTTCTGCTGGCCGAGCAAAGGGATAAAGCTCTGCCAAGGCAGCTGCCTCAGTTGCCACCGCATTATGCCAGTCATGGCCAAGTGTTGGACCATTAGGTGATTCCATATTCAAAATATATTTGGGGCTCAACATTTTCGGATTTAATTGTTAAAGTATTTAAATCTTGAGCATATTATCAGGAAGTGTGGACTAATTTGTGAAGTTATCACTTCTAGAATGCCAGATATACATTTTGGTGTAATTAGAGAAAAAATTGCTTCACATTTGATAATGCTCGATACACGTTTAAGAGCAGTTGATTAAATCCTCTGTTTTCTAGTGAAAATTAACTGTTTTATACATTCATGTCGTTCTAGAATCCACACACATGCCCACTAGGGCCCCTGTTTAACTACATATTTAATAGACACATTTTGCAATTATCTCAAGAAGACAACCCCTGTCCTTTTGCTTTTTAAAGGGGTTGTTCAAGAACGGGTAAACCTAAGAGATTAATTACCTGCTTCTGGGCGTTGGCTCCCTGTTTCTCCTCCTTTAGGCCTGCAATACTCTGCTGGGCTCCCTTGATGTCAACATCCAGTTTGACATCACCGTATCCAGATGGTCACATGACGCAAGGGGATCTGTCTGCTACCACAGCCAATCACTGACTGCAGCGGCAAGCAGATCTTTTTGTGTTATGTGACCCTCTGGCTGCATCAATGTCAAACCGGATGTTGACATCAAAGGAGCCCAGCGGAGCATTGCAGGGCTGTAAGAGAAGGAGCAGGGATCCAGTGCTTGGAAGCAGGTAAATATTCTTTCCTTTACAGGTCTGGTCAAGTGGGGGGTGGGGGTTTGCCAAAACCCCCTATTCTTGAACAACTCATTTAAGGTATACAGACATCATAGATGGAACTCCCCTGCTCTGGATCCCCTTATGAGCCAGAAGGGAGATCTACTGTGTACATGCGGCTCCCATTTTGGTATTACAAAGGCCGCTTTTCATCTGAAGGATGAAATGTAATAGTATAATTCCCCTAAAGCAGTCAAAGCTGGGGATGCAGGGGATGCATGAGAGGTTGTCTCAGATTAGCTTTTTCAGCATAGGGGATAGAGTAGGTCTACACAATATTATTTACAGATAAAAAAGCATATATTTTATGCAACGAAAAGAATAAAAGCAGCAAATGAACACCACAAAAAAGTACCATACTGTGTACTATATTGTGGGCAAAACTGTTTCTGGATTCTGTACCCGGAACACTTTTAAGGAAACAAACATATGGTATCAGATAGAAAAACTTAATACGAGAAATGTTATATTATTTTTATATGAAAAATTTGTGTACATTTCTATATAAAATGATGCAGTATGTATGCCTACTTTTATTGATATTTATATCATTATAGCTCATCCTAATTCACTTGAATGGGTCTGAACTGAAATTCCGGCCAAAGCCTATGGCCGAATGTGACACAGTTTCAGGCGACTTGCGTTCTGACGGATCCGTCCCGCCGGAAAAAAGCAGATCCATTTTGCTACCCCAGCACAATTGCTATAAATTTGAAAATCCACTTTCGATCCACTTTAAACTTTCTGTCGTGAAACTTTATGGTCAGTAGTTCTCTAATATGTGTCTATTAGTGGAAACACTGCTTTTTTGAGCAGATGTGATTCAAGCTACAGTACAGATGCCGTGTAGGAAACACAGGTGCCATTTACTGTGTATTCTCGGAATGGATTAAGCAGAGGGGCTGACTCAATGCACTGCTGGGTATGATAGTACCTCTATTGACTCCATTCATATTAGGCTGATGTTGCTAGGAGAATGGCCAAAGGGAGCCTGAATTTCATTTGGCTGCCCTGCGGAATCATAAAAGGAGCACGTCTGGTGTATGAGGGCACATATTCAGGAATTGGTAATCATGCAATACTAACAAACATCCTCTTTAATGTAGTAACAGCAGCTGCTTCCCGTGCTCTGAAATGATTCTCACAAGAAGATGGAGCTGATCATTCCCTCCCCTGTGGACAGACCAGGATGTCCCTTATTGCTCAGTGCCATTACTATAAAAGTAGAAAACTGCATTAATTAGATTATTGCTATCAGAGATGAGCACCAAGGTGGTTTTCCACGCTTCTAGGTCTTGTGCAGGGGTGCACCACCAATGAGACCAGGTGAGGCCATCGCCTCAGACAGCACCAGGTAGGAGCAGAGGGGGGGGGGGGGGCAGGGGAAGAGCCATGGGCAATGAGTGAATTCACTGTGGCAAAGGGGTTAGGTTAAGAAATTGTCATGGGGGGGTCACCGTTTGTTTTAGGCAGCAGAAAGGCTAGGTGTACCCCTGGTCTTGTGTCACCAGATTTATCAGTTTGTTTCTCATGAGCTTAACAACTCATCTCTATTACAGACCAAGCGGCTATAGCCATAGCCATTTCACTAACATTTGTAAATATATGGACAATTGACGTATTCTCATAATATTGAAATTAACACATTTGGGAGTGGCATTCAGTGCCTTGACATAGGTTTTGGGCAGGATGTAGATACTTTTCTTCATGGAGTTTGTATGTTCTCGCTATGTTTGCTTGGGTTTTTTGGGATACCCACCCCCCAAAAACATAATGATCAATTGCCTTAATTAGAAATTTACATTGTGAGCTTCAATGGGTACAGGGATCGGTATGAGTGATGACAATTTATGAATAAAGATACAGGGAAAAATGTATCACAGAACTACATCAGTTTCCTGATGTAGAAAAGTTTAAAATGTTGGCGCTAATGCTGTTTTGCACCACAATTTATGGCTTTTTGCTGTTTTCTGACTCCCTTGCTACTTTTACAATAAGTTAGTAGAGAGTGGCTGGGAGGGTCGAGCCATGAGTGGGACCTTCGCTACATTTAACATTATATGGGACATTTATTAAGACTGGCAATTTAGATGCCAGTCTTCATTCCTCTGCGCTGGCAGTGGATGCGTCAAAGTTATGTTGAGGCACTTGTGCCTTGTATTGAGTGGACTCCAGCACTCAGCTTGTGGTAAAGCTGTTCAGTAGGGATTTTAGCAAAACTACTGGGTCTGTTCAAGTGAGTGACTCAGCGTTTTGCTCAGTGTATCACCAGTTTATGCAGCTCTCAGATAAACTAAGATAATCTGTTAACAGATTTGAGATGTTGTACACTATTCTTCATTGGAACTAAAGGTGTTACATCAGTCAATTGTGTGGTCAAAAACTGAAGAGGACAACCAGTGTCCCTATTGCTCCATTCAACAGAACCCAAGGTACTCTGTATAAAACTATGTTACACATATATTCTTTTCTGGAATAAATCGATGTGAAGCATAAGGCACACGTACTTCCGCTGTCAATTCAACAACTTTGCAGAAATCAACAGCATTAGCAAAGATAAGAAACATTATAATATACTGTATGTTAAACATGATCCATGTATGAGCAACTTCTTCTCATCCCTGTCTCTTGCACTAATCATTTATTCTCAGTTCACTCAGTCTTGAGAGAGGCAGATATAAGACAAATTCACTAAGGGATCAGGTTATAGCTGCTGCCCACAGAAGTCTATGGAGAGTGGAGGAGAGAGAGAGAGAGAGAGAGAGAGAGACTAACACAGAGATTTATAGAGAGGATGTTGTTTCCAGTAAGTGTCTTTATGTCTTGCCCTAGTGCTGGATTAACAGCTACACTGCTCACTACTTTTCTATGATCCTCGAAGATGCTGTGGCTTCTGTGGGTGTGCTACAGAGAGATAGGAGCTATCATAGCAACTATTCTCTGCCCCTCCTAAGTTGAGTTGATAGAAAACAGAACCTGCAGTGGGGGAAATTGGTCATGAATGCAGAATACAAGTCATATAATTACCTTGTGCAGTGTTATTCTTCATATACACACAACAACTTATTTTGAAAAGTCAGCTAAAATGGCAGATGCGCTTTAAATCCTGCTTCAGATTAGTGTACACCCTTTCAGTAACCAGCCAATGCATTAATTAGATGTTTACATCATTTGCATTTGCAGACAGAATAGCTCCTCCCGCCTCCTGCACTAATCAGTCATTTTCAATTCAGTCAGTCTAGACTCTAGAGCACGGATGTCGAACAAGCGGCCCTCCAGCTGTTGTAAAACTACAACTCCCACAATGCCCTGCTGTAGACTGATAGCTGTAGGCTGTCCATGCATGCTGGGAGTTGTAGTTTTGCAACATCTGGAGGGCCGCTTGTTCGACATCCCTGCTCTAGAGTGTCGCAGATAAGAGACATATTTTTTGCTTTACTGAGGGATCAGGTTACAGCTACTGCTTACAGAAGTCTATGGAGAGAGGAAGGGAGCAGCTACAGTGACAGAGAGTGCGGGACAATATCCCTGCGGGTGGCCCGATATGCACAGCATCATTGTAATCTATGATGCTGTGTACTCCCGTGCGCACAATCAATGCAGCTCCGGGACATATGGCCCGCTCAAGGACCATATTTCTTGGAGGGCATACGGTCATGTGCAAGGGCCCTCATAGAGAGGATGCTAATTCCAATAAGTGTCTTTACAGTCTAACCCCAGTGCTGGATTCACAGGTGTGCTGCTCACTACTTCTCTATGATGTCCTCCATGCTGCTGCGGCCTCTGAAGGTGTGCTGCAGAGAGATAGGGAAGCAGGATCTGCTCTGCTCTTAATAGGAGCTGTCATAGCAGCTATTTTCTGTCCCGCCTGAGTATATTGAAAACTGAACCTTCAGAAAAACTGGTGATAAATCCAGAAAACAAGGCGTGTAATAACCAGATGCAGTTATTCCTTACATACACACATGACAGTTTATTTTAAAAAATCATCTGAAATGACAGGTGCGCTTTAAATACTGCTTTCGGTTAATGCAGAACTCCTTTCACTAACCAGCCACTACATTAATTAGATGTTTACATCAACTGCATTTGCAGACAGAATAGCTTCTCAAAAACGAAAAAAGGGTTAAAGAAAATATCCATTTTGCATCAAAAGTACAGTAGCTGTTAGAAAATAATTTTAAAGTGATGGATTTTTGACCCGTAATATAAATTCTGGAAAAGTGGGCAAAAAAGTGGCAGTCTATCAATTTATTCAGAAACTTTATATTCTGCTTTTGCAAAATTGCTTATTGGAAAATAAAAGTTACAGTTTCACATCACTTGACAGGTATAGGCAGAGTATTTTCAGTATAATTTTAATTTATATGACTCTGCACTGTTTACTCCTAAATTCTAGCAAACATTCAGCACATTACTGCCAGGAAAATGCCACACTAACTACAAACACCTGCCAAGCTCTGTCGCAGAGCGATCCCTCAAATTGCAGGAAAAATCTCTGCAGTGTGGAATTCCTCAGTTTGGTGTGGAAATTATCCATGTTGTATGTGTACAATTCAGTTGAAACTGTTGGAGAAGTAAGTTTGGACAAGGTGTGGTGGCATCCTGGCAGACAGCATATTTCCCTTTAAATGGTCCCTAAGATAAATTTAGTCTGTTGAGATAAAAATAGAAAAATATGGAGTCACATAGGCCACCTTCACACACCAGTATCCTGATCAGTGTTTTTGCATAAATATTTGTAAGCCAAAACCATGAGTTGTGTGTGAGAGGGTTGAAGACAGTCTTGTCCCTCTTACAAACAAGAGCTATATTCTTTAAAGAGTCACTGTACTTTCACACAATTTTATTTATTAGAGATTAGCATCAGATGTAGTAGCATCAGTATGTAGTGCGCATACTATGACCAGACGCTGCAGGCAGACAGGTGACAGTGCAGCACTGGCCTGAGAACACCGGGAACTGGGATTGCAGAGGAGACTGCTGGACCTGGAGAGGAGCGGTGGAGCAGAAGAGGTAAGTTAATTTATTTATTTTAAGGTCTGATCTGAAGTCTGATGCGGGGGTCTCACATGGAGGTCTAATGGGGGTCTCATCTGGGGGTCTCACATGGAAGGTGTGTCCTGATATCGGGGGGCTCTGACATGGATTCCTAAACTAAGGTCTGATATGGAGGTCTCACATGGAGCTCTAATCGAGATCTGATCTAAGGTCTGATTTTGGGAGGGTTCTGACATGGAGATCAAATGGGGGTCTGATCTCAGGTCTGAAACTGGGGTCTGATCTGAGTTCTTATATGGAGGTCTGATCTGAGGATCTGATATGGGGGTCTGAGAATCTGATATCGGGGTCTGATCTGAGGATCTGATATGGAGGTGTGATCTGAGGTCTGATCTGAAAGGTAAGGGTGTATTTTTTGAACTGCCGCATATTGTAAGGGGGTATTTGCACTGATGCACATAATAAAGGGGTAGTATTTGTACTGGTGCGCATTATAGGGGTATATTTGTACTGGCACACATTGTAAGGGGGTATTCTTGTACTTGCACACATTATAAGGGGGTATTGTTTTACTGGCACACATTAGGACAATCCAGAGTGCAAAGCTCCCTGGGAAACAGTAATATGCTAAATAAATCTGGAGCCCCAGTTATGGGTCTACAACACAATGAAAGCCAGATATCCCTTAAAGGAAGAAAAACCGAGCAAAGGGGTGTCTCCATTACAGAGATCACCAAATCCACCATATTAAGTGGCCCCTATGTCAAGATCCCGCTTTTTTACAAGCTTTAAGGATGTGACGGGGAAAACCTAAGCCAGTTATCCATCCACAGACAGCTGTTTCGGGGTGTTTCCCCTCATCAGTGCGGAGTAGGATTCAGGCTAACCGGGAGCAATGCCTCGGAGACTACTCAAACACAACAATAGCTGATCTCAGGGAGACCAGATACAAAAAACACCGCGGAGCCTCACTTAAGAGTCTCAACACAGCAATCCGAAGTGCAAAGCTCCCTGGGAAACAGTAATATGCAAAATAAATGTGGAGCCCCAGTTATGGGTCTACAACACAATGAAAGCCAGGTATCCCTCAAAGGAAGGAAAACCGAGCAAAGGGGTGTCTCCATTACAGAGATCACCAAATCCACCATATTAAGTGGCCCCTATGTCAAGATCCTGCTTTTTTACAAGCTTTAAGGATGTGACAGGGAAAACCTAAGCCAGTTATCCATCCACAGACAGCTGTTTTGGGGTGTTGCACATTAGGAGTATTTTTCCACTGGCACGCATAAGGAGAAGTATTAGTACTGGGGGACAATGGGGAACATGATTACTGGTGTGGGAACAATAGGGGCATTACTGCTATTAGGGCAGTTTTAACACTATGCATTCTGGAAGATAATTATTTCTATTTATTGGTGGGACTTTGGGTAGCACTATTACTGTTGGGGACACCCTGGTACAGTTTATCACATTTATTTTTGGGGTGACATTATGTTTACACTATTAGATTCAGGGACACTATTTGCTGGGTGCAGTTATTTTTTAGGGCACTGCGTGGCAATAATTATAGAAGGGGGTGCTATCTGTGTGGTACTAGTATTTTAAGGGGGGCTGTTTCTGCAGTATACTATTGGGGAGCACAGCTGGCACAGTATTGGGGGTGGCAGGATGGGATGTTGAAAATATGTGAGGATGATGGAAAAGTAAGAAACTAAGATGTCTGTTTCTCAGACTCTGCAGAGGCAAGATATGGCTTAAAAGAAATCTTTATAGCGGTCTATTCTGAATGGAGAAGATGAGGAAAGAGAACATCTACATCACTGGATGTTAACAGGTATGTGGTGCTGTATTAGCCTGTATGTTTTGTAGAGCTGTATGTAATGTTTTCCAAGTATGTCTTTGTTTTTCTCAGAATATATTACCGCACAAGGGCAAATCAATTTTTCTTTTGCCACTAATACGTGGCAAAAAGGGATTTACAAAATACAACTGCACCGCACAAGGGCAAATAAGACGTACTGTAGAAATATTTCCTTGTAATAAACCGTGTTAATGGCTGTATCAATCAGCACTTGCACCCCAATAACAAGAACGGTTTGCTGGAATGACAGAGCTGTATAATGGCAATTTGGATCCCCAGTCAGTGCAGCAAGGTGTAATAGGATTGCTGTGGATACAATTCCTCCCTATCCTTTCCCTGCACTTATAAATAATTTTTTTCACCACAATCGAATCTTTCCTATCACTGTCCCTAGCTCCTGCAGATGTCTCTCCCTGCACTAAGTACACTGGTAAATGGCATAATTTAAGATGGCTGCCGCTATTTATTGGGCTGTGACATCACAGGGTTGGCTGGCTACATGCATGGCATTATGGGTGATCCCACCTTCCCAGAGTTCCTCTCTCCATGTCGTCACACGTGCAGCAGCCATTTTAGGAAAAAAATGCAATTCGTTACCACGAAGTACGAGGAAATTCGGCTTTGGTGTGAATCAAACGGCTGGGTTGCCGTCTGACTCCTGGGTCCTGCCGCCTACTAGGGCAGTGCCACTTTGTCACCCCACTGTGCTGCGCCTTTTTGTCAGAGAAGGTCCCACTCAAAGAAGCAACCGTGGCGTGGTGAGTGGGCTTATGCCTTTTGATCAAAATGTACACTAATGCCTCTTGTACAGAATGCAGTACAGGGAGCTGTACACTTTAATATTACGCTGAGATAGCAAGTTTTATTAGAACGAAGCATAGCATTGTGGATGTGCGATCCAGTTCTGTTTCTCCCCTTGATATATGCGAATCAAATTTTTCCTGAAATTCAGATCGAATTCCACTTCATCAGCTTCGATTTGCTCATTTCTAATAGAGACATTTGGGACTGTTTATTAGGACTGGCGATTTAGACGCCAGTCTTAGGCCTCATGCACACGACCGTTGTTTGATTCCGTGTCCGTTGCTCCGTTTTTCAAGATTTTCTGCGGACCCATCGGTTTTCAATGGGTCCGTGGAAACCTCGGCAAATGCACCGTTTGTCCTCCGCGTCCGTGGTCCGTGATTCCAGTCCGTCAAAAAAATATAACCTGTCCTATTCTTGTCCGTGAAAAACGGTTCACGGACCCATTCAAGTCAATGGGTCCGTGAAAAAATGCGGATGGACATCCGTGTGTCATCCGCGTTCCGTGTCCGTTTTTTTTGCGGATCCCTTGGCAGGCACTTGGGAAAAATTGTCAGCCTGTCTTTTGGTAAAATCTTTTGGGTCATGTCCGCTAAAAAAAACGGAAGACACACGGAAACACAACGGAAGGCAAAAACGGACACGGATCACTGAACAACGGAACCCTTTTTTGCGGACAGCATAAAAAAACGGTCGTGTGCATGAGGCCTTAATAACCCTGCTCCAGCGTTTGATCCACCTAAGTACTAGCCTCTACCTAAGAACTAGCCTCTACATAACTTAGGCGGATCCGCCGCTGGCATAAATCTATGTCAACTCCCTTGCTGATGTAGATTTAGATTATTTTCTACACCTAATGCCTCTTGCACACAACCGTATGGCTTTTTCAGTATTTTGCAGTCTGCAAAAAGTGGATCGGCAAAAATACGGATGACCTCCGTGTGCATTCCGTGTTTTGCAGAACAGAACAACTGGCCCCTGATAGAACAATATATCCTTGTCCGGTATGTGGACAATAATAGTACATGTTCTATCTTTGAACGGAAATACGTAAATGGAAGGCATATGGAGTACCTTCCGTTTTTTTGGCGGATATATTAAAATGAATGGTTCCGTAGATGGTCCATTTACGGAACGCAAAATAACGGAACATAAACAGAGAAAAAAATGTTTGTGTGCAAGAGGCCTAAAACAGGCGTAGAAAATAATAAATGAGACAGGTCGACCAGCGTGGCGTGGATGGGAAATAAGTTGCAGATTCGGCCGCAAATCCCCTTTGCAACCGAATATGCGACAGATAAACACCAAAAATTGGCCTATATGTATTTGTAAATTACCCCCGTTGTACCTAATTAATTGCCTCTAACTAAGGCTACTTTCACACTGGCGTTTGGGGATCCGCTTGTGAGATCCGTTTCAAGGCTCTCACAAGCGGCCCCAAACGGATCAGTTTAGCCCCAATGCATTCTGAATGGATAAGGATCCGTTCAGAATGCATCAGTTTGGCTCCGTTCCGCCTCCATTCCGCTCTGGAGGCGGACACCAAAACGCTGCTTGCAGCGTTTTGGTGTACGTCTGACGAAACTGAGCCAAACGGATCCGTCCTGACTTACAATGTAAGTCAATGGGGACGGATCCGTTTTGAATGACACAATATGGTGCATTTGAAAATGGATCCGTTCCCTATTGACTTTCAATGGTGTTCAAGACCGATCCGTTTTAGACTTTGTCATTTTCTTTTAAGTAATGCAAACGGATCCGTTCTGAACGGATACAAACGTTTGCATTATAGGTACGGATCCGTCTGTGCAAATACCAGACGGATCTGCACCAAACGCCAGTGTGAAAGTAGCCTAAGCCTGTGCCCACAAGCCCGTTAACTGACAGAAGACTGTTGCAATTATTAAAGGGGTTGTCTGTTATTTTTATTGATGAACTATCCTCAGGATAGGTCATCCATATCAGATCAGCGGGGGTCCGACATCCAGCACCTCCAACGATCAGCTGATTGAAGAGAAGGCGCGCGCTGTGCAGCCTTCCCTTCATTGTTTACCTCCTCGTCATCGCAACCGCATCGGTAAGTAATTACACCTAAGCCATCCCATTCATTTAAGTGGGATAGCTTGTTCCTATGCTAGTGGCTTCTCTTCAACCAGCTGCTCGTGGGTGGGGTGCCAGGTGTCAGACCCCTGCCGATCTGATATTGATGACCTATCCTAAAGATAGTTAGTCAATAAAAATAACTTGGACAACCCCTTTAATCTTGTTGCTCCACGAGAGGACTACCTTGTTTAAGTTACAACTGTAGGGAGTCACATATACCTCTTCAGACCAAAAAGATTTTTTCTGAAAGGACTGACCCCCTCACATGCATATCTTTCCATTCTTGGTTGTGCCTTACAAATTAAAGCAAAATATTGCCCTGTGAAAGTAGCCTTATGCATAGAGCTCTATTCTATGAAAGGCACCCTCTAACTCCAAGGATTTTGCATTGATTTTTAATATGAAGGTCACTGTTCCAACTTTAGTACGCAAATGTTTGCTCGTTTTATTGAATGCTCCTCTTCAGGAATTTCAGCAACTGAATTCATATCCGTAAAAAGTCTCCAGACGAGAATTATTTTTCCAGATTTATGCAACTGTATTGAAGAAAATCTCTCTTTGCTGCTCTCATAGTAACCAACCACCGCCCGGCTCTCCTTTTACAAGAGCACTATGAGAATTTAAAGCTGTGCTGTGATATATCGCTATGGGTAATAAAGACTCCTTTAGGCTGCTTTCACATATAGGTTTTTGCTGGCATTTTTGTGCACTTTTCTGTTTTTAGTTGCGCTTTTTGGTAAATATGCCAGGGTCCAGATGTTAGCTTAAAGGGGTTGTCTCACTTCAGCAAGGGGCATTTATCATGTAGAGAAAGTTAATACAAGGCATTGTTATTATCCATATTGCTTCCTTTACCGGTTGTCTAATTTTTCCATCACATTATATACTTCCGGTTTCCATGGTTACGACCGCCCTGCAATCCAGCATCAGTGGCCGTGCTTGCACACTATAGAAAAGAGTTGTGGCCTCTCTGGTGGCCGGGACCGTGGTAGCTCACATAGGCCGGCGCGTTTTTTCCTATAGTGTGCAAGCACGGCCACTGCTGATGGATTGAAGGGTGGTCATAACCATGGAAATGAAAAGTGTATATTGGGATGGAAAATGAGTCTAGCCAGCAATGGAAGCAATATGGATAATAACAATACGTTAGGAAGTGGCTTGTATTAGGGTACTTTAACACTAGCGTCAAAGTTTCCCGTCATTGAGTTCCGTCCTCGGGGCTCAATAACGGAAAAAAACTGATCAGTTTTATCCTAATGCATTCTGAATGGAAAGCAATCCGTGCAGTTTGCACGAGTTTGTCTTCAGTTCAGTCCTTTCACGTTTTTTGGACGCAGATAAAAGTGCAGCATGTTGTATTTTTATCTCCGTCCACAAAAGCGGAAACACTTGACAGAAGGACGGATCCGCCATTAATTTGTATTGAAATGTATTAAGGGCGGATCCGAGATTGAAAATTGACGCATTAACGGATCCGTTCTTCCACTCTGCGCATGCTCAGACCTTTAGAAATGGTAAAATAATAAATAACGGATCCGTTTTTACGGATGACAACGGAAAGACGGATCCGTTATTACAATACAATTTTCAAACGGATCTTCAAACGGATCCGTTTGCAAATGAAATCCGTTTTCAAACCTTTTAACGGATCCGTCGGGCAGTTCCGTTGACGGAACTGCCTGACAGAATCGAGAATCCTTCAACGCAAGTGTGAAAGTACCCTTCATTTTGGCTACATGATAAATGCAATTTGCTGAGGTGAGACAACCCCTTCAAATATGAAACCCAGGACATAAAAGTTTTTATTTTTTGTTTGTTTTTTTGCTACTGCCATTTGTGTTCTTTAAGTGGCGTTTTTTTGTGCTTCTGCCTTTAAAAACACAGCATGCTACGGCTCTAGCTTTTTTTTTTTCAGTGTTTACATCTCTTTCGTTATGAAAGCCAGGTATTTTCATATATCTTTTACTATAAAAGTCAGCAAAAAAATGCAGTTCTCACAGCTATTTTGAAAAAACCAACACTTTAAAAGGGCAACAAAAAGTGTCGCACTGCAATATTGCATCTAATGATTGTCAATGAGGTCATGATGCAATATGTAACATGCTATTGGATTCAACACTGTCGCATTTTTGGTCACATGTCACACGTAACTTTGCTTTCATGTGACTTTGTTTTTACAACCAAATCGCCAAAATAGCTGCATGATGGCAAGTTGCAAGTCACAAAAATATTTTTGGCTGTGCATCTTTTCTCAGACTTGCTGACGCTCGGAGCCCTGGCCTAAGCCTCGCTCATTGTCTTAGTGGTCATCCTGAAACAAATGAATATTGCACCTTGGGGAGCAATGTATGATCTGTTAAATGTACTTTTTGCATATCTTTGGATTTTGGCAAAAGCGTTCCTTTAAATAATTTTCTGTGCTTCACAATATACCCGGTCTGCTTGAGGATACCATGGCCAGCCTATTCTGTAAAGATGTAGGCTATTTTCTTTGGAACATCTTAATACAACTCGAGACTCCCTAAAAGTAATTACACTTCAGGTGAAAAGTATATCCCGCTAAGAAGGACTCCTGGCTGCAACTGTGCTGCTCAGAGTGCAAGAGTGCTAGTCACTTTATCTGACAGCAGATCGATAGTATGATGTACGATAGGTAATTGGGATTAGGATCTCATTTTTCTGTTTCGCAGGAATATGGCATTTCTCTCCTGTAATCTAGCTCTCGCTGCAGACAGCGCATATATTAAAAAGGCATTTGGGGAAATCTAAAAGTTTTGTGTTCCTGAACCAATGAGCACCTCTGAAGATATTGGTATTCAGATCATATTTAAAGTGTAAAAAATAATGGAATGTGCCGTGTGTAGAGCACTGACATCTTCTGTACTGATGACAAGGATGGCTATATTTCTTTTAAAACCCATCCCATGTAATAATAATTCTTTAAAACAATAAATGTATGTTGCCTTATTATTTTCTTAAAGTAAATTGTATTTGTAACATTGTGCAAACTGTCTTCAATGAATTATTAATACTCATTTCTAAGGAATTATCATCCATAAAATTATTAGGACTAAATGCCTTAAAGGGGTTGACCCGTTATAAGAATTTATCTCCAATCCAGAGTATCAGATTACTGGGATCTCCACCAATCACAAGAATTTGGTGCTGGAGTTCCCGGAGTGAATGGAGCGATGGTCACCCATGCTGCTGTCCCATTCAACTCTAGGGCGCTGCCAGAGCTAATCGAGTGCTGTACTTGGTTTCTTTTCAACAGTCCCATAAAGTCGGACCCCCAACGATCAGATACTTATCTCTCATAATTTGAATGAAGTATACACTCTTTTGGGGAGTACAATCTCTTTAATAACCAGAGGAGAACCACATGAATTGTAAAGCAAATCTGTCAAGTGACTATTGCTGCCTTATCTGACAGGACTCCTAGGAGAGGAAGTGAGAGGAACTGATTACCCTAACCACCCAGTGATTGACAGCTCTCAATGTATTAGTATGTATAGAGAAGGCTGTCATTGAGCCTGTGTGGGTGGGGTAACCAGGACTCTCTTAGGAGTCCTATCAAGATCTATTCTGCTTCTGTCCCTCACATCCTACACTCAGATAGGGCAAGCAGAGATATCCTGACATGTTCTCTTTAAACGTGTGTAGTCATCAGAAGCAATTGTGATGTTCTAAAATGTTGATGTATAATCTTATATACACGCAGTCTTACCCATAGGGCCTCGATGCGCATAGTTCAAATGAGGATTTGTTTGGCAGGGATTTTTAGGGGTCTTTTGTGTCTGTTCAGACAGATCTTTTTGTTTTGTTCTTATTATTGTTCTGCTGAAAAGTCCACTGTGCCAGGTCTGACCTGTTGTACCGGAGACATTTATTGTCAGTCATGTCTGACTTGACATGCATTATTGTGTTTGGCAGATCCCAGACAAGTTGTTATTTGCCACCTGCAAATGGAGCTGCTCGATTGAGAAGGTGTTATGTCAGGACCTTCTAATAGTCAATGTGAAAAAATAAAAAGAACAAGCTGGGGATTCCTTCTCTAGCATTAGAGGTAGCAGTCGAACGTGGGCTTTGGAACCTGGAGGTGTTGGAAGACCCCTTTGCAAAGGACCTGGTTTTATAAATAGCACATGGTAGTTAGTGGCCCTGCTTTTGCATTGGGTGAACGAGCTCAAAGTTATACCTTCGGAAACACATGGGGGAAGAATTATCATAGACCAGCAGCATACACCAGTCTATGATAGCCAGGCCTTGTCATAAATCAGGCACAGCATCTGGCAGTCCGTGCACCAATACTGATATCTATGCCAGTGCCTGGCGTAAGAGATGATAAATGTGGCAAAGCTGCTGGCCCGCCATCTCCCCACCCTCACCATACCTATGCACAAGCAGTGTTGAAAAAGTTGCAAACATTCAGTTTCCATCCATTATAATAAATCTGCCCCATAGCCTTCGGAAATGCCTGGCTGTTTGTATATCAAAGAGCTTGATATAAAGAGAAAAACCTTTGGGGCAGAGTTACTAATCCTGGTAAATATCTAGACAGTGTAAACTAAATAGACAGCACCATTATCACAGTGGTTCCTTCTGGATGATAAATTTGGTGCATTTTTAGATATCTTTGTCTAACTTTACACAACAAATTCAATTTTCTGCAAAGCACGCACGCAAGTTTTTTGGCACACATTAAGCCAAAATCTTAGCATATTTAGCTTAGGCTACTTTCACACCTGCACTTTTCCTTTCCGCTATTGAGATCCGTCCTATAGCTTCCGTTTTGTCCCCATTCATTGTCAACGGGGACAAAACTGAACTGAACGAAACGTAATGCACCAGAATGCATTTTGTTCCATTTGGTTGCGTCCCCATCGCAGACAGAAAAACGCTGCAGCAGAGTTTTTCTGTCCGCGATGGGGTGCCGGATCCGTTTTCTCAGACACAAAGAAAACAGATCTGTCCCCCATTGATTTACAATGGTTTTAGTGCCGGATCCGTCTTGGCTATTTTAATGATAATACAACCGGATCTGTTTATAACGGATGCAGACGGTTGTATTATCATGACGGATGCATTTTTGACGATCCATGACGGATCCAGCAAAAACGCAAATGTGAAAGTAGCCTTAGTAAATCTCTTCCTTAGTTGTGTTCCATATGTTCTGGTTTTGATTATGTGTAGTGCGAGTAGGATGCAACATCCCTGGCCCAATTTAAAGGGGTTGTGGACTTATCTCTCAGACTGGTGATCATAATCAGGGGCGTAGATAAAGGCTCATGGGCCCTGGTGCAAGCGTTTAGCTTGGGCCTCCCTTCCCTCAGTGCTTTGTGGCCAGGGGCAGGGACTCCTCTCAGACTCCTGGGACCTTTAGCAACTGCTACCTCTGCACCCCCTTTAGCTACACCCCTGATCATACTTACCTGATCCGCTGGATCCCGACTTGTTCTCTCCCCAGCCTCTGCTGCTTGCCACAGGTCCCTCCATGTAAACTTCCGGTTACTGTCCGCAGCGGTGATCTGCTCCCCTTGTGTCACATAACCATTCAACATGAGGCTAGGGAAGCAGCAGCCAGTGATTGGCTGCAGTAGCTTTAAACAGAAAGGTTACACGGAGGGACCCGAGACAAACAGTGTAGTCCACAGTGTAAACGAGCTGGGACCCAGACCTGAGGATCAGGTAAATATGATCACTAACACGGGTTCCTGCGAGTCTGAGAGGTAAAAAATGAGTACACAAACCCTTTAAAGTTACAGACAACATCTGTCATATGTCCCAGAGACATATCAGAAATCTGTCCCTGATATCGCTACCTGTAGCTCACACAAATCCTCTAAAGCAGTACTTTTCAAACTATTATACAGGCTTCACTGGTCAGTTGACCACCCCCCTAGATGTGGATGAGGTGAATCTGGGATGGAAATTTTGTTAGCATCGATTATGCACTGTACAGGCCTTTCTTTTGTTGCAATATAACTGATTCCTCTATACTAAGACGTAAATTGGCTTCCTATTTAACTGTTAACTGACTTCAGTGGATGTTGGGGATAAGCATCTTTATGGCAGTCACTGACTCCCCTGCTCCACAACCATTCCTGTGCTTTGAGTCCCTTGTGTGACATTAGCACAGGTTTGTTGTTTTTTATTGTACTTATTTTAATGTTCTACTGGGTCCAGGAGACACATTTTCAGGTAGACTACAGAAAATGTTAGACCCAGGCATCACTTTGTTCTGGCTGGTGAGGCCCCAGAAGAAAAATATTGGGAAGCCATGCTCTAAATCACTCATTAGAACTTATAGCTGAAACGTGCTTGATTGTGCTTGTGAGAGCTGAAGATCGACTATAAAGCAAGTGTATCAGCCATCTTCAGCTCTCTCATCAGCCAAAGCTACTATGTTAAAGGGGTTGTCTGCTTTTTTAATATTGATGACCTATCCTCAGGATAGGTCATCAATATCAGATCAGCGAGGAGCCAACTGCCAGCACACCCGATGATCAGCTGTTCAAAGAGAATGCAGTGCTCGAGAATTGCACCTGTGGCAAGCAGGTGTAATTACAACTTTGCCGTTCCCATTCGCTTTAATGGGATGGCTTTGTTCTATTCACTTGAACAGGAAAGAGCTGTCCCATTGAAGTGAATGGGGATGGCGGAGCTGTAATTGCACCTGCTCGCTTCTCCAATTGCGATGATGAGCAGGTAAACAGAAGAGAAGGCAGCGCTTGTACAAGCGCTGCTTTCTCTTCAAACAGCTGATTGGTGGGAATGCTGGCATTGGCGGATTAAGTGCATGATAGGACCAGGGCTGTCCACCCAACTCGCTCACATTCTGGGGGCTGTCTACATCACATTCATCATGCACATGGCCTAGCTGCAGCTCAGTCCTATCTAAGTGATTTGAGTTGAGCTGCAATACCAAGCACAGTGATATCAAATGGACAGCGCTGTGCTGGGTAAGGAGCAAAGAGGCTGCAGCGCTCACTGGAAGATCGCTGTCTCTTTAAACATCTCATTGGCGGGGGTGCCAGAAGTCAGACCCCACCATCTCATAACAGATGTCATAGATGTTCCCAAAATTATTGTGTTTTGTGGGGTGTTACATAGGACTGCATGGAACATCTACTACATTATCTGCACACAAAAAGTTATCACTGTTATCTAGGCTGTTACATAGGACTGCAGATGACATCTACAAATTAAAATGTTAGTTGTCAAATTTAACATTCATATGATTATGATAGAGACTAGGAGGAGAAGATGAGATGCAGGTCACAGTAGTGAGCCAGCTATACATATAGGAGAATACAGCACCACATACCTGTTACATCCAGTGACATCCCCTGTCATGTAGACCTTCTCTTTCCTCTTCTCCTCCATTTGACCCAGACCACCATGACAAATTCTTTCAGCCGCATCTCGTCTCTACAGAGTTTGTTACTCAGACATGTTAGATTTCTCATAATTAGGGTCATTTATCAAACTGGTGTAAAGTAGAACTGGCTTAGTTCCCCATAGCAACTAAATGAAAGGTGTAATCTCATTGGTTGCTATGGGCTGCTAAGCCAGTTCTACTTTACACCAGTTTGCTAAATTATCCTAAAGGTCCCTATAGTGTCTACAGCAATTATAATGCCCTCTAGAGTGCCCCCAGTAATAATAATACATACCCTTTATTGTGCTCCAGGTAATAATCGCTGAATAGTATCCCAAAAAATAATGTCCCCTAATAAGTCCCTGTAATAGAAATGCCCTTCAGTGCCTCCCCAATAGCAATGCCTCCACACTACCCCCATATAATAATTTCTCACGCATTGCCCCCATATAGTAATTCCCCCCACACTGCCCAATATAGCACCACTATAGCAATTTCTCCCACACTGCCCCATGAGTAATTTGCCCCACACTGCCCCCATGAAGTAATTTGCCCCCACACTGCCCCATGAAGTAATTTCCCCGGTGATTAATTTGCCCCCACACTGCCCCCCATGAAGTAATTTGCCCCCATGATGAATTTGCCCCATGAAATAATTTGCACCCATACGGCCCCCATTAAGTAATTTGCCCCCATACTGCCCCCATCAAGTAATTTGCCCCCACAGTAATATATTGTCCTCTGCCCCCTAAAGTTGGCACACACAGAAAATAATAAATCAACAACCTAAAAGCTAATACTTACCTGTGTCCGGAATGGTGAGGCAGGCCGCAGGTTCGCATACTTCATTATCCTACGTCCCGGGACAGGCATGCAATGATGTCATCACGCACGTCTACACTGGGATTATACTACCACATAGGACCCAGGCAGGGAACTATGCACTCCCGTGCCCCGCCACAGTACTACCCTATTATAATCCGCCATTGGATGCTGGCAGTCCCCCCCCCCCCCCCCAACCTGCTCATCAGATATTCAGAGAATAGGTCATAAATATAAAAAAAAGCGGACAACCCCTTGAACAGGTACTTTAACAGCTTTGGACATCTCAAAGAACATGAAAAGAAGGTATGCAAATGAGCTCTTAGCAAGCTCTGCCTCTGATGCCCCCAGATGTAGCTCTTTGGTTCATTTTGTTGGTGATCTGCTTAATCGTATGTCAGTCCTCCCTCGCCCACCTATGTAGCTGACGTTCACCTCTCACATCAATGGCAGTTGTGCTTCGCAGTTGCCACATTCCATATTGTTAATGTTCCTATTTGTCCACTCACAATACACTTTCAGCACCGCAGAATGCGAACAGTTCACAAACTGTACAGTTTTGGAAATACTACCAACTTTGGTCCGAAAGCCAGTAATTTTCCTCCTTTGCAACTCTGATAAATTGCCCCTTTACAGCATCGAGAAAGTCTATCGTACACCTTATAACCTTATATACCCACCAAGCCAGATGACGACAAACTGACTTCCTTGATGAGCTAGGCGTTGCTGATGTTGACAGTAGGACGCAACTGTGTAATTATGGTCAATGGAGGTGTCTGTTGGATGTTTTTTTTTCCCTTCATTTTTTGTTATTTTAGTTCATCTCCTATTTTGGGATATGTCAATAGGACCCAAGTCTAGTAATACCAATATTCTGCAAGGAAACTATAACAGGTCTCCATTTTAAATAATCTATTAAAAAACGCCAGATACTGTATTTCAGCATCTCATAATATTGTGACCTGAGCAGTAAAGCCTAAAATATAGATTGATGTTGTACTACAAAAAAAATAAAAATGGACACAAAATAAAATCAACACAAAATAAATGCATAGTGTATAAACTTTATATTCAACTCAGAACTGTGCAATGCAATATGGTGAATATTGTACTGCTCCAAATCGAAGCCGAGCTCATATATAATACAGGTCGGCATAGAGCCACCCTTAGTGCCCCACTTCTGCAGCCAATCTCATTTTTATTTGTTTATATATATTATCCCATAGCCCTGAAGCAAGACTGCTGCTTTAATCAATGTAGTGCCTGTGCACTTCCTCTGGGACAGAGATGCCGACTGGGCTATTAGCTATTTCACATCCAGGAAACCTGCTCAGCAACGCTCTGCCAGTTCTCTTTGTAATGAAAACGTTCAGGAGTCACAGGGAGGCCAGCAATGGGATTCATATGCCAGCCCTAGACAGGAAAACGGAACTATAAACATTTCATTGAGCTGTAACATACCCACATAGAGAATAGGACCCCACGGGGAATTGTGTGGAAAACAGTTTTTTATAAGGAAGTTCCCCTTAATCCAGTTAGGACTGGAGCAGTCTTCTACGTTTAGTAACGACTGAAGTGTTAAAGCTATAGCCTACAGATTTTAGTGGAAAATGCGAAAGAAATAAATTCTTAATAATACATCTCTGTTGTTTGAAATGTACAAAGGCACAAAAAAGGGTATAAGGTATAGCTATGAGGCAGATTTGCTAAGACTGGTATTCCATAAGTTAATTGGAGTAAAATGTGTCAAATTTAATAAGCGAGGAACACCTCTTAATAAAATGGAGCATCTTTTGCTACATCACAAACTGAAAAAAAATTTCAGTCTATGCAAGACTTTTAAGTAGCAATTGGTGTTAGAAGTTTTCCTAGCTATGGTGGAAATTTGGTGTGTGTTGTAATTTGAGCCTTTTTTATGCCCCAAAAGTGGCATAAATGTAATAGCATAAGTCAGTTGTCACTGAGATTTACGTTTTCAACTTTGGTGGTTTGTCAGTACCTACAGGCCCCATTTATTAAGCAGTCTATTTCAAGTTTTAACATAGACTAAGCTACTAAAATGTGATGATGTGGAACATTTTAGCAGTAAATTCTGTGGCCGTTCATTTGGTCTTGGGCATGGTGAAATAGTAATCAGTTTCGAAAGGAGATGTAGTTCAGACCACGTTCATTGTGGGTTCAGATGGAGTGCCTATATGGCAGCCAATGATTTCTCAGGGAGTCATAACTATCCCTGTGCTTTGAGTCCCTGTGAGAAAATGCTCTGTTCTCCTATAGGCTGGTAAATGATTTCAGTCTATGGGAAAAGCAATCAGGTGATTGCATGTTTGGGGTTTAGTCCCTAGGGGGACAAAAAATAAGTGTAAAAAACAAAAAGTTAAAACAGTTCTCAGGAGTATAAATCCCCCAAAAAAAAAAAAAAAAAAAAAAATATATATAGATGTAGTAAGGCTGACTAGTCAGCCTGCATTTGTGGGAGGGGCGGAGGCTCTTCTTAAACAAGGCACTGCCTCACTCCTGGGCGTGTGTTCTTCAGGTGCTGCTGGGTGTCATTAGTGAACTTGCTTCTCTGGTGGCAGGATCTCTTTCTTTGCAGCATGGAGCCAGAATGGAGCTTTATTTTGATCGCTGCTATCGTAGCAATGCATGCGCTACAATACATAAGTAAGTTGGGTCATGGCCATCTCTCCTGGCCGGTCGGAACCTGACTTTTCTAGCGAACGAGAGGCTTTGCCAACGAATCTGCCGCTTCAGGTTTGTTTCGTTGGGGCTAAAAAATTTCTATTTCTTTTTCAACTTCGTTTGTTTGATAATAGGAGTTTGTTTGTTCAGGCCTATTGCTGTAGCTGTTCCTTGCCATGTGACTCCCCCTCCCCCAGCCACCACCATCTTTAGACTTCAGGTATTTTCCTTGCTTTATGTTCTAAAAACCCTGATACACTTTATGCTCTACTCTTATTCTGAGCAGCATTTCCACGTTCGGCTTTACTTCTGTCTTACGCCTGCTGTTGCACCTTGCTTTATACGCCTCACACCCTCAGATGCATCTGTACGTCTTTTATTGTCCATCACTTTCACGCTGCTCGTTCCAAGACCGGCCTTTACCTTTTTCTGTTACACATGTTTCACTCTCTGCTCACCGGAGCTGTGTCCACATGTCTGCTATTTTCATCATGCTTCATACGTTAATCTCATTCGAGTTGCATTCACCCGTTGGCTGTTACAGCCATTCCGTACCCAAGCCGACATCCGGAACTGTATTACACGCCTGCTATTACATGTTTCATACTCTGCCCACGGCCAGAGCTGCTACGGTTACTCCATTTTTTTTATTTTTTTATTTTTTCTGGCCACGCCAGACCGGTGTTCACTCTTGGCTGTTGCATCATGTTGTTGCGTGTGGTTAGAGCTGCGTTCATGCGTCGGCTAGTATACCCTGTTTGCTCTGCTCACAGTCAGAGCTGTGTTTACATGTCTGCTGTTACAACAGGTTCATACGAGGCTTGTTTCGGAGATGCATTCACGTTCGCTGTCACATCATGTTCATGCTCCACTCACATTTAGAGCTGCTGTTAGGCCCCTTTCACACGGGCGAGTTTTCCGCGCGGGTGCAATGCGTGAGGAGGACGCATTGCACCCGCACTGAATCCTGACCCATTCAGTTCTATGGGGCTGTGCACATGAGCGGTGATTTTCACGCATCACTTTTGCGTTGCGTGAAAATCGCAGCATGTTCTATATTCTGCGATTTTCACGCAACGCAGGCCCCATAGAAGTGAATGGGGATGCGGGAAAATCGCAAGCATCCGCAATCATGTGCGGATGCGTTGCGATTTTCCCGCATGGTTGCTAGGATACGATCGGGATGGGGACTCGATCGTTATTATTTTCTTTATAACATAGTTATAAGGAAAATAATCGCATTCTAATTACAGAATGCAATGTTCCCGGGCTTTAAGGGTTGAACAATAAAGAGTTAACTTACCTTCTCCCATTGTACGCAGAGCCTCAGAACGTCTTCTCTCTGATAGTTTGGATGCTTGAGGACCTGTGGTGACGTCACAGGGTCACATGGTCCAATCATAGAGCATTTGAGTGGACCATGTGACCCATGTGATCCTGTGACATCACGGCAGGTCCTTCATCCAATGTTGGATGAAGGACCTGCCGTGATGTCACAGGATCACATGGGTCACATGGTCCACTCAAATGCTTCTATGATTGGACCATGTGACCCTGTGACGTCACCACAGGTCCTCAAGCATCCAAACTATCAAGAGAGAAGACGTTCTGGGGCTCTGCGCGTACAATGGGAGAAGGTAAGTAAACTCTTTATTATTTTTAACCCTTTAAAACCCGGGGAACATTGCATTCTGTAATTAGAATGCGATTATTTTCCCTTATAACTATGTTATAAAGGAAAATAATTACACATACAGAATACTCATCCCGAAACCAGACTTCAGTGATGAAGTCTGACTTCGGGTCTGGGTACCAAGCATGCGGATTTTTTCACGCGTATGCTCAACGCACTACAAACGTTAGCACACGCGTGGAAAAATCGCGGCGATTCCCGCAACGCACCCGCATCTTATCCGGGCGTCAAACATGACGCCCGTGTGCAAGAGGCCTTATACCTCTTTTCATTCTCGGCTCACTCCCAGAGGAGCATTCACACTTACGTGGTCAAACTCACGACCAGAGCTGCGTTCATACCTCTTTTGGTATATCATGTTTGCTCTACTCACACCCAGAGCTGCGTTCACACGTCCACTGTTACTACAGGTTCTTTCCAGGCCCATTTGAAGTCATTTTTCACAGCATGTGTCATGCTCCATTCACAACCAGAGCTGCCGTTATACCAATTGTATGCTCTGCCTATAACCAGAGTTGTGTTCACACTTCTACTGCTACAACAGGTTTTAGACCCCACTCGCCAGAGCCGCTTTCCATGTCGGCTGTCACTTCGAGTTAATATTTCATTCACATCCAAAGCTGCTTCCGCACGTCTGCTTTTACATCTTGTCCTCTACTCCATTCACTACTAGAGCTGTGTTCATGTGTCCGCTGATGCATCACGTTAATACTCTGCTCACATTCAGTTTTGCATTCTTACGTCTGCTTTATACCATGTTTTTCATGCTCTAGCCATACTCAGAGCCGCGCTCATACATTGTTACTCACATCCAGAGCGGCATTCACCCATCTGCTATTACACCATGTGTTACACTCTGCTCCCACTCAAAGCTGCATTCTCCTGTTACTTGCTACTCTCAGTAATCTCAACGGGGCACTCCGCACCTACTGCTTGGTACCACTCCCGGCAAACATGGCTGCTTTCTTTTCAGGCTTGTGTTTTTCCTCTGTAGTGTAAAAAAATAAATAAAAATCCTTTTAAATCCTGGTTTGTATTCACTCAGATTGGTCTCCTTTTACTCCTGGTTCGCATTCACTCAGATTGGTCTCCTGCCTAGTTCAACAAAACAGCTTCTCAGCGGAGACCAGTGGGCCAATAGGAGCGAGTTTCCTACTATGTTTTCATAAGTTGTTAATTTGTTTGTCGCGATAAGGTACTTCGCTGAGTAAACTTGCAATGCCTCAGGCGCTTGTTTTTTTTATCCCATCTTTGTTAAGCGCATTATTTATGCACGTTGTTTCGGATTACCAATGTCTATATTTTCAATGCCTTTTGGCAGTTATGTTTCTTTTAGGCCACTTTTAGCCAATCCAATCATCCAAGTTGCCGCCTATCCCATCAGGTCTGGCTCAAGTTTTAATCACTTCTCGTCACTGTCACGTCATTCAGGTCAGTCTCTTGGCTCCACGGGCCCTACTTCGGCCGCTGGCTTAGGGGCCACTTGACTGCCCCAGCCTCATGGCTCCGGGGGCTGTATGACTGCTTCGGGTCCGAGGACCCAAAGACCGCTTGGCTCCGGGGGGCCCTATGACTGCTTCGGCCCCATGGCTCCGGGGGCCCTATGACTGCTTCGGCCCCTTGGTTCTGGGGGGCTGTATGCCTGCTTCGGCCCTATGGCTTCTGGGGTCCGACGACTGCTTCGGCCCCATGGCTTCTGGGGTCCGACGACTGCTTCGGCCCTATGGCTTAGGGGGTCCGACGACTGCTTCGGCCCCATGGCTTCTGGGGTCCGACGACTGCTTCGGCCCCATGGCTTCTGGGGTCCGACGACTGCTTCGGCCCCATGGCTTCGGGGGTCCGATGACTGCTTCGGCCCCATGGCTTCGGGGGTCTGACGACTGCTTTGGCCCCATGGCTTCGGGGGTCCGACGACTGCTTTTGCCCCATGGCTTCGGGGGTCCGACGACTGCTTTGGCCCCATGGCTTCGGGGGTCCGACGACTGCTTTGGCCCCATGGCTTTGGGGGTCCGACGACTGCTTTGGCCCCATAGCTTTGGGGGTCCGACGACTGCTTTGGCCCCATGGCTTTGGGGGTCCGACGACTGCCTCGGCCCCATGGTTTTAGGGGTCCGACGACTGCTTCGGCCCCATGGCTTCGGGGTCCGACGACTGCTTAGGCCCCATGGCTTCGGGGGTCCGACGACTGCTTAGGCCCCATGGCTTCCCGGGGTCCGACGACTGCTTTGGCCCCATGGCTTCGGGAGTCCGACGACTGCTTTGGCCCCATGGCTTCCGGGGTCCGACGACTGCTTCGGACCCATGGCTTCGGGGGTCCGACGACTTGTTTTCAGTCCTGCCTGGTTGGTTGACCATCCATGATTCCAGGCTGATTGGGCCCAAATGTCTCACATTCATATCTGCTTCCCTGTTCACCTGCATACGGCCCATGTTTTTAAACTAAAGTCTGTCGCCTGCAGTGTTCAGTTCACTTGTTACTCAACTAAGTTTCCTGCTCCTTACGTTCTTTAGGTGTTACACTGTATTCATGTCCATTGTCCGCCATGCTCCAGGATCACACTTCAATTACTGGAGCTCAAGTCTTTTGGGTCACCTGCAATGTTGGTCAGGTCATATTTTCGCAACGATATTCGCCTGCCACGGATTTCAGTTCAGGTTCAGTTCAGGTTCCGCCTGCCACATTAGCCAGGCCCACTGTTCAATTGCCAGCACGTTATTGAGGCCACATGTTATAGTCATAATTTCCTGTTGTCTGCTAATTCATGTACAGTATGTTCATATGCAGTCATATTCTCTTCTGCTCAATTCCGGCTCCCCTGTCCGTATCACCGTACCGCTGGACAATCCTCTTCATTTCACTCTTCATCACTGCTAGTCCCCTCGGCTAGACATGATTTATTATCGCACTGCTTCATTCTGCCGCATAGTCCTCATTTCCGTAGCTGGTCTCTCCTCATTGTCGCGTAACTTTTCCACAGGACTTCCTTTCATGGCACAGCCCCTCCTGCTGGTCTCTCCTCTCTGTTGACCTGCTCCCTTTGCCACTACACTGGTCTTAGCGCACTGGAGTCTTTTTTCTGCACGGCTGCATCCGCTGGACAGTTGGTCTTATTGGTCATTACTGCACTGCTCCCTCTACTGGTCAGTCTTCTTTACCAAACGGCTCCCGCTGTTGGACAGTGTTTTCCATACGGCTTCCTTTGCAGGTCGCTCCTCATTGCTGCGCTGCTTCCTCTGCTGTTCACTCCGCGTGGCCGTCTTGCTCCCTCCAAGGGCAACTATCACAACGGCAGAATTTGTGCAGGTCCTGCCGGAGGAAGAACAAGTAGGGTAATTCCCTCTAGCATTTCAGTCCCTGTTCTTAGTCGAGCATACTTCGTCAACCAAGTTCCCGTACAAAGTCTTTTGTCTTTCACTACATCTAGGAATTCATTTTCGCCCGTAGCTTTGTCGCAAATTTTGTATTCACTCACAGGAGGGCATAGACAGGATCTATACTATGGCTTCCTAGCTTCTTGCCCTACTAATACCAGACTCTACAACACATCGAATCAACCAATTCCTCATGTTAGATTCAGATATCAGGTCGGTTTTCCCGTTTCAGCATTAAACCATTCTCAGGGGTCACAGAAGAATGCAGGGACCATGGCAAGCAGATAGATGTCTGGGGAACTATTCAAGGATTCCCTTCCTACTTCCATGGTTTCTTTTGCCCCTAACTTCTTGCATAGTCTACGCAGTCAGGTTTCTCTTTCCGTTCCACAAACTCCTGAGGCCAGGCCAATTGCCAGTACTAGAACCACAGTTCCCTAGGTTCAGTTAATATTTCATGCTCCATTCCACAGCGTATTCCCAGTCCTTCATTCCCCTTCGGGGCACTATCTGCAACATCGAGCATCATGTCTCCGGTTTCGTCATTTGCAAGATGTGATGTACGTCTCCTTATGGTTTTGCCTCGTACATCCTGAACGTACAGTCAAGATTGCCGATGCCCTGCAGTTGGTCAGGGATTTGTTTGCATTTTCCATTGTTTCTTCTATAACCTACTTGGTTTGGCTTTTGCCCCCTTTTCTAGGCCTACCCACGGCTATGGCTAAGGGCACACTTCAAGCCATTAAGTTAGGTTAGCTAGCACACGGCTAGCCGGGTTAGGTTGTTCTTGATTATCTCCCTAGGGTTCATCAAGCATCGTTGGCCGTAGCCATGACCACAAGTAGTAAGGCTGACTAGTCAGCCTGCATTTGTGGGAGGGGCGGAGGCTCTTCTTAAACAAGCCACTGCTTTACTCCTGGGCGTGTGTTCTTCAGGTGCCCCACCCTCCCTCCCTCCCTTCTCTTTTCATTTCCACAGGGTATGCCCCCTTTTCTAGGCCTACCCACGGCTATGGCTAAGGGCACACTTCAAGCCATTAAGTTAGGTTAGCTAGCACACAGCTAGCCGGGTTAGGTTGTTCTTGATGTTTATCTCCCTAGGGTTCATCAAGCATCGTTGGCCATAGCCATGACCACAAATATATATATATATATATATATATATATATATATACATAGAAATTGCCCACTAAAAAGGTGATCCAAAAGCTGTACACACCCCAAAATAGAATTAATGAAAACTATAGATCGTTGCACAGAAAATGCGCAGCTCTGTAGATAAATATAGATAAAAGTTTATGGGGTCAGTATATGGTAATGCGAAGAAAAAACGATATATTTTTTTCAAAGTGTTTTATTTCAAAATAATGGATAAAAAAAGAACACCGTCTGTTTATATTCGTCATTCACTGTCTTAAATGTTAAAAATAAAATCAAAAGCTCCTTTTCGCCATGTTTCTATTATCCTGCAGACAGTATTTTTTGGTCCGTTAAAAATAACAGGAACATGACAGATCAGAGTCAAATTGAGCATTGCTGATGCTAATATTACACCATTAAAATCAATGGTAATGTAACAGCGGCTGCTGTGCGCCGCTGTTCCCCTGCTTACCGCCGCGGTCCCAGGCACCGTGTTCAGCGGTGATCTGCAGCCGGTGGTTCCCATTTACCGCTGCAGTCCTAGGCTCTGTCTGTGTGGGTGCTGTTTTACTACAGAAAGGTTCCAAGGGTAAGATGTTTACATGTGGATTTTTCTCCAAGCTCTTCTCCCCTGCTGAGAGGAATTACTGTATAGGAGACAGAGAGCTTCTGGCCATGAAAATTGCCTTGAAGAAGTGGCATTATCTATTGGAGGGGACCCAGCATCTATTGATAATCTAATCTTTACCGACCACAAGAAGCTTACATATCTGCAGACGGCCCAGCGTCTGAACCCTCGCCAAGCTAGATGGGCACTCTTATTCGCCCAGCCGAGAAGAACATCAAGGCAGATGCTTTGTCTCATTTGATTTCTCCGACCAGCAGGAGGAGCCCCAGTACATTGTGGATCCTGCTCACTTTATCACAGTGGCTCCTGTTCTGGTAAAAGACATTCCTCCCAGGAAGACATTTGTGCCATCTGCCAAGAGAAAATGTATTCTAGCTTTGGGGCACAACTTCAAACTGGCTGGTCACCCAGGGATCCGCAAGACCACAGAACTTTTGTCTCGCCACTGCTGGACATGCGTGATTATGTATCTGCCTGCACCGTGATTATGTGTCTGCCTGTGCTCAAAGTAAAGTCTCCAGGACCCAACCACCCGGGCTGTTGTTACCTCTTGCTGTTCCTGATGCCCCATGGCAACACATTGCCATGGACTTTGATACTGATCTGCTCTCTTCTGCCGGATGTACAGCTATCTGGGTGGCCGTGGGCCGCTTCTCCAAGATGGTGCACTCGATTCCTTTGGCTGGACTGACCTTGGCTGCTGAACTTTCTAAACTGTTTGTGAGACACATATCCGCTTGCATGGTCTACCTTGCCATATTGTTTCCGATCTCGGAGTCCAGTTTACTTCTAAGCTCTGGAGAGCTCTTTGCCGACTGCTCGAAATTGAGCTGGACTTCTCTTCCGGTTATCATCCCCAGAGCAACGGGCAAGTAGAGCGGGTCAATAAAATATTAGAGAACTATCTCCGGCATTTTGTCCCATCATCTATTTATCCCCAAGACTGTGACTGTGACAAGGGGACATCCTCTGCGTCTGGAGGAAAGAAGGTTTGTACACAAACATAGAGAAGGATTCTTCACTGTAAGAGCAGTGAGACTATGGAACTCTCTGCCTGAGGAGGTGGTGATGGTGAGTACAATAAAGGAATTCAAGAGGGGACTGGATTTATTTCTGGAGTGTAATAATATTACAAGCTACAGCTACTAGAGAGGGGTCGTTGATCCAGGGAGTTATTCTGATTGCCTGATTGGAGTCGGGAAGGAATTTTTTTCCTCTTAAGTGGGGAAAATTGGCTTCTGCCTCACAGGGTTTTTTTGCCTTCCTCTGGATCAACTTGTAGGAAACAGGCCGAACTGGATGGACAGATGTCTGTTTTCGGTCTTATATACTATGTTACTATGTTACTATGCTATTTTGTTTCAGCCCAACACGACAACTGGGTACAATTACTACCTTGGTCTGAATTCTCTTATAACAACCAGTCTAGTGAGTTTACTGTCCTCTCCTTTCTTTGTCGTTTATGGACAACACCCTTGTACTCCTCTCCCTGTTCCTACATCTTCTGGGATACCAGCTGCGGATTCCTGTTGTAGGGATTTTTTGGAGATTTGGCGTGACACCAAGGACTGCATCAACAAAGCAGTGACCAGCATTAAAGCGAATGCAGACAAGAGAAGAAGAAAACTGCCTCAGTTCTCGTCAGGAGATAAGATATGGCTCTCTTCTAAAAACATCCGCTTAAGGGTTCCCAGTTTCAAGTTTGCTCCTAGGTTCCTTGGACCCTTTGAAGTATTGAGGAGGATCAACAAAGTGACATATAAGTTACGTCTGTCTCTCTCTGCGTATTCCTAATGCCTTCCACATGTCCTTGCTAAAACCAATAGTCCCTAATTGCCTCTCGATGGCTCCTTCTACTCCAACTCCAGTATCTGAAGACTCTGACGAGACATTTGAGGTCAAAGACATCCTGGACATAAAGAAGCGTGGTAAAAAGACCTACTATCTTGTGGACTGGAAGGGCTTTGGTCCTGAGGAGAGGTCTTGGGAACCAAAGGAAAACATTCATGCTCCGAGCCTGATTAAAAAGTTTCTATCTCATTGTGGACTCAAGAAGAAGGAGCGTGAGGGGGGGGTACTTTTACAGCTGCTGCTGTGCCCGCTGTTCCCCTGCTTACCGCTACAGTCCCGGGCTCCATGTTCAGCGGTGATCTGTGGCCGATGCTTCCCATTCACCACTGCAGTCCTGGGCTCTCTCTGTGTGGGTGCTGTTGTTCTGGGATCCGCTCCACAGTTTGCGCTTAGCCCTGGCTACAGCAGGTTTGCTGCTTGTTTCCTGCAGCACTTCCATGGGGGCTGGCGACCGTCACTTCCTGGGCTTTATGGGTTAGGTCATGTGACCTTGCTGACCTATCCTAGCCTTTCTGCGCATATATAAGTGCCTTAGCCCCCTTCCCATGAGTCTCAGTGTCAAGGTCCTTGTGTCTTGCTAAGGTTCCTGGTTTCCGCTAGTGTTCTTGTGTTTCCAACTTGTATCTGTATTCCTGGACTCTGCTACATGTTAGATCCCTATCTGGTTGCCTTGACTCTCCTGTTGCCGACCTGGATTGCCTGACCTGCTGTGCCGCCCGCCCTGACCTTTTGCCTGTCTGACTACGCCTCTGCCTCATCCTTCGGTCCTGCACCTCTGGTACCTTTCTCAGGTACCTCCTGGTCCGCCTGGACCAGCTGCCTTGTGTGCCTATCCTCCTCAAGAGGTAGAGACCTGGTGTTCCCTTCGGGAAAGTCTATACCCACCATCAGGGGTACTGTGAAGATCCAGAGGTTCACTTAGACAATGCCCTCAGAGGAGGTAGGACACGTGGAACAGTGGGTTCACACCCGATGGTTCGTGATAGGTAATAATAGTGGAAAATGTTTTACCGTATTCTGCTCTTTAATGGAACAGAATAACAGGGATCATAAACGCTCATCTGAAATTTTACAAGCACAGAAGTCCAGGTTAGGCTGGGTTCACATTTTTATTTCCTTTGTTCTATTCCATCATAGGAGCATTGCAAATAATGGAAGTAATGTTTCAAATGACAGAAGTGAACGTCAGCTGATGGATCCCATTGGCTATAATGGGAAACCAGGCATTTTACCTGACAGACAAAAAAAGCATAGCATGCATATTTTTTACACAATTTGCAGCAGAGTCTCCTAACTAAGCCTCTAATGCAGATGCGAATGAACCTCTCTCCTGGGTTCAAGTACAGCTGCACATGGACAAGATGATCTATACCTTTCCTTCTCTTTCTGCAGCCTGTCAGCATACACCTCACTGGCCCACATCTCCTTCTCAATGTACGGCTGAGGGGAGTGCTGGTGGTGGTGGTGGTGGGATGGGGTTGCTATTTCATCCTAGACTTAATAGAAATGCAGAAATCAGGTCAGGATTGAGAAGTATTACCTGGATATCTTACTCCCAAACTGATTCTAAGAGTTCTATATTGAGCTGTATGGTAAATTGTTGTTAGTACTGCAATCCTGGTCTTATTTTAAAGCTTAGCTTGTGAGCTTTAAAACGAGACTCATATCGCCAGGTGCTACTCAGCCTGAGATATAGCCATTAGTATGAAGGAGGTATTTCGTACTTCATTGGCTACAGAAAATTACCAGCTCTACTATGTAATGGTAGAAATAAGATACTGACACTAGCCTCCTGCTGATAATACATGCTAAGCTGGTGGTTTATTAGCTAGGTAGCAACCCTACTCTGACACCATATCTCATGGTCCCATGATTTAATTATGTGTCTACTAATTGGTCTGCTTGGCAACTAATGGGGGTCAATGTATCAGCAGAGTCGTTGCGTATTTAAAAGAAGGGTTTCCTTGGTTAAGCCTGCCTGTTAAAGGGTTGAAACAAAGTGTACCCCCCTCTCAAAATAAAAAAAACATTTGCACTGTTGCTATGGGTTACCCCTTGACCCTGTTTGGGTAGTCACTCTATCTGACTGAAGTGTCAGCCTAATTTGAGACTTAAAATAACAACAATACATGGACAAAGCTCCCCCAAGTGGGTTAAATAATGTGCAAAATGCAGCCAATACCACCATCAATTGGTATGAAACAACATACAAATGTAAAATAGCATGAAATAATATACTAATCAAGAAAACAGTGGTGGCACAAGGCAAATAGAGACCCACAATAATCTCATGCGTATCGCTAGACCGTGTGCTAGCTTCCTCAGAGGTCCATTTGTTTGTGCACGTCAGCTTCACAGTGATTTATACAGAGTCAAGGTAATCATTGATTCAATACAACTGTGGTCAGATGCTAGGAGGGAGGGGGGGTAAAAGGGAAAAGGGAAGGGAAGGAAGGGAGGAAGGGTGGTGATACCTGTTATTTTCCCGGTGCATGGTCCGTGCGTGTATGATGGCGCCGGTGGAGACCGGCGTGGTGGAATGACACAGACGCATGTGCAAAAATGGCGCCCGGGTAGGCGTGGACGCCGCGATGCGCTCCAAAGAGCGGAAGCGCATCGAGGCCTCCAAAACGCCAACGGGCGCATGCGCAGAGATATGCGCAAGGTGGCGCCCGAACGGATGTGGACGCCACAATGCGCTCCAAAGCGCGGAAGCGCATCCAGGCATCCCAAGTGCCGCCAGGCGCACGCGCACATCCCCGCGCAGAGAAGCGCCCAGGCGGAAGTGGATGCCGCGATGCGCTCCAAAGCCCGGAAGCGCATCCCGGCCATCCAGATCACCACAGGGCGTGTGCGCAAAACAACATCCCTGATTGGACAAGCCAGAGCCAACAAGTCACATGCAGGCTCCGGCAATCCAAGCAGGCATACCCGGAAGAAGACGCATGGCATGTTACATATGAAGTGATAATCGAGTCAACAGGCAGATAAGCACAATTTCAATATATACTAATCAAATAAGTTCATGATCTGGTAAAAGAAAGGAAAAAGAAATAAAATAAGAAAAATAATAATAAAGCATTATAAGTACATAATTAGCATAAATAAGTGAATAAATAGATACATACATGATAAATGTGCAATATATATATATTGTCCCTGACTATGGTTATAGTGTTGAAAGAATCTCATTACCACTGAGAGGGGGAGATCACAAGAGGAAATTCCTTAACAGGGAGGTTTTCTGGATCTTCAAATTAGGAACCAGACAACCGCATGGTCTGAACAAGCGCCTGGACCTTATACTGCAATATTGAAAGGATCTTTTCTTTTCCCCTTGTGTTTGCCCCTGGTGCTCGGTGAAATCAATGCAATATCTATCTGCACCAATTATGGTAATATTTTGTATCAGCGGTAAGTTCGCATGTTGCGATTGTCCATGCAGGGGATATATCGCATCTGCGAGCCCAAGGTATTGAAAGAATCTCATTACCACTGAGAGGGGGAGATCACAAGAGGAAATTCCTCAACAGGGAGTTTTTCTGGATCTTTAAATTAGGAACCAGACAACAGCATGGTCTGAACAAGTGCCTGGACCTTATACTGTAATATTGAGAGGATCTTTTCTTTTCCCCTTGTGTTTGCCCCTGGTGCTCGGTGAAATCAATGCAATATCTATCTGCACCAATTATGGTAATATTTTATTCATGCAATGTTTACATGCCTTTGGATTATTGCAGCTTTTTATTATAATGTCTTTTTATATGCATCATAAATTTTTGTGTTCTTTTTTCAATTTGATCTGCCTATTTGTATCAGTGAGTGATTGATGAGAGGGTTAATCTCTGCTGTGCCCTCCTCCCATACACAGGTGTTACATGATGGGGGACGGTATATCAGTGTGATATCCTCCCAAAACTCACTATGTCTGTCATGAGGAAGGACTGTACATATTATCTGGTCCGAAACACGTTGACAATACTGGCATGAATGATATCGATATGACTTGGAGATTTTAATCGCTCAATAAAGATCGAATTGAATTCTATCCCATCCACTGCTGGAGCTGGACTTTTTCCTTCTTTTTGCTCAGTTGCCGTCAGGTGCATCGTCCGTGCTCGTTTGTTGGATAGTCGTTATTTTCAACAGGTGAGAGCTGCCACCCCCTTCTTTGCTTGACTATGGTTATGCCTGATATCTCAGTGATCCACATAAGGGTTTCCTTTACCCCGTGGGTCAGTAGTCACTTGAACAGAGAGAGTTCCAAGAAGTAGCAGCCTGGCGGTTCCCCTGCAGTAAAGTCCAGATCCTTGTACAGGTGTTAAAGGGTGAAGACTGGGGGATAGGGCTACTAACATAACAACCTTGAAAGTAGCCTGTATCACACATTCGCTGACCATCAAAGAGAAGTTGAGGCTGGAGCTGAGGGGTAGAATAAGGCCAGCAGCCAGCCACCAGTAGGCTACATTGTTTGAACATCTGGAAGTCTTTTCCTCACTGACTTCAGATGGGGAAAAATCTAAATAGAATCCGATCGTAAATATTACATGTGCATTTCCTACATGCTTTATCACATATATGTGGTGGTTTTCTGAAATGGTTCCAAGATTCAAAGACTTGTTCTTTGTAAAAGAACAATAAAAAAGAGAAATATGTCAGAAATGCAATGATGTTTGGTTTGCTTATCAATGACATTATCACCACTGATGGATCATGTATAATCAAGACCTTAAGTTTCTAAGGAACATAAATTGTTCTTTCATTTAAATCATGCACTAAAAATTCCTATAGGTCATCACGCACTTCAACAGAAATAAGTTTAGCTTACGCCTTTAGAAATTTGTAAGCAATCACATTTTTGGAGACATAAAATACAGACTAGCCTGGTCACCTCAGCTCAGTTTCAATACTTCCACCCCTCTAATGTTACTCCAAAGTTAAATTTCACAGTATAACTTTGATGTATGAGATCTAAGAATACTTCTCAACCTCTCATGGAAATTAATTAATGTCTGAGCTTTGAGCTATATTAAATAACAAATGTCTGGAGAAGCATATTCTACAATGCAGTAAGTCTGAAACTGCAGCAGTTGTCCCGACTCCCTACTACCAAAATGCTTTAGGCTTTTGTATTACGATTGTATAACCACAAGTAGTGTAGCTGCCCACCACCAAGCCATATAATTGTCCCACAAAAACCGATACTATATCTGTGGTGTCCACTAAGAATAGCAAGCCATAAAACTGGGACCGTCTAATTAATGTTTTAGCAGCCATATGATTCAAGATAACAGAAATTCTACAATGCAAAGTTTATTTTCTAAAAATATGACTAAACATAGAGGAAACAGTTAATGTAAGATAAGGGAATTTTATCTGCGGAGCAACAGGGGACTGTAATGGAAATTGATCCAGTCTTTACTGTCAGTATCATGGAGTGCCTCAACTGCTGGACCCTGCTGCTTGTGAAGACCAGTAAGCGGAACCATAATGGTAGAGGCAAGTAAGAAACCACAGATAGATATGGTTTACATATAATAAGATTTGTTACTTACTAAAGTAGTGTTTGTAGTTGTTTGTAGTCTTGCATGCAGTCATGTGCAGGACAGGGATGAGAGATAGGCAAGAGTAGATGCCAATCTATGGTGCCACATAGCATCTAAGACTGAGGTGGAACTTTTCTTGAAATAACAGGGATTTAATGCCTCTCCCTTTTTCATTGTGCTTTCCTGCAAATTATGGCAAAAATAACAATTAAAAAAACTGTTGTGCAATGATTCTCATAGTACGAATGTGAGCAGAACATTTTACTGTTGAAGGCACCATTGCCACATGAACATTGGTAAAGCTCCCGAAGCTAGTGAAGTAGCTACAAAGCTATAGAGTGGAGGAGAGAGTGAGCTGCTCTGTGTAAGTGGCTGGAGCCTTTGTTTATGAGGTCTGTATTTATTTAAGGGTCTGTTCTGGGTTCTGTATTTAGGGGTTCTGTTGCCTGCATTTATTTAGAGGGGTCTATGTTTAGATGGTTAAGTCAGGGCTCAATAATTATTTAGAGTCATGTTTGGGGTCTATTTGAGGGGGTCTATAATTACTTTCAGGGTCTATTTATTTGGAGGTTTGATCTGGGTTATGTATTTATTTAGGGGGGTTAATGTCTGTAATTATTTTTTTTGGAGGGTGTGTATTTATTTAGGGATCTGTATTCTGTGGACTAGTCTTTGGATTTCCTTCTGGAGTCTGTATTTATTTAGGGGATCTAGTCTCGAGTTTGTAGTTATTTTGGGTTACTTTGGGTGTCTCTATTATGAGGTCTGGTCTGGGTTTATTTTCATTTAGGCGCTTTTGGGTTTTAGGTCTGTATTTATTTCAGGATCTATATTTTGGTGTGCATTCTTCATTTAGCCTGGGGTCTGTATTTATTTGGGGAACTGTACTTATATTAGTGTGCATTCTGGACTTATTTGGGGGACTCTACTTATTTTGAGGTCTGTTTATTCCTGGGTCTTTATTCATTTTGGGGATAAATGCACTGTAAGTTATTTGAATGAAAATAAGCAGTGTTTGAAGGCTTGGGTTATGTAAATTCTGAGAAAAAAAGCAACACTACCGTATGATCTTCTGATGAAATCCAGTAAGTGGCAGCACTCGCAGCGTTGGACCCTAGCCCCGAGGTCCCAGGAGATAGTTAGGATAAAGAAAACTACAGCATTCCTTGTATTTCTTTGATGGTGGTTTATTCACCAAGTTAAGTGCAACGTTTCAACTACAAATAATAATATTTGTTCATTGCTTGAAAAAGACTTATTATTATTATTATTATTATTTATTAAAGCACCATTCATTCTATGGTGCTGTACATAGGAAAAAGGGGTATACATATATAATACAGACAATTGCAATAGGCATGAACAAGACGAGTTACAAACTGGTACAGAAGAAGAGAGGACCCTGTCCACGAGGGATTACAATCTACAAGTGTGCACTTCACATATACATATATATAATAGACTGCATTTCAATGTGGGGGATCAGCCACAGTGTGACAACCCTAGGAATCCCACTGTGTCTCAACCACTTTATTGTATTCAAGACACCTCTAAGTAAAAAGTGCCAGTTAGGGTATACTTAGGACATACTTCAAATAAAGGGTAGGTCACTATAATACAGTTCAATGTACTTCCCCACAGCGCCTTGTCTGTCTCATGAAGCTGTAAGGGGGATGGAAAAGATATTTTCCCAGGGATTCCACACAAGGGAGGAGCAGATCCCTGACTGCATACACACACCGGTCCACATACCCTACATCTCAGAGTGATTACCATTTACCGTAGGGGATCAGCTAGAACTGAGATTGGTCCTGGTACACCTCTTCCATAGCCAGCTCCCTGTTATTTAAAATACGCAGAACTGAACAACGTGAGATGACTTAATAAACCACAGTTAGGGGCATCATACACATTCATCCCGGAACCCATTCAGTGGTGCACAACAGGGTAGAAGTCCCATCATACAGCCTACTCCACATAGGTACACAGTTATGTTATGTAAGCGTGATTGCATCCCCAATCTACGTTTATTATTAAAGACCTAAAGAAAGATGTAAGTTATAAAGATCAATACTAGATAACGATAGGTCCCATTGGTGCTATACATAGAAATATAACAAACCAGTCCACTTAGTAAAATGCAAGTCATGGGAACCCAATCCATGATCTTTGGCTGAGGACGAATTTAAGTCAGGAGTGGGGGGGAGGGGGTGAAAGACCCATCGATCCTGTTGGTCCCTGTTTCTCTTTGTCTATTTAAGTGTCCATAGGCATTCCTGTGAAGAACAAAATGTAATTAAGTGATGTAACAGCGCTATACATAATAATAAAAATACTTTTACAGCCTAAAGTTTGAGAACAGATTACACCAGCTTGTTTAAGTCACGTATACTTGGCCTAGGAGAGGCCGCCTATCTTAAATTCCCTATTAAGACCTTTTGGTTCTAATGAGTCCAGTTGAAAAATCCAGTTCAGTTCTAACCTTCTGAGCATATGTTCCCGATCTCCACCCCTCCTCTGTCGATGATCTGGAATCTTAGTTGGGCAACATTATGCCTTTTCTTTATAAAATGTTCTGGTGAAGTGTCACATTCTAGAGGACCGGGCAGACCTCCGGAACATCATGCATACAGGACACAGGCAGATACAGACCAGGGACCAATAGAATACTTTATTGCAGATGTAATAAATGAACATGACAATAACAGATATGCAGGTTAGGCAGGTTTGGTTCTGTGGTAGAGCTACCACAGAACCAAGTGCCCTGGCAGACCAGAGGCAAAACCCAGAGAGCGATCTTCACAGAGCCCCTGGTGGTGGGGATGAACTTGGCCGAGGGCTCACTGGTCGCACCTCCAGGAAGATCCTGGTACATTTGGCCGCTACCTGCAAGGAACCACGCTGGTGCAAGCACCAGCGGAAACAGACAACAAAAGTACTGGAGCCCAAACAAAACACAGTACATGGAACAGACAACAAACAGGAACCAGCACACAAGCAGATGCCTGGACCCCATGCGGAATGGAGGGGTGGCAGTCACAAGCAGAGCTGCACACAGACTAGGTATCCTCCGTCTGGAGAACCCAGGAGCCCTCTCACGAAGGCTAGATATACACAGGACAGGAGCAGAAGCAGTAAGGCACTGCAGGCAAGACATGAAACAGACAAGGATCAGAAGCAGTAGGCACTGCCAGGCTATACATGAAACAGTCAGGATCAGAAGCAGTTATACTGCCAGGAAAAACATGGAACAAACAGGATCAAAAGCAGTTGAGCACTGCCAAGCTATACATGGAACAGACATGATACAACATCAACGACACAGAACAGGTACAGAAGATCAGGCAAGGCATGGACAAGGATACAACAACGACAATGCTTTACCAGGTGACACTACACAGAAGGGCAGATGGCAAAAAAAACCTGGGTCAGCAGCAAGGGGCGACACCCAGCAAGGCACAAGACAGACTGACCACAAGCCCCAGATAGAAATAGCTGCAATAATGAGGGCACCTGATAACCAGCACACACAGGAGAACTGTAGCCAGTACGAGGTTACAGGCAGCTGGCCTAACCAACAACAACCACACACTGCATCTATACTCAGACCCTGTTCACACAAGGCGACAGCCAGCATGCAAAACCCACAGCCAATACACAAAGTGCATGCAGCCAGCATGTACGGCACCGGTGACAGGAGCCACAGATATTTGGACGTGTGGAAACATAAACACAGGCAACAGTTCACACACAGAACCACAGCCAGCACACAGTCCAAAGCAATACACTGGTGTCAGCCTGCAGCCAGTACGCGAGAGAGCATGCAGCCAGTCTACATGGCCACAACTGTCACAGTGGACCACACCATGACATAAAGATAAATCAGTCCGGTGTTTTTGCTCCTTCTAGCGCTGGCCCTCATTCATAAATTTCCAAATTGAGTAGCGTTGTTGGTTGAATCTGTTTCTGAACTCCTATGTAGTTTCACCTGAATAGTACAGGCCCAATGGGCACTGCAGTATGTAAATTACATAGATTAATAGGTGTAATATCCCTTGATATTATACCTCATGCCAGTCCTGGGATGCGACAGGAAATTTTCCTTATATAAACTGTTACAGTTACAACAGTCCAGACAGGGGTAGCAGCCACTTTTGGTGGAAGGAGAGGTTGGATTTTTTATAATGTCCACTAGAACCAATCTTTTACTAAAGATTTTTAGATGTATGATAGGACATCGGGGGCATTGAAATTCTTCAATGATAGGGAAGGGTTGTTTTAAAATGTACCAATAGCGTCTCAAGACATTAACTATCCATCCGCTTAAGTGTGTAAAGATAGAGACAAAAGGGATTCTTTTTATTTCATTATTGGTGGTATGTGTCTCCAATAAGTTGCCCTATTTATGATGTATTACTTTTAGATGCTGTTTTTATACCGGAACCTTAGGGTAATCATGGTGTAAGAATCTTTCCTTTACTCTTTCTCAAAGGGATTACACCATAATCATTGGGTGGGCACTGTCGGACCTGAGCATGTTGTTCCTGTCCTTGGGCTTGGTGTAGAGGTCTGTCTGTAGACCTCCATTTTGTATATAGACTGTGGTATCTAAACCTTTTAGGGTGTCATGGGAGAGGAGTGATCGCTAATGCCATATCTTGTCCTCATACTAAATCACTGTTTGCCAGAAGCAGATTGTGATTACACAGCGCAATTTGCGCCTGGCAAACAATGATTTTTAAACCATTATAAAGATTCGAATTACCCGATTCATGAATTTGCTCGTTCGTCGGCTAACTGGCAGCAGTAATACACTGCCAGATCATCGCTAATGAGCGTTACTACAAACGCTTTTTAGCGATGATCCTTAGTATTATCAGCAGGTGTAATTTAAGCTTAAGTCTCTTCAAAATTGGCCATGAATATATTAGCGTACATTAGCATTCTCTAATCGAGGAGTTATCCACATAAAAGACGGTCACAATTTCCAAACCTATACAATTGTTGAAAATGATCTAAAGATATACAATGGACCGTGTAGACCTTGATCCTGAAAAGGCATAACCCCTGGAATAATGAGAAGAACAGTAGGGTTTAAAGCTCCACACAAGGGCAAGCCATTGGGCATCAGCTCTTTATTACTTTGGTTAAGCAGATGGACGGAGCATGCACTAGAACCCTGTTAACGATACTGCAGAGTTGGACATGCGTATTGATCTCCTACAGCTTGAAAGCTGTGAGCAAAACATATGGGGGCGGAGCATGCGTGATGGATTCCTACTATGCCTGAATTATGGACCTGATGGTATGGAGATGTGCACTAGCTCCCCACAGCTACAGGACGATGGACTATGGACATGCGTTCTTCTGCACATCCTAGCTGAGCATGCGCAGCTCTAAAATAGAGCTCTAAAATATATATTTACAATTGGACCTCAATCCTTCTCCCAGGCCTCTGCTTATGAGTACTGTAAGTGTCCTGATTTTATATTTTGAATAATGGTGTTTCCATATTTTAAATTCTGCTGTCCAAGGTCATTCACTCTATGAATATGTATTGTGTGATTTGCAAATATAATTGTCATGTGAGTACACATATTTGTTCAATGCTTGAAAAAGACTATTTGTAGTCAAAACATCGCATTTAACTTGGTGAATATTGCCACTATACAAAGCATTGGTATGGCCTCACCTGGAATATGAAGTTCAGGTCTGGGCACCAGTCCATAAAAAGGATGCCCTGGAGTTAGAAAAAGTACAGAGTAGAGCGACTAAACTCTTGGGGCCTGGAAGATCTCAGCTATTAGCAAAAATTAAACGAACTGAATTTGTTTAGCCTTGAAAAAAGATGTTCAAGGAGGGACATGAACCCCTTAAGGATCGGGGGTTTTGGGATTTTTGCGTTTTTGTTTTGCGCTCCCTGCCTTCCAAAAGCCATAACATTTTTATATTTCCGCTCACATAGCCATATGACGGCTTATTTTTTGCGGGACAAGTTGTACTTTTTAACGCTACCATTTATTTTTGCATGTGATGTAGTGGGAAACGGGAAAAAAATTCCAAATGGGGTGAAATTGCAAAAAAAAAGCAATTTCACCACAGTTTTACGGGTTTTTAAATTACAACGTTCGATTTGCGATAAAACTGACTGGTTAATTTTATTCTTCAGGTCAGTACGAATCCGGCAATACCTAATATGTATAGTTTTTCTTGCGTTTTGATAGTGAAAAAAATTAAAAGTGGGAATTTTTTTATTTTATTTTTTGTTGCCATGTTTTGACCCCTATAACTTTTTGTAATTATGCGTATGGAGCAGTGTAGGGGCTCATTTTTTGCGGGGCAATCTGGACTTTTAATTGATACCATTATGGGGTGCGTATGATGTTTTGATCACTTTTTATTCATTTTTTTAGGAAATGAAGCGTCCAAAAATGGCGAATTAGCCATTTGGACGCTTTCTTTCCGTTTTTATGTTTACCGTATGGTGAATATTTTTTAATATTATTATAGTATGGGCGTTTTCGCACATTGCGACACCCATTATGTGTAATTTTTTATTTTTTTATTTATTTTATTTTCATTTTGGGGAAAGGGGGTGATTTGAATTTTTATATTTTTTTATTTAATTTTTATTTTTAAACTTTTTTTTTTTTTTTTACCACTTTCTTATAGTTCCCATAGGGAACTATAAGATGCAATCATCTGATTGTTATTCTCATATATTCCAATGCAATAGCATTGGAATATATGAGAAAATCGCATATTCCTATGGAGCCTATTACAGTCATAGGCTCCATAGGAATACTATGTAGTACCCTAGGTTTCATTCACAGAAACCTAGGGTACTACATGATGCTCCGGCTCCCCTTGTGGCCATCAGGGAGCCGAGCAAAACCGAAAGTGAAACTTTCGGTTTTTGCGCGATCAGATGCCGTGGTCAGGATTGACCACGGCATCTGAGGGGTTAAATGTCCGCGATCGGCATCGCTGCCGGTCGCGGACATGAGCTGCGGGTGTCAGCTTGATGAATCAAGCTTTTACCCGCAGCTCGGGCGCCCGCTCCGTGCGGGAGCGGGCGCCATCTTTAAAGTGCGGACGAAGGGCGTACATGTACGCCCTTCGTCCTTAAGAGGTTAACCTGTACAAATATATAAACGAACCATACAAAAAATATTCTGTGTTAAACCCTCTCGAAAAACAAGGTGCCACTCCCTACGCCTGGAGAAAAAAAGATTCAGTCATAAGATGCGACAAGCATTCTTTACAGTAAGGCCTGTGCATCTCTGGAATAGCCTTCTGCAGGAGCTGGTCACAGCAAATACAGTAGATGGTTTAGATTAGGGCTGCACGATATGGGAATTTTGTGCGATTGCGATTAGGGCCCTAAAAATTGCGATAACGATATGCGATGCGATATTTTAAGGGAATTGTGCTAGAGGTCTATCTGCTTGGATTTTCAAGGCAAAAGCACACACAGATTACTGATCATGTGAAATGTAGTTATGCTGAACTCAAGAACTAAAATGCACAGTGTTTTTCAAAATAAAATACATATTTGCATTACTGCAAAAGTACAAAATACAAAACTTGCCATTTTCTTAATACACTGCACAGAACAGATACATAGAATACATATAAGAACATGTGTTCATTAAAATAACGACTTTCCACCAGCCCCTCCTCCCCGCACTGTAACTGATGTATCGCCGGCCGCGCTGTGCAGCATAGCGGCCAGAGATACAGTGTCAGTGTCACGTAGAAAGTCAACAATCGTTTTATAAGACGCACTGCCATTCCCCCCCCACACACACACACTTTTGGGGGAAAAAAGTGTGTCTTATAAAGCAAAAAAATGCGGTAATAATTGCAGCATTTTTGGGTTGGCAAATTGCGATTGCGATATGGCGATTATTGCGATTGCTTTTGCGATATATTGTGCAGGCCTAGTTTAGATGACTTTTTAATTCAATGTATAGATATCTTGTTCTACACACCCTTTCTTTTGGCCCAAAGGGAAGATAGACATTGATCCAGGGATTTGTTCCGTGGATCAATATAGCAGAATTACAGGTTGGACTTGATAGACTCTTGTTCCAACCTCATCAACTATGTAACTACTGTATGTAACTATGAATAAACCAGTGTCAAGGAAAGGCGGCGAGAAGTACTGCAGTTTTCTTTATCCCAACTATGTAAATGCTGTACATATATTAACAAAACATTTGGAGATGCTTATTACACCACTTCTAAGAATCACAGAACTTCATGTTGCGACAAAAAAAAAAAAAAAGGCTGTCCTTGTGGCATGATTCCTGCACTCTCAGAACCCACATCCTAGTTCTGGACCAGACTGGCAGCACTCAAGTCTGAGGAGGTGATTAAGCCACTGGACAGCAGTTAGTTGACCTCTAGTGTTGTTCATGTTCTCTACAAATGAACCAATAACCAATCATTTTGAATTTATTATATGCCTGGGGGAAAGGTGCACCATTTTCCTTATACTTCTAGGGTTCCAAAAATTTATTTTCCCAAACTATCTCCTGCTTGTGTGATGTCAGATCACAGGGTTATTTCCCCGCTCCCTATCCCTGTAGTACTGGATATCACATGCACTTCACTGCATCCTAGCTCTTCTCCAAACAGCAGGCAGTGAGTAATTACAGAGTACTTTACAAACTGTATAGTAATTGAGGACTGGAGCATGCGGGCAGCAATAAATAGAGCCAACACCTTGGGAACTGTAGACCTTCACATTGGTAATTCCACCTACAGCAAGCCCTGGCAGCATCAAAAGAAGTGTTCATTACAGAGCTGGGCAATATAATGAAAAAAAAAATCACTTCTGAGATATCGAGGCATCTTCTCTACAGAGCATTCAGACACTTATAGGTGCCTTTAAATTCTTCATTAAAGGTGTTATCAAAGGAGTTATCCATCATAAACAGCCCCCCTATGTGCCAGGCCTCTTAGAGGGAATATACTTACCCCGCTCCCCACTCCCTGCGGCACTCCTAGGTGACTAAAATGCCTTTCCATAATAGAAAATTAGTGAGAACAAGTATGTTTTCTTTTTTTGGACAGAGAGGTGCTTTTACTATCCAGACGCTTGAATACCTATAATCATACCAGACAATTATAGGGTTAAAGTGGTTTTTCAGATGTTTACATGCAGTGCTCACAAAGTCACAATATATACCTCACTTTATAAGCCATCTGTCTCATCAGTGGTCGTGACCTTGAACAAAGGATTTTTATTTCACTCTGTCAATCAAGAAGAATTCAGTACCAATGATTTCAGAAAGTGAGTTCTATTTCCTATTGTAATTTCACATAATCAGATTCTGAATGAGAACATTCTGATGAGACAAAAAGGGAAAGCTGATTGTGGAATGGTTTTGAATTGCATTTCAACAACACATATGGAAAAAATCACATTTTAATGGAGGTGCGAAAGTGAGTCCCTTTATCAACCAAACACAATAACGTACTCAATCTACTAGCCATCCTTGAACCTGGCAGGTTAGACTGCAAATTTAGGTTGTATATACAAACAGAGAGCCCATACTATTAATTATTCTTAATACAGAATAGAACTTAATAAGAGAAAATAGTGTTTGGAATTTGGAGAGCTGAGTCTGTATCCAAGCGATTGCGGCAAATCCTTTTTGAGTCTTTTCTCTGTGCTTTTGAAAAAAGTTAGCTTTTTAGAGCAATTTAGTTATAAAGGATCATTCACATTTGACAAAGAAAGAAAACACAAAATATATGTTAATGTGGGTATTTTTTGCCTCAATCACTGATACTTTTACCTTTTTTTAAGAGCCATGTCATAAGCTTACCTGTCTGAGGTCCAGCTGTGCGATCCTCAGCCTTGGCACGACTGCGCAGGGAGAGACGTGCTGCTGAGCCACGACCCTGATGATGCGACAGCATCCTGGTTCTTGTTCCTGCTTATTTGGATTGCTTGTGTTTTTCACCACAGCTCGCCCATTGACCACTCTCTGTCTCTCATGATTTGTACGATGCATCTCATGTGGTTCTGACCTCAGCTACTCTTTTGACCACTCTGTCTCTCGTTTTTGCACTGCGTTGTCATCCTGTTTCTGACCCATTTATGTACGACTCTGTCTTTGTGTTGTTTGTCTCTGGTGTTTGTCTGTCTCTGTACCTTATGATATTATGGTATTGGTGTTGGCAATCAAATGGACCTTTGAGGAGTGGCAGCACTTCTTAGAAGGGGCTCAGCACCAAATTACTGTGCTTACGAACCTGATTTATCTGGATACTGCTAAATGCTTGAATCCTAGGCAAGCGCAATGGGCCTTGCTCTTTACCTGGTTTAACTTTATTGTTACTTATCGCCCTGGGTCTAGTAATGTGAAGGCGGATGCGTTATCATGTAGTTTTGGTTCTTGTGATTCTATCTATACTGAACCTGGTAACATTCTTCCCTCTGATGTTGTTAGTCCTGATCTTGCTGCTAAAATATGAGTGTGTCAGGATTTGGCTCCTAGTAATCTTCCCTCTGGTAAATTGTTTGTCCCTCCAAATCCCATTTCTCCATACTGGTAGGTCATCTGGATATTGCTGGAATTAAATATCTGGTCTCCAGAGCCTACTGGTGGCCTACTTGGTCACAAGATGTGGTTGCCTTTGTCTCGGCATGTAATGTGTGTGCTATGGCCAAGGTACCCAGGAAACATCCTGCAAGTTTATTTTGCCCCTTGCCCATTCCACAGAAACTTTGAATACACATCTTGATGTATTTTATTATGGATCTTTTGTCCTCCTGGAGTAAGACGGTCATCTCGTGGTCATTGATAGGGTCTCTACAGTGGCGTAACTAGAATGCTATGGGCCCCGATGCAAACTTTAGATCTGGGGCCCCCCCCCCCCCCCCATTTTTAAAAACAAGCAGATTTTGTTTACACTAAGGGCTCTTTCACATGAGCAGATCCTGTGTGGGTAATCCGCTGCGTGAAAGTGAGCCAAGCCCCGTTCCGGACAGCAGAGACACAGAGCACTGACATGATTGATAATGCTCCGTGCCTCTCTGTGACCTTTTTACTACAAAATCACAGTGAGATAAAGTTGTCATCGTGATTTTGTAGTAAAAAGGTCACAGAGAGGCACGGAGCATTATCAGTCATGTCACTGCTACATGTCTCTGCTGTCTGGAGCGGGGCTTGGCACTGATTCACGCAGCGGATTACCCGCACAGGATCCGCTCGTTTTAAAGGGCCCTAAGCCCAATGCATGGCTACACTCACCCAGTCCTAATAAAATCTGGTCCTACCTCATCCAGGCTGTCGCTGGCGTCGGTGTGATGTCCACTGGATCCAGAACAAGGTCCCTGTGGTGATTGAGAAAAAAAGAATAATTACACAAGGAAGGGATGGTGACTGCCCCTGTCAAATCACTAGCAGGTTGAGCTGTGCTGACCTGTAAGACTGAGCCATGCCAATGTATAGCAGGGTAATCTAGGACATTTTCTCTAAGTGCTACCACACAGTACTAATGCCCACCTTGTGGCCCCTCACAGTACTAATGCCAACCTTGTGGCCCCTCACAGTAATTAAGCCCACCTTGTGGTCCCTTTAAAATAGTTATGTCCTCCTTGTGGCCCCTCATAACAGTTATGGCCAACTTTGTTCCAGTCACAGTAGTAATGCCTGCTTTTGTGCCCCCTCACAGTAGTTAAGCCCAGATATGTGCCCCCTCACAGTAGTTATGTCCAGATATGTGCCGCCTCACAGTAGATATGCTCAGATATGTGCACTCTCACAGTGGTTATGACCAGATATGTGCCCCTAGTTGTGCTGGAGGCAGATTCCCGGGCTTTCAGCGCTCCTCCCACAGCCAGCAGCGCAATGTGCGGCCTGCAGGGGGAGCACCGGAGAGCAGAAGTAAAGTGAAGCAGGGAGCGGAGAAGGCTCCCTGATTCACAATGGAAACGAACAGCCCGGCAATGACAAGAACTCTCTGCGACCGCGATCGTTACGCCCCTGGTTCTCTAAGATGTGTCTCTGATTCAGTTGAAGAAGTCCTGATGCTAAAATATTAGCCGTCTTGTTTGTCGACTGTATTCTTAGATTACATGGAATGTCCAAGTCTATTGTCTCAGATAGAGGTGTCCAGTTTGTCTTGAGATTCTGCGGAGAATTTAGCAATGCTGTGGCCTGTACAGAAATGAGGAGACGGGAGAGAGGGATTCTCCAAACTTTCCTATGCACTGCTACTGTTATCTGAATTCTTTTGCCCACTGCTGCTCTACCAATTGTTAAAGTGGACTTTAGATGTGCTCACCCACTGCCTGCCTGCCTGCCAGCACAACTGCTCGCCCTCCCACCTCTGTTGCTGGCTGCCCACCTGTATGACTGCTTGCCTGCCTGCCTCGCACATAGCGCTGACTCACTCCTGCTCTGGCTGTGAAACACAGCCAAGAAGAAGCAGCGCTGTGTCACAGCCCTCAACCGCCTCTGAACACTGATGCGGCCTGTCTTCCAGCTAGTCAATACCAATCCCTACAATCTTAAATTCATGGGTTATTACCATGCTTCCACGATCCACTTCTTGGATTTAACCCTGACCAGTGAGATAGACAAAACAATAAATACAGCCACATATCGCAAACCCAATTGTTGCGAGCAAATAGTTATCACCCGCTACACATGGTAAAATCCATACCAGTAGGGGAACTTACCCAAGCTAAAAGAAATTGTAGTGACACTTCAAGCTACAACAATGAAAAAGAAATTATTGGTACATGATTGTTGGCCAGGGGATACCCGAGGTGGATGGTTGAAAGAGCAAAAAATATAGTGGATAAAAAAGACTGTGAAGAATTGCTGTTTGGACTTAAGACCAAACGACCACACGGCAACCAATTGACAATGACAAATGGGGAAAAAGATCAAAATAAAATCCCGACGCTAATACTCACTTATAGCAGACAATTTCAGCAGGTGAAACAAGCTGTGGCAGAGCGCATTTCCATCCTTTATGAGGATGAGGCCCTCTACAAATTGTTGGAAGGAGGCTATAGGGTGGTCCCCCAGAAGAGCGCCAACCTTGGCGACCTCTTTGTCACCTTCTCTATTTACATCCACATATAAGAAAGAGCAAAATACGTGCGCTTTTCTTCTGCGTCTTTGTTACGTTCCTTTCTGCGTTTTTGTTTGCGTTTTTTTTTTTTGTAATGACCTCTGTTAATTTAAGATCTCCAGCTAATTGTAACAGTGTCTCTATATTGAGAAAGCCGAGCAGGCGAAACGCGCGTCGGGACGCGGGGGTGACGCTGACATACAGTGCACATTCAGGTACATGTACATATGCATTTCTCAATTGCACTATTATTAGCACTTTATTGGTACCTTTTTTCTATGGATGTATATACCAGCGTCCATTGTTTTTGTTATTAGTGCTTCTGAGGCCCCATACCATAGGGTGCCTTATAATTACGTATGTGCGTATGTTGTCAGCCTTAATTTTTATATCACTACCGTTATACTTATGCACATATACCCCTGTGTGAAGGTTTCCTAACTGTTATCTGTACCACCAATCATGTTGACCAAGACTTTATGATATTTTAATATGAATTTTTTTTTATCATGGTAATAATAAAGTGATTATTTTTGAATTCCAGTGTGGTAAATTGGTGAATATATGTGTATGGGATTCCGGATATTTTGGGCGTTTTCCCAACGCCAGATTTCGGTTTGTAGTGTCTCTATATTGACAAATTTCTGCCATTACTTGGTTTTAAAAAAGACCCTTGTGTATATGGACGGTCAGGCAGACCAAGCTGCTATTTAACCATAAAAACCAATATATACAAGAAGCTGTGTTGTGCATATGGCTCCTTTTGTTTTTCCTTTTGGAATTTTTTCCCTTTACCTTATTGTTTATTTATCTCATTGGGTATATAGAGGTTTTATTTTTTAAAATGCCCAGAAAAACAGAAGGATATATGGATTCTGCCTGCTAGTCCATATATACATTTTTTAATTGCACTCATAAGCAATTATTTATTTTTATCTGGATTTTTATTATGATAGTTAAATAAATACATTTCTCTCTTTGTATTTTATCCACATAGAAAATAAATTGTGTGATGTATGGGGTTAAAATCAGGACCTGGGAGTTTTCAATCGGTTGCCACTAGTAATGATTTCAAATCGCCCCACACCTGCTGACCCACTCCTACGGGAGTGGCCAGGAGAGGAGGTGGGAGGTTTTTCCTTTTCATTTTTTCTCTTACATAAGTGGTAACTTCAAAACACTCCTCAGTCATCATGAATAAGAACGTTGTCGTTTGAAACGCGTAGACTGACAAGGGCATCACTGGTTATGAATCATTCTGTAACTCTGTACCTGATATATCGCATGACCAAATAAAGGAACCTACGACTTCATCAATTTTGAGTGCCGGATTTCCTTCCTTTCAACCTGTTATTCAGTCACTGTATGGCAGTTATTCAGTCACTGTATGGCAGTGTTATCCAGTCCCCATATGGCGCCATTATCCAGTCACTGTATGGTAGTGTTATCCAGTCCCCATATGGCGGCATTATCCAGTCACTGTATGGCAGTTATTCAGTCACTGTATGGCACTGTTATCCAGTCACTGTATGGCACTGTTATCCAGTCACTGTATTGCGCCGTTATCCAGTCACAGTATGGCGGAGTTATCCGGTCACTGAATGACATCATGGTATGGGCTAATATCCAGTAAGGCAGTGAAATTTAATCTCTTTATGTTGGTAATATGTAGTCACTAAATGTATAATTTTTTGTAGTTAGGGCTAATATATTTACAGTACATAGATTCCAGTATATTATATTGTAGTGAGCCCTGTATATCCCAATAGAGTAAATGAGCCTTGGGGAATGTAGTCTTCACCACTGATCACCAGGACCAGGGCTGTGCGCTCTGTCAGCCTTCCGTACTATAGCATACAGTAAATGGCAGCGTCCCCTCTGCCCCATTGCTCCGCTGTGTATTGGTGCTTATTCTGGCACCAAGGCTGGGTTCACATCATGTTTTTGCCATCAGTTTACCTATATATATTTTTTTTAACGGAATCTGCAGGATACAAAAGTGTGGTGCACTGCGCGTTTGTATCCCTTTTTTTTCTAATGTATACATAAAACGGGTGGCAAAAAGGTGATGTGAACCTACCCTTACATATGCACACAAGAGATGCCAGGATGGTCATGGAGGGTGGGGGGCCTGTACAAAAATTTGATGTGGGGACCATTCAATTCTAGCTACACCCCTGCCCATTTAAGATCACATCTGTAATAAAACTGGTATCTTTTCACCTCTTTTTTTTTTTTTTCTACCTTCCTCCTTCAAATATGTTCCTCCTGTGATTCCTCCATCTATAGCTCCTGATGGTAAACCTAGGCGAGGTTGAGTATGAGGTGGAGAAAATTCTTGACTCTCAAAGGGTTCCGGGCTCTCTACAGTACCTAATCCATTTGAAGGGATATGATGCTGAGGAGAGAACATTGGTACCGATTGGGCTCCTCGTTTAAAGGAAAAGTTTAATCTCATTTCCATCGAAGCCTGTTCCCCTTGTTGAGGGTCCAGTGACCCCTCTTAAGAGGGAGGAGGTAATGTCATAGGCTTATCTGTCTAAGCTCCAGTGGCACAATCCTAACCCACTCTTAGAGATGAGCGAAGTTTAGAAAATTTTGATTTGGCAATTTGTGGAACCTCTACAAGAAATCCGATTAGTTCCGGATTAATTTGTCCAGAATTGCAATAAATCAGGTATACACAGGCCACTCTAACTGCAGGGACATTGCAGGGAGAGGGTATCACTGTGTTCATTACATTCTAGTGCACTCACATTTATAGTTAATCCGTTCTGTAGGTACTGTGCCATAAGTATTACAGGCAGGTGTAATTTATCACCATCTACATCACTGTGCAGTGCACCAAGAATCATAGCTAATCCCTTCAGTTAAACAAAAAGAAAAGCAAACAGCATGTTTCAATAAAGCCAAAAACCAGTGTGCGCCCCTGCAGGAGCTGTGTTCAAATGGCTCCTTAGTGGAACAAAATAAAGAAATAGAGTCAGCGCCAATAAAGTAGTGGAGAAAAAAAATGCTCTTTTAATGCATGTTCTGGCAGTCTAAAAACATGATTTTTAATCCCTTCTGTTAGCTATATATTTACTGTGTACCAGTATTACAGGTCAATTTTAGAGTCAGGTCTAATTTATCATTGTCGACTTAACCGTGCAGTGCCCCAAGATTTAAGTAGTGGCCCCATGACAGAGTGGGAAGAGTGGCAGCAGCAGTGGCAGTAAACGTGACTATAGTGGCCCTATGACCGAGTGGTGGACAGTGGCAGCAGTGTAAGTACCAGTGACAGTAGTGGCCTCTTAACAGAGTGGGGGGATGGGGGCAGCAGCAGTGGCAATAAGGCTGTGTTGACATCACTGTTTACTTTTACTTTCTTTTGATACAGCAAAAAAAAAAATATAATAATCCTGTTTTTTGAGCACCTATAAAGCCTCCTTCAGATGGTCAGTATTTGGCCAGTAACTGTAAGCCAAAACCAGCAGTAGCTCCAAAACAGAGATAAAATGTAATAGAAATATTTGCATCTCTTCTGTGTTTTGGACCCACCCCTGCTTTTGGCGTTCAAATACTGATGTAAAATACTGGCTGTGTGAAAGAAGAACGTAAAAATAAACAGTGATGTCAACACGGACAAACAGGGACAATAGTGGAGAGGGGGGCAGCAGCAGTGACAGTGACAATAGTCACTCCATAACACAGTCCGGAGGGGGGGGGGGGCAACAGCAGTGGCATACAGCACTAGATGGTGGCAGATCAGAGTGTGACAGCAAGGCCCAGTGGAATGCATAGCCTTTAAAAATTTAACATTTGCATATCAGTAGGCCAAGAAGCCCTATTGTAGGAATGACAGTAAAGGCAGCAGGCGGGTGGCATCAGGCGGTTGGCAGCATCAGAATGGTGGCAGCAGCACGTAGCCAGACGTAATGTCACATTTTGCTGAATATTCGGCGTGGTGCGACACTACAGTATGATCATTAGTGGCAGAATGATCTATTCTGTTGCATGAGGCACCAGTGTCTGGAAATCCTGATTGATCCACGCCTTATTCATCTTTTAGAACAGGCATCCTCAAACTGCAGCTCTCCAGCTGTTGCAAAACTACAACTATGCCCCCAGCTGCACTGAACACCCGCTCTGATGCCACACTAGTGGCTGGGCAGGAAAGCATGCCCGTGACAAACTCGGCCTGTTGTGGCCACAATTCAAGTTTGCATGCCTAGTAGTTCAGGGGATCTTGGATCATGGATGACAGGGTGCAGTCCAAGTATGCCACCACCTGCTGGTTGAGGTTCTTGTTCTGCTGCTGGGTGAATTGTTTCAGTAGGCGGCTGAAGAAAACTGCTCATCAGACTCCAGACTGAAGTTACTGCTGGTACTGCTTCTGCCCCCCCCTTCCCCCAAGTCATGGCAGTAGAGCGTGAGTGCAGAGGGTCCCACCGGTCGGACCTTTCTGAGGATGGGCGATGGTGCAAGTAGGCAGCAACCAACCGACTACACAGCATGTCTCTATAGTCCATTTTTGCATCCCTCTTAACCCCTTCCCGACCTATGACGTGTATACCCGTCATGGAGCACTGCTATTTAGCGCTCCATGACGAATATACACGTCATGGCATTAAACTGTCACCATGTCTGCAGACATGGTGACAGCGCTGAGACCCCGGCTGTTTTACACAGCCAGGGATCTCAGCTAACTAGCCCGGGACCAATGGGGGCGGTCCCGGGCGAGCAATTGCTCTGATTGGCTAGTCTGTACAGACTAGCCAATCAGAGCATGCTAATGCCGTCCATGACTGCGGGTATCAGAACCTTAAAAAATGTACAAATCATATAGCCCCCCCCCTTGCAGCCGTCAATGTGCCCCCTTCAGCCCTCCATGTGCCTCCTTCATATTCATAGGTCGGCGGGTTGGCGGGAGCGCGATCCCCTGTGTGCGATTCCCTAGGGACCGCTACATGGAAGAGGTTAACAGGGAGGGAGCTCCCTCCCTCTCCCATCGGGGGCTGCTGTGCCATTGCAGCCACCCGATACTTGACCCAGAGGGAGGGGCCCCCTCCCTCCATCAGCCGCTGCTCTGTTGTAGCAACGGCTGATGGTTACCATGGCAACCGGGCGACCTTCACACGCTTCTGGCTTGCCATGGTATAGCAGATCAGGCTTCTGCTAAACACAGCAGCAGCTTGATCAGGCTAAGTGTAAATTCATAATACACTACAGTACACTATACAGTGTACTGTAGTGTATTGTACAGGCATCAGACCCACTGGGTCTTCAAGAACCAAGGGGTCTGGGTCAAATTTGTTTTTTTTTTAAAGTGAAAAAAAGTAAAAAAAAAAAATTAATATCTTCTTATAGCCACACATTTATCACTGATTAAATTTTTTTTACATAAAATACACTGCACATGTTTGATATCACCGGGTCCGTAAAGACCTGATCTATAAAATGGTCATGTTATTTTTCCCGCACGGTGAATGCCGTAAAAAAAAAAACTGAAGAAATTTTGCCCACCTCAATTCCCAAAAAAGGTAATAAAAGTGATCAAAAAAGTTGTATGTACGCCAAAATGTTAGCAATCAAACCGTCACCACACCCGCAAAAAATGAGCCCCTACATGAGACAATCGCCAAAAAAATTAAAATAATATGGCTCTCAGACTATGGAGACACTAAAACATTTTTTTTTTCTCAAATGCTTTTATTGTGTTAAAATAAAATAAAATTAAAAAAGTATACATATTAGGTATTCGTATGCGTCCGTAAGAACCTGCTCTATATAAATATCACATGACCTAACCCCTCTGGTGAACTCCGTAAAAAATAAAAAATAAAAACGGTGTAAAAAAAGCAATTTTTTGTCACCTTACATCACAAAAAGTGTAATATCCAAGCGATCAAAAAGGTGTATGCCCCCCATTATAGTGCCAATCAAACCGCCATCTCATCCCGCAAAAAACGATAACCTACCTAAGACAATAGGTCAAAAAATAAAAAAATATAACTCTGACAATGAAGACACTAAAATATGATTTTTTTGCTTCAAAACTAGTATTATTGTGCTAAAGTGAAATAAATAAATAAAAGCATACATACTAGGTATCGCACGTCCGTAAAAACCTGTTCTATAAAATTACCACATGATCTAACCTGTCAGTAAATAACTGTAAATAACAAAAAATAAAAATGGTGCCAAAACAGCTATTTTTTGTTACCTTGGCTCAAAGAAGTGTAATATAGAGCAACCAAAAATCATACGTACCCTAAAATAGTACCAACAAAACTGCCACCTTATCCCGTACCTTCCAAAATGGGGTATTTTTTTTTGAGTTTCTACTCTAGGGGTGCATCAGGGGGTCTTGAAATGTGACATGGCAACTTAAAATGATCCCAGTGAAATCTACCCTCCAAAAACTATATTGCGTTCCTTTCCTTCTGCGCCCTGCAGTGTCCCCGTACAGCAGTTTACGACCACATATGGGGTGTTTCTGTAAACTATAGAATCAGGGAAATAAATATTGAGTTTTGTTTGGCTGTTAACCCTAGTTTTGTTAGCGTAAAAAATGATTAAAATGGAAAGTTTGCCAAAAAAGTGAAATTGTGAAATGTCATCTCCATTTTCCATTAATTCTTGTGGAACACCTAAAGGGTTAACAAAGTTTGTAAAATCAGTTTTGAATACCTTGAGTGGTGTAGTTTCTAGAATGGGGTCATTTTTGGGTGGTTTCTATTATGTAAGCCTCACAAAGTGACTGGTCCTTAAAAAGTGGGTTTTTGGAAATTTCTGAAAAATTTTATGATTTGCTTCTAAACTTCTAAGACTTGTAACGTCCCCAAAAAATAAAATGGCATTCCCAAAATGATCCAAACATTAAGTAGACATATGGGTAATGTAAAGTAATAACTACCGTATTTTTCGCCCTATAAGACGCACCGGCCTATAAGACGCACCTGGGTTTTTGAGGAGAAAAATGAGAAAAAAAATATTTTTAACCAAAAGGTGTGCTTTTGAAGTAACGGTGGTCTGTGCATGACAGTATTATGGGGGGGGGGGATCTGTGGATGGCACTGTTATGTGGGGGAGATGTGGATGGCACTGTTATGAGGGGATCTGTGGATGACACTGTGATGGGGGGGATCTGTGGATAGCACTGTGATGGGGGGATCTGTGGATAGCACTGTGATGGGGGATCTGTGGATAGCACTGTGATGGGGGATCTGTGGATAGCACTGTGATGGGGGATCTGTGGATAGCACTGTGATGGGGGGATCTGTGGATAGCACTGTGATGGGGGATCTGTGGATGACACTGTGATGGGGGATCTGTGGATAGCACTGTGATGGGGGATCTGTGGATAGCACTGTGATGGGGGATCTGTGGATAGCACTGTGATGGGGGATCTGTGGATAGCACTGTGATGGGGGATCTGTGGATAGCACTGTGATGGGGGATCTGTGGATAGCACTGTGATGGGGGATCTGTGGATGACACTGTGATGGGGGATCTGTGGATAGCACTGTGATGGGGGGATCTGTGGATAGCACTGTGATGGGGGCATTTATGAATGACACTGTAATGGATTGGATCTGTGGATGACACATATATAGCATCTTATGCTATATGTGTCATCCACAGATCACCCCAATTACAGTGTTATCCAAAGATGCCCCCTTTTCTAAACATCTGGCCCATAGTGACTGCTTAGGGGGCGGAGCCTGGCAACACATGGCGGGCGGCCCGCGGCTAACAGCGTGACTGAATTTATAACATTCATAATCTTTAATCATGTCCCCTTATTCCCTATAAGCCCAGTACAGTAGCGCTCTGCTAACCTGCTATACCGATCCTCTAGCAGGCAGAGCGGTGCGGCGGCAGGCTGCTGTGTAACGTCCTCACTGACGTCATCTGCCTACTCCTCCTGCTTCATTCATAAAGTGAAAGGAGCAGGCAGATGACGTCAGTGAGGACGTTACACAGCAGCCTGCCGCCGCACCGCTCTGCCTGCTAGAGGATCGGTATAGCAGGTTAGCAGAGCGCTACTGTATTGGGCTTATAGGGCATTCGCCATATAAGACGCACTGCCATTTTCCCCCCACTTTTGGGGGGAAAAAAGTGCGTCTTATATGGCGAAAAATACGGTATGTTTGTAGTTATTACTATGTATTATAGAAGTAGAGAAATTGAAACTTGGAAATTTGCAAATTTTTGCAAATTTTTGGTAAATTTGGTATTTTTTTATAAATAAAAATGAGTTTTTTTACAACATTTTACCAGTGTCATGAAGTACAATATGTGACGAAAAAACAATCTCAGAATGGCTTGGATACGTAAAATCGTTTTAAAGTTGTCACCACATAAAGTGAAAAATGGCCTGGTCCTGAAGGGGTTAAAAGGTCTAAAAAATGCCTCCATTTTCGACCGGTAGCGAGGGTCTAACAATGTGCCACTGGATGAGTGCATGCATACTGTTGTCTTTTTTATATTGCTTCGGTGATCGATTGCTGTCAAAACAAGTGATGAAGAGGAGGAAGAGCAACAGGAGCAATAAATTACATTAAAGTTGATTGGAAGTGCTGATGTTGTTGACCCCTGTTGGCCACAGTGTACAGTTGCTGTATCAGTAAAATAACGGGTTAACTATGAATGTCTCAGCAGTTGACCAAGATATGACGCGGCAATATATTAGACCACTCTTTAAGGCTACATGCACGGACCGTTTTTTTTTTTGACGGATCCGATTTTTATGGCAGATCCATTGTAAAAATGCCTATCCTTGTCCGCGAACGTGAAATAAATAGGACATGCACTATTTTTTTGACGGAAGGAAAACACGGATCACGGAAGCGGAACAAAAACGGTTGACCATCCGCATTTTTTGACGGACCCATTGAAATGAATGGGGAAGCATCCTATCCGTGAAAAAAAACGGAACGGACGCGGAAACAAACAACGGTCGTGTGCATGGGGCCTAATACTAAGGCAAAGTGTCCATCTGTAAAATAATGGATTAACTATGAATGTCACAGCAGTTCAACAAGCAGTCTCCCTCTGCTCTCCCTACAGTCTCAAAATAATCTCCCTACGATCTCCCTGCACTTTCCCTATCCATTATTATTTTTTTAAACCGTTTTCATGCAACACTGTCCCTAGCGAACGAGTGCTTGCCATGATTCTCTCTATGCTCAGCTCACAGTGAAATGGTTGAAACAACACGGGACTGTGACATCACAGTGGGATGGCTAACAGCGGATTGGCTGGCTGCACGGCATTATGGGTGAGCTTGCATTCCCCGGATTCTTACTTTCACAGTGTAACACATGCAGCCACCATTTAAAAAAAAAAAACTATTTGTTATTACGAAGCACATGGAAATTCTGATTTATTCAACACTAGCCATGAACCCCTGGTGACACAACAGCATCCTTAGCAACAGAATGCAGTGCTCTGTTACTCCCTGCAGCAGGAGTGTGCTGGAGTAGATTACCAGTGGGCTGATTGCTCAGCTTCTCTATTCCTGTGTGGTAGAGCTTCTGACTAATGGAGCGCTTATCAGGTGCTGAATCAGGAATTCAGTGCTCTATTTAAACCCCTTCCTGACTATACTCCAGTACAAGTGATAGACTTGTTTAGTATCACTAGCTAGGATACTGGTTCTTGTTCCAGAGCTGATTTGGATTGCTCGTGTTTTTTTACCTTGAATCGTCCTTTGACCACTCTCTGTCTCTCGTGATTTTTACTGTGCATCACTTCTGGTTCTGACGTTGTCTCATCTTTTGACCACTCTCTGTCTCTCATTTTAGTACTGATTTGTCCTCCTGTTTCTGATCCATTTACATACGACTCTGTCTTTGTGTTGTTTTTCTCTAGGTGTTTGTCTGTCTCTGCACCTTAGTAGCATAGGGACTGTCAACCAGTTGTGGTCTTGCTACCTAGGACCTACAGCACGGGCAAGTAGGTAGGGAAAGCAGGCCGGGTTCTAGGTTAGGGCCCACTGTCCGTGCCTGTCCTTACCTACAGGCATTACAAGCTAGTTTTAGAAGATGTCCCTTGCATTATGAAAATAGCAATAACATTTATGTAAGCCATATCTGCTAGTGTTTTCATATGTAGTTTTTTTCTTGGTGTTAACAGAATGCCTCATGTGGCTCATTCAAAAGAAGTTGAGCACCATAAGTGGGCATGCAATGCTTCATAGAGTATTATACAAATTATACAGTGAAGTGATGTAATCAAACTAGGTAAAGATATTGATAGGGGTTGTGCAATTTAGAAAATCCATTCTCATATACCCTATCAACAAGTTCATGTTCTATAATTTTCAGGACAGCCACATGGATGTGGAACGGCCACATGCATGCAGACCCATTGAAATGAATGGGTCAATGTGTGATCCGCAAAAATGCGCATTTGAATATGGACCAAAACTACAGTCGTCTGCAAGAGATGTTAACAGAGAAAGATTTTTGGTCAGGATCCTCGTCTCTCAGAGTGGAGAGCTTATACAAAGAGCAGATGTTGAGGATCAGTCTTGTCCTGCATTACGCAAACAGCTTATTGACATGTGTAATGCCCTGTTTGCCCTGTGGTGGCACTGCAGGGAAATTGAACATTTACGGTCAGGTTTCCAACATGATTACAGCTGATCACTGCAGTCCTAGCAGTTGGACACTTTTTGATCAACGTATTATCAAGAGACCATTGTTACAAGCAGAGATTGTCCAAAAAGGACAATCCCTTAAAGGGTTTGTCCGAACCCAGAAGCATTTTTAGTGAGGGTCTGCAAACAAAGAAAAGAAAAAAAAAAAAAAAACACACCTACTGAATGCCACTTCTTTCATTGCCGAGGTTCCCATCCCCAGCAGACTGGAAGTGTGATGTCTCGTCTGTGGTCACATGTATCATTGCAGAAATTCATGGGTCCCAGTGTTGACATCTCACCAAGTGACGCTGAGGCTCCGAAGTCATGCACTGCTTGGAGACAGATCACTGCTGCAGCTAGTGAATGAGTACAGCAGGGCATACGATCATGGACAGAACTTCACACTTCTAATTAGCCGGGTTTTGTGCTGGAACAAAGCAGCATTCAGTAAATTAGTTTTTTCCTTCAAACACTTTTCTGACCCTCACAGAAACAAACACATGAACCTGTACTTCCAGGATTACTTTGGATTTCTTTGTTCTGATGGTAAAAAGAATTAAATGAATCACACTGCCCCCTCTCTTTTGTTTTTTGTCTGTTTTCTTTCTACTTTTACTACTTGTTTTTATTATTTTGTTACGCACCTTAGCAATCGGGGGCACACCCTTGGGTTGAACCCGTTTCTTTTTTTCCAGTATATTGTGCTTTGAGCATAATATAGGAACTTCTTTACTCTATGTATGCCTCTTATCACTGTTGCTTATAATAAGCATAAGGTATTTCTGTTGTTTCTGTCTGCTTGCTATTCATTACATATGTTGTAATTGTAGAAACTGAAAAATCTTTAAAAATAAATAAAAATTTTAGTTAAAAAGAAAAAGTAAATTAATTTTATTTTTTATATTTATTTACAATACTCATTTTTTTTACAATATCTTTAAAGATTTGTTGTCACACTATTTAAGTTTACTTCACCTTTTATCGTATAGGAAGTTCTATAAAAGTTATTTTCCTGGAAGAATTTGATACAAGACACTACAGTATGATTAGTTGAAGCAAAAAATATATTAAACCACATAAATATATTCAAGTACATAAATGAAGAAAGGAGGAGTGAAGAAATTATGCAAATAGCACCTACAGAGCCAGCTAAATTCTCCAGTTGAACATAATCGCTTCCCTGAGCTATCACAGTTGATAAACAAAAGACAGTTTACACCGAAGGTTATACTATTCCCCGGCCACGAGAATATCATCCCAGTGCAAGACGAAGAAAAATTGAAAAGCATAAATTCACACACCACATTTTAACACAAACTGTGAAAAATAACACAACACCTTTTTAATGACTGCTGGTTAACAAATCATTGCAGGAATGCACAATCTCTAACCCATAAAGATTGCAATAAAAGAAAAGAAAAAAGTATCAAAGCATTAAGATGACTCAAGGGAAAATCGCATAATATTTTCCTCATGAGCAAGCCCTCTTAAGTTATTCTGGAATTACTTTGTCCTCGTACACCGTAGACACACTGTGGAAATTCCCATACTGTATGCATTAACTGCAAACTGATAAATTGTCATCTGAAAGATGGAACTGTCCTACAGTGAATTCTACCACCAAGGACCATTCTATTGTTATAGAACTTATTGATATTATCAAAGGGGTTGGCTATTCTATGTTACTAGCTTCACATGTGCTGGGAACAGTAGCTAGTAATAGGTATTATGGTTTAATATGTCTAATTTATGTTTTCTTGCAGGCCCACTTACCTGCTCTCCAGCTCTGTGCTCCCAAAATGACCACTCATGGTGAGATATTTTTAGACATTTTAATGATGCTAGGGCATGTAAAAGTTGCACTGAATCAACAAAAATCATGTTTGAATACCTGGAAACTAACTTTGTATAAAAACTCTGAAGATAAACCATCTGTGCCTGGTGCCGTTTCATCATCCAACCATTAATTGCAGTGGACCATCAAGATACTGTTTTTGTCATCTGAGAAGGTCAGCAAAGCCAAACTAGACACTAAAGGGGAGATATATCAAGATCGACGTTTTGCACACTGTGTTTAAGATTTCCCTTGCCTGCATCAGATGTGCCACAATTACTAGGAGACGCATGCTTCTTAATGTTTGTGTGCACATCTGTGTAAGTCCATATGTCGAAGCAGAGGTCTACACCACTCTATATCAGTTTTCCTGGTGTACATTATAATAAGGGCTTGTTCACACACTTTTTTTTTCCTTTTATGTTCCGTTTTTTGATTTTCGTATACAGACCACATACGGAACCATTCATTTCAATGGATCCGCAAAAAAAAAAAAAAAACGGAAGGTACTCCGTATACCTTCTGTTTCCGTATTTTCATTCTGTTCAAAGATAGAACATGTCCTATTATTGTCCGAATAACAGATAAGGATAGTACTGTTCTATCAGGGACCAGCTGTTCCGTTACGCCAAAAAACGGAATGCACACGGACCTCATCCGTATTTTTTGCGGTCCGCAAAATACCGAAAAAGCCATAGGGTCGTGTGCATAAGGCCTAAATGTGGTGGGCCACATCACGTGCTACATTTAAAAGTGGCGAGTGGTGCCTAAACACCCCCCCCCCCCCCCCAAAAAAAAAAAAATTACAAAATTCTGAGCAACTACAGAATGCACCACACAGCGACTTTTTGGTGCCAATTCTGGCAAAGAGGGGATTCTAAACTACCCCCTAAGATTCACTATCAGGTCCCCCTCCAATTTTTAACTATGTGAATCTTTATAGTATGGCACTTTTCACACGAGCGAATTTTCGGCGCGTGTGCAATGCGTGATGTGAACGCATTGCGTCCGCACAGAATCCAGACCCATTTATATCAATTAGTACCCATAAGCTATAAAATATGTGAGGGACCATCCTATGCCCTTACAACCAATGCCAATAAATGAGTAGCACTTTCTCCTTCCTCAAAATATTTCTGTTTGACGAGACAAAAATCAGCCACCTGGATCAGATGGTCTTTCGAATGAGTTTGAGCCTCCAACCCTGTTGGACTCTTGCAAAGCAGAAGAGCTTTCAATGAACAGCTCCTCGGTTTCCATGACTCTCTATTGAAGGGATGCAATAAACTCTCCACTTTTAGATTTATGGCAACTAATGTTGTGAATATATGGTTCATGTACATAGGCTTTAATTGCGTACCAGACTATTGCTACTGAAGAAGAGCCCATATTAGTTAAAAAAAAACATAATATTCCTCGCCAGACCATTCCAACTATCCACTAGCTGCAATCGAAAAAGATTTAATTTCCAGCACCTTGCCATGGGCCCCCTCTCCATGCCAAATCTCAGAAGTATATGCAGAGGGGAATGATTAGACACTTCCCTAGGAAGATATTCTACCTTAGCTGACATAGAGTGCGAGCCAATGAGGAGATGTATCTGAGAAAGAGGGCGGTGGGCACTGGAAAAATGAGATAAATGCCTAATGGTGGGACTTCTCACTCTCCACAGAACACCCAGTCCTAGTTTTGACACCAAGCACACATAAGCACTGATAGGAACTCCCTATCAGTGCTTAGTTATTGAAATCACCCACAATAAGGATAGGGGCAACAGAAGATGCAGTCACCTATGTCATAACCTTTTTAAGGACCTCACACTAATATGTTAGAGGAATATAAATTGCTATGAGCAGAAGTTTAACATCGTGAATAGAGCATGAAAAGCAGCCATTCAATCAAGGGGTTGTCCCTTCTCGCACTATGAAACACCGATAAAGAACAGGCCCTTTAACAATCCTCGCAGGTGCAGAAGGGAAGATATGAGAACACCGAAGAGGAAAAGTGTACTTTGGGAACACTTTATGGTTAAAATTCATACATACTGTATCTGGTAAAGACAAAAAACACCACATGACAAGACACCTACTAGGGTCCAAAATATCAAAAGCAAGAAAACAAAGAGCGACATGCAAAGGTATTGAAAAATTATCAAAAAACTTTATTATTCATATGTTAAAAGGTTAAAAATCATAGAAGAAGGTGACACAAAAACACAGACGCCACCCTGGACCCTATATCAAGATACACAAAACAAATCTAGCACTCCTAAGATGGTGTTGCAAAAAAGGCCTATCGCATAAAAGATCAATGTGATGTATCTGGGCCTTACTGAGGCCTGTCAAATATCCACAGATAAGGACATATCAAGTACCAGTGTCTCTATGTATTCACCAAGTGGATATTGCAGGACAACAGAAACACTAGCAATGCTAACACAACACCAAAAATAACACAGTTGAACCAATGTAGATACTCCATAAAATGCAGGTAGCATAAGTAACAAAGCCACAATGGAGGGATACGTATATACAGACCCAGTAGATGCCACAAACACCAGCCCGCCAACACGTGGTTCATGTTGTTTCCTCAGGGGAACAGAGACAGAGTGAGGAGCACACACCTCTTTTATACCCAGAGCTGCCAACAGGATCATGGCAACACAGCTGCTTTATAACGAATAAGTATTCAAGGCCAAAGGAAATCAGTGCATTTACCAAATGCCGGCAAGTCATGCGATTGCCACGTCATTACAGGGCGGGCGCTCACACATAGCGCCAGTCACATGACAAGGTGGCACATCACAAACACTCCCCACACATTACAGAACTTAAAAAGTGCAACCTATAAGGGGGTCATTTATCAAACTGGTGTAAAGTAGAACTGGCTTAGATGCCCATTGCAACCAATCATAATCCTCCTTTCATTTTCCAAAGGAGCTGTCAAAAATGAAAGGTGAAATCTGTTCTACGCCAGTTTGAAAAATGACACCCATAGTCCTTACAGAGTATGGAGTTACTGGTGTGGTTCTAGAAGTACACCTAGACATTGTTATCAGTGCCGTTTTCAAAAGCTGTGGATATCACATGACATTGCATCATCCTGTGGCGGTCACATGACTGGGTTGCCCTGGAACCTAGTAAACAGAACGGACCATGGCCTATTTCCTACGGTACTCACACCACAGGACGAGCATGTCGTCTGTATTGTGTCAAAGGCACCTGCACCAGAGGCCTCTCAAAGCTGTCATAGATCAGTGTGAATTAAGGCATACACATAGGTAAATAAATACATATAAAATATGCTGAATAAAAGCAGATAAAACCCGTAATGGTAGAGATGGGAGTAGCGGAAAGGGAGGCGAAGTAAAACAAAAACATTTGTATGTACATATAAATCTAAAATTCACAATTGCAGCACAGATTGTTTCAGAAGTGATAAACACAGTAAACAGGAGACAAGTGACACTTGCAGCGACCAACAGAAAGTGCACAGTGCAATGTGAGAGGCGAGAAAAACAAACAAAAGACATGTCAGCGAGGAGGGGAGGGGGAATTTTTGATGGATGTGTGTATAAAATACTCAGTGGCCGTAAAATATATGTCAGATTAATATAATATAAGACGGTATCAGTACACAAATCTGCATAAAAACAAAAACCTTCATTAAAAAAATTCCTATAAATAAAGGGGGGGTGAACCTTTTGAAAAAGAAGAAAAAAAAAGACCCCCCCCCCCACAAAGTGCAAAAAGAGGGGAAAAACAGGGAAAAGATGTGGAAGAAAGCATACAAAATGGTGTATAGTGAAAAAACAGGTGACATTTATCAAAATGACCACCCTGGCAGTGAGGCCCTGCCCTTAGGCCCCTGGAGCGGATAGTACGTAGCTCCTGGGCTTGTAACTTTCAGATAGGAATCTGATGAAATGCTGCCTGCCGTAAGGATAAAAGTAAGATCACGTGTCACCAAAAGTACAGATGTTCAAAGTCGGCTCCTAAAAGGGATATAACAGAAAAATTGTGAGATAATACAAAACAAAAACTGTTAAAAAAAAACATTTTAAAACCGAAGGGTGTGCTCCACCCCTCCCGAAACACAGACATACCAAATATAACATGATGTTACTAAATAAAGTTACTTAGCAGAATGAGGCATGGTAGAACAAGTAGCTTTGTCATAGCAACGGCGCATAACTCAATTTTTCATTGAGCCCAAAGTGGGCAACCATATTCAAGGTGTAAATCCAAAATGTCACCTTTTAGGAGAGTACCTTCTTCCAATCACCCCCAAGGTGACACAAAGACACAATTTATTCTGACGAACCTCAGCAAGCAGCTGTCACAGTTATGATGCTCTCAGTCTCTTTGTCTGCTTCAATCCCGAGAATATGTTCACGGATGTGTTTTTTAACCCCTTAAAGAGGTTGTCCGGTCCCAAAAGCAAAATTCTTTTTATGTGCTCCTAACACCCCTCACCCTGCATACAAATGCCCCCAATACCTGTTTTTGATGTCCGAGCTTTCCTTTCTCCCTGGAAGACATCAGATTATCCTGGCAGATCTGTTTACTTTCTCCTCTTCTTGTTTTGTTGAATATATAACTTTATTGACACACAAGCCTGGCTGCACTGCACAGAGATGAGTCACAGCCTGTACACGCCCCCCACACTGCTCTGTCTGCAGCAGCTACTCCCTCTATAACTCCTGTGTCCATCTTTCTGCACAGACATGAATCTACTTCTCTCTCAGTGTCTGAATCCCATTACTGACCGTCCACGGGCTCTTCCCTCACCATCTCCAGAGTGTAATAAACAGTTGGAAGCAGCAAGCACACCCAGACACATCTGTATCTAATCTTATCCTGTGTGATACAGCCTGCTAAGCTGTGTAGCTAAACTCATCACCTGTGTATCTAAACCTTTATGCACACAACCGTATCCATTTTGTGATCCACATCTTTTGCAGTCCCACTGAGTTCTGTGGATTTGAGGTCGTCATTTTGAACACAAGAATAGGACATGTTCTGTCTTTACTGGAACTGACATACGGATGTAAAAAACACACTGATGACGTCCATGTGCTTTCCACATCCGTATGTCAGTTCTGCGAAAGATAGAACATGGCCTATTCTGGTCCTCATAATGCAGATCTGAAACCCATAGAACTCAATAGGACTGCAACAAAAACGAGAATCGCACACGGACAGTAACCTTATTTAGTGGATCCGATACTTGCAGACTGCAAAACCGAAACGGTTCTGTGCATGAGCCCTATCACTTACACTCAGCACTCATAACAATGACATCCACACTGCCCCCATAACAGTGACATCCACAGTGCCACCAAAACAGTGACATCCACAGTGTCACCATAACAGTGACATCCACAGTACCCCTATAACAGTGACATCCACAGTGCCACCAAAACAGTGACATCCACAGTGTCACCATAACAGTGACATCCACAGTGCCCCCATAACAGCGACATCCACAGTGCCACCATAACAGTGACATATACAGATCCCCCATAACAGTGACATCCACAGTGCCACCATAACAGTGACATCCACAGTGTCACCATAACAGTGACATCCACAGTGTTCCCATAACAGTGACATCCACAGTGCCCCCATAACAGTGACATCCACAGTGCCACCATAACAGTGACATCCACAGATCCCCCATAACAGTGACATCCACAGTGCCACCATAACAGTGACATCCACAGTGCCACCATAACAGTGACATCCACAGTGTCACCATAACAGTGACATCCACAGTATATCCATAACAGTGCCATCCACAGTGCGTCCATAACAGTGCCATCCACAGTACCCCATCATCCATTTCCCCCCTTGTGCCATCCAGTGCCCCCTTGTTTGCCATCCAGTGCCCCCTTGTTTGCTATTTAGTGCCCCTGTTTGCCATCCAGTGCCCCCACTGTGCCATCCATTTCCCCTTGTGCCATCCAGTACCCCTTTGTTTGCCATCCAGTGCCCGCTTGTTGCCATCCAATGCCCTGGATTGCCTTCCAGTGCCCCCATTCTGCCATCCATTACCCCCATTGTGCCATCAATTGCCCTCATTGTGCCATCCATAGCCCCCTTGTGCCATCCAGTGCCCCCTTGTGCCATCGAATGAATGCCCCTTTGTGACATTCATTGCCCCCATTGTGCCATCCAGTGCCCCCTTGTTTGCCATCCAGAACCCCCTTTCTGCCATCCATTGCCCTCCTTGTGCCATCCATTGCCCCCCTTGTGCCAACCAGTGCCCCCTTGTTTGCCATCCAGTGCCCCGGTTTGCCATCCAGTGTTCCCATTCTGCCATCCAGTGCCCCCCCCTTGTGCCATCCAGTGCCCCCTTGTGCCATCCAATGCCCCTTTGTGACATTCATTGCCCCCTTGTGACATCCATTGCCCCCATTGTGCCATCCAGTGCCCCCTTGTTTGCCATCCAGTACCCCCTTTCTGCCATCCATTGCCCCCCTTGTGCCATCCATTGCCCCCCTTGTGCCATCCATTGCCCCATTGTGCCAACCAGTGCCCCCTTGTTTGCCATCCAGTGCCCCCTGGAACATGCACAGCATAGCGATCAGCCTCTGTGGCTGATCGATATGCTGTCGCTCCTGCACAGCGCTTACATCGCGCTGTTCAGGAGTCAGTACAGGCTTCACATAGAAGCCTGTACACTGCAGAGAGTGGCCAGCAATCCCATGCATGCGCACTATGATTCAACATAGTGCGCTTGAGTTGTAAGTGAAGACGGCCGGAGCTTTCTTTTGCAGGAGGCGGTGACGTCATTAATGACGATCCGTCTCCTGCTCAAGAAAGGAAGAGAAGACAGGAAGAGAAGAAGACGGAGACTCACCGGAAGACAAGAAAGCCTGACAGGAGCAGTCATGTGACCGGGTGGTGGATCTTGGAACTGGCTGCGCTGTAGAAGGTAAGTATGTGCTCAATAATCTTTCCTGCACCAGTTAGGTTTTAATACAAAAAAAAAGTTAAAGCCCGGAGAACCCCTTTAAGGACCGGGCTCATTTTCACCTTAGGACCAGGCCATTTTTTCAAAATCTGACCACTGTCACTTTAAGTGTGAATAACTTTAAAACGCTTTTACTTACCTAGGCCGTTCTGAGATTGTTTTTTCGTCACATATTGTACTTCATGACACTACTAAAATTGGGTCAAAAAGTTTATTTTTTTGCATAAAAAATACAAATTTTACCAAAAAATTTGCAAAATTTTGCAAATTTTAAAGTTTCAGTTTCTCCACTTCTATGATACATAGTAATACCCCCCAAAAAAGTGATTACTTTACATTCCCCATATGTCTACTTCAGGTTTGGAGTATTTGGGAAATGCTATTTTATTTTTTGGGGATGTTACATACCTTGAAATTTTTCAGAAATTTTCCAATCCCACTTTTTATGGACCAGTCCAGGTTTGAGGTCACTTTGTGAGGCTTACATAATAGAAACCACCCAAAAATGACGCCATTTTAGAAACTACACCCCTCAAGGTATTCAAAACTGATTGTACAAACTTTGTTAACCCCTTAGGTGTTTCACAACAGTTCATGGAAAATGGAGATAAAATTTCTGAATTTAGATTTTTTGGAAAATTTTCCATTATAATCCATTTTTTTCAGTAATAAAGTAAGGGTTACCTGCCAAACAAAACTCAATGTGGGTTGCCCTGTTTCTCTAGTTTTCAGAAACACCCCATATGTGGTCCTAAACTACTGTTTGGCCAAACGGGAGGACATTGAAGGAGGGGAACGCCATATGGGTTTTGAATGGCAGATTTTGCGGGACTGGTTTTTTTAACACCATGTCCTATTGCAAGCCCTCCTGATGCACCCTAGCATAGAAATTCCAAAAAAGTGACTCCATCTAAGAAAGTACACCCCTCAAGGTATTCAAAGCTGGGTTTACAAACTCTGTTAACCCTTTAGGTGTTCCACAACAGTTCATGGAAGATGGAGAAACAATTTTGGAATTTAGAATTTTTGGAAAATTTTCCATTTTAACCCTTACTTTATTACTGGAAATAAAGGGTTAACAGTCAAACAAGACTCAATATGGATTGCCCTGATTCTGTAGTTTGCAGAAACACCCCATATGTGGTCCTAAACTACTATTTGGCTAAACGGGAGGACATTGAAGAAGGGGAACGCCATATGGTTTTTGGAAGGCAGATTTTGCTGGACTGGTTTATTTACACCATGTCCCATTTCAAGCCCCCTGCTGCACCCCTTGAGTAGAAACTCCATAAAAGTGACCCCATATAGGAAACTACAGGATATGGTGGTTGTTGTTTTGGGACTATTTTAGGGTAAATATGATTTTTGGTTGCTCTATATTACACTTTTTTGAGGCAAGATAACAAAAATGGAAATTCTAAAATTATTTCTAAATTCGCCATTAAGTTTTGTGGAACACCTAAAGGGTTAACAAAGTTGGTAAAGTAATTTTTGAATACCTTGAGGGGTGTAGTTTTTTAGATGGGGTCACTTTTTTGGAGTTTTCTAGTCTAGGCTACATCAGGGGGGGCTTCTAATGGGACATGGTATAAAAATAAAAATCTGCCTTCCAGAAACCATGTGGCGTTCCCTTCGTTCTATGCCCTGCCTTGTGGCTATACAGCAGTTTACGACCACATAAGGGGTGTTTCTGAAAACTACAGAATCAGGGCAATAACTATTTAGTTTTGTTTGACTGATAACCCTTGCTTTATTACCGGAAAATATGGATTAAAACGGAAATTTGCCAAAACATGGTTGTTTTGGCACAGTTTTTATTTTATTTTTTTAACGCCGTTCATCCGAGAGGCTGGGTCTAATGTTATTTTTGTAGGGCAGAGTATTACGGACGCGTCGATACCTAATATGTCTACTTTTTTTGATGTATTTAGATTTTACACTATTTTATCATTTTAGGAAGAAAAAGTAAATAATTTTACTATCTCCATAGCCTGGGATCTAATTTTTTTTTGTTGTTGCGGTAACTATCTAATGTAGGGGCTCATTTTTTGCGTGATGAGATGGCGGTTTTATTGGCACTATTTTGGGGGGCATATGACTTTTTGATCGCACACTATTACACTTTTTATGATGTAAGGTAACAAAAAAAATTCCTTTTTTTAACATTTTTTTTTGACAGCGTTTATTTGAGGGGTTAGGTCAAATGTTATTTTTATAGAGCACATTATTACGGACGTGGCAATACCTAATATGACTACTTTTATAAAAGTTGGCTTCAGCATCACATCATTAACCAACTTTGGAAAAAAAAAAAATTGTACCTCCACATACTGGAAGCCATAATTTAAAATTTTTTTTTGGGGTGACTGTCTTATCTAGGGGCTCATTTTTTGCGGGATGAGATGGCGGTTTGATTGGCTCTATTTGGGGGGGGCATTTGATTTTTTTTATGACGTGCTATTATAATTTCTGGGATCTAAGGTGACAAATTTTTTTTTTTTAACATGGTTTTTAATTTATTTTTAAAAGGGTGTTTATCTGAGGGGTTAGGTAATATTTTATTATTATACATAAGATTGTTACGGACGCGACGATGCCCAATATGTATGGCTCCCAGACTTTGGATACACTAAAACAACATTTTTTTTTAAACGTATATACAATAAAATAATTTATGGAAAAAAAAAAAGTTGTTTCCGTGTTTCCAAAGTCTGAGAGCCATAATGTTATGTTTTTTCTAGGGGACTGTAGGGAATTTTAATAATTTAGTACTCCATGGAAGTGTGATACTCCCTGAAGCAACAGTCAATGCAGAGGCCCAGATGATCGGGGCAAGTGTCACATTGAGTAGTGGTGTCCTTCCGTATCCCCCTCTTGCGACACACTCTGCACTTTTTTTGGGTTCGTCCCCTCTTTCCAGTATGGGGGACCACACCTGGAAAATGTTGGCCAGGGACGACCCGGGCGCCTCCAATTCCCGAGGTACTCCAACCTGCTCTTTCCCGGTCTGAAAAGATCAGGTCCTTGAGGACTGCCTCATAGAAATGGAGGAAAGTCTCTGTGCTGCCAGCGCATCGGGATAGTACAAAAGCGTTGTACATGGCAACCTGTACCAAGTAGACCGCAACTTTTTTGTACCATGCCCGGGTTTTGCGCATGGCATTATATGGTGTGAGGACTTGATCAGATAGATCAACTCCTCCCATATACCGATTGTAGTCGACGATACAATCGGGTTTGAGGACCGTTGCCGTGGTTCCTCGCACAGAGACTGGGGTGATGCCATTACCATGGATTGTGGTCAGCAGTCAGGACATCCCTCTTGTCCTTATATCTGACCAGCAACAGGTTGTCGCTGGTAAGGGCACGGGTCTCACCCCTGGGGATAAGTACCTGGAGGGGGCGGGTAGGGAGGCCGCGATGATTTTTCAGCACGGTCCCACAAGCGAACGTGGATCTGGCGGAGAGGGCCTGGAACAAGGGAATACTGGTATAAAAGTTATCCACGTACAGGTGGTAACCCTTATCCAGCAGTGGGTGCACAAGGTCCCACACAAGTTTCCCGCTAACACCCAGAGTGGGGGGACATTCTGTGGGTTGAATACGGGAATCTCGTCCCTCGTAAACACGAAATTTGTAAGTGTACCCTGAGGTACTCTCACAAATTTTGTATAGTTTCACGCCATACCTCGCTCGCTTGCTGGGAATGTATTGGCGGAAAATGAGTCTCTCCCTTCCAGGTACGTAGGCCTGCGCAAATGCGGCCCCAAAGTGATCTATGATCGGCCGTATCTTGTACAGCCGGTCATAGGCAGGATCACCTCGGGGGGGACATGCTGCATTATTTGCATAATGCAGACATTTCCGTATGGCCTCAAACCGGGTACGTGCCATAGCCATACTGTACAGTGGGGTCTCGTAGAGGACGTCCCCACTCCAGTAATGCCTGGCACTTGGTTTTTTGACCAGGCCCATGTGCAGCACGAGGCCCCAAAACGTCCTCATTTCGGCTGCACTGACTGGCGTCTAGCCACCGGGCTTGGCCAAAAAAGAGCCTGGGTGCTGAGCGACGAACTGTTGGGCATACAGATTCGTCTGCTCCACCATCAGATTCACAAGTGGGTTACTGAAAAAAAAACTAAAATAGTCTATTTCAGTAAATCCCACTGTGGGAATCTGGATTCCTGGATTGCCAACAAATTCAGGCGCTCTCGGTGTCGGAGAGCATCTGGGCGTATGCCTCCTCCACCGTGAACAGCCGGCGGTCCATGGGTGTGTGTTGTGCGTGTGTGTGTGCGTGTGTGTAAACAAAACTTTATTCAAGTGTGCGTGTGTGTGGGGCCAGGTGTTCGCGCACTAAACTAACTAAAAAAAAAAAAAAAAAAAAAAAAAACCCTAACTAAAAAAAAGGAAAAGTGTAAAAAAAAAAAAAAAAAACTGCCTGACTAGCTGATAGCGGTGATCAGCAGTGGGGTGAGCGATGCACTAACAGTGGCCAGACGCTAAGAGCGCCGACCACAGTCGGCGCACGCAAAAAAAATAATGCCCCACAAAAAAATGAGGGGGGGGGGGTTGCACCCCTGGGGGGGTCTAGGGTCACACAACTAAGTGCTGTGGACCCCAGACACCCAGGTGCACTTACTTTATTCGATTCTGCTGCTGGGGCTGGAACACTGGATGGCTGGGGCTGTGTATCGCTGGGGCTGTCGGTGGCTGGGTGAGCTGCTGGGGCTGATCGGGGGTCTGCTGGGTGGGATGGGGTCCTTCTGGGGTCTTCCTGGTGGGATGGGGTCCGATGGGGTCCAATGGGGTCCGATGGGGCGTCTTGATCCTCCGGCGGCACGACAGGCAGTGTGCAGGGGGGAGAAGCTACGGCGGTTAGCTTCTGCCGCCGCCCCCCTGCACAGCCAATCAGGACAATTTGTGGCCAACGGTAAGCATGGTGATTGGTGGTGTAATATAGCACCACTGATCACCATCCTGTTCCGGGTTATCGGGTCACCTGAGACCCGAATGACCCGGAACCGAAGAAAACCGCAGGTCTGAATTGACCTGCGGTTTTCTGCGATCGCCGACATGGGGGGGTCACAGGACCCCCCTGGGCATTGTGCCAAGATGCCTGCTGATTGATTTCAGCAGGCATCTTGTTCCGATCACCGCCACGTGCGCAGCGGTGATCGGAAATTCACAGGGCGTACATGTACGCCCTTGGTCCTTAAGTACCAGGACGCAAGGGTGTACATGTACGCCCTTCGTCCTTAAGGGGTTAAACTCTTATGAGGTAATCCCCACATAAAAGAGATTACGTGGGCACGTTGCTTTATAGATTATTCCTGTGGTGCAAAATAGTATGGGAGATTTCGAATAGTTTCGTACCCTCCAAGTGAAGTGCTTCGAAAGAGTGGGATCCAGCCTCAGAATATCCCAATGTATGGATAACGCTGCCAGTGTCGTTGCTAGGGCTGCTGTCACCAACATCCCCCCCACCCCCCGTTGGCGATCTGTCTGCTTAGCCCCCCCCCCATGTCAGCTGTCTGCTTACTATCCAAACCCCCATCCATGTTATTGCTTGGGTTTAAATTATAGCACCCCCAACAGGCCCCCCCCCATCCCAACCCCCAGCGATCTGTCTGCTTAGTGACCCCCCCCCCCCCACATATTTGCATACGTATTATATTCTGTGCTATCCAGAATACAGCACCACATACCTTACATCTGCTGCAGTGTTCATCTGTATCGCTGTCCTGAGGACAGTGATACAGATGAATGTAGGGAGATGAGTGCTTCCATAATGCAAGCGCTCATCTCCTGGTGGTGTCACCCAGGGGCATAGCTAGAAATGACTGGGCCCCATAGCAAATTTTTTATGCCACCCCTCATAGCTAAATTTTCTTATGGCCCCCCCCCTCCTGGATCTCCCACCCCCACATACCTATCGGATCTCCCACCCCTTCCAGAGCTTCCACCCAAACATCTCTCCAGGACCTCCCATCCCAACATCCCTCCCTAGATCCCCCCCATCAGTGTTCCGCACCCCCCCATCAGTGTCCCGCCCACACACCCCCATCAGTGTCCCGTCCACATCCCCCCCATCAGTGTCATGTCCACATCCCCCCCATCAGTATCAGTGTCCCGCACACATCTCCCCCCCCATCAGTGTCCTGCACACATTCCCCCCCATCAGTGTCCTGCACACATCCCCCCCCATCAGTGTCCTGCACACATCCCCCCCATCAGTGTCCCGCACACATTCCCCCCCCATCAGTGTCCCGCACACAACCCCCCCATCAGTGTCCTGCACACATCCTCCCCCATCAGTGTCCCGACACATCCCGCCCCTCATCAGTGTCCGCACACATCCCGCCCCCATCAGTGTCCCGCACACATCTCGCCCCCATCAGTGTCCCGCTACATCCCGCCCCCATCAGTTTCCCGCACATCCCCCTCCATCAGTGTCCGCACACATCCCCCCATCAGTGTCCCGCACATCCCCCCACCATCAGTGTCCCGCACACATCCCCCAATCAGTGTCCTGCACACATCCCCCATCAGTGTCCCGCACATCCCCCTCCATCAGTGTCCCGCATACATCCCGTCCTCCCCATCAGTGTCCCGCACACATCCGGCCCCCCATCAGTTTCCCGCACACATCCCCCTCCATCAGTGTCCGCACACATCCCCCATCAGTGTCCGCGCATCCCCCCACCATCAGTGTCCGCACACATCCCCCCAATCAGTGTCCTGCACATCCCCCATCAGTGTCCCGCACATCCCCCATCAGTGTCCGCACACATCCCCCATCAGTGTCCCGCACACATCCCCGCCCCATCAGTGTCCCGCACACATCCTCCCCCATCAGTGTCCGCACACATCTCCCCATCAGTGTCCGCACATATCCCCCCATCAGTGTCCGCACACATCCCCCATCAGTGTCCCGCACATCCCCCCATCAGTGTCCCGCAGACATCCCCCATCAGTGTCCGCACACATCCCCCACATCAGTGTCCCGCACACATCCGCCCCCCATCAGTGTCCCGCACATCCTGTCCTCCCCATCAGTGTCCCGCATACATCCGCCCCCATCAGTGTCCCACACACACCCCCTCCATCAGTGTCCCGCACACATCCCCCATCAGTGTCCCGCACATCCCGCCCCCATCAGTGTCCCGCACATCCCCCTCCATCAGTGTCCCGCACACATCCGTCCTCCCCATCAGTGTCCCGCACACATCCCGCCCCCCATCAGTTTCCCGCATACATCCCCCTCCATCAGTGTCCCGCACATCCCCCCATCAGTGTCCCGCACATCCCCCCACCATCAGTGTCCCGCACACATCCCCCAATCAGTGTCCTGCACACATCCCCCCATCAGTGTCCGCACATATCCCCCATCAGTGTCCGCACATCCCCCCATCAGTGTCCCGCATACATCCCGCCCCCATCAGTGTCCGCACACATCCTGTCCTCCCCATCAGTGTCCCGCATACATCCCGCCCCCATCAGTGTCCCACACACACCCCCCTCCATCAGTGTCCGCACACATCCCCCATCAGTGTCCCGCACACATCCCGCCCCCATCAGTGTCCGCACACATCCCCCTCCATCAGTGTCCGCACACATCCCGTCCTCCCCATCAGTGTCCCGCACACATCCCGCCCCCATCAGTTTCCCGCACATCCCCCTCCATCAGTGTCCCGCTACATCCCCCATCAGTGTCCCTTACATCCCCCACCATCAGTGTCCCGCACATCCCCCAATCAGTGTCCTGCACATCCCCCATCAGTGTCCGCACACATCCCCCCATCAGTGTCCCGCACATCCCCCCATCAGTGTCCGCACACATCCCCGCCCCATCAGTGTCCCGCACATCCTCCCCCATCAGTGTCCCGCACACATCTCCCCATCAGTGTCCCGCACATCCCCCCATCAGTGTCCCGCATACATCCCCCATCAGTGTCCCGCACATCCCCCCATCAGTGTCCCGCAGACATCCCCCCATCAGTGTCCCGCACCATCCCCCACATCAGTGTCCCGCACACATCCCCCATCAGTGTCCCGCACACATCCCCCCATCAGTGTCCCGCACACATCCCCCCCATCAGTTTTCTATATGTTTAAAGACAACAAAGCAGTGTTGCAATGGGCAGAAGCTGCATAAATATATTTAAGTGTTGATTCCCCCTTCTTAGTGGTCTTTGATAGTGGTTGAAGGGAGTCTTTTCCTGTCATTGAATTTGGCTCAACACATAGCAAGGAGCAGACCTCTTCGTCATCATTGCACTCCTCTGCTGACTGCACTGCGGTTTCCTGGTCCACAAACTTCTCACCACCCTCTCCCATAAAGGGGTTGTCCATGGATGTGAAAAATATTCAACAGTTTTGAAACCAGCACCTGGATCTGAATACTTTTGTAATTTTATGTAATAAATAATTTAGCATAGCCACGGAGTGTCACGGTGGGAAGTGTGGGAAACCCCCTACCGTGCAATGTCCGCGGCTGCTACGCCGGAAAGCAGGGAATAGGGAGCAGGTCACCTCCTGAAACATCCCTTATACTCGCCCTGGTCTCTAACAGTATGTGCCAACCCAGAAGGTAGGAGGGCCCATACTACTGGAACCTAAGAGCCCTGGTGTCCCTGTATCGCCCTAGGATGGTGAGAGGGCAGAGACCACCCACTCATCCAGGACAACGGATGAGCCAGGCGTCTCCAGAGGCCCCACAGCAGCCGGGAACCAGACAGTGTACGCCCGCATGACAGGTAAGTAACAGAGAGAACCACAGCCACAAAGCCCACACTTACCTGCCGCACTGGATATGCCGGACCAGCACCAGGACCTCCTGGACCCCCATCGGACACCAGATGCATGGGGGAGATCCTGGCAGGATAGCACCCCATCTGGTTTAAGCTATATCCCTCCGGGTAAGCAAGCCCCTTCCGGAGCACACACTATAACACAAACCTCCAAACAATGCCCACACCATACACCAGGTGGGGAAGGGCCAACAGAAGCACGCAGGAGGGGACACACAAACTGAGAAAGGGAAACAATCAATATAACAAATAAGGGTGGCTCACGGAGACAATACAGGGGGAAAAAACAGCAACCTCTAGCAGATGCTCACACCATGGCTGGAGACAAACAAACTGACCTCAGGCTCCAACACACCAAGATATAGAGAGGCCTGAGGTCAAACCCACCAAACCCAGCACACACATTAACCCTGTGCACACCGCACCCAGGGAAAGTGCACACGAACAAAGGTGAGTGTCTTGCATGCTCTAAAGCACAAAGTGGCCAGTGGCAACCACACGAGAGGCTACCACGAAATAGCCCACACTGGCAAGAGCATGCGAGACCGCAGATCACGACCAAACCACAGGTGGTGGCACACCTGTTGCCAACGGCACCCGCATGTGAGGCTACCGCGTAATAACCGCCGCAACAGCATGCAACCAAACCAAGTCATGACCTCACCACAGGTCGTGACACAGAGTTATTCAATAAAATGTATCTGTATAGCACCACCTGCTGTTTTTTTATTTTCTTATTTCTTTGTCCTGCTCACTGAGAAGGCCGCACATCCTTCAACTGCCTCCTGAGTTTTGATAAGGAGAGCATGGACACACCCCCATACCTACTGCAGAAAAGACACTCCCCTTGAGCTGTCAGCTTGATATAAATCTAGCAGAGCAATGAATAGGAGGAGATCTCTGGATCCATGTGAGGTACAGGGCCGGTTCTAGATTTCTTAGAAAGAGATTGTCATGTTCTATATGATCTCTGATTATCATTTTTTACATTAATCATGGGATAACCCCTTTAAGCACAGAAAAAGTCATACAGGGAGCAGAATGGGCAAACTGTTCCAGCCTGGCCGTTCTCTTCCACCGCTTGAACTGCTGATGTGGCGCCATATTGCTTAACTGGTGTGGCCGGTGGGCCCTCCTTCTGCTCCTTATCTCTCTTTTCCTGCCTGGTCATGTTTACAACTGAAGGGAACCTTGCAGTCCAGCAGAACACTGGTGAGTTAGGTCTGGTTCACATAACCGTTTAGTTTTCCATTCTTCTAATCAGAAGAACAGAAAAATAAATAAAAAATGGATCATGGATCTCAGACAGAAATGGCTCAAACAGATGCCAAATGTCCATAATGTGAGCTCAGCTTCAGCAGACTTTGGCAGTCGGATGCAGTGTGATTTCAGGAGATCAGCTCGGGACGGAGCTACAGATCAAGCGTCTCCTCACATCCCTGGCCAGGTCTCGGCCCTTTTTCTTACTCTTTTAGGCTGGGAACACACCTAGGCGTTTCTGAATCGCGCGTATGACGCGCGTTTTACGCGCATTTTTGGATGCGCGTTTTTGTAACTAAGAAACGCGCGTCATACGCGCGATTCAGTGATTCTCCCCTATGGCATCATTGTCCATAGGCGCGTTAAAACGCCCCAAAGAAGCTCATGTACTTGTTTGGGCGTGGGGCGTTTTACAGCGCGTTCAAACGCGCTGTAAAACGCCCAAATGTGAACCATGCCCATAGGGAAGCATGGCTTTTCACATGTTGTGCGTTTTACAGCGCGTTTGAACGCGCTGTAAAACGCTTAGGTGTGTACCTAGGGTTAATGCATTATGGCAGAAGAGGAGGAGCGTGCTGACTATTTAATGTCCCCTCTACCTCAAATTTTTTCTTTAAGCAGAAATATAACACTAAAACAATTCAGGAGTAGACACACAATACCCAGATGCAATGTTATGCTGTCTCTTTTGATCTTTTTTTTGGCCATAAAACAGGATTTTTGTGACTTTCAAGGTATAGTGACAGAAATAAGATTTTGGGTTAGAAGTTCATTTGCTGTAAGGTTTCTAGTGGCTGAAGTATGTTTTGTGCACCACGTAACACCAAATGTATAAAACCTACCTATTTTTCACCTTCTTGGCTTTCAGCCAGCTTCTTATTGCACCCTACCTGGGGTAATATAATGTCTATTATGATTTACACATTAAATATGATACATTTAATCCTAGATGCCAGTAGGCAACACTTTCCTTCACAGGAGACTAGTACCCACTGATTTAAAAGTAACAGCTATTTCCAACTAACTGCTAATGTCACAGGGTTAACTTATCAGCTTCCCAAGCCAAGACAATCCTTAACAAATAATAATACAGATTTCAAGCTCAGCTGGAAGGGTAATTAACCCAAAGCAGGAAGGCTACTCTCCTAGAGGCACAATTAGTCGAGATACAATTTTGGATTATGTGAAGGATAGCTAAAAGCCTATATCTCCATCAGCATTTCCCTGTGCTTTGACAGTGTGAGTTCCAGAGGATCAGAGCCCTGCAGCACTCATTAACATTTTCCTTATTAGATATTAACATAACTTAATACCATTAATTTGTACAACTGATGCTGGAACTGGGCAGCCTCAGAACCGCAGTAGTATGTCTCTCATTTAGTGATGGGTTTTATCAATAATTTGGCTGCATGTTGTCCCATGAAGTATATTCTTCATAGTTAAATCCAGCCCATAATTATAAATATTTCTTTACACTTACTAGAGAAATTCTTGCTGGTCACACCAGGGATCCCTGAGAGAAGTAGGACTATTATGTGTGTCCACATTGGCACATTTATATAGATGGATACAGAAAGGTGGTGCTATTTTAACATTATTCCTGGAATATTCTGGGTATATGTGCTTATTTTCAAATGTTTATAATTATGGGCTGGATTTTACTATACACAATATTCTTTGTGGGACAAGACCTTTAAAGGGGTTGTCTCACTTCAGCAAATGACATTAATCATCAGAGAAATTTAATACAAGGCACTTACTAATGTATTGTAATTGTCCATATTGCTTCCTTTGCTGGCTAGATCATGGATGTACTGAGACATACTGACGTCCCGGCAACAGTGAGTTGTAGGAGATCTGTGAGACTGGCAACATGTGGTTTGATCTGACAGGTTTTCCTTGTGGATCAATAGGCGTCTGTGTTGTTTCTGGTAATGGTCGCACCCCTTGCCTCCTGGTGTTGCTAATGTGGTCATTTAACGTTCCTTATTTATTGTTGCTTCTTCCTCAATGCTGTGCGGTTTATAGCTTCTGTTGGACCTGTGGATAGTTTGGGGTTGGATCTTGGTTGAGTTCCTGGTGCTTCCATAGCCCCTTTGAAGGTAAGTCTTTCCTTTCTCTTTAGTATTTTGTTTGGGTTCTGTGTATTGCACTTTCCTATTGTTTTTATTAGGCCTGAAGGAGACTCCTGTTCGTCCTTCCTTTTAGTACCAGAGTCCATAGGGCTAGATAGGACTCTAGGTATTCCTGCATATGAACTCACCTACCTTTGGAGTCTGTTCATACTAGTAGTCAGTCAGGATTTTGGTTAGGGTTTTCACTAGTAGGGGTCCATCTTCCTTCCCAAGTTTTCAGGCCTGATTCCCTGCCCCCCCCCCCCCCCCCCCTATGCACAGTGTGGTGTTTCCCTCCCACACCGAAGCGTGACATTATAAACTGCCAAAACCGTTAATTATTTGTTTGTTTGTGTGCAGCCATGGATCCTATTGCTGCACTGGCAGGTCAGCTGCAAGGGTTGTCTTTGGAGGTAGCTGACCTCTGCACGACCATTTCGCAGATGCAGAGATCACAGGCTGGTGGTGGTGGTTACCAGGCCTGTCTTGAACCTAAAGTTGCCCTCCCGGACAGATTCTCTGGGGGACGTGATAATTTCATTTTGTTTAGGGAGGCGTGCAAACTGTATTTTAGGCTACGTCCACACTCACCTAGGGATGAGAAACAGCGAGTTGGTGTGCTTATTTCCTTGCTTAAGGGGGATGCGCACTCATGGGCTTTTTCTCTGCCGACCGGATTGCAGTCTCTCTGGTCGGTAGATACATTTTTTGAAACTTTGGGTCTTATCTATAATGATCCGGACCTCTCTAGCCAAAACCAAGCTGCGTGGCCTTCATCAGGGTGATCTTTTCACTGAGATTTATTGCTCTGAGTTTAGGAGGTGAGCTATGGATACGGAGTGGAACGATCCTGCCCTCCGTAGCCAGTTTTGTCAAGGGTTATCAAAGAGGCTGAAGGAGGCTTTGGCCTTTCATGAAACCCCAGTGTCTCTGGAGGCTGCTATGTCTCTTGCTATACGCATGGATAGACACCTGAGAGAGAGATTTAGGGGCCCCCACTCTCAGAAGGTTCTATCACATGATGTATCGTCCCCCTCTGACACTTTGGGTGACGATACTCCTGGGTTTATGTCTGGGGACGAACACATGCAATTTGGGGGAGCTACTCCTGGATCTGCTTTTAAGCATACTGGTAATAGGAAGGGAGTGTGTTTTTTCTGTGGACAGAAGGGACATTTTATTAGAGTATGTCCATACATTCAACCGCAAAAAGAAAAAAGAGGGAAACTTTTTACATCACCTTGGGGGGACGTTTGTAGTCGTATATTTAGATTACATTCTAATTTATTCTCTAGCCATGGAGATACATTGGGATCATGTTAGACAGGTGTTACAGCTCCTAAAGGACAATAAATTGTACGCAAAATTAGAGAAGTATGTTTTTGATCTACACGAGGTGCAGTTTTTCGGCTACCTGCTGTTATCTTTAGGTTTTCGAATGGATCCAGAGAAAGTCCGTGCTGTATTGGACTGGGATCGACCCGAAAATATGAAGGCTCTTATGCGGTTTTTGGGGTTCACCAACTATTACCGAAAATGTATTAAGAACTATTCGACAATAGTAAAACTCTTAACTGACATGACTAAGAAAGGGACAGATGTCTCAGTGTGGTCTGATTCGGCGTTGTGAGCCTTTACTGTGTTTAAGGAATGCTTCTCTTCTGCCCCTATATTGATGCAGCCGGATGTATCACAACCTTTCATTGTGGAAGTGGATGCGTCCGAGGTGGGAGTAGGAGCAGTTTTATCGCAGGGCCTGTCACCTGGTAAATGGTATCCATGTGCCCTTTTCTCTAAAAAAAAATTCTCTTCCGCAGAGAGAAATTATGATGTGGGTAATAGAGAGTTACTAGCAATTAAGTTGGAATTTGAGTAATAGCGTCATTGGTTGGAAGGGGCGATTCATCTGATCATGGTGTTCACAGATCACAAAAACCTGGCTTACCTGGAGTAGGCTAAATGACTGAACCCGAGGCAGGCCAAATGGTCTTTGTTTTTCACTAAATTCAATTTCACTGTCAACTATCGTCCTCGGATTAAGAACATTAAGGCAGATGCCTTGTCATGTAGCTTTTCTGGAGGTGGTGATTTTGAAAACCTCAGTCCTATACTGTCGGAAGGGGTGTTGATATCCGCTCTTTACCCTGACCTAGATGTGAAGGTGTTAGAGGGAGAAGCACCGGATCCTTATCCCTCTGGGAAACTGTTTGTTCCATCGGAATTGTGTCACAAGCTGTTTGAGGAACATCACTGTAAGTTTCCTTCGGGACACCCTGTGAGCAGATCCACTGCTGACCTCATCTCTCGTAGATTCTGGTGGCCGGGGTTGCGCAAGTGTGTTGAGGACTGTGTCAGTATCTATTGCATGCGCTAAGGTGACACATACTCAGCATTCTGGATCTCTACTGCCATTTCCCATACTGTCAAGACCATGGACTCACTTATCCATGGATTTTATCACTGATCTACCTAATTCTTCAGGAAAGACAGTTATTCTGGTGCTAGTTGATCGCTTTAGTAAAATGGTGCACTTTATAGCGTTGCCGGGCCTACCTAATTCTAAAACACTTGCACAAATGTTTAACTACATTGTAAACTCCATGGCATTTCCTCTGATGTGGTCTCGGATCGTTGGACTCAGTTTGTTTCCAGATTCTGGAAGGCGTTCTGTACTCGACTGGGGTATAACTGTCCTTTTCTTCGGCTATTCATCCCAAGTCGAACAGACAGACGGAGGGCACTAATCCGGGTCTGGAGACTTGCCTGAGATGTTTTGTCTCTGAGAACCAGGAGGAGTGGTCTTGGTTTTTGTCTTTGGCAGAGTTTGCCATAAATAATCGTAGACAGGAGTCCACTGGGAAGTTGCCGTTTTTTGGGGCATATGGGTTTCACCTGCAGTTTGGCACATTTTATGGTTTTGGTTAGGGTTTCCATCTTCCTTCCCTAATTCTCAGGCCTGATTCCCCCCCCCCCCCCTTCCCTCCTATGCTCGGTGTGGTGTTTCCCTCTCACAGCGAAGCATGACACTAGATTAATTTTTACACCACATTCTAAACTGCTCATGTCCATGCTTACGACCACTCTTTAATGCAGCAGAGGTGGTTGTGCTTGTACACTATAGGAAAATGTACTGGACTATGTGCACTCCCAATGTCCCAGCCACCAGAAAGACCGGTGCTTTTTCCTATAGTGTACAAGAACGACCACCACTGCCGAATTATAGGGTGGTTGTAACCACCATTTTTGGGTACAAATGACTTTTTGATTGCTTTTTAAAGTGTTTTTAAGCGGTGAGGTGGGCAAAAAATTTCAATTCTGTCAATGTTTTAATCTTTATTTTTTATGGAGTTCTCACACACAGATACCAGCACGAAAGAAAAAGACAGAAGCGTACAGTAAAAGCAACAAACTAATCCGAGACAGGTAAATTCTAAATAAGTTCTGGATAAGAGCGTGAATGTACACTGTTTTCGTTTTGTGCTACGAATAGTGAAGAGGGGTGGAGAAGGGTATAACGCAGGACCTTGAGTATATAAGCAAGTGTCATCTTACAAAAATGGCCATTATCACTGCCCTTACACATTACAAAAAAAAAATTACAGTTACACTTTAAACTAAGCCAACCAATAGTTGGAATAGAGTTAGACAAAAGTGTCTATCCCTGTACCACATTAATCATGCAGCCTGAGCTACTGTGATAAATGTGGTACAGGTCTATGCCAGATATAGGATTCGTAAATCTGTCCCATGTCTGCTTAAAGCTCTTGATTAGTCCTGTACATCAACTTGGAGGACTTGTAAGCCCATTCCTCCGCGCACAACAGCTTCATCTCTGTTATGTTGGTGGGTTTCTTCTCAATCCCAATGTTGACCAGGTATACTAATTCTAAAATATAACTTTTACTAGATATGCCATAAAACAATTCAAAATGTTAAAAAAAAACACCACAGATCAGTGAGCAGACAAGAGGACTAAACCTCTACCACCACTTTCCACTTAATATTATAATATCCAATAGTCTGATGGTTAACCATCAGACTATTGGATAATATAATATTAAGTGGAAAAGTTATATTTTAGAATATAATAATATAATAATAAAATATAATATTAAGTGGAAAAGTTATATTTTAGAATTAGTATACCTGGTCAACATTGGAATTGCGAATACATTTAGGAGTGTGACCATACATCCTGGCACATATACGTGCACACAGGTGTTGGATTAGTTTTTGGTGGGTTTCTTCCCATAAACTGGTGGCTTCAGGTCCTTCCACAGCATTTCTGTTGGATTAAGGTCAGGACTTTGGCTTGACCATTCCAAAACTTTATTCATCTTTAACCATTCTTTGGCGACATGACCTTCCTTCTGTTGAGATTCATCTCACAGACAGATGTTTTGAAATTTTCTTTTAGAATTTGCTGGTATAATTCGGAATTAATTGTTTCATCAATGACAGCAAGTTGTCCTGGTCCAGAGGCAGCAAAACAGACGCAAACCATAATAATACCACCACTGGGTTTCACAGATGGGAATTAGGTAAGTATGAATACCACTGGCACCTGGTTATGAGGTGATCTCTCGCCATATGCAGCAGGTGCTTGCCTTGGTTGTGGGGAGGTTGCTGGGGAGGGGCCCATTCAAAAATTTGCTATGGGGCCCAGTCATTTCAAGTTACACCACTAGTGAGCAGCCTTTGATGTGGGTCTGGGGGTATTAAGTTTCACCTTGTGGAGTCCTGTAGGTCAGGGAAAAGAAATGTCTACAATGATCTGTAAGTTTGGGGATCTTTGTCAATGATGCAATACATGTTGTATTAATAATTTAACAGGTTGGATTTTTATTCATTTCAGTACTCATACATCAATGAAATATTTTAGTGGCCAAAGCTGGAGTAATTTAAGTGTGTTCAGGGCCTGAAATACCTCCTGGTTAACTAGCTCACTTCAGCCTTCTCTCTGCCTCCATCCGTCTTCCTACTAATATCCTGTGGCTAATGCCTTACTAATTGCAATGTGTCACTTCTACTGGTAACAATTCATTGTTAAACAAAATTACACTTCACATTTCTGAGTTTTTTCTTCCTTCCTTGGATGAAGCCACAAAGCTGACAAATTCTTAACGTTTCATCTTTCTGTAGACTTCAGTATGGCGAATAAGATGTAACAACCACATTTTACATTCTTCTATAGATGTTTAAATGGACATATGATACTGAAGATACTAATAAATCACTAAAGGTTAATAGATAATAGACAGATAGATTGATAGACAAACAGACAGCTTGTCTAACTGGAGGTTAAACTAGCTAGTGGAAATTATTACAATTCCAAAAACCAAATTAACTCAATTATTATGTCTTAGGCTAAGGGTTGTTGGGAAACTATCTTGCAGTTAAACATGACACTTAGGGCAAGAGACAGATATGCTATGTGTGATACTCAAACACACTGTTATGGCAGTGAGTGTGTTACCACTGTGTCAACCAGCCAGTTCTACTTTGAGCTAAACATAGGGAGGTTATCCTGGCAGTCCCCTGGTATTCACCCTTTAACCCCTGTACAGGGACTTGAACTTCACTGCAAAGGAAGCCACCAGGCCTCTTCCTCTTGGAGTAGTCCCAGTATAGTTGACAGCTGATCAGCGGTGGTTAGAGACACTGATGTTCAGCACAGAAGGGTCAGGCAAAATTCATAGTCAGCAATAGGCCGAGGTGGGGGCAGGCAGAGTTCATGCGCAAACAAGAAACAGGTCCAAAATCAGGGCTGGCAGCAGAGGATTAGAATGGTAAACAGGCACAGATTGGTACATGAGCAAGCAACAGAGAACAAACACCCTAGCAAGGAATTAGCACACTAGGAACCTAATTGCTCAGGCAAGAAAATTATGTCAGTAGTTCAGTGTTTTAACGAAGCTGATTAGTAATTAAAAACAGCTATACAGCTGCATACATAAAAAGGAGAGGAGCGGAGTGGCAGTGAAGACAAAAATGGGAGTAGTAGTTCTTCATTGAGTAACGTTCCCAACAGACACAGCGAGGTAGCGATGGGCATGTGTCACCAACATAACACATTTTATTATGTGCTGTTTTCGTCCAAACTTAAAGACCTGTTACTCCTCCATTACATTCTCTCCACTTCAACTCCTCTCTTCTTCCCTGAACCATGTACAAATCACAGGCATTATTTACCTTCTTGAAACAACTTAACCCATCATATCCCAGGGTGCAGTACAAAAAGCACTTAAATCACTGAACCATTTTCTATTTATCTCTATTGTTTTGCTTTTACTTTCGGGAGACAACTCTTATAAATCTGGTCCACCTGCTTCTGTTAACTTTAACCCATCACATAGCAACCCTGTGAACCTCATTAACATTTGTTGCATGTCTTCGGCTTCCTCTTCTAACTGTGTGATCTGTAACTCATGGTCAACGTGCCATAAATTTCTATATTCATGACCTCTTTCTTTCAAGTTCTCTTAACCTGCTGACAATGCTTTCCCTACTGACTATCTTATGGTGGTTTACTTTTTTTTCATACCCCCAGACCTGAGAATAAACATGGTGGTGCAGTCGTCATAGTTCTTTCCCCACAATGTTTCCCTATCATTCATATTCCCATCTTTTAAGGTCTATACCCTCAGACTGTTCCACCCACTCTTCCTGGAATGTTGTCTACCACCCCCTAGCTCACCTATCCAGTTCCTGAATCAATTTGCTGCATGCTTAACATCAGCAAAGACAGTCCAATCTCCCCATTTGCCTTCTAGCTTCTATACCTAACCTCTTCTCTTGGCCCTTCACAACTTTCTAATTCTCTGATGTAAAAATGGTAATGCTCTTGACCTGGTTTTCTTCTGGCTCATTTTCTTAGTTTACTAACTCTCTTCTCCCACTGTCTGACCACAGCTTTCTTTCCTTCTCTGTCACAAATTCTCATCCATCTGAGTACACTCCTACTTATCACATAATCAGAAATCTACATGCCATTGGCCCTCATAAACTTATAGACACTCTACAGTCATCATTGTCCTCAACCCCTTTCCGCTCCTGTCCTGATGTGGCGGTAAAACACTATAATGATACACTCAAAAGCACTCTAGATGAATTAGCACCTACCAACAAAGACAAAAGCAACAGTGGTACACACGTAATTCTCACTTTCTTCAGAGGTGTTCCAGGAGTGCTGAACACCTATGGAAAAAAGTTCATACACCAGAAGATTTCCTGCATTATAAATTTATACTATAACTCTGCCCTCCAAACAGACCTACTGTATTTCACCTCTCTTATCTCTTGACTATCCAAATAAAAATAAAATCTTTGACACTCCCTCTTCAGTCCTAAAGTGCAGGCACCTATCAATGACCTCTGTGCTGAGGATGTGGCCACTTACTTCAAAGAGGAAATTGAAAACATCCGGCATGAAATTATTGCCCAGTCTTCCAGTATCATCAGCCTCCTGCCCTCTTACACTTCCTCTGGTTCACATTTTACTTTTTACCCAGTCATAGATTTCTTCTTCTTGCCCTACTACCTACACTAGTGATTATGTTCCCTCACAACTCCTCCAGTCTCCTTCTTCAGCTTTTACTACTTACCTTACTAAAATGTACTACTTCCCTTGAGGTTTCCTCCCCTCCTCTTTAAAACATTCTGTCATAACCCCATTGCTAAAAAAAAATTCTCTTGACCCATACTGCACAACTACAGACCAGTCTTCCCTTTTCCCCTAAAATATGCATGCTACAGAAACTGCCCTTACCAAATTGACAAATGACCTACTGACGGCTAAATGCAATGGTGACTACTCTCTGCTCTTCTGGATCACTCTGTTGTATTTGACACTGTCAAACACCGACTCCTACTTGACATGCTTCTATCTATTGGCCCTAAGGACACTGATTTCTCATGGTTCGCTTCCTATCTCTCTAACTTCTCTTTTAGTGTATCATTTGCTGGCTTTATTTCTTTTGCTCTCCCTCTGGATGTTGAGGTCCCTCAGGGTTTAGTCCTGGTCCTCTTCTCCTTTCTCTCTACAGACTCTATAAGACAAGATATCAGTAGATTTCTTTTTCAGTACCGTCTCTATGCTCATGACACCAGGGCTGACTTCAAGTTCATGTGGGCCCTTGGTTGATAAAGTTTCAGTGGGCCCCCTTTTGGCTTTTTGCATAATGTACACGGCAATGAAACTGCATATACAGTATTATAATGATACCGTATACAAAAAATGGGACAAGCTGTAGCTTTTACCACTTTTGCATACATGCTCCTTTTTGTACATTGCTTTTTATTCAATAATAAAGCTCACCATAATGCCCCCAGTAGTAATAATTCTCCTTATAATGTGACAGTAGAAAAATGCCCCCTAATGTGTGCCAGTACAAAAAATGCCCGCTTAAAATGAGCACCAGTACATAAAATGCCCCTTTTTAATGTGTGCCAGTGCAAAAAATTCCCACTAATAATGTGAACTGCTACAAAAATGCCCCCATTCTGTGTTCCAGTACAAAAAATACCCCCTCGTAGTGCCCCCAGTTAAGCTAATGTCCCCGTAGTGCCCTCATAATGTGTGCCAGTATAAAATGTCCCTGTACAGTGCCCCCCAGTAAATGCGCTCATACTGCACCTCTCTCCCTTTACCAATAGTGCCCCTATAATGTGCCAGTATAAAATGCCCCTTTATAGTGTCCCTAGTAGATGCCCCCATAGGGCTCTTCTCCCCCTTACCCATAGTGCCCCCGATAATGTGCCAGTATAAAATGCCCCTATATAGTGCCCTCAGTAGATGCCCGTATAGTGACCCCATAATGTGTGTCAGTATAAAATGCACCTATATAATGCCCCAGTAGATGCCTCCACAGTGCTCCTCTTTTCCCCTTCCCCAAAGTACCCCCCATGATGTGTGCCAGTATAAAATGCCCCTTTATAGTGCCCCCAATAGATGCCTTCACAGTGTCCTCCATAATATGCCAGTATAAAATACCGCTTTTTAGTGCCCCCAGTACATGCCCCCATAGTGCTTCTGGCTTCCCCTTCTCCATAGTGCCCCCATAATGTGCCAGTAAAAAAATGCCCCTACATAGTGCCCCCATAGTGCTCCACCCCCCATCCCCCGTAGTGCTCCCAATAGCATTGTGCCAAATAAAAACAAAACAAGAAACACTAATACTTACCTCCATGCTTCTGGCAGCAATGTGATGCAGGCATCTTCCGGCCTGTGTCTTGCGCTGTACGCTGCCTAGCTCAGGCAGGCTCAGGTGGGCCCTGCCACTTGCCCAGATATGCCAGGTGCTAAAGCAGGCCCTGCTGACACTTAACTATCTACCTAATCTTGTGAAATAACCCCTGCACTACTACCAAACACCAGTAATTGTCTGTCATCTCTCTAACATCTTGTCCATGCTCTGTCTGTAACTGAATCATTCAAAAACTGTGTATGTATATATATATATATATATATATATAATACATACATACACACGCGCGCCTATGCTGCTTATGTCACCTCTACCTCAAAAACATCTCTAAAGCTAGCCCTTTTCTTACCAGGGAAACATCAAAAACTGTCACTCTAGCTCGGATCCACTTTTATCTTGATTACCGTAACTCCCCATTAATCGTCCCTCCGCTCACTAAACTCTTCCTTCTCCAATCTTTCCTGAATGCAGCAGCCAGGCTCATCTATCTGTTTAACCGCTACTCCGATGCCTTCACCCCATGCCAGTCATTGCATCGATTGACTATACAGTATAGGATTCAATTTAACCTTCTCATTCGTACCCAAAACTCTCCACAGTGTTACACTCCTTATATGTGCTTTCTCATCTCTGTCTGTCACCCTACTCTTGCTGTTCGCTCAGCTAATGATTTATGACTAACATCTACCATAATTAAATCTCTCATTCTCGTCTTATGTCGAGCTGCATTAGTTCTCTGGAATGCCCTACCCCAAGCAATTCGGTTAATTCCCAACTCCTATAGTCTGAGGCACTCCTTAAAAACACATCTTTTTAGGGTGGCCTATCACATCCCTTAATCTAAGTTTTCTCCATTCACCCTCTCCCTCTTCAACAGCATTCTTCAGAATCTGATCATTTCATCCAACAGAATCCACCACACCATATGCACTCAAACGCACTACAGATGTTTGCCGATGACTGGCTCACACAGCTTCATATCTTCTCCTCTATTTTGCCAAGCTCTATAGTCGGCTATCTCCAGCACTCCCATAGAGAATAAGTGAAGCAGCAGTGTACATTCTCAACCCATCACACCATTTGGACAAGGTATTGGGATTTGGGACCTCTATTTTTGTGATCAGGGATTGTTCCAATGGTAAGACCCTCATCAATCAGATACTTATCCCCTATCTGGTGGAAAGGGGATAATTTAATTTGGTGGCACAACCGCTTCGGGAATCTGAAAAAGAGTAGCACAGGAGAACTGGTCTTTTGTGATTCAGCACTGCCTCCAATAAAAAAGTGTTCATCATAAACTGGCTCTAGCATCTTATTTTCTTGGATTCACACCATGGACAAGGACACTGGCTATAAGCCGATGAGTGGGGGCTAAACGTCTATCAGTGTAGTATAATATAATATGCATCAATTGTTTACATGTCATTTTGTGCCATATTTGGTACTGACATAGAGATATCAGTGCTGCATAGAGTAATTCCAACCAGTTCATTCCTGCATGTGAATGGTTATTGTAAGCCTTGGTGTAGCTATAAAGGAGCAGCAGTTGCAATTGTGACAGATTTCACAGCACATACTATTTGCTTCTCAACCTTCTTTTATTTTTGGCAAAAATAACTATTGGCGGAGTGTATAGGATTGCACATATACTTTGTTAATGCTTGAATTTTATTTTAGTTGGTTTTCTTTCGCAGGCATCAATACAATGCTGTGATACAATGTTGCAATGTTGTTTTGACAAGATGTACTGTATCCTTTTCTTTATGCTTTCTCTTTGCATACCTGCCTTAGTTGTCTGGCAGATGGAGTCCTACGTCATTAGCATGAGACAGAGCATGATTATAAACCGCTTCATTATGTATATAACAGTTGAGGTTCAGATGGGCCAAAACACATCCTGAAATTTTTTGTAGTTTGCTCAACACAAAAGAATATTGAGACCCAAATATTGTGCCTGGCTGGTATCTTTTCACATTACTGCAAGATTTGCCAATATCACATAAATAACACTTTTCTAAATGTAGTGCCAATTTACACAGGAGTGACAGGGACCTAAAGCCTTGGGACACACACACCCAACATCCCGGGGACAATTGAGACAATTCTCCCGGTACAGCCTGAGATAACCTGTTGTTGGATGAATCGCTCCCCCATTCCTTGGTGGGTGTGAAGCAGCGCTCAGCTGTTTATCTCATTGTCTATGACATACTGTAGGTCAAATGCAACATTTAGATTGTGGTCTACAACGCACCTTCTCACCTCTCTCAGCGAACCAACATTATAGGGCATTATTGTTATGGCACTATTATTTTTGAGGTTTAGTTTGAATTTCACTATTAGATTTTTAGGACACTGTCTGACACCACTATTTTTTGGGCACACGCTTTCATGCTCCTGATTTCGGGAAAGGTGGGGTCAGTTATACCCCGGGAGACGACTGATATGTGCTCGGAAAATGAGGTGAGTGAATGGTTTTCGTGATATTACACACACCTGAAGCTTCTCTTCTCTTAATGGTATATCACCTCATAAATGGCGCAGTTGTTTGCAGGTGCACCACTCCCTATTTGCTAACTATTACCATGTGTGCTCTGTGTTTATTTCTCCGGGACTATGCTCTTGTATGTATTCTGAAATGTCAGGATCTGAAATGTCTGTTGGTCACTTTTATATGCTATTGCTATAAACCAGTGACTATAAATACTCCATTGGCTAATGCGATGCATTATGTTGCTAACTTATTTGCTTAGACCACACCTGGCATTCAGTAGTGTTTGTGTAGTAGTGGTTATGGGATGCAGTCCTCTTTTCATGTAGTGAGACTAATTTTTTACTTATTTTTTATTAATTTTCATACACTAAAGATCATTAATAGGGATGAACGAATCGACTTTGGATGAAAAATCCACAGTCAATTCACATAAAACTTTGTTTCAATACTGTACCTTGGAACTGAACCCGAGTTTGGTAAATGTTTTTTTACAGTAGAAATCAATTTATGAAGTTATTACCCGAAGTCTTGCGAGACTTCGCGAAGTAATAACTTTGGCTCATCGGAGCAAATACATTCTAATACTGTACGGAGCGCTTGCTCTGTACAGTAGTGAAACAATGTTTTATGCGAATCGACTACAGGTGTTTCATTATCATGATCATTAATTGTAATTTGGCTTTGTGCACATCTTTGTTCCTTGGGTAACAAAAATTTTGAGCACTGTGGCTATGACACTGTTATTACTATCTTTGTGGGATTAATATTTTGGGAATATTGTCTATGTACATTCAAAACCAAAGCCTTAGGGTTGTGCAACCTGAAGGAGGCACCAAATAGTCCCCTCTTCTGAGCACCAGGTCGATTCACCCAATTTCCTGAGTGCCCCTGCACTCAATTGTATCTACATCGAAGGACACAGATAGTGTTGGGCGCAAATATTCGACTCGCCAATATCGACACTTCAAGAATTCACGAATTTTCAGAATATAGTGATATATATTCGTAATTTTAAATATTCTAGTTTTTTTTTAAATCAGTAACCTCTCTTCTTGCTTGTGGGCAAATGAGAAGGCTGCAATGTCTTTGTCTGAGCTTAGCAACATCCCTAGCAACCAATAGGAAAGTTGCCCACCCTTTTAGTATAGAAGAACCCAGCAGCCACTGTATGCAGTATTTTGCAGATCTGAGAGAGACAGCGGTGTTATTGCTGTGCTCTCTGCTTTCCTGTGTCATGACATTAGATAGGTAGTTAGTTAGTTAGCTCATATATATATATATATATATATATATATAATATAGATAGTTAGTGGGAGATAGTCAGTGTAGGTTAGATAGTGATATAGTGTAGGTTTTGCTGTATCTTTTATATTGTATTGTATCTTTTAACTACATCTGTGTCCTCTGTATCCCTCCAGCCACGCTCCAGTGATGGCCATGAGCTACTTTGGGTACCATCCTGCTGTTAACACAGTTCCTCCTCCTCATCATCCTTCTCATCCTCCAGAACTGTGCCCTGGCTGGACAATTGTGTACCTGGCCTATGTTGGTGCAGGAACCCACCCTCCGAGCCACTTGAATGACTGGCCTGATAACCGTGGAAATGTGGCACTGGCCATGTTGGTGGAGTACTCGAAACAGCGCAAAATGGCCCACACGTCCCACTTGGAGGCTCACTCGTTGGTGGTGAAATGGTGCTGTTTCCGCAGAGCGACCCACTGGTCCACGTATCGGTGGTTATGTGGACCTTGCCACAGATGGCGTTGCACAGTGCACACCTGGTTTTGTCTGCCACTTGGTTGTGCAGGGCAAGGTTGGCTCGCCTGGAAAAGTAGTCGCGGCTGGAAACCACTTACTGTGGGACAGCCACCGTCATAAGGTTTTTAAAAGTCTCCATCTCCACCAGGCAGAATGACAGCATTTCAAAGGCCAGGAATTTTAAAATGTTGGCATTCAGGGCCAGTGATCACTGGTGAATAGGGGGGTACTTCCTCTTTCTCTCCAGTGTTTGGGGGGATGGACAGCTGAATGCTTCCATGGGACAGTGTGGACATGCTGGGTGATGGTGGTAGAGGTGGTAGTGTTGCTGCCACATCCTCTGTTTGCAGGGTGGCAGGTGCCACTGTCACTCCAGAAGGGGAGGAAGAGGCCGAGACTGCAGCAGAAGGAGGAGCCTGATATTTTTTGAGGTGTGTACACCACTGCATCTGGTGCTTTGCATTTAGATGCCTGGTCATGCAGATTTTGCTCAGGTTTAGAACATTTATGCCTCGCTTCAGGCTCTGATTGCACAGCGTGCAAACCACTCGCGTCTTGTCGTCAGCACATTGTCTGAAAAACTGCCACACCAGGGAACTCCTTGGAGCTGGCTTTAGTGTGCTCAGTCCCTGGGTGCGGTCGGCAGTTGCAGGCGTACTGGCTACGGGACGGCCACTCTACTTTTGCACCCTGCTCCCTCTTTTGCTGTGCGGCTGGCGCTGTGTGACCAACACCTATTCCTCCGAACTGCACACGTCACTCGCATGACCTTGATTCCATGTGGGGTCTAGGACCTCATCATCCTCCACATCATCTTCCACCCACTCCTCACCCCTGCCCTTTTTGCCGGTCTGCACACTGCAGAAAGCCACAGCAGTTGGCACCTGTGTTTCGTCATCATCAGAGACGTGCTGCGGTGGTCCTCCCATGTCTACATCCTGAAACATAAGTGGTTGGGCATCGGTGCACTCAATCTCTTCCACTTCTGGGGCAGGGCTAGGTGGATGGCCGACGGAAACCCTACCAGCAGAGTCATCAAAAAGCATAAGAGACTGCTGCATGGCTTGGGGCTCAGACTCTTGCCTGATTTGCAAGGGGGTGAGTTGAAAGACAGATGCCCATGAGCTGCAGGTGCCAACTCTGCGCTTTAAGCAGGGGATCGGTAGGAATGTAACAGATGCATTAACTAGATTTATTTCCCTGTCATGTATGCCGTGCAGGAGTACCCCACACAAACAATTAGTATATGTCACCCACCGATGTAAAAGATGGATTAACTAGATTTATTTCCTTGTCACGTATGCAGTGCAGGTGTACCTCACACAAACAATGGGTATATGTCACCCACCGAACTAACAGACAGATTACCGATTATATTTTTGTGTCAGAGGTACAAAGATGGTGCATTACACGCACAAAAAAAATCGCTATTGGCCACCCACAGAATTAACAGCCAAATTAACTATTAATTTTGTATGTCAGGGGTGCCAAGATGGGGCATTGTACCCACAAAAGATCTCTATAGGTCACCCACAGAATTAACAGCCAGATTATTTAATATATTTCTGTGTCAGGGGTGCAAAGCTGGTGTATTGCACCCACAAAGAAAATCACTATAAGTCACCCTAGTATAAATAGCCAGATGAGATTCCTAACACTGTCCCTCACTTCAGCTGCCTGCTTCCTTTTCCTGCAATACTCGATGGGCGGTGCTACACATGATCCAGCTTCACATGATGCACGGGGCAATCACAGCCATGCCATTAGTAGGCATGACTGTGATGGCTTCTAAGTGCCCACAGCTTAAAAGCTTATTGATTGGCTGCCCTGCAGCCTTTCAACAATCTTTATTAAATGCCCGAACACCGAACCAAAACCCGAACTTTTCCTGAAAAGTTCGGTTTCGGGTCCGGGGACCCGAACTTTACAGTTCGGGTTCGCTCAAGACTAGTCACCGTTGCTACTGCAGCACCCAAGCTTGACTTCTTTCTGTTGCCACCCCCTCTAACTGCTTTGCCACTGTCTGGTCCTGTCAATCAAAACCATGAGGGAGGAGCTGGCTACAGAAAGGAGCTGAGTTTGGGTCCAGCAAGAGCAGTGGTAATGCCCTCATTGCACCAAAGGCCTAATTTACATATTAAGAAAAAGTTTCACAACTCGCTTAATGAGGACATGCTCATCCTACCTGCTAGAAATACCATGAATTTACACAGGCACAGAATTACAAGGAGCAATGTTGTTGGTGATTATCAGCAGCATGTTCACATGACAAATAAAAATCCAACGTGTATTTTTTGCTGCAGGAATCCGAGGCTGACCCTTGGATTTCTATTGCAGTTTTCACTGCCGTGGATCCACACATAGATTAGCCCCATTGTCATTCAGTGGAACTAATCCTCCCATTTCTGCCTGAATTAAATCATATACCATTTATTTCCACACTGAGAAAAGAATGTATAAAAAAATCAGTGCAAAAATTCTCCTGGCCATGTGAATGGGGTTGCAACACACAACAAAATCCATGTGAAAATTCTGTTGTGTCCACATGCTTCTATATGGGGCGCAATAAGGGCAACACCATGCTATACTTGGGACCTCGTTTAGCTTTGTTTCTGCCTTTTAATAGATTAAGAGGGGAATAGGCAGGGTAGAGGTCCTCTCCACACAGGAGTTGGGCCCAGACCATGCACGGGCCGATAGACCTTACCTCCCCTTGACCGGGGTGGGTGGTACACGGGCCCATGTATTCCCTTCTAATTAAATGCTCACTACATGGCTAACCAGCTCATCCTACTGGAGGAATCCACAGGGATATGTGCGGTTTATCACGTATGTATATTTGGTCTGTAGCTTTAGGTCCGTGTGCATTTATAATAAGGGATGTTTCTATGCTTGCTGTTGCCCCATACCCTTATGGGATGCACCCGACACACCTCTACCCACAGAATCTGGTGTTGCTGTCACATTAAGGTTGGGGAGACGGGCATGTTCCTTTATTAGGTTCATGGCTTTTGCCTAACCCCATGTACATGTCCAGCTTGACTATTATTAAGATAGCTTCCCATTGGCTAATGGGCACCTTTTGGTGATCAGTTCATTGGTTGCGGTAGCGCGAAGTACTGCCTGTAGTGATTTCACCCCCTTTTTTAAATGTATGGTGTAATGTAGGGGCTGGGACGAACGGCATATGCAGCATATTTTATCCCCTTTGTGGAATCTGTAAAGGCTGGTCCACTGGGTCCTGGCTGTCATAGTCTGTTCGACACAGGACCTGGGGTTGCTTGGATACGGACTGGATGCTCTATCACGTGATTCGTCACGTGGGGAGGGCCTCTGTTCGTTTTCCAGGCACCGGATCATGTGACCACTTGTTGATCACATGACTGTGTGTTATCTCGCTCAACAGCGCGGAATCTTACTGACGCATGCGCGATTGCATGCTGGAGATGCCGAACATTGTGCTCTGCTTGCCAGATAGTTTCTCAGCTAATCTGTATAGTAAGTGTTGAATGTCTCACACGGTTTGTGATACTATGATGTTTTTATATGCAATTATGTCACTTGTTTATATGATTGGGGAAACTTGTAGGGGGGAGGGATTGACCTTTTAGAGGGACAACCCCCTAACCAATCCGGATCAATTGGAGTATATATATATGTATGTATGTTCACTTGTAAACCACTTGTAGTTTGAGAAAGACTTGTGTGTCGAAACGTTGCTTTTCTTGGGTGGGAATAAACACGAATATTTGATTGAGAGTGCTGCGACATCTTCTGAAATCCTTTTCACCTGCTTCTATAGTCATATGCAATTTAAATCAACTTCTACAGGACAAAAAAAGCCTTCTGAAACAAACTCTATTAAAGCCACACATATAAACAAATATAAACATATTCACATTCAGAGACACAAATTCACCTAAAATGGCATATACTTACATAGATACAACCCATATTAATTACACACAGAAGGCTCATATACAGTAAAACTTAAAACAGACATATTTCTGTATTTAATATCAAAAAGCTCTGACTTCAATCCAAGGTTCAGATGTATTTCTTGATCTAATTTATTACATTTTCCAAGACTTAGACAAGTTGAGAATTGTCCTGACACGAAAGCTGATAAGTCATAAATCAAAGCCTTTGGTATAATAAATGACCATTTAGGCCATTAGAAGCTAATATGGATATAAATAGCACCCATCTTGTATGGAATATCGAGGTGACGGGTAGAGGAGTTTTCAGGAAATAAGGGCAGTGATCAGTAAGTCCTGCCTTCTTGACTTCCAAGGACCTTGTAAGCCCTGACTGCCATTTAAAAAGTTGCTGTCAAGCATTGTACAAGCATTGACAGGTTGTAACATATAATACCTGGAATCACCATCTTCCCGTATTATAAATTTACGGGTGTTAGATTGTCTCTCTTTTTACATTTAACCCCTATTCATCAATGGCTATATTGTTAACACACAGTACTGCATGTCTGACAAATGAACGCTGTCAAGTGCAATTTTATCTCAGTGTTTCTGTCTTGCTCAGGATCATTCCTAAAAGCTTATTCACACGACTGTGGCTTATTTTTCATCTGCAAAAAATTATTCTGTGTAAAATCAGCAGCTTTTGTGTACATTTCATTTCTTTCAGACCCCAATCAATAGAAATGTCTATTCTGATCCACAAAAATGGACCTGAATAGCATTAAGTGTATTGGATGGGGCGCCGGATCCATTAAAGGATTTTCCGAGACTTTTATACTGATGACCTATCCTCTGGATATATGTATATCATAGCATATGATCGTGGGGGGCGTCCAACACCGGGGAGCCCTGCAGATCAGCTGTTTGAGAAGGCACCAGCGCTCACCTAGGCCATGTGACCAATGAACGTGACATCACATGTCCTAGGCAAAGCTTTAAGAGCTGATTAGATACTGATGACCTATCAGGTCATTTAGGTCATCAGTATAAAAATCTCGTAAAACCCCTTTAAAACAATGAATGTATAAATGGCACGTTAAGTTCCATAAAAAACATGCCCTTATCAAAGGCAAACTCAGATTTTTTTAACCACTTCTGGACTGCCTATAGGCTTTAAACATCCAAGACAATTTTACTACCCCTGTCTTCGACATTGCTGTATACATAGTGCTCAGTGAGCGCTGTGCATACAGATCAGACAGCAGCCATGACTCAGGTGTCGGGTAACTGCAGGAGCTGACAGGTCTCAGCAGACTCAGATCAGACTCAGGAGCTTGCAGCCCCCAACACACTCAAATTATCAAAAAATGCTAAAATTATTTAGATAACTGAACAATAAAAAAAAAAAGTTATGGCTTTTGAAGCCACGTGTCCTGGAGAAGAAAGAAAATGTGTCCGGTCAGGAAGGGGGTAAATGGCTGTCTTGAACTATTGAAAATGGGAGTTTCCATAGTCATTGGTTGATATCGTAAAATGCTTCATATTATAATTTGTTAACTCTCTACATGTTAAACTTTTGTGTGATTTAGAGGTTACTGATAGTATTCCTTGTAATATCTCTAGTGGTCTACAGTGGTTAAATATCTCTGTTGGCGAAGGGTTTAACAATAATAAACTTGGTGCTGTAAGGTGTTTGTGGTCAGAACCTAATATTCCTAGAGGTCTAGGGAACATTGTAGGAGAACATTTAATATTCTTGGAAGTTGGAGGATTTCTTGGGATTATCCAAAGTGGTCTATGGACATGCACAGTGTAACATAATTTTAGTTAATCTAAAATGATCCAAAATCATGTACTGATGAATTTCATAATATAAACAAAGCCCCAAATCTTCTGCTTCCCCTCACACGGGCATAGACTGAAATAATAAAATGATTTCCTCCTGCAGCTGCCACAAGGTAGAGCCCACTGTATAAAGTTTCTACTGTACTCAATGAGCGGTGGTAGATTTAACTCTTATTGTTTGACTCCCTCTTCTGAATGTCGCTGTAGGGGTGCACTTTGATATTCCCACCTGGGTGCGCCGCTGCCTCCTAGGTAGTATGCGAAGACGTTTACAGTACATTGATATGGAAGCATTGACAAATTAATTTGCTTTTAAGTGAATATTTATACTGGAAAATATAATTTTCAGAATCTGTACATTCAACAGAGTAAGGCACTAACTCAGATTAATATCCAAAATGTGAGGCTTTCTTGACCCCAATTCAAGTAGACATTTAGTCAGCTAAAGTTCATGTAAATTAATGACCATAACCGTAATGCTTACCTAAAGATCTTTAAATTAAAATAGAATTATCTCTAATCTCACTATACCTTACAGATTAGGTTTAATGCATCATCTAATTTATTATGTTAAAGCATACTTAGATTTTTATATTAATTAATAGTATATACAATACCCTTCTTCCTGCCTGTGTACTGCCTGGAAATGAAACCTCCTCAACCTTACGAAAATCTGTCCGTATTAAAGGTTGACCAGGTTATAGATATTAATGACTGATCCTCAGGATAGGTCATCAGTATCAGATTGGCATGTGTCCTAATCCTGGCAACGCTGCCAATCAGCTGTTTGAAGGGACAGTGGCACTCGTGCAAGTGGAAGAGGAAACTAATTACACTGCACCGCCGATACAAAAGAGAGGGCCTGTAGGTAAACAATGGAAAGCAAATAAGGGGATGCATTTTCTGTTAAACTACATGCTGTAAGAAGGGGAGAAAAGCAGGAGAACATATATTTAGCTCACAGTGCATTATGCAGCATTATGAAATTAGTGGCCAGTAGGAAAATATACCAGATTAAAGGGGATCTGTGACCCTGTTTGCCTATGTACAAGTGACAAACTTCCTGATTGATGCACTGGGTCACTTACTTATTTCAATACAGTCACCGTCTTAAAATCCCTGGTGAGAACCTCCACCGAGACCAATCACTGGAGTCTTCCTATTCATAAGCTGTGGCTCTACCTGACCTACTGACAATAAATTTGAGATCACTTCCTGTATTGTGAAGATACGGAGGAATGTCGGGAGCTCGTGAATATGAGGACTCGAGCTTGTGGACCACTTTGAGAAGACTACAGCACTTGGCTTGTACTGGAATCGCTCAGTAGGGATTTTAGGAAATCAACTTGGTCAAAATGACGTGCAAATCAGGGTCTCTGTCACTAGTTTATGCTTCCATAGCAGATGCTTCGGGGCAAACGTCAAGCCAGGAAAAGTCTGCATGTTTTAGACTAATCCATCATCAATAATTACCTAATATAATGTAAATTTCACATATCTACCGTTCAGTAGTTATAAAAGTAGTTTTCTTCCTTTGCTACCCACTGTGTTTTCTCAAAAATTACCAAGGCATCGACCTGTAGTTCTTCTGAGCCTTTGTTAAGTCGAGCATGCTCAGTGTGTTGCTATCAATTCTGTAGCTAAATGTCTTGTGAAACAAAGGGTGTGTAATGTGCTGCTGATGACTAGTAGAGGGGGCGTGACTGGACTGTAATATCAGGCAGCCAATCAGTAAACATCAACACTCACTGACAGCAGGAAAGCTAGGGATTGTAGTCTTTGAAGTTTTGTGAGGGAAGATCAGGTGTTATAGGCTCACACAAGAGCTAGACAAATGGTTTGCAAGGTAAAATGAAGCTCTGGTTATATGTATAGGTATGGGTCCTGGTTGGGTCACCGCTTCCAGCCTTAATGCAGTTTTTTCAAAAATTAAGTTACTTAACCTGAATATCTCTGGATGCATTACATCTAATATACAGCTACACTTGTCAAATCAGTCAATGTAGATCCTATTTTGATGGCAAAATATAAGAAAAACATGGACTTTCTGGTTTCTTAGATGCACCAAGGGATTTCAGATCAATTTTTACAGTTTCAATTTTGTAGGCTAAATCACCTTGTTAAGACTTCAAGGGGTTGTCCAGTTTAGAAAACGTATTTCAAAATACATTTTTAGAAAATTCTGAGTTAATGTGGGGGACCTCTGGTCAGGAACCTCATTTTTTGGAAAATGTGTAGACCAATTACAAAGGGCATCTCTCCCTTTGGAGGGTCTTTCATGTCCTGCATTACACAATGGTTGTCTATCCATTGATTTGAATGGACAATGTGTATAACTCAAAGAAGCATTACATAGTGTAGCATAGACTATTATTACAGAATAATGTAGAGGCTCTTGTGTATACCTGTCTTATTTGATGTCTAATTTATGGGTTATCTGCCATCTTTACCTCTGATACTATACCCTTAGTGTAGCCTCCATTCACTATGATGCCTCTTGATTGCCAGAAACAGAAGGTCTGGAGTCTCCTCAAGTTACACTTGCTTGGAGTCTTAGGGCAGACAGTGATAGATCAGTGGCATAGAATTGCTGCCTCTTAACTTACAAACTTCAGAGCCTTAGAGGGAGATAGAGAAAGAAATCCCGGGGTTGACTTTTTAAATGCCATTCTAACTAAATTAGTTGCAATTGGTGTTTTTATGCTTTCTTTGCCACTTTCCAAAAAGGGGCATGGACGGGCCACTGGCTCCAGCACAGTTACCATCATTAATATCAGGTTTCTGGCATAACGATTACTGAAATCTACGTCAGCTACGATTAAATGCATCATCTGGCGGTGCAGGGAATATTAAGACCGATGTAGAAATTGCCAGTCTGAAAAAATCAAGGCCTTAGGCGCAGATTTATCAAAATTGGTCTAAAGAAAATTAGTTGCCCACAGAAACCAATCAGATACCAATTTTTATTTTTCAGAGCAGCTTTGGGCAACTAAGCCAGTTTTCCATAACACCAGTTTGAAATATAGATACATCTCCCCCTTAAGCTTATATTAGACGGGCAGAAAACCGTGCAGATCACTGATTTCCTGATGAACGATCAAGTGCTCGTTCATCGGGCAAATGTAATCTTTCTACAGATTTAAAAAGCATTGTTTGCTGATGGCAGATCGTGCTGTCTAATCACGATCTGCTGCAAGCAAACAGTGATTCAGTATGGGGACGAGCGATGGCATTAGTGATTGCTCCTCCTCATACTGAGGAGGAGACCGCCGCAGGTAATAGCAGCAGTTTCCTCTGCCGACGAGCCTGGTGCTATCTTCCTGACAATCGCCCGGATGATCTACTCATCTAATATAAGCTTTAGTGTCCTCTTATCTAATGCAATTCAGCCTTCCTCTCCTTCCTCCTGCTTGTGATAGGTTTCTACATGTCAGATATTATACTGTAAGCTAGAGGCAGGGGTGAGCAGTGTGAAGCAACATCTCATAGAAATGCTTTGAGAATTATGCACAAAGCACACAGATAGTATAGACATTTAGGCTCCATTCACACGACTGTATGTTGTCCGCAAAAAAACGGATCCGTGTCCGCAAAAAAACGGATTGCATTCCATTTTTTTGCTGATCCATAGACTTCAATAGGGCCATGTCCTGATTTTCACTGACAAGTATAGGACATGTTTCATTTTTTTTTTTGCTGAGCTGTGCAATGGAAGAAAAGTGAATGGGACAGCATCTAATCCGCAAAAAAAGGGATCCGTTTTTTTGCGGACAACATACGGTCGTGTGAAGGGAGCCTTAGTATGAGTCAGTAGAATTTTATAACTGTATACTGTTACTGTATACTGATTCTGTATATCACTGCTCTCCTGGTGTTCCATAAGCCAGAAATGACATCTTCAGCAGTACTCTATATTTGGAAGGACATATAATAAAAAAATTAGGGCTCATGCACACGACCGCAGTCTGTTTTGTAGTCCGCAAATTGCGGATCTGCGAAACACAGATACCCGGCCATTTGCGTTCCGCGTTTTACAGAACATCCTGCCCTCTATAGACAAAAATAGGACAAGAATTCTAAACGGACAAGAATAAGACTTGTTCTATTTTTGCCAGTGCCACAGAATGGACATACAGATGTGGACAGCACACGGTCTGCTGTCTGCATCTTTTGCGACCCCATTGGAATTAATGGGTCCACATCCGACCCGCAAAAAATACGGATAGGATAAGGAAAAAAATATGTTTGTGTGCATTAGCCTTGAGTGTAGAACCAGTTAGAGAGGGTTCTGAAAGCTGCTAGTAAGGTTTTTATAGGTGATGAGGCAGTCCTGGAAGTTATCCACACAGGGAAGACTTTCTGGTGGCACTGCAGAGAAATTGAGCCTTACTGTCAGGTGTCCTGTAGCTGATCACTGTAGTTCCCAAGCACCTTTGTGACCTGTTGTGATCTGTTTATTGTCAAGGAAGCCTTTTAACAAGTATAGATTGTCTAAAGCTGAAAGTCCTTTAAAGTCCTGGGCCTTTGATCCTGAACTGACCTATATTACATCTTTTATATGGGTATGCTAGTCTTAAAGGGAGTCCGTCAACAGATTTGACCAAATGCTGACTACACTAGGCTGAGGCTGGGGAGAGCAGTGCAAACATACCTTTTGTGTAGCTTTTATCTTCAGCTATACTGAGGATATAAAATTATGCCAGCTTCTGTTCCTTAAGTGCAATGGAGACGGGCCTTACTGCAAAGTGGTCTCTGCATTGAGCTGCTGTAAAGCCCCTGCCCACTGATCTGCTACAAGTGTAGCATCCAACTAGGACAGCAGTCACCCAGAGCAGAGGGGCAGGGCTGTGAGGCAGCTTACTGCAGAGACTACTTCACAGTGAAGTTCCACCTCCATTGCACTGAAGAAGAAAAATCTGGGAGAATAAAATTTAATATTTTTACCACTGATGAAAATGAAAGCACTGCAAAAGGTATGTTGCAAAAGGCATACTTGAGAATGGCTATGTTTAATGCAAATTTATGTGTGATTGGATGGTGGACTCACTTGGACTGGCCCATAGGGGTACAGGTGAATCCCCTGGTGGGCTCCTGAGCAAGGTGGGCCCCTAGTCTCCCACCTCCTGCACAAGTGGCACATAACACAGTAGACTTACTGCACTTCATACATATATGAAATGTATAGCAACTCAACCAGCCTATGTTCATATAAAAAACTTGTTAGAATGTATTATATTTAAATGTATCCACACAGTGGGCTCCCAAAATAAATGTTTTGCCACATTCCACTATTATAATACGACCTATGAAGTATGAACATAGACTTGATTGGTCATCTCTCACCTTTTTGACATCACTGGGTGGCTCCTGGTGATGTCATCACTTTGTATATATACACTATATGGACCAAAGTATTGAGACACCCATAATGGATGCCTGTTCCAGGCTGTTATAGGTCCATGTATACCTTACACCTAAAGGAGATTTCATACTAAATCCATAAGCAATTGCGATTAAAGGGGTTGTCCCACGAAAAATATTCTACAGTTTTCAAACCAGCACCTGGATCTCAATACTTTTGTATTTGCATGTAATTAAACATTTTGTAGAGCTACTGAGTTATTCAATAACATTTATCTGTATAGTGTCACTTAATTCCTTATTTCTTTTACCTGCTCACTGATAAGGCCGCACATGCTCTGTTTCATCTTTCAACTGCCTTCTGAGCTGTGATAGGGAGAGCATGGACACGCCCACTGAGCTGCAACAGAAAAAGACACACCCCTGAGCAGTCAGCTTGATATAAATCTACCAGAGCAATGAATGGGGAGATCTCTATATCCATGTGAGGTACAGGGCTGGTTCTAGCTTTGTTAGAAAGATTTTGTCAAGGACTATATGATGTCTAATTTTCAGTTTTTACATTATTTGTGGGATAACCCCTTTAATTCCCCATTTGCAGCTTTAAGATGTTCCACTCTTCTGGGAAGGCTTTCTACAACATTTTGGTGTGTATCGGTGCAAATTATTGTCTATTCATTCAGAGGAGCACTTGTGAGGCCAGACACTGATGTTGGACAAGACAGCCTGGCTCGCAATCTCCGTTCTATTTCATCCCAAAGATGTCGATCTAGTTGAAGTCAGACCTGTGTGTAGTCCAGTTAAGTTCTTCAACACCAAACTCGCCTAACTTTTATGTTTTATGGACTGTGCTTTCTGCGCTGGAGGACAGTCGTGCAGAACAGAAAAGAACCTTCCCCAAACATTTCCCATAAAGTTGGAAGCATACAATTGTCCAAAATGTCTTGGTATGCTGAAGCATGAAGATTTCCATTCACTGGAATTAAGTGGCCTAGGCAATCCCCTGAAAAAAAAATCCATAACATTATTGCTCCTCTACCAAACTTTACAGTTGCCACAATGCAGTCAGGCAGGTAATGTTCTCCTGCCGTTCGCCAAAACCAGACTTGTCCATCCGACCATGATTCATCACTCCACAAAACAAGTTTCCACTACACCAGAGTCCTATTGCAGTGTACTTTATATCATTCCAGCCAATGCTTGGCCTTAGCAACCCTGTTCTGTAACTTTACGTGTTATGCCTCTTGTGGCTGAGTTGCTGTGGTTCCTAAATGCTTTCATTGTCCAATAATGTCACTCACAGTTTGTGAAGTGCCTTTTGCACTGTGGCATTAGAAGAATTTGATATCTCTAACTTTTTAGTCCAACAGACTATCTGTTACTCTGCGACAGTCTTGTTTCCTTTGAGCTAATTCTTCTAGCGCCATTCTATGGAAACAGTAGGCTTACAGAGCACACCAAATGCTTAAAATAACTTATTTATTAACTTAAACTTTTCTCCTATATATAACACTGCCACAGCAGATAGTCCATGTATAAACACGTGTTGCATAAAGTATCACAAAATGGCGGTATGCACAAAATGGTGGTTTGACTGTTCAATCTTGTCATTCAACATAAATGGTGGATATATTTCTTTCTTCAGTATCTGTACTTTCACTTTAAGTTATTTAAGCACTTTAAGTACTTTATAATCAGTAGTAGATTTAACCAGTAGTTCTAATAAACCGATAATGTTCTGATAAGCGGTTTGTACGGTTTGCAAAATGATTTGCGCAGTTTGGTGAAACTGTAAACAAACATATACAACTGGTCTCAGTATATAGTTCTGATCACAGTATTAACAATATAAATATTATATAACTGTTATAAATACCTATTTGTCCTCTTGTTCCAATAAAACACAGCTCTGACTGCAAGTGACTGTTCAGCTTCTCTTCTCTGGTCTATACTGACTCCAGAAAGTTCTACTAGGGAATTTCCCACACATACTCAGTGTCAGATTGGCTGTGATTGGTCAAGACTCTTGGGCAGTAACAGTTTATTGTTAATTCTTCTGTGTCATTGAGCTTACCTTAGATTCACTTACTGAATCTTAAAGGTATATTATTTTTCTGCGTCTGTGAACACAATATATAACTGTTATATAACATCAAGAACATTAAGTCACTGTAAATAACTCTCTTTCTGTCTCTAATATATAAACATAGGAACTGTATTAAAATAATTGGCAAGTCTAGCTAAATAAACATGTAAGCCATATTAGCAACCTAGGACAGGTCTTAGCTGGCCAGCAACACAGTTGATCATGGAATATATAAGAGGGAAGTAATGTCACAAACTTATTCACAGCAATGGTGGCATCCTATTATAGAACCAGCCTCAAATTCAGTGAAGTCTTTAGAATTATCAATTCTTGCACAAATGTTGGTAAAGGCAGACAGCATGGCTAGAGGCTTGATTTTATACACCTATGGCAATGGGATTGAATAAAGTGGTGTGTTCCAATATTTTTGCCCATATAGTGTATGCAGGGGCATAGCTTTGGGGCTGCAGAGGTAGGCTATGTCAGACAAAACATTGCATCTAGAAAAAACGCACCTGCCTGAATTTAGAGTGCTGCTGCTACTTTGCTTTCTATTGGACTATGACATTGTGGTTGATTTGGACCAAACCTCATTAGAAATGTGCATCTATCACCTTCTGGATACTCTAGAGTACTGTCCACCTGATTCCTTTGTCTACCAGTTTATCAATGTCAAAACAGCTGACAAATTTCCTTTTAAATGCAGATATGAAAACCTGTATATGAAACAAATTTTTCCGTTGGCCTCCTCCCCTAGTTGTTGGATTGTTGTTTGACTGTTACCATTAAGTGCTTGCTATTACATGTTGCATTATTATTCTCCTTGAAAATAAGCGTGCCAGGTACTTACATTAATGATTATATGCTATGTTGGACATGTAGTGAAAAGTAATGTGTTATATAAGTACTGTGTGGGTATTATACTGCTAGGAAACACCACCAGGTTACCACTAGGCAGGTAAAGCACCCTGCCGAGAATGCTCGGACTGGGAGAAAATGTCTGCATGTGGGTAAGTAACTGGCTCAGTGATAGAAAACAGAGGGTGGTTATTAATGGTGCACACTCAGATTGGGTCACTGTAACTAGTGGAGTACCTTAGGGGTCAGTTCTGGGCCCTATTCTCTTCAATATATTTATTAATGATCTTGTAGAAGGCCTGCACAGTAAAATATCTATTTTTGCAGATGACACTAAACTGTGTAAAGTAATTAACACTGAAGAGGACAGTTTTCTGCTACAGAGGGATCTGGATATATTGGAGGCTTGGGCAGAGAAATGGCAGATGAGGTTTAACACCCCTTAATGGAGCCGGAGAATGGAAAAGAAAAACGGTGATGTGAACGAGCCCTAAGCTGTAGAAACCAGTGTCAGGCAGCTACTGCCAAGGCTAATAAGAAAATGGGTTGCATCAAAAGGGGCATAGACACCCGTGATGAGAACATAGTACCACCACGTTAAAAATCACTAGTCAGACCACACATGGAGTACAGTGTACAGTTCTGGGCTCCTGTGAACAAGGCAGACATAGCAGAGCTGGAGAGGGTTCAGAGGAGGGCAACTAAAGAAATGACTGGAATGAGGGATCTACAATACCCTGAAAGATTATAAAAATTATGGTTATTCACTTTAGAAAAAAGACGACTGAGGGGAGATCTAATAACTATGTATAAATATATCAGGGGTCAGTACAGAGATCTCTCCCATTATCCATTTATTCCCAGGACTGTCACTGTGACAAGGGGACATCCTCTGCGTCTGGAGGAAAGAAGATTTGTACACAAACATAGAAAAGGATTCTTTACGGTAAGAGCAGTGAGACTATGGAACTCTCTGCCTGAGGAGGTGGTGATGGTGAGTACAATAAAGGAATTCAAGAGGGGCCTGGATGTATTTCTGGAGTGTAATAATATTACAGGCTACATCTACTAGAGAGGTGTCGTTGATCCAGGGAGTTATTCTGATTGTCTAATTGGAGTCGGGAAGGAATTTTTTCCCCTTAAGTAAGTATGTTTTAAGCAATACAAGGGTATGCTGACAAGTACTGTTGGATAATTTATGAGGGTCCAATGTCCTTTAAGCCAGCTGATCTAATTTGCATGAAGGCTTTAAGTATCTAGTCAGAGCACATGGCCAAATGGATAAATAGCAGTGTTTTGCAGACTTTCATTATCAGTAGCATACAGAGGAATAAAGAGTAATCTGGAAGGTGCTACTGAAAACAAAGCCAGCAATAATCCTGTGAGTAACAGGTTATTAGCTAGGTAATGGAGGTGATTGTTACTACTAATAATAGTACAACATCTCAGGTACTAGCTAGGGCATCTGAGACTGAATATCACAGAGGAGATGAAGCCCAGAACAGAGGGATAAAAAGAAGCCATTCAGTCTGTGCATCCTGGAAGCTGCCAAGGCTTGTATAAGACACAGGTCTGTAATGAAGACCAGCCATCTTAAAGCCTTAAAGCAACACTGAGAGACTGTGTGGAAGGGCATACAAGAACAGTGTGTACAATGGTTGTGGTGATGGAGATACCGAAGCCGGGGAGTGCTTCCATCAGCAACCATTTTATCGACAGGACCTATATGTAAACAGCACAAAATACTGGGTGGTAGAGCTGAGTGTGGTTGCCACTACGAGGGGGTAATTACGTCATTAAGAAAGCGGATGGTAATTGTAGCTGGTCCTTGTAGGGTAAGGAGAAAATAGATTACACAAAAGGGGCAGCATAGCTGGCAATATAATCTATATATAGTTACATAGGTTGAAAAACACAGGTCTATCAAGTTCAACCTTTTTTAGATCAATTATACAATTATGAATTAGCACTAGCGTTTACAGATCCGGCAGAAAGTTCTGAACAATGGAATGCTGTCCGGCCACCAGGGATGCACCACCAATGAGGCCAGGTAAGGCGATCACCTCAGGCAGCACCAGGTAGGGGCAAGGAGTGGGGGGGGCAGCCAAAGAGCCATGGGCTGAAGGGAAGGGGTTAAGGGGTTAGTTTAAGAAATTGGGGATGGGGAGGCGTTGTTTCAGTTTTCGCCTCTGGCAGCAGAAAGGCACCCCTGATGGCCACAACCTGGCAAATATGCTTAGAATCAGCCGGACAAGTACAGCTGCATACCCAGCCGATTCCGGGCATTCTATGCCGGAAGGCTGCGCCGCTTATGGGAAAGTAGCCTAGGGTATCTTTATTCAAAGCTGAGCAAGCCCAGTTTTTAGGCCTTTCATCATAGGAGAGACCTTCCATCCCATTTAACAATCTGTTCGCCAGCCTCTGAACCCTTTTTTGCTCTCTCATATTGTTCAAAGGTATGTGGACCCCAAAACTGAATCCCATCATCACCATGTGGACTTACAAGACATTTATAAAGGGGCAATATTACATTGGGACTTTTATCTCTCTTTTCATACACCATAAAATTATATTTGCTTTTACAGCTGCTGCTTGACATTGGATTCTGCTGCTTAGCTTACTTGTAACCTACTCTTGTTATGTTGTCTCCAGTTTTATTCCAGTTAATGTATAATGTTACAATTTTAAAATGAAAGAGGAAAACTGTAGCTGGTACTAATGGTTTATTGAAGGCAAATTATGGAACAAAGAGTCTTATTGCAGATGCCACTATGGTGGAATGATGGAATGACACCAATAGGGTTGTGTGGCTGGCAGTTACAATAATTGTATTTTTGTTGTAGAGCCCAATTCTGACTGTTCCTAAGGGTGCCCACGATTTATATGTACACCCTTGCATGTACTTACCTTTTATTTAGTTCTGGACTCATTCTCACTTGCTCTGAATAGTTATGGCTGTTTCCCAAAGATCTACCCTGTGGGCTGAAGTATTAATAAGGTTGCATAACATGAATATATTTGTAGTTTGCATGAGGTTTATCAATTCTGTGCCAAACATTGAATTGGGTAACATAAAAAGAAAACCCGCATGAAATGCGTTTCTCATAATAGCTGAATAAGTAAGGCTTTTAATTCTAAATCTTCAGGTGTCCAGTCTAATGGGTTTTTGGTTTTATAGGGAATGCAATATGCAGAGGGGAAGTAATGTGATAATTAGTTTGTTGTTGTAACTATTTATTTGAGTGGAGGTGTCAATGTTGGAGTTACACATTTTCTCTGCATTGTCTGTATAGACAATACAGCAAGGTATTTGCAATGAATGAGCGTTAATGGTCAGAAAAGTGTTATTAGACTAATATAGAAAGAGGCAAAGTGCAGCCAATTCATCCAGGGACCGGGGAGTGGCACAGAAGATGAGTTCTGGGATTTATCTGTATGTATAGTGATTATTTCATCTATCATTAAATCTCCTGCTCTCTAATAATACTGACATGACTCTGCATACCCAGTCCCAATCTACACAGTAAAGATAAAAAACCACCATGCTGCAGAAAACAGGAAATGTCAACCTGTTATGAAGATTTCAATGACCAGTGTAAATGCTGCAATATTTCAGAATAGGCTCACATGAAAGAAAAAACCCTTTAAAATATTATAAATATTAAAAACTTTTAATGATACATAATAAAATATGAAAATAACCCCCACAAAAATTGTTTGTTCTTCAATAAAAAAATATATGCCCACAAAAAACTAGCGTGACTAGATATACTGTAGTCGATACATAGGCATAACAAAGGGCAAGTTGTATACAGATGATACTATATTTAACACACATAAATGTGGGCCAGTTGATGCGGTTACTCACGGTTCCCGTGATCTGGTAGTAGCACAACTTGCTGAAATTACTCACGGTTCCTGCGATTTGAGACCAGCCCCCACCAGAGAAAGTGTTGTTGGGAGATGACCTGTTCCTGTGTGTCCCTTTAGGCTATCCCTGCCAAAAAGCGGAGCACCCGCCCCGAAAGGGGCAACCCCACATCTCGGTGGTTAAACCCTTAAAAATGCCCTAGAAAGCCCTGAATAAAGTTGTCAAGCTGAGTCCTGACACATTTCCCCATTAGTGATGGCAATGGTTCATCAGGGGACGAAGACACTATTAGATATATGCCCAAAAAGCTCTCTCCCTCATTTATACTTGATATAATAGCTGTGTTTGAAAATGGCACTCCCGCTCTAAAGAACGTGTCATGCCGGAAGGAGATGAAACTCACTAATTTCCGGTATATGGAACACATGTGTGTTCTACAATGATAAAACATGAGCATTGCTATCTGCCACAAAAAAACTAAACAATGTAGTTCAAAAATCCTGCCAGTATAAGGCGATATAAATAGATGGCAGATTAACAAACCAGCCTTCTGAAGGAAGAAGCCAGATTGTGCGCATCGACCGGAGTAAAAGTACAACTTCCGGTGAATGGAACGCACTTCCGCTCCATGAGGCGCACAGAGAGGCGCTGTGGAACGCAAACAGCAGGATAATAAAATTAGATTGCCATGTGTGTTCCACCTACTATTAGAACTGTTCTGCCTCCATATATCGAAAGAAACGATAGGGAAAATTGTGCATAAATGCTAAAACTAGGTAGCAGAAATAATAATACTTAGAGTGAGGGAGATAGGGGAAAAATTACTAAACCAGGGATAAAGGAATAATACCCATATTCCCAGGGACCCCAATAAGATATAGATGTACACATATGACCCATCCTGGTCCGATACAACAAGCAGATTAACCGGTATACAAATTAAAATAGAGTGACCCGAAATATTAACAAAACCAAAGAATCAAGGAAGACATTAAAGAAAACAAGCACAAGATATTTGTTCATTGAGGCCCAGGGGGGACACCGTTTTTAGACGGTGTATCCACTGGGCCTCTTTGCAGAGGAAGCTTTTGTCCCAGTCACTGCCCCTAGGGTATCGACGGATCACCGAAAATTACTTGAAATTTTAGAATAAAAATGTTTATAATTAATCATGATCTAAATAACATATCATTCTTATAGTAATTACCTATAAAAAGGAACTACCCTCTAAACAGAAGGAGACAGAAACAATAATGCAGGGGTTTATAATATTAGGATGCACTAACTGTGAGGGGTGCTCACTACATGAGAAAAATGATGTCCTGGAAAAAATGGCATCATTATTTACACTGGAGGAAGGAGACAAAAGAACCATGAGATTATACACAGCTATGAGCTGGGCACGACCGAGAAGTCAATATACAGTGCACAAGCCTCAGGGACATCTGAATAGAGGGAAGAATAACTACGCAGAATAGCTGCCATTGTTTCACAGTACAGATTGTGGATGAACCTTCTTTCTATTGAAAAAGAACTTTTGTCTTTGTACATTTCAGAAGCAATTGTTTAGCACTCTATGTGCACAAACTCTGAGAAATTGCTCAGTACTGTAGGAGTCACAAGTTTTAAATGTATCCTCTAGTAATGAGCGGCAGGGGCTATATTCGAATTCGCGATATTTGACGAATATTTTGTACTCATGAACAGCGCCCTCTATTGGTTGCATAGTCTTATGACAAGACTATTCGCTGTTGTGAGATCATAAAAACTCCGATCCGATGGTATATTCTAACCCCAAGGCGTTCCCATGGTGATAGTGACGCTCCATGTGCACGGCAACGAGCACTGACTGAAATCCTAGGGAGCCCGGACAGATAAGAACAGTTTTTTGGGAACCAGACACCTGAAGCAGGGAGGAAACATGTGTACTGTTCACTTCAGATGGATGATGAAAAATGATGAAAATTTGAAAAACGAATATATAGCAATATATTCTAAATATTTGCAAATTATCAAAGTGGCGATATTCGCGATTAAAATTCCTTATTTGAATATTCATGCTCAACGCTAGTATCCTCTACCCTGAGTCTAATCAGTGGAGGTCTGGCCATGATTATGAAAATGGGGGTCCTGTGTCCTGCCACACTATTCATCTTTGTATGACTGTCAGAGGTTGGCAAATGCTGTGCTCAGTATGTGTTCCGCAGTCCCATAGAAATTCTCTACTAACCCATGATTCAGATAGGGAGATATAGGACCCTGTTAGCGGTCACAGCAGTCCTTGAGGCTCTAATAGGGAATATACCTAAAAATTGTCACAAAGGTAGAGATTATTTAAAGTCAATACAAGTGATATTCCATTATACAGTATAGTGAATTTTCTTTTTATTTCTACAGATGAGTTATCTGGCTATAAAACATAAGTTACCCATAACCAAAGCCATTTTGTTTGACATTTTAGGAGTGGCAGAAGGGAATTTTAGTGAAGGAGTAATTGCATCCTTCTCCTGTCTATGAAAACCCTCTAAAACTTGAAGGTTAAAAAGGGACGGGATAAAATCTCAAGGAATGAAAACCAGTACAGTGATATATAAAGGTGGAACAGAATAACGTGTATACTGTACCGTCATAAAATAGTACAACAATTCTCCTGGTGAACCAAATTCTAAAAGAAAATGCATTTTCATTTTCCAAAAATACCAGAATGTGAGAAAAAATGACAAGCATTCACCATGTCAAAAAGGTACAAGTATTCAACCCCTTAAACCCATGCTCATCCATGGCTCTTACAGTTCTTCAATGTGAAATATGCAGAAAATATGCAGTAAAATTGTACTGTGAATTTGTTAATTTGCTTTGGCTTCACATTAGAATCTGCCTTACAGGTGTTGTCAGGGCTCTGCAAGAATTAAACTGGCGATGGCCAGATAGGTGTGTTAAAAAAAAAAAAAAATCACTTGCACTGATCCTATGGAACACCCACATCCCTGCCATTTTCAGTCCCAGCTGGAAGCGTGGCGTGCCGACTCCCTGCATGTCACCACTTCCAGCCAATCAGTAATAGTATTTCAGTCTTCAATAATTAGACAATTTCTAGTGTTATCTTTTTGTAACAAGTGGGGGGTTTATACTTTTTTTGTGCGAATTGAATTCTTTTTAGTTTTATGAGGTAAATTGTCCAAATTAAACGCCCCATTTTGCTTCTGTCATTACAAAAAAAAAAACATTGTCCCTGCTTTACTAATGTGAGTGCATCTAGAGTTTGGCATAAATTGTGACACAATGTGATGAAACTTGACAATTTTAGGTTTAGAGACATTGGGGGTCATTTACAAACAGATATACGCCACTTTTTGCGCAGATTCTGCCACACGCAGTGTTGCGTCAGAATATGCGACTTCTTCTTGTCTCACGTCAGGTCTAAAAAAGGGGGCAGGGTGGGGAAGGGAAGAGGCCCATTTCATTTACCATTTTCTACACCTGTTTTAGGCAAGAGAGCTGGCTTACATTTAGAATCAGCGGTGGATGCGCTGAAATTAAAATGTGAGTGTACTCATTTTCTACCAGTCAGCATAGAGAGGTAAAACTTCTATACAGATAGGTAATCGATTATTTAGTTTACTGCTGCAGTGAGGTTAATATTTTATCTGTTAGTATAATAGTTGATTATGTGGGGAGTCGCTCTGGTAGTCAGCGGTGCGGGTGCAGTTTAGAGGCAAAACCAGGAGTCCAGATTGTGCAACAAACAGTGTTTTATTCACACTTGCACACAAAATGAAAAACAGTCTCTTGGTGACAGTTCACACACAACGGAAATAACGTAGCCAAACAAAAACAGTCCAACACAGGTTCAGTCACCTGGGAGGTGTAGGTGCAGGTTCGCACCACGCTGTCGGCCCAGCCGCAGGAGAATCCAGCTTCAGGTAGCCAGGAACACAACACCTCCTTGCTGAGCGCTTTCCTCCAGGACAGAGAACTCCCAGGCCTGTTAGCAGCTCCAGGATAATCACACTCACAGCTGCTGGTGCTGGCTGAGTTTATAAACCCAGCCCAAAACTCGGACTGGACCGTGGGGAGCAGCCACCCACCCTACTCTTTAGCTGCTCCCAGTAAGAGCCGGCCCGGATCGGCTTTGCAGCCATGCTATTTAACAAAGTCAAACAGCACTAGCTGCTGCAGACAAAAACCCGGCTCTCACCTCACCGAGGCCAGCAACCTCGGTGACACGTACCTGCCATCTAGGACGGCACCCTGCACCTTACCACATACCCCCCTTTGTTCAACCCTGAGGGGGTGGACACAGGACAAACAGTGTACCCGGGAGAGCGCGTCTGCATTTTTTAATAACCGGCCCGCTCTGTGCTCCACCGTGAATTTAAAATTCTGTAGAGACAGAAACCACCTGGTGACCCGGGCATTCCTCTCTTTGGCTTGGGACATCCACTTGAGTGGGGAGTGGTCGGTCACCAGGCGAAAGCTTCTGCCCAACAGGTAATAACGGAGGGCCTCGAGTGCCCACTTGATGGCCAGGCACTCTCTCTCGACTATACTGTACCTAGTCTCTGCTGGGGTGAGCTTGCGGCTGAGGAAGACAACGGGATGCTCCTCCCCGTTGACTTCCTGCGACAGTACCGCACCAAGGCCAACTTCAGAGGCGTCGGTCTGGACTACGAAATCCTTCCTGAAATCGGGTGTCACCAAAACCGGGACCCACACAGGGCCGATTTCAAGGCGGAGAAAGCCTTTTCCGCCTGCTCATTCCAGCGGACCATCCCTGTCTTACGCCCTTTAACAACTCTGTCAATGGCGAAGCAATAGTAGCAAAGTGGGGCACAAACCTCATGTAATACCCCACAATCCCCAGGAACGACTTTACCTGCCTGGTGGTGACCGGTCGGGCCAACTCCGTATTGCCTCTACCTTATTTACCTGAGGCTTGATGACTCCCCGCCCAATTACATATCCCAGATATTTTGTCTCCTCTAACCCTATGGAGCACTTCTTTGGGTTAGCGGTCAGACCGGCTTTCCTCAGGGCATCCACTACCGCCTGCACCTTGGGTAAATGGCTTTCCCAGTCGGTGCTGTGGATGACTACATCATCTAAGTAGGCCGAGGCGCACCGACGATGTGGTCGCAGCACTATGTCCATTAACCTTGGAAAGTGGCGGGGGCGCCATGCAGGCCAAAGGGTAACACCTTGTAGTGATACAGGCCCTGCGGGTAACAAATGCGGTTTTTTCCTTAGCCGACTCGTTATGGGTACCTGCCAGTACCCTTTAGTGAGGTCCAGCACAGAAAAATAACGGGCTTGTCCTAAACTTTCAACAAGCTCGTCTACTGGGGCATGGGATACGCGCCAAACTTGGATACTTCATTTAATCTTATGAAAGTCGTTGCAGAACCGCAACGCCCCATCCGGCTTGGGTATTAGGACTATGGGACTGGCCCACTCACTTTTCGACTCCTCAATGACATCGAAGCTTCAACATTAATTGCACTTCCTCCGCGATGGCCCGCCGCCGAGCCTCGGGTACCCGGTATGGTTTTAACCGACCTTGGCCTGAGGCTCAGTGACGATGTCATGTCGGATGAGAGACGTGCGGCCAGGGAGGTCCGAGAACACATCCGTGTTCCGACTGAGGAACTCCCTGACTTCCTGAACTTGTTTGGAAGATAGGCTGTCTGCAATTTTTACCGTGGTTACGGCTTCACAGGCCTCGAACTGTGGGGCTGGACCCTTTTCACCTAGAAGCCCTGGCCGGGGGCTGTGGTCGTCGGCCGCGTCCCTATCTTTCCACGGCTTAAGTAAATTCACGTGGTACACCTGCTCGGCTTGCGCCGCCCTGGCTGGTGTACTTTGTAATTTACTTCCCTACCTTCTCGATCACCTCATAGGGGCCCTGCCACCTAGCTAGGAATTTGCTGTCAAGGGTGGGTACCAGAACCAAAACCCGATCTCCCGGATTGAAGTCCCGCACTCCGAGCCTGACGATTGTACACCCTACTCTGGGCTTGTTGCGCTGCCTCCATATGCTCCCCGGACCAAGGGCAACACCCTTTCCATCCGTTCCTGCATTTGGGCGACATACTCAATGACACTTTTGTGGGGGACAGGCTGTTGTTCCCATGCTTCCTTGGCGATATCCAACAGGCCCCGAGGGTGTCTGCCATAAAGCAGTTCGAAGGGCGAGAACCCAGTAGAGGCCTGGGGCACCTCTCGCACTGCGAACATGAGATAGGGCAGAAGCAGATCCCAGTCCTTCCCATCTCTAGACACCACCCTCTTTAACATATTTTTTAGAGTTTGGTTAAACCTCTCCACAAGACCGTCTGTTTGCGGATGGTAAACGGACGTCCGTAACTGCTTTATACGCAACAATTTACACAGTTCCTCATTACTTTAGACATAAAAGGGGTCCCTTGGTCTGTCAGAACCTCTTTGGCAGGCCCACACGGGAAAACATCTCCATTAACTCTTTGGCAATGAGCTTAGCTGAGGTATGTCGCAGAGGCACCGCCTCCGGATACCGAGTGGCATAGTCGAGAACTACCAGAATGTGTTGGTGGCCCCTGGCAGACTTTGGTACAGGCCCACTAAATCCATCGCGATTCGCTCAAACGGTACTTCAATAATTGGCAGAGGTACCAGAGGACTACGGAAATGTGGCTGGGGGCTAGTTATCTGACAAGTCGGACAGGACTTACAATAATTCTCTACCTCCTTGAACACACTGGGCCAATAAAATCGCTGCAGTATGCGGTCCTGGGTTTTCTGCCACCCCAGGTGTCCCCCAAGAACATGTTGGTGGGCAAGCTCCATGACAAGCTTGCGATACGCTGTGGGCACCACCAACTGTTCAACAGGTTCGCCTCGGATTTGGTTCACCCGATACAACATATCCTGCAGAACAATAAATCGTGGGAACATTAATTCAGCCCCTGGTTTCTGGGGTTTACCATCAATTTCCAGCACATTCTCCCAGGCCCTGGTTAGGGTTTGGTCCCGGTGTTGTGCGGTCCCAAAATTTTCCCCGGAGACATTGAGGTCTGCCAACTCAGGTCCCGGTGGCAAGTCCTCCGTGTCTCCCACCATTACACTCAGTGGGGTTGTCTCCCTCTACCGCTGGAGCAGTGGTCACCCCTACCGCTGGCCCGTCAGACTCGGGCTCCCAGGGTTCTGGCCTTCCAGTGGTATCAGGCCACTCCACTAGGGTCACCCCTGTCTCGGGTCCCTCAGATACCTTTATTACCGGCCACAGCGCTCGGAAAACCGGGAAGTCCCTCCCAAGTATCAGTTCGTGTGGGAGTTTAGTAGCGACAGCCACCTCGTGGGTCCACCTACCAGCCGCGGTGGACAAAGTCACTAGTGCAGTGGGGTAGTCTTTCAGGTCTCCGTGGATGCACAGGACCCCGACTTTACGGCCAGTATACTCCGCAGGACGCACAAGTGCAGCCCTTACCAGGGAGACTAAACTCCCGGAGTCCAGCAGAGCCACCGCCAGAGAGTCTCCCACCTCTACCTGACACAGGTGGTTATGGTCCTGCACCTCACGGGTGCCAGTTGCGCACAGCTTCCGTGCATACAGGGAGTGACGACCCTCGTAGGTCATATCCATCGGCTCATCCCGATGCGGACAGTCGGCCCTGATGTGGCCTGGCTCCTGACACCTCCAGCATACCACGGAGGCGGACTCGCAGGGGGTATATTCCGGGCAGGCCGCTCTGTCGCCGGACGCCGGAACTGGGGCAGAGGCCTCCGGGTTTGACTGACCCCTTCCCCGCAAGAGTCCCCTGCAGGTTTCTGGTGGCCTCGTAGCGCTCTACCAGGTCGACCATCTCCAGGGCATTGGTGGGCGATACCTGGCCGATCCAGTGCTGGAGGGGATAAGGCAGGGCCCTCCAAAAGATGTCCGCCAACAGTCGATCCAGCATGGCAGTGGGACTTAGTAGATCGGGCTGCAGCCACTTTTGCAGCCTGTGCAGCAGATCGTAGAACTGCGGCCTAGCGGGTTCAGTCGCTTTAAAGTCCCACTGGTGGACTCTTTGAGCGCGGACCAGCACGCTCACGCCCAGTCTGGCTAGGACCTCTCCTTTCACAGTGTCATAATCTGCCGCTTGGTCGTCCGACAAGTCAAAAACACCTGCTGGGGTCCGGAAGCCAGGAACGGAGCGACCACCTCAGCCCACTGGTCACGGGTAACTTTTCCCTCACGGCGACCTTTCTCAAAACCGCCAGGTACGCCTCAACGCCGCCTGCGGGGGTCATTTTTGGGATCGCCGCACGGACCGCTTCCGGGCATCATGGACGTGGTGGGACGCTCCTGCCGCCTGTAACGCCATCACATGTTGTAGCAATAGTTGGTTGGTCTCCCGCTGCTGCACGTTAGCCTCTATGAGAGCCTTCACAGCAGCCTCCATGTTGTCAGAAACTCCTGCTTGCAGCTTTGCTGGCTTAATATATTCCATACACTTTAGAAAAACAAAACTTCGGCGTTCACGCCAGCCTCACTGCGCATGCCCGCATCCGACACCAAATGTGGGGAGTCGCTCTGGTAGTCAGCGGTGCGGGTGCAGTTTAGAGGCAAAACCAGGAGTCCAGATTGTGCAACAAACAGTGTTTTATTCACACTTGCACACAAAATGAAAAACAGTCTCTTGGTGACAGTTCACACACAACGGAAATAACGTAGCCAAACAAAAACAGTCCAACACAGGTTCAGTCACCTGGGAGGTGTAGGTGCAGGTTCGCACCACGCTGTCGGCCCAGCCGCAGGAGAATCCAGCTTCAGGTAGCCAGGAACACAACACCTCCTTGCTGAGCGCTTTCCTCCAGGACAGAGAACTCCCAGGCCTGTTAGCAGCTCCAGGATAATCACACTCACAGCTGCTGGTGCTGGCTGAGTTTATAAACCCAGCCCAAAACTCGGACTGGACCGTGGGGAGCAGCCACCCACCCTACTCTTTAGCTGCTCCCAGTAAGAGCCGGCCCGGATCGGCTTTGCAGCCATGCTATTTAACAAAGTCAAACAGCACTAGCTGCTGCAGACAAAAACCCGGCTCTCACCTCACCGAGGCCAGCAACCTCGGTGACACGTACCTGCCATCTAGGACGGCACCCTGCACCTTACCACAATTAATAGAATTAGGATAAGAGTATGACAGCTCTATTGTTCTCTTGATAGATTTAGATGAAGTTGCCCACAGAAAATCACTGCACTTTTCAGTGTAATGTGTAATGTTTTAATTGAGTCACTCATCCTTTCCCCACCTTGGTCAGAGTGATGGTTTAAATTAGAAAGTCAAGCGAGACTGCTTGCTGTGCTAAAAGTTCAAACACCGGAGTAAGTAAAAAGCCAAGGCACAAACTGGAATACATAGGGTGACTTAGAAAAATTATATTCAGAAAACCAGTCGCCTCTGAAAAAAAATTATGGTCGTGTTCCTTTAATGCAATTACATAACTTTACAATATTCATCTAATTTTGTGCAAGAAAATAAACTTTATTTAACAAAATAAGTTATAAGAAAACAAGAAAACAAACACAGTGCGGTCGTTTTAAATCTTGATTATTTGGCTGTTGCAACGCATTTCAAAGATTAATGCACGCAGCTAATGAATTTAGGTTTGAGTGGTGGTCAAAATACAAGACAATAATAAAGATAATTGATTTATGAGGGGATTTTAGCGATATATTCCTTCTCTTAAAGAAATTGGGGTAATTTGTGAGTCATGGGGCAATAATATTTTCAGAGAGGCAATTGTCATTAATCGTGCTCTGTCTTAGGCTCCATTCACACGACCGTATGTTGTCCGCAAAAAAACGGATCCGTGTCCGCAAAAAAACGGATTGCATTCCGTTTTTTTGCTGATCCATAGACTTCAATAGGACATGGCCCTATTGAAGTCTATGGATCAGCAAAAAAACGGACACGGATCCGTTTTTTTGCGGACACGGATCAGTTTTTTTGCGGACAACATACGGTCGTGTGAATGGAGCCTTAGTCTGACATATTACTGTATGTGTACATGTGTGGTTTCATGTTAAAGGGAATCTGTAACAGTGCTGTTTTGTTACACCCCTCATTTATGTGGGCAGCCCCTCCCTTGCTGCTTTGATTGCCAGGGCTAGGCCTTGCCAAGGCATTGAGGGAGGGGCTGACCACAGAAATGAGTGGAGTTTGGGTGCAACAAGGGCAATGATGATGCGCTCATTGCACCAAATCCTATTTTGCATATTAGGAAAAAATATAACTCAGGAATGGAACCTCAGATCAACACATGAAACAAAGTGTTGGATGAGTGGTGACAGTTTCCTGTTAACCCCTTCAGGATCGGGTCATTTTCAGTTTTTTCGTTTTCGTTTTTTTTTACTTCCAGCCTTTCCAAAACCATAACTTTTTTATTTTTTCATTCACATAGACGTATGAGGGCTTGTTTTTTGCAGGACAAGTTGTATTTTCTAATGACTATATTGACAAAAATGATTATCATCAGAAGAAAATTTGGATTCGGAAGGAAACTTTAATTGAACACTAAAACCGTAAAGTAACAACCCACTAATTATACATAGGAAGGCTTACTTCTTCACACTACTGATAATCTTTCCAAACTACTTAGTATGATATGCCTGCTTCCCATCAAACAGGCAGTGCCTTGCTACCTAATTGTAATGCACCCCTGAGCCATTGTGAGAAAAGCTCTATTGGCAAAAAGTTATCATTATGCATAGAAAATATCTGCCATTTTCTGTATATTCCACTTTGAAAAAACAACTGCATGTTCTAATGTTATTTCTTACCTCCATGATTTAAATGAGGTGTATTTTTCAAAAGTGGAATCTATGCAGATCTTCATCTAAATTGATCCCTTTGGCTATCATTGCATGCATATTTTTTTTTTAAAGCCTCCCTGTACTTTCCTTCAAATGACTTTTTCTGCGAAAGGAAATTAACTTGCTACTTTTAACAAATCTGCAGTAGAAGTCACCAAAATTTATGATCAGTACATTTGTTTTAATCTGAATAAGGTTTTATTCACAGGTAAAAAGAATTGTGGTATAATTAGCCAGTTTACAATCAAAGGGTAACCACCCGTAATAGCTACCCCAATTTATTAAATTAGACTTGCATTACTTTCATTGGCAATAATTTTACTTGGTGTCTGTCCATCTCTATGAGGTTTCCTTTTTATCAAGAGGGAGGCAGAGATTTCTATAAAGCGAAAGAGAGCTAGCAGTCCTGTGCAAAAGTTGAAGATGGTTAAAAAATGCAGGTGTAGAAAAAATGCTGCAAAGTAAGAATGCTTTCAAAAATAGGGGTGTTAATAGTAAATTTTTATCAATTGGTAAAATGCAAATTAAATGAACAAATGAGAAATCTAAATCAAATCAATAATGGTTTGACCCCCCCCCCCACACACACACACACATACACACATCTGCCTTCAAAACAGCATCACTTCTTTTAAATACACTTGGAACTCGGCAGGGAGGTTGTTCTAAACATTTTTGAAAGCTTACCACATATGTTCTGTGGATGTAGGCTTGCTCAGATCCTTCTGTCTCTTCATTTAATCCCAGACAGACTTGATGATTTTGAGATCAGGGATCCTTGATCTTCTTTAGGCTACTTTCATACCAGCAGTATTATTTCAGTTCTTCTCCTCCATTATAGGAACAGAAGAATGAAAATAACGTAAGTGCCAGATTCGACAAATAACTGACAAAAACGGAGCCTGAAAGATCCCATTGACTATAATGGAATCCGTTAAGTTTCCATTCGGGAGAACATTTTTATTAGCGGAGAAAAAAGTCCTGCATGCATTGTTGTTAAAGCAGCCTTAAACGGAAGATAGTTGTTGATGACATTTTCTGTACGTTTGTGGTGGTTGTCCTGCTGTAAAATACATTTTAACTATTAACAACTATAGGTATATATATATATATATATATATATATATATAAAGAAAATAGAAAATGAGATAGCAGCACACTCCACAGGTGAGAACGGGTGCAATTCCTTTGCCGGGATGCGCACTAATAATCCAAAATGTAGTAGTAGGAAGGCACGGCAGCACTCCAATAAAGGTGAAAAAATGAATCTGTTTATTCCCCAAGATGCAGCAACGTTTCGACTGCGGTGCAGTCTTTGTCAAGCCTGGCTTGACAAAGACTGCATCGCAGTCAACGCTGTGCTTTGAGAATAAACAGATTCATTTTTTCACCTTTATTGGAGTGCTGCCGTGCCTTTCCTACTACTATATATATATATATATATATATATATATATTTATATATATCTTTCTTTTTCTTTTTGTCAACTAACCAGTTTTTCTTTGGAATGAACCTAAATGCGTTGTCCTGTTGGTCCCCTGGTATTCACCCTTTAACTGGTATAGAGGGATCTGGACTTTGCTGCAGTGAACTAACCATATTGATAGGCTATATCATTAATGTTCGTTTAGTTGGTGTCCTACCAGCAGCTTCTACTAGGGGGACCTAAATGCATATAGATTTTTACAGCTTGCATTAAGTTCAATGACAACTGTAAAAATTCCTGTGTTTCTAAAGCTCACCCTAGTGGCCAGACAGTTTTATCATATACTATATGGAGAGAAGCAGGTTATGTGAAAAACGTATCAACATGTGTTGTCAGTTGTCTGGTGTAAATGCACTGAGCGATATGGTGCTCCGAAAGAGTGCCGTATTTATGTAGCACCTGTTTAATTTTTCTGACACAAAAGTTGGGTAAAGTGGATGAGGCAGAATACAACTTTTTATTATTTTTATTATTATTATAAAGAAAACTACTCAGGAGTTGCTAAATGGTACTAACTGCCAATCCCAAAAACGATAGGGCAAAAACCCTTTTAGAAGACACTTTCAGTTGCAAAGGGAATTTGCGGTTAAATCTACAACTTTCCCCCGCTCACACCAGGTCCAAAAAAGGGGGCTAGGTGGGGGCAGGGAAGGTGGCAGGCCGGCCAGCCCATCTCATTCATCATTTTCTTACGCCTGTTTTAGGCATAGAAAATTATGTAAATGTACGCCAGCAGTAGAGCTGATGTAGATTTAGTCTGCCAGTGGATGTGCCTAAGTTAAGTAGAGGCCGGAGCCTCTACATAACTTAAGCACATCATGCACCAGCGCAAGGGGTATTAAGACTGGCGTCTAAAACGCAGGCCCAAATAAATGACCCCATTTATGCCTATGTTTAGGGAACTGCAACACAGCTCCATTCAAGTAAGTGGACATAATTTCTGCTGCTTGAAAAACATGAAAAAAATGATTCCAATGGCTTTCTATACTGTATGCTACACATTATTATTAATATTATCTATTATTAATCTATTAATGATCACTTGCCTTAGGAAGACAAGTCGTTTTGAACAGTTAGGAACCACACAAGGGATTTTCACATTGTTCTATCGAATGATTGTTTCAACCCTATGGTTCACATTTTATTGTTAGCAACTTACAGAATCACGAGGGAAAAAAAGATATTAATAGCTGTGTATATTGTTTAAATCAAATTGCGCTTTCTCATGTGTCGGACCCTTGACACCTTTCATAACGGTGTGCATCAGTCTTTGTTATTATTTAGATGTCATTTGGTTCAGTAATTACTAGGCTTTACTGCCACTTTTATTCTCTTTAGTGTCTCTTATCCCAGCTAATTACATTACTCAATATAATAAAGCTATTATTTCATTTGAGCCACTAATCTTTTTAAATAGCATATTACAGTCTCGTTTTCTTGTAATCATCTAAGATGTATATCAATAATACTTTAATTTATCCGTCTGCTTCTACCCTTAATTGTACATGCAGTATGTGAATATTCCTTACAAGCCTAGCTCTTGAAAACCCAATAGTTTTTGGAAGAGTGTACTACTTTGGCAAATTTATTGTATGAATATATCTATTTTTAATCATGATAATTCCTGATATATTTGTAGCTATCCTAATGACATAATTAAATGATCAAATCCTCCAAAAGCCTCCCTGTCACTCATGGCCTTCTAGTAAAGCTAAAGGCTTAGTTATGAGTTTCAGAGATATATTTTAGCTAATATACAGAACAACTGTCAGTCCTATGTGTTTCATTTTGACAGCTTCAAAAAATCTTTGGAATAAGAACAAAAATGTATTCCTTTAGGCAGTAGAGTACAGGTTGTAAGGTGATTCCTGGGAAGAAATTAAAATGGAACCGACTGTTCATGTTCCTACCTCACACTAAAGGGCTGTATTGGATTAAAAGATCAGGCAGACGATTGTCAGGAGGGAAGCTGCTTGTTAGTGCTATCGCTCGTCACCATACTGACTTGTTGTTTGCCGGCAGCAGTTTGTGATTAGACAGCACGATCTGCTGCCGAGAAACAATGATTTTTAAGCATGCTTTAAAATCCCAATTACCCAATGAATTGAGTGTTTGCTCGTTCATCGTGTAATCGATGGCAGTATTATACTGCCACATCACTGCTAACAAGGGTTCCTACGTACGCTGGTTAGCAATTATCTGTGTAGTACAGCCTTTGATGAGGAGGGGTCATTGGTGAGTGCATTCCCCACACTACTTCTTGGGTCAGTGTAGCCCTGTAGCCTTTACCGTGCCGTATTATGGTAGTTGAAGAGAATAGTACTCCTATACAAGTCAATCAGGATGGGGTTGAGGTAAACAGGGATTTCTCTATGTATTGTCTTTATAAGCTATAAAATGCTATATGAGATATAGATATATATATACCACTCTTTGGTCTAGCATTGTCTACAGTGTCCACATTGCTTTAGTCCCTGGCATAGAATGCTTTGTCTGACCTTCAGCTTCGATCCTGAACCCGTCCTTTTGTTCTCAAATTTCAGGTTGTTGGCACTATTGTACCCTATTGTACCCTTCAGGCTGCTTGTCATTGATTCTGCTTGTCATTTCATCCAATCTGCTTTCTTGTTTTCTATTTTCAGCTTGTCCTAACTACATTTTTCAGTACTTTAACTCCTTGGTGGTTGCAGGTAGTTAGGAGACTTATCACTCTCCCAGATCACACAAAATTTGGGTTCAGTAGAAACAACTTTTTGTAAAAATTAGGTTGAATTTCTGAATTTCTAGAATCTATTTCCACATCTCTACTCAATATACCTGTAGCAGCTTTCCTATGGTCTATGTGCCAGCAAATGAAATCTACACCAGTGAAAAGTCGCAAACTTTTGGCGCAAAAATGTACGGGTTATGTGGGACAGAGAATATCGTTAATACATGTGACCCCCTGGCAATGTGAGGTTATTCTAGGGATCACCCTGCTGCAAAGATCATAGCATTGCAGTAGTTAAGGATGAAAACATGAGCTTTCCCATTATCCCCCCTTCCTAATTTAGTCAGGGTCAATTCATTTTCACCCCAGAGATTTTACTTCTTAGTTCATTAAACAGGGTAGGTACTATTGTAAATGACCTCTGAACTACTGGTAATCACACTAGCAAGCGGCTACATATGTGCACAAAGAAGTTAAGCGGCAAATAAAACACCTTCATGGATGTCCTTCAAACACGTTCCTGTTAAAGAAACCTTCACATTATAGTACCTCTGGGAAAAGTCATATCCTGCTACTTGTCTTATCTGGGTGACTGGAAATCGCTCACACCTGACTGAAGTTGAGAACTATAATTTACAGTTATAAAACAGTAGATTTAACATGATAGCACTTGAAACCTCATTTGTTAAACTGTGGTTCGGTCACATTGAAAAGCATGATTCATCAGAAAATCAGATTCAGAAGATTTTTTTAGATTTGATTGAAGAGAGTTTTTTTTTTTTTAATGCCACAAGGCTGCTTTCACTTGATAGAAGAGGAAAATCATAGCACTCCCTACGTAGGGGAGGTGCTGGTAGTAGGTCCCCAAACCAGCAAAAGAGTTGAATCTTGATAATTGAAACTTCAAGCAAATCAGATCATAGGCGATACACTTTTTTTGCTGACCACAATTATTACATCCACATGATTTCCTCATGTATTACAGATGGTCTGTAGAAGGTCTGCTGACCAAACATGTGTGCCCTCAATAACCTGATTTGTCCCTTGAGATGAGAAACAAATACATTTTCAACATGAGGTTGGAGTGTGCATCAGTTTCATTTATTAATTATAAGGATGGTTTTACACACAGGTTTTTTTCTTTGTGTTTTTTGCTGAGTTGTTTTAGCAGTGCATTTTGCTGTATTTAATCATGCAGCCAGTAAATTTTTATATAGCCATGACGGATCCGTTATGAACACCATTGAAAGTCAATGGGGGATGGATCTGTTTTCCGTCTTGCTCCGCACCACATCGTGGAGAGAAAAAGGCTGCTTGCAGTGTCATTCTGTCCGCAATGGGAGTGCAACCAAACAGAAAGGAATGCATGTTAGTGCATTCCGTTTCGTTCAGTTCAGTTTTGTCCCCATTGACAATGAATGGGAACAAAACTGAAGCGTTTTCTTCCGCTATTGAGATCCTATGACGAATTGAAAACGCTAGTGTGAAAGTAGCCTTACCAGGCAGTTAATTCTTTAGCGCCACCAATACACAGGGTGTTTCCCACTGAAACAGAGCATTTCACACAATAAACAGTGCGGCACATTACCCTTTGGTATGCAACACACATTGACCTTCTGCCCTGAGTGTATGACTTCCAGAGTACCAGAATGCCATCACAGGATACCTGTGACTTTAGCACACATCAATACATATCTCTATCATGTGCACTGTATCCAAGGCATTTTTCCCACAATAGTGCACTCACATTTACCATATCATTACTGCCATCTCACAGTAGTGCTTGCACTTCACATGACATATAATACATTGCTCTATTTTCATGCCATACCTAAGTCCTGGGAGATATGATATCATGCAATAAACATAGTAGTGCAAAGCTGGTATTCCTCAGCTAGAGCAGTCACCAAACAGTTCAACATGGATGGCATTGCTGCTGTAACAGGGTCAACAGTAATACCCGAAAAACAGTCAGCTACATAGGTGGATATGGGTAACACCAAAATGCAAAAACTTAAAAAACATCCAGTCCCACTATGATCTGTTGATTAAGAGCTTGTATTTATGTATTTTTATGCTTTATCTGCATGCATTTTAAGAGAATTTCAATAGTGAGACTCCATTTTTTGCAAGTGGTGCTGGACATATTTTAAGTTTTTGCCTTAGCAAAAGTTTAAGTGAAACGATAAAGGGGGAGATTTATCAAACTGGTGTAAAGTAGAACTGGCTTAGTTGCCCATAACAACCAATCAGATCCCACCTTTCATTTTTTAAAGCTCCTGTGGAAAATGAAAGGTGGAATCTGATTGGTTGCTATGGACAGATAAGCCAGTTCTACTTTACACGGTTTGATAAATCTGCTCCAAAGGTTTTTCATTGTAAGAGGGGCAAGGCTGTTTTTAACCCTCTTAGAAAACTAATTTCTTTAAAGAGTGGATAACATGGCAACAGGCAACTAATAGAATCCATAGGCAAACCACAAATGTGAATAACAGCAGAGACTAAGGGGTTAGGACTACATATAGAAAGCTACACAGACATGACCCACATCTAGGCTAGGAACAGGATACAAGGAGTAGTAAGGATTCTAGATAAAAATACACAAAGCTCACACTATACCTGACAACTAAAGAACAGAAAGCATGAAAGCTAACCAATAAAGAACTCCTCCATAAAATAACCAAGCTGAGCAAGGTGATCGTCTAACCCAGAGATCAGGTGTAATGCAGTTACACAGCAAATGTTAGTAAACAGGAGAAGAAGAGACAGTAGGGAAATCCCTGCTGCTCATAGCAATCATGTATTCCTTTTGTTTTTAAAGTGGTTATCCAGGCTATAATTTTCATTCTAAAAATCCTCTGCAACTCCAGAACCACCACTCCAATGCCATCACTTCAGTGGTCGCTGCTGACCTCTGTTGACGAAATGTGAGTTGGACAAATGCCATAAACCAATGTGACTGTGGCAGCCAGTTACTGCCTAGGTGGGTTCCTACCATCCATACAGATGAGACCATTGAGGCCAGTAATTGGCTGCAGTGGTCAAGTGTTTAGCATGTGATTAGCTGCACAAAAGTAAACAAAAAAAAACAGGTAGGACCACTGGAGCAGTGGGAGACTAAACAGTTGAATATTTTTAAATGTATTTTAAAGCATTCCTCGCCTTTGGAATTTTTTTTTATATCTGAACAACCTAAACCTCAACACCCCCATCATTCAGTTGTTTTGTAGTAGTTCCTGTGCTGGAAGTCAGTGCCAGTATTACACAGCTTCATTCACTGGGAAGTCATGTGATCAGTGCAGGGGGCGTGGCTCAGCACTCGATCAAATCCAGTGCTGAGCCACGCCCCCTGCACTGATCACATGATGGTGACGTCACCCCAGGTCCTTCGGCTTTTCCAAAGTTCGGGTTCGTGGAAGCCGCCCCTTATGGATTCCATATGCCGGGATAGTCCGCGGTAGTGCAATCCATAACGAGATGCGGCGATTACCCCAACCCGAACGCCGAACTAATTTTTTAAGTTCGCTCATCTCTACTTGTGTGTAATTCCCTAATATTATCTTTTAACTGAATCAGAAACCAGAAATTCACATTAATGATAAAAGTGAAGGACTGTATTCACACACAGCATTTTGATGTTATTCTTCGTAGTCTTTTTATTAGTTATATATTATATATATTAATGTTACTGAAATATTGCAATGCCTACAAATAAACTCCTGGTTTGTGGCTTTTAAGAAGACATGAAACAGAAATCAGACTCGTTTATTTTATTTTTTTACAAAATAGACTTTTTGTACGAAGTACATATGATGATCAGGTAACTCCCATGACTTGTCAGCTTCCTCCTTCCAGTATTTTGATCTAAGAAGCAGACACGATCTATTTTACCCTGAAAGATCATTGATAACGACGTGACCTATGTGATCTTCTCAGAAGCTCAAGTCACACCACTTAATCACTAGCCTTTCTGAAGAAGAGCTTTATGACACTTGTCCTAATGTGACATCTGCCTCTCGCTTCATTGCCGAGATTGGGAGCTGTCCAGAGCTTATTCTCTCCTGTGTTATTTTCATTTGTGACTGTCGTACAATATTCTGTATCTTCACCTTGTATTCTCCTCTTCAGATGACTTGGCTGATTGTCATTGTCATTGTCATTGGAGGTGCGTGCAGCATGGTCTATATAAATTAAGGATGAACACATCCAACACAAACATTAGTGGACATTGGAAGTTTTTAGTTATCAAGTCTGTTTCAAACATAGTTCCTGAAGTACAGTATTTGAGTACATTTAGGCCAGGCTTGTACAACCTTTTCTGGTCCAGGGTCCACATTATCAGACTCGAGCAATCCCAAGGGCCACAAAAACTCACAAGGAGTTCCAACTGAAGCATTTATGAAATATCTATGCCATAGATACTGGTTCCATTCCAGGACACCCACCTATCTAGATAATGGAAGTCTATTCACACTCTAGAAAGGAGGCCATGCATGGGAGTGTTTCATTTCTCCCATAAGCTACTATGATGATATCTACATGCATGCAAGGCCACCTCTCCACATCATGTACTTCCTTCTGGAGTTCCACACAGGGGTCAGGAAATCCCCACACTGTGCACCACTGGTACTTACCTGTCTGCTCCCACAATATCCACCACTTCTCTCCTTTCTGAAGTGGAACATATATATGAGCAACCATAAGGCACAAAAAAGTATATTGGTGATCAGATGGTTGAGGCCGCACATTGAGCATTGAGGGCCATAGGTAGTGCACCCCTGATTTAGCTTAATCTTTATACACTTGCAATTTAACACAGTGCATACAGTCATATACAGTGCACAATAAAAAGTACTTTCAAACACAAACACAGCAGTACATTTTATAATCGGGGAAAGTGTGGGTCACTCATAGTTCACCAGTTCAGTGTGGGACCAAAGGGACTTCACATGCATGCAGACAAAAGGTTAGAAAGGAACCTGCCATAACTCTACAGGAAGATATTGAGGTAGAAGTTAACTAATGGCTGCAGTTCCTTTTTCATAGAAAGTTGCATTTGCACATAAGAAATTTTAAGGGACAAGAAAGCAAGAACTGCATTTGTCATTGCATGATACGTTATAAAGAGCTTCATTAATGTGTTATTAGAGATACACATATTTATTTTATCCTAGGACTTCTGCATTGGTGCAAGAATTGTTTTAGATGCCGGGTGAATTCCGAAGCTGAGGCAGAGTTTTTCTACCCTGGTGGTTTCTTTCCTTCACGGCTCGTTTCAAATCCTCCCATGTGGAGCAATGATTGCTAAGCTTCATAAGGCCGGAGCAGGTTTCCTTCCTCCTGCTGCTGTGCCGTTCTCATTTAAATCTGTAGCCAGGGAAATCCATGGAAGCAGCGCAGCATCCCTATGGCTGATAGAAGGGATGAGATGGATGTTTTTGTCATTTGAACAGTTGCCAGCTGTTCCTTATTTGCAGGGATTGTCTGTCCCAAGATTTTACAGTCTGTCCTATATATATATACCGTATCATGATGGAGGTTGTAATTATTACACCGCATGACATGACACAGAACATCATGCATGCATTATCAGTAAAAATCTATCATCTTTTGAATATAATCTTCAGAGCACAAAATTAAAGTAAAAAATTATACATGTTCCTCAGAGAAGAAATTCTATATGTAGCAGTCCATACCACTGCTACAGAACTAGACATATTTGGTACAAGCATTCCTTTTACCATAAGTTTGGATCCTTCTTCCCTGTATTCCAGTTTGATTGATTGTAGGATAAAAACAATGAAAATAACAGTAGTGCCGTATTCGGCACATAACTGATCCCAGCGGAGCAAACAGATCCCATTGGCTATAGTGGGGTCCATTCTGTTTCCATTTGGGTGTCCGCTTTATTAGCGGAGAAAGTCCGGTATGCAGGACTTTTCTCTCCAATGTTTTTGATGGAATCTGCGACGGAGGCTCAGATGGAGCCTCTGAAACACATGTAAACAAGCCCATATGCCATTGTCATGCTTTGTTCACAACTTTGCAAGCAGATCCGGCTCAGCTTGCCGGAGTTGACCAGATGCAGCATTGCCGGATTCTACAGATCACTGCAGGATCCCTATTGACTATAATGGGATCTGACAGTGATCTGACAGTGATCTGGCTGCTTTCCGACATAAATGCCGGGTTTCTGCCAGAGAAAAAAGTTGCTTGCAGCCGGATCCTCTTGCCTCAGATATGAACATGACCTGGCAACAGAGATACATTCAGACCACAAAAAGCAGCTGTAAGAACCTAGTAGGGATTAGGCTACTTTCACACTGGCGTTAATATTTTCCGGTATTGAGATCCGTCATAGGGTCTCAGTATCGGGAAAAAACGCTTCAGTTTTGGCCCCATTCATTGTCAATGGGGACAAAACGTATCTGAACAGAACGGAATGCTCCAAAATGCATTCCGTTCCGTTCCCATACCGCATGCATGCTGCAGTTTGCTTTCCGTCCTGTGATACGGTGCAAGACGGATCCATCATGACCCACAATGCAAGTCAATGGGGACAGATCAGTTTTCTCTGACACAATCTGACACAATAGAAAACTGATCTGTCCCCTATTCACTTTCAATGGAGTTCATGACGGATTTGTCTTGGGTATGTTAAAGATAATACAATCTAAGATAATACAACCGTTCATAACGGATGAAGATGGTTGTATTATCAGTAACTGAAGCGTTTTTGCTGAACCCTGCCGGATCCAGCAAAACCGCTAGTGTGAAAGTAGCCTAAGGGTACTTTCACACTAGTGGCAAGGAACTCCGGCAGGCTGTTCCGGAGGGTGAACTGTCTGTCATAACCGTGCTGCCGCTAGTGCACGCGTGCCTCCGGACTACCGCTTCGGCCCTATTGACTATAATGGGGGCGGGACGGAGTTCCAGCGGCAGCACGGCAATCATGCCGAGAGGCTGCCGGAATAAAAGTATGACAGCCTGCCGGAGTTCCTTGCCGCTAGAGTGAAACTAGCCGTATTTTGGTTTTGTTTTAAAGTGTGGAGGTGTATTCCAAGTTTTTGCTATGAATCCTTGTGATATAAAAGCTGGCACATTCCTAATACAGATGATTGCCTAAAAGGAGTAAGAAGTTTATAAGGTTCAAGATGAAAAGACAGTGCTTATATCATCGTTCACTGTCAAACAAGGGCACTAGGATGATAATCATCTTAGGACAGGAGAAGGAGGGAAAAGGCAGAGATAAACTAGGCACACACTGGGGCTTCTTTTTTGCTCCTTATAACTTTGTGAGTAATGAGCTACAGTTTGCCACTGAAAACAGAACGTGTAAATTAGAAAATTAATGATGTGTAAAGATGCAGAACAGCAGAAGAAGACTAGAGCTATGTTTATTTAAGGCTGCCATCTTGTGTTCAAAGACAAATTCCTTTAAGGGAATAATTGACTGACAAAGAGGTTGAAACGTGATATGGAGCGTACGAGAGTCAAGTGACACATTGAGTGCTGTTTCAGCACGCTCTCAATGAATCCCTGTACAACTGAGAACCTTTCTGTCTCAATTTTTTATTGTTGTTGCATGCACCATTAAAAACGAACATAGCTTTTCTGCTTATAAAGTTAGATGAGCCTAGGAGTCTCTTTGGGACATTGCTTACTTGCTTTATAGTACTGATTTGTCATACTGTATGTCCTGCCTCCTAATATCCATCACATTGAAAGCGCTAATAGGCTTTAATTAGGCAAGTTGTAATTTAAATCAAGCCACAAAGATAGAAATGTAAGCAATTGCTTTGTAAAACCACGGGGAGCAGGCACGTATCATTAGATCACATCACCTATATGAATAATTAGTCAAAACTGGGAAATTGTGTACAAGGAAGACGTCAGATCCAGACAGGTTCAAAAGTACTGAGCCAAGGGAATGAACAGTGCCAAGAAAGACTAGCAAAACGGACATGATTTATTTTCGAGAAATTGCACTGCTCTAAAAAAAAAAAAAAAAGAAAACACAAAGCATCACAGTGTGACCCCAAATCATTTAAACTTCAGGGATATAAATCTGTCCAGTTAGGAAGCATCAGTGATTTTGAATCAGTTTCACCAGCTTTGCTGCAAGTGAACGTGATAAAAGGTGCACTGGAGAAGCAACAGCAAGGCAACCCCTAAACAAGGAATGGTTTTGCAGATGGTGGCCACAGACAGTAACTTTTTCTTTATCTTTTCTTGACTGATTCTTAACTAGTTTTGGATTTTTCTGGTGTCGTTTTCACTGCTGATAGTGTAAGGCGGTACCTGTAGGTGACACAGGTAGTGCTACTTCTCCAGGATGGCCCATCCAAATGTGCTGTCGCAAAAAGGTTTTGTTGTGTCTCCCAGCACAGTTTCAAGAGCATGGAGATATCAGGACAGGGGCCGTTACACAAGGAAAACTGGACAGGGCCATATACGGACATCAACAAGGAATCAGGACTGGCATCTGCACCTTTGTGCGAGTAGGAAAACAGGAAGAGTATTGCCAGTCACATACAATGACCTAGAGAAAGCTACTGGTCTACATGTTTTTGACTGTGATTAATTACTTCCCACGAAGTGCATTTCTTTGTAAGTAGTGGGTGCAATAGTGCCGCTCCCCGTCACTGTACCCCTCAGATGCCGGGTTCAAGTCGGATCAAATTGTACTTCGTCAGATTCGATTTGCTCAACACTATCTTTGACCAAACTGTCAGAAACAAACTCTATGAGGGTGCAATGAGGGTCTGACATTTTGTTGCGGCACCTGTGCTCGGGGCCATTTCTGCCATGAGGTGAGATGAGAATCTCGCCTCAGGCGGAAGTTTGCAGTATATTTGAGGTGGCGGCATCCACACAGCATTTAAACACTGCTAGATGCCGCCCGTGTTACCTTTAAACTGTGTCTGTGTCTATCCTTGTGTGTGTCTGTCCCTGTGTGTGTGTGTGTGTGTCTGTCCCTGTGTCTGTGACTGTCCCTGTATGTGAGTTCCTGTGTGTGTGTGTCTGTCCCTGTGTTTGTGTCTGTCCCTGTGTGTCCCTGTTAGGGTGGCCACTCAGACCACCCTCAAAAGACAGACTTTATAACCCCGTACCCGACTCTGTTAAGTAACACCCAGACCTGGTTAGGCCACGCCCCTCCCAGTCCGCAGCCGACGAAGATTTTAAAAAATTAAGCGAGAACCAACTTGAGAGGGAGGCTAACTTTACCCCTGCAGCTCATGTTCATACAGAACAGTGCTGCTGTCCGAGCGTGAGCTGTTTAAAAGGACAGCTCACGTATCCATGAGGAAAGGGAGCCTGAAAGCCTGATTGTCCGGCCTAAAACCTAGCACTAGTGTTATCTATAGTTTTACACAGGACTGCAGGTAATACTACCACATTATCAGCACTAGTGTTATCTGTGGTTTTACACAGGACTGCAGGTAACACTACCACATTACCAGCACTAGTGTTATCTGTGGTTTTATGTTTACTCTCATTTTATTAAACAGAAGTAATATTCATGTACACAGATTTCCAATCAGCTAGTACATATATATTCAGAATCACAATTTATATCACTGCGAATATGAAACGTAAGATCAAAATCTATTAGACATAATGGCATCCATTACAATTCTTTAATGTAAACAAGGATAGCCTAATCCAAGTTATAATCCCCTAGTCATATAGTATAAATAACATAGATGAGATGGGAGAAAAGAAGAAAAGAAAGAGAAAAGGAGAAAGAATAAGAAAAAAAATTGTGTAAGTGTTGTGAGGAAAATAAGGGGGAAGAATGAAGGCCAGGTGGGAGAGTAGGGATTTCTTGTACCAGCTCCTTTCGCCAGTGTCACTATACCCTCACCTCAGTTCCATCAATATGTGGCTAGATAGCAAAATTAATTTTTTGACATCACTTGGAGAGCTCACCCAAGAGCCTAGAGAACTCTGTTGAGTAAAGGAACACGTAGAGAGACCCCCATTTAGTATTGAACCTCTCTCCTTGATCATAAGAGTATGCAATCAGTTCTTCCATTCTAAATATATGTCGGAGCTCAGCAGCCCATTCACAGAGAGAGGGCGCAGTACTCGACTTCCAGTGTCTCGGTATCACCAATCGAGCTGCTGTGAGGAAGAATCTAAGAGCGCACTTCTTCATTTGGGCTAGAGTCCCCCGCATAAGTGATAGAAAAGTCACTTTGGGTAAATTGGGCACTTTTTTCCCTGAAAATTTGTTATATACCGGGAGCACCTGGTCCCAGAATTTGTTTATAGTACAGTTGTGGCCAAAAGTTTTGAGAATTACATAAATATTGGAAATTGGAAAAGTTGCTGCTTAAGTTTTTATAATAGCAATTTGCATATGCTCCAGAATGTTATGAAGAGTAACAGATGAATTGCATAGTCCTTCTTTGCCATGAAAATTAACTTAATCCCAAAAAAACCTTTCCACTGCATTTTATTGCTGTCATTAAAGGACCCGCTGAGATCATTTCAGTAATCGTCTTGTTAACTCAGGTGAGAATGTTGATGAGCACAAGGCTGGAGATCATTATGTCAGGCTGATTGGGTTAAAATGGTAGACTTGACATGTTAAAAGGAGGGTGATGCTTGAAATCATTGTTCTTCCATTGTTAACCATGGTGACCTGCAAAGAAACGCGTGCAGCCATCATTGGGTTGCATAAAAATGGCTTCGCAAGGATATTGTGGCTACTAAGATTGCACCTCAATCAACAATTTATAGGATCATCAAGAACTTCAAGAAAAGAGGTTCAATTCTTGTTAAGAAGGCTTCAGGGCATCCAAGAAAGTCCAGCAAGCGCCAGGATCGTCTCCTAAAGAGTATTCAGCTGCGGGATCGGAGTGCCACCAGTGCAGAGCTTGCTCAGGAATGGCAGCAGGCAGGTGTGAGCGCATCTGCACGCACAGTGAGGCGAAGACTTTTGGCAGATGGCCTGGTGTCAAGAAGGGCAGCAAAGAAGCCACTTCTTTCCAAAAAAACATCAGGGACAGATTGATCTTCTACAGAAAGTATGGTGAATGGACTGCTGAGGACTGGGGCAAAGTCATATTCTCCGATAAAGCCTCTTTCCGATTGTTTGGGGCATCTGGAAAAAAAGCTTGTCCGGAGAAGAAAAGGTGAACTCTATCATCAGTCCTGTTTCATGCCAACAGTAAAGCATCCTGAGACCATTCATGTGTGGGGTTGCTTCTCATCCAAGGGAGTGGGCTCACTCACAATTTTGCCCCAAAACACAGCCATGAATAAAGAATGGTACCAAAACACCCTCCAACAGCAACTTCTTACAACACTCCAACAACAGTTTGGTGAAGAACAATGCATTTTCCAGCACGATAGAGCACCGTGCCATAAGGCAAAAGTGATAACTAAGTGACTCGGGGACAAAAACGTTGACATTTTGGGTCCATGGCCTGGAAACTCCCCAGATCTTAATCCCATTGAGAACTTGTGGTCAATACTCAAAAGGCGGGTGGACAAACAAAAACCCACTAATTCTGACAAACTCCAAGAAGTGATTATGAAAGAATGGGTTGCTATCAGTCAGGAATTGGCCCAGAAGTTGATTGAGAGCATGCCCAGTCGAATTGCAGAGGTCCTGAAAAAGAAGGGCCAACACTGCAAATACTGACTATTTTCATAAATGTCATGTAATTGTCGATAAAAGCACACAAAATCCAGGGAGCGCAGGTGCAGCATGCATGCCAGGTACACTCTGCTTGTAACCCCGTCTGGTGCCATAACAGTTTCAATCAGATCCAGGGATGCAAGTACCAACATGCATGCTGAGCCCGCTATATACTTCTGCTGGAGCCAAATGGCTACTGGTAGGCGCTATAAAAGCAGACTCAGTTTTATACTGACTTTAAAACCAGCCTCCAGGGCAGACTAACTAGTCAGGTGTGCACGACTGCATGGAGATCGCCACGCCTCCAATATATACTACGAAGAAAAAAAGGTGGGGGGTTCAGTCAGCACAACCCTATATGCAGGTGCACATTGCTATGGCGAAATACATATACAAACGTAAAAACAAAAATGCAATGGCACTCTGCAACCAGCACTCTGCCCTGCCTCCATGCTGGATGTTGAATAAGGCATTAGTGTACATTTTGGCCAAAGCATAATAAGCCACTCATCACGTCAAGGTCGCCTCCATGAGTGGTCCCTAACACTAGCCCCTACCTGTTAAACTAAATTTACATCACTGAACATTCGATGTAGAGTCGTTGGGCAGTAATACCATCTGGACAGAATCTTAAAGTTCTTTTCTTTTGCGTTGGCTGCTATGGATAATCCATGAATGAATGCACACATCTTAAAAATGTCCTCCAGTGAAAAGGTGAGCTGTAGGTCTACTGCCCATTTTCTAAAATAGGGAGCTACATCTGGATTGCTGTAGTTTATTAAAATCCTGTACATCTGTGACAGTAATCTAAGGTGATTGTTGGATTTTAGAAAAAGGTTCAAAGTCCATCAGGGTGTGTCCAAGCTGTTGGCTAAGTAAGCTGTTTAGATACGATTTCAGTTGAGCATACATGAGCCATCAAGGGATTCATATGAGACTACTTTTGTGTTCTTTATAACATCTTGGACCCTGGGATACAAAGATCTATTCCATATTAGAAACCTATCCACCCTCAATCCAGGGGTGAAAGCGGGATTACCCATGAGGGGCGTCATTGGACCTGGTCTTTGGGATATGTAAAACTTCAGGACCCAGCTTTTCTATTGAGTAAGAGCATGGCGAACTAGGAAGGACCATTCTTCCAATGGTGGTCTTTCATCTTGAATTACCCATGGAGCAATTAACAAGTCCATCAGGGATAGTTCCCGTTTCAGCTGAATCCAGAGTTTCAGAGATGATCTATTAGACCTATTTAAGATCCGCATGAGGATCGCTGAAGCATGGTATAGCTTGAGGTCTGGCAGTCCAGTTCCCCCTCTACCTCTGGGTTTGGTCAGTGTCCTAATGTTTATCCTAGGACCGCTCGTACCCCAAACAAAGCGCGTTATGGCTCTTTGGAGGGACAAGAAGAATCTACTTGACACAAATAGGTATTGTTTGAAAGAAATACAAAAATCTCTGTAAGATATCCATTTTGACTATATTCATCCTGCCAAATCATGACAGGGATTTCAATAAATATTTCTGCAGGTCCTCTAAGGTCTTCCTCTGCAATGGTAGATAGTTAAGTGGATATAGTAAGTGTAAGTGAGTTGGGATCTGTAACCCTAGGTACTGTAGGTAAGACTGAGTCTGCCAGCAAAATGAGAAGTTGTTTTGTACTAGGAACTCATCAGTTGTAGCGAGCAACATGTTCAACATTTCACTTTTAGTGAGGGCAATTTTGAAATTACTGAGATTCACTAAGGATAGATGGGAGGGAGGTATGAGGGTTCGAGACATATAGGAGAAGATCCGCATATAGTGCTAGTTTGTTCTGGTAATCTCCTACCCTTATTCCAGAAATGTCTGGATTCCTTCCTACCAAGACATATAACAGGGCAAGAGAGGGCATCCCTGCCGAGTCCCATTCCTTATATCAAAAGAAGGTGCTAGTATACCATTAGCTCTGACTCTAGTGGTGGGGTTGGTGTAAAGGGCACAGACTTTATCCACAAAGCTAGGCCCTAGTCCTATTTGTTTAAGGGAGGCTATCATAGATCTCCAATGAACTCTATCGAATGCTTTTTCAGCATCTACTGATAGGAGACATAAAGGGGCCTGATGACTATGCACCCGGGAGATAAGGTTGATAGTTCGAATGGTATTATCCCTGGTTTCCCTGCCTACTTTATCTCCGTGGATGACCCCCAGGAGTACTTTGCTGAGGCGGTGTGCTAATAGTTTAGAATACATTTTGATGTCACAGTTAATTAGCGAAATAGGGCGGTAATCTTTGCAGACGGTCGCATCCTTATTAGGTTTCAGGATTACTGCTATATGTGCTTATAGGGCTTGTTTAGGAAAAGTGCAGGAGGGGGAGATGCTATTAAATACTTTGAAGAGCAAGGGTATAAGCAGATCTGTTCCGGTTCTCTATATCATCATGTAGGCGGTATAGCTGGCAAATATGACTGTCTCTAGTTTCCCCCTGGGCCATCAGTTCATCTACTTTAGGAGCAGTATGATCATGCATGGAAGCAACCTTCTCAACTTTTTCTTCTATGGCTTGCACATTAGCTTTCACCGCTGATAGCTCTTGTTTATAAGAGTTTTCTAATCTCTCCACAAACTTCTCCATTTTTTGGTGTGTCGGGAGCAGTTTCATATGTTCCTTCCAATCCCACTGACCCTCCAGGGGCCTCCCTCCACCATATTAGCAGATTCAAGCACCCTTACACTACCTGCGTGGAGCTGAGGTAGGGCTGGCACTCCAAGATGGCGGTGACCGTGTGGGAGAGCTTTGTGGGATACGATTAAGTGATGCTGGATGGCAGGCCAGGGAGGACTCCAAAGTGACGCACTCAGGTATATAGGAGCATCTTGCTGAGTCAGCAGTCAGCTCTGCTGGTGTCAAGGCAGGAGCAGGCTGCTGGACCAGGGGGAAAGATGCTGCGCCTGGATTGCGGCCTGGTATGTTCTCTTCATGGGCTGCGCTGGCAGTTAAACATTTGTATGCCGCTTTGGTCTCCTGGAGTCCCTGCTGAGTGATTGCCAGCAAGGGACTCTTTTCTTGTTCTCACCATTGGTGCCCCCCAAGGACTCTGTAGTGGGCTGATGCGTAGAATCTGAGCCTCGTGGCAGGTGTTCCTGTGTAATGTGAGCTCACTCTGCCAAAGTCAGGCCATGCCCCCCCCCCCATATCTGTGGTTTTACATAGGACTGCAGGTAACACTACTACATTTTCTGTACTCAGATAGCCATCACTGTGTTATCTGTGCTGTTACATAGGACTGCAGCACATTATCTGTACTTGTACCGCCCCAGATCTGGCAGGACAATATCTGAGTTCGGTGGCTACTTGGCTTTCATACTATTTTTTAATGGGGGTGGGGGGCGTCATTTAAATTTTTGCCTCAGGCAACAGAAGAGCTAGAATTGGCCCTGCCTGTGCTCACAGCCCAGCACCGTGCATCTCAAGTGGCACCAGAATTGGCAGGTCTGTCATTGGCATCATGTTTATAGATAAGAGCAAGTTCATACTGAACACGTGACAGGAATAAAAGAGTGAGGAGATGTTATAGTGAACATTATGCTGCCTACAATATAATCCAGCATGACCGTTTGGCAATGGGTCAGTGATGGTCTGGGGAGGCAAATCCTTGAAGGGTCCCAGAAACCTCCATGTGATAGCCAACAGTATCTTGACCACTGTTAGGTACAGGGATGAAGTCCTCAGAGCCATTGACAGACCTTATGCTGGTGCAGTGGGTCCTGGGTGCCTCCAGATGCAGGACAATTCCCAGTATCATCGGCCAGAGTGTGTAGGCCGTTCCTGGATGATGAAGGCATTTAATCAATTGTCTGCTCATCATGTTCCCCAGACCTAATCCACATGAAAACCTCTGCAACAGTCTGTATCAGTGCTTCCAAAAGAGGCTAGTAGTTCCATTGGCTGTCCAAGAGCTCACAACTAAGGGATGCTCTTCCAAGTACTAAAGATGCTTATTGTGCTTCTCATGAAGTGGTTGAATAATTCTGTGACTACAGTAAGAAGGTATGTAAATGAGCGCTTAGCCAGCTCTGCCTCTGATGCCACCAGATGTAAGGCAGCTATCCTTAGTTAAGCCAGGACTCTCTTCATAACTCTGGCGGATCCACTGCCGGGTATAGGGGTTATTAAACGTGGGGTCTTAATAAATGTGCCCCTTAATGTATGTAAAATGCTGCAGTGGTTTATGCAAGAAGGTGACTTATTGAATAAAGCAGAAAAGAATAGTGGGTCCAAAGCTTAAAATGTTTTATGCTACAATGCTTACATTGTGGCTACATGCTTCATTGTTAGTATTTGTTCTTTTTGTCTTCATTAGTTGTTTTGCTACAGGTACAAGTAAAACTCACTATCGGCTTCTGAGTAAGAATTCAACTCCCTTCTGAGAAATGCAACCTTGCTTGACATTTCAAAGTTGAAGAGGACTTTAAATCTTGGATAAAAATTAAATACACCACTCCTGGGTACAGTTACCTAGAACATACAGTATATGCAGAAGTTTTAATAATGCAGCTATCTATAAGGGAAAATTAAATGACCACACTTGACCTTATAAAAATGAAAGATAACACTAGTCATATATGGCCATGAAAAATGTATCCCAAAGCACGCACCAAATTCCTTGACAATGTCAACCTATCGGTGGAATTTATTAATCCTGCACTCAAGAATTCTGGCTCCAAAAAGTTTTTCTTTTTTTTGCATTTTTACACCATTATAGTTTTGAAAAGTGGACGTGGCCTGTCAAGCTAAGCCAGCTTTATCAACTGAGACTTTTTAAAAAGTCTAAAAAATTGTCTCAGTCTCAAGACTGAAGTGTTAGACTTAGGGCTCAAATTGCAGATTCGCAAAACACGGATACTGGCCTTCTGCATTCCGCATTTTGCAGAACAGAACATCCGGCCCATAATAGGACAGTCCTATCCTTGTGCGTAATGTGGACAAGAATAGGACATGTTCTATATTTTTGTGGGTGCCACGGAACGGACATACGGATGTGGACAGCAAACAGTGTGCTGTCCGCAACTTTTGCAGCCCCATTGAGGTGAATGCGGGTTGGATACAGACAAAAAATATGTTCATGTGCATGAGCCCTTAACAAGACATTTCTCAAACAGTGTGCCACATTTGTTGGATTTGGTCCAAACTACGCCATTTTGTGGGATTACATCTCAGTAAGTCTATGGCTATGTGGACTGGGCATATTGCCAAATTACTGATGCCACAGTGGAATTCCGTGCTGAAAACTTGGATAGCTAAGATCGAAAGCAGCAGAATAGCTGCTGTGATCCCATTACTGATGCATTTGTAGAAACCAGCCCGTTTCAAGTGTTTTTACCTGCAGCAGTTTTCACCCCAGTTAACTGCAAATTTCAGAAAATCTGCATAAAATCCAAGCTGACTCAACATGTGTGAACATGCCCTATCTGTTCACACATTACTTACTCGTATTGAAAATAATTAGTATAATTACATGTTATCAAAATTGAACATATAGGGACAACTTTATCGATGCCTCACACCAGTTTTCTGTCATTAAAAAATTAAAAAATACGGTATACAGGACAAGGGCCATTTTTATGACACCCTTCGCTACTTTCCCTGAGGCATACAAATATTTCTGTAAAAGTAGGCAGGGTTTCAGAACCACAGATTAATGCTTGTCTACAGAAGATCTCATCTACTTTTCTAACTAACCATTATGTCAGGTATCGGTACATGCACAGTACAGCTAATTTTCCACCCTGGCAAGTTTCAGGACGGTAGTACCTGAAGGGGCAGCTTATGCAGAAGAACACAGATTACATAGCCATTGCCAAGCCTTGTCAATTAAAGCAGAAAAGGAAGAGTTGGGTGTGTGAAGAGCAACGATGATGCCCTTGTTGCACCAAACGACTCACTTACATAATAGGAAAAATGCTCATATCTTAGGAACAGGACTTTGGATCAGGAAGGGGAAAAATGTTTTATTCCTACAACTATCTACCTGTTTCTCTGGTGAGAAATTTAAGATTTACGATTAATGGAGTTATTAAAGGGGTTGTCCAAGTTATTTTTATTGATGACCTATCCTCAGGATAGGTCATCAATATCAGATCGGTGGGGTTCATCAGGATAGGTCATCAATATCAGATCGGTGGGGTTCGTCAGGATAGGTCATCAATATCAGATCGGTGGGGTTCATCAGGATAGGTCATCAATATCAGATCGGTGGGGTTCGTCAGGATAGGTAATCAATATCAGATTGGTGGGGTTCCTCAGGATAGGTTGTCAATATCAGATTGGCGGGGGTCCAACACCCAGCACCCCCGCCAATCATCTTGTTGAAGAGAAGGCGCACACAGTGCCAGCACAGCCTTCTCTTCATTGTTTATCTGTGCTCACACGGAGCGCAGCCTTCTTTTCAACCAGCTGATCGGCAGCAGGGGTGCCGGGTGTTGGACCACCGCCGATCTAATATTGATGACCTATCCTTTGGATTGATCAATAAAAATAACTTGGACAACCCTAAAAATTTCTGTCTCCCGGAGCGATTGGTTAGTGTCTCAACACACATCGGTTTCACTCCACCAATCAAAACGTTTGATACGTTGCAATAACATATCCAAATTGTTTTTCAAAGTACAGAGACGCTTCAAGGGATATGACTAGCAAAGTCACAGTGAAAGTATTTTTTTTTTTCAAATTTTTCTACTCATAGCCACATGATGATCAGTGATGATGATAATAATAATAATAATCTTTCCAGACCCCATGTATCCTATCTAAACTGCATGCTCCAATGCATGTAAAAATTACATTGCAAATTCAGTTGCCCTTTAATAGTGAGTATATAATCAACATTGGATTCATCAATAACTTGTTCAGCTGGAGACAAAATGATACAGAAGTTAGATCTATTAAAAAATGACCACTCTTGTGGTTTTCTGGCATAACTTTCTCCACAACTTTGAAATTGCTCTTCCAGCCTTTTGTAAGATTGATATGAATTAATAACAGGTTACTATGAAAAGCAGTAGGGATTGCTCATTCTGAGACATTCTGCTCCTTTGTTTTAGACAGCCATTAGCAATTACAGGTTGTTTGGCGTTCTGAAGGGGAATCTATCATCGGAAGAGTTATAATTTCATCTATCTTTAAACACATTCTGGAGTACCGTAGTATACTCTGCTGTGCTATTCTTTTAGCTGTTGCTACCGTATATATTTCCTTAACAATTACTGCTGTTATACAGTGATAATGTATTTTTATCTTCGTATTTCCAAACCTGCAGATATAAAGTGGAAATTTCTATCAGAAACAACCTCAAAGTGCTCCAACCTATAAATGAAACTTTAGTCAATTTTCTGCATTGGGGCCATTGTCTTTCTGCAATACATTTATATTGTTCAAGTGGATTTTCTCCCACCAGTTAATTTATCTTTTTGATCATTTGGATCTTTGGTACAGAGTCTCCTCTGTTTTGTGGTCACCACTGTCTGATGCCCTAACAATACAGCTGACACGTTCATTTTTAGGCCCTGTTTTAGAGACACATATTATAATATGGTATTACGTTATAGTAGAGCATCTCTTGAGATGTACACCAATATCTCTAAGGGGGAATAACCACACTGCCAGCCATTACCTTGGGTAGCTAGACGCCTGCCTGTGTATTAGGAGAAATGTGGCACAGTTATAGGGGCACTATGGCTAGCATAATTATGAGGGCATTGTCTAATATTTATGAATTCTATTGTAATTATTCCAAATTTATGTATGTTTTTTCTCATAGGCAGATATCCGTTATGTAACAATAATATAACCAGGGGTGGGATTTACATTTTTTACAACAGGTTCTCTTCTCAATGGCGGACACGCAGCGTCACAACATGTTTACATACACCATATATATATGTAACACGCATACAAAGAAATACACCATATACATGGTATACATACATAAATACACCATATATACACTACACATACCACCCAACTAAGGAGCTAAACTATCAGCAGTACGCAAAGCAATGGAAGCCAACGTCTCCAGCTGCCCTGCCACCGCCAGAGCACCGGATCGGGAATCAGCCGGTAACAGAGTTCTCCGATCCAGTTGTAATTTTAACATCTGGATCTGGAGAACTCGAGGGAACTGGCTGAATCTCATGCCTGGGTATAACCTCCTAAGTACTACTGTAAGGTCAATCAGTTAGATGTGTTGTCTACTTAAATCCTGCCGGAGATTGCTCAATGCCAGTTATTGTATTTCAGCCTGGTCCATGGGTGTGTGTTACATTACTCTGCATATTATGAGTAGGGTTGAGCGAACTTGTATTTTAAGTTCGGCGTCCAAAGTTCGGGTTCGGATTATCGAAGAATCCCGTTATGGATTCCGCTACCACGGACCATAACGGAATTTGGAATCCATAAGGGGATTCTTCAATGAACCCGAACGCTGGACTCAAAAAAACAAGTTTGCGCAACCGTCTTTCACTGCTCTACTTCCTTCTTCTCCTCCACACAGAGCACAGGAGCTCCGCCCCTCATGTCACATGATCATTATACCAGGCCCTTTACCACCTCTTATCCAATCTAGTACTGAGCCACGCCCCCTGCACTGATCACATGACGGTGACGTCACCCCAGGTCCTTAGTGTTGTCCAAGGTTCGGGTTCATTGAAAAATCCCCTTATGGATTCAAAATTCCATTATGGTCCGTGGTAGCGGAATCCATAACGGGATTCTTCGATAACCCCAACCCGAACTTTGGACTCCGAGCTTAAAATACAAGTTTGCCCAACCCTAATTGTGAGTATTCTTGTGTTTTTGACCCAGTTTGTTTACCCTCCTCTTGTTTGCTGCTGTGTTTGACCTCAGACTGTTTAGTGACTATTTTCCTGGCTTGGGTCTCTGAACCTTTATCTCTCTTGGTTCTGATTCAGCGTTTTTTTTTTATTGCTATTGGATACTGTTATGGCTTTGACATTTTGCCTCTCTGTTTTTGACCCCGGCTAGTATGACTACTCAACCTGTCTGCCCCATCTGCCAGCAGCTAGCCAGTGAATGCAAGATATGATTTTACACCAGCCGCAGGGACTGCTTAAAGAGTTAGTATACTGTCACACAACTTAATTTAATAGACAATTGTGTAATTAACATGTTTCTACATCACCTAATTTTAAAAATCTGCCTGCATCCACGTGAAAAAAAAAGTTGTAACATCCTGGCCACTAGACGTCTCACTTTGACCTAACTTGTAGTCTACTGCCTGATGTTAGGCTAGATCAGTCTCAGTAACAGAGATTCAGAAGACGGTTCTCAGGAAGTGGGGGCGTTTCAGGACTAGCTGAGCTCCTGAGCCTGATAGCAGCACTTCCTTAACTCTGCTTCCTTTATTCAGAATGGAACTTGGGGCAACACCTCCTCTGACCACTTATAAACAGTATGTGATCACTTAATTTGGGTAACATTGTCTTCAGGCTTCCTAATACTATCCTTTACATTTTGTGGCATGTTGTGTTGTATAGCATGTTCAGTCATATCCTGCAATTTGGTCTCCTCAAACTTCACTAATAATCCCATAAATTGGGATTATTTATTCCCAATTCTGATAAAATCTTCTTCCATCTACGTATTGTCAATATAGAATATAGCTGTTGTGTCCTTTTTGATTCTCATTGCCTTAGGAATATATATTTTTAGTTATATATAACTTAAGTGTGGTACAATCCCACCATGTTCGTAATTGCTGCACCATCTGACCTTCCAGATTCTACAACATTTGTTCTTATTCATTGTCAGATTCAAGTAATTCACTATGGGATTCAGAAAGGATCTCAGCTGTCCTTATTCTCTCGAGATTATCAATTGTGTGAAAACATGCAGTATCTAAGAAGGCATCCCGTGTGTCGTTCACACCTGCCAGTACTGACCGTTTGTCTCCATTTATAACAAGTTAATCACATAAATAAAGGGATGTGGTATAAAGTGTGTAATTGTCTCATATAAAAGTGCCTCGTCATGTTCCTAAATTCAGCTAAATACCAAAAATATGGAAAAATAATAATACAGAAGAAACAAGGTCAGCTCACCAGAAGTCTTTCAGCCGATATGCTAGAGATGTCACTCATTTGAAAGTGTATGATTGTGAAAAAGTTACAAAACCACAGAGAGGCGGTGATTGGAGGCAAAAAGGCTCTATTAGAGAAGCTTATTGGATCCTGCAATTGGGGACTTGGGCTCCACATGGTCAAAAGCTACATTTGGATATTATGTATTTTTATTGAAATGTCTAGACTCTAGAGCATGAATTTGTAGACATATATCCTGTGTGGTAATGTGTACAGTATAGTGCATGGTAGAGGTGTGCTGAGGGGGTGTATTTCACACGGTTTTTCAGTTTAGCTGGGTGAGATAACTGAAATCCAGAAATGCTGCTGCTTCGGCAAGGCATAGCTTGCTGGAGATCGTTTTGTTTAAAGTTGTATGGGCTGGATTTCTTAGGACCGGGAGATAGGTTGGTAGTGGGAGTCTCTCAGTCCACACCCCTAGTCCACTACAGTTATTACCTGTAAGCTGAGGAGATCACAGGTGAGGCCCGCTGGGCTGTAATCACTGGGGGATAAACCAACCCTCAGTGTAGGAGTCCAGGGGAGAGGGAGTGACCCTAGGGAGGGGGAAGCCAGATCTCTCCCCTGTGTGGGGCTGTGCCTGATGAGCTGTCGGCACCTGATACCCTGTGTGTGAACTGCGCTCTATAGGTGAGATAGAGATGACGCATGTATTAGGTAGAGCCCAGACGGGCAGGTGTTTATTTTGGTTTGTGTTTGTGCTAAAGTGCCAGAATAAAGCATCATTTTGGACTTTAACCCTGTTGTCTGAGGAGGAATCTGTCATCACCGCCCTGCTAAAGCAATCCCTTACACCTGCTTATGTATTGTATTGTATTTAATGGAGGATTCATTCATATGGGGATTTGGACAGATTGCAAGAGATGCGGGGGGTGATCTGACCTTTTTTACTTCTATATTTCTAGACATGCACCACATTTACCAGAGTGGCTCTTGCTGGATGATATTCCTGTTGTATGGCTAGGTACTTTTGTCTTTTTACCAACTATTGCTTGGCTTACTTTGTGACAGAATTTTGGTTTAAAAAACTAGATGGACCAAATTGCTTAAATGCAGCAAATTGAACAAAAATGCACTCACATTAGAAAATGTGGCCCACTGTGTTTTTAAATTTTTCTTACAATTTTATTGTGGTGATAAAACACCATTGCCATGATGTCACATTAATGTTTTCTTTTTTTTTTAAACACAGAATTCTATTCTACTCCCTTTTTGCTTAGAGAAAGTTGTGATAATGTCATTATGGTTTTTTGGTTCTGAGTTTTCTATAGTGACAATGTCAGAAGACTCTTGTACAAGGCAGAATTCTGTTATGATGATTTTAAAACATAGTTTTTTTTCTAAGGCTCCATTCACATGTCCGCAATTCTGTTCCGCATTTTGCGGAACGGAATTGCGGACCTATTAATTTCAATGGGGACAGACTATGTCCCGGCCGGGTCCGCAATTGCGGATCCGCACTTCCGGGTCCGCAATCGCGTTCCCCCCAAAAAATAGAACATTTCCTATTCTTGTCCGCAATTGCGGACAAGAAAAGGCATTTTCTATGAGAGGGCCGGCGATGTGCGATCCGCAAAATGCGGAACGCACATTGCCGGTGTCCGTGTTTTGCGGATCCGCAAAACAAACACGGACGTGTGAATGGAGCCGAAGACAGAATTTTTATGGTTATAAAGTTGTAGTATATTATAGTAACAATGTGTCAATAGTGATAGTCTCTTGTACAAGGCAGAATCTCATAGTATTTCACAATAATGTGTCTTTTTTTCTAGTTAGAGTTCTATTGTAATGATGTCACAATTTAGTTTTTCTTGTTTCTACAGAAAGTGTTGATGTCACAATAGAGTTTGTCTATAATCTGATGCTGGATTTACAAGGCCCAACCTGGTAGGCAATTATTGGGAAGGAATGTTCCTTCCTGATAACTGCCTGCTTGTAAGTGGAGTTAAAGAGCTGCATTTACATGCCGCAATCACCTGCACCGTATGAGGACCAGCCACCACTCGTCCTTGTACAGATTCATTGTTTCTGGGCAGCAGAGACCTGTTCACATGGCACAGAAAAAATTATTTAATGTGCCACAGGAAAGATCGTTTCACCTGATGAACAAACGTTTTGCTTGTTCCTCTGGTGATCGGCAGCACATTTACAGGGACCTATTAGTGGGAATGAGCATTCATAGTAACATTCATTCCCGATAATATTTAGAAAGAGTCCCATTGTGGTTATGTCACAATTGTGCTTGTCTGTAATACTAGGTTTCCTTTAGAGCAGGCATGTCCAAACTGCGGCCCTCCAAGGCCCCTTTCACACGGGCGAGTTTTCCTCGCGGGTGCAATGCGTGAGGAGGACGCATTGCACCCGCACTGAATCCAGACCCATTCATTTCTATGGGGCTGTGCACATGAGCGGTGATTTTCACGCATCACTTCTGCGTTGCGTGAAAATCGCAGCAGCAGGCCCCATAGAAGTGGGTGGGGCTGCGGGAAAATCGCAAGCATCCGCAAGCAAGTGCGGATGCAGTGCGATTTTCCCGCATGGTTGCTTAGCAATGGGACCAGATCTTTATTATTTTCCCATATAACCATGTGATGTGACGTCATCACAGGTCCTTTAGTTGTTAGCTGATGCTGGAAAAGAGAAGACAGATCGCAACTACGCAATCAAGTGGCTAAGGTAAGTTAATTTTTATTATTTTTAACCCCTTCCTCTTCATTTTACTAAGCATTCTTTATTAAGAATGCTATTATTTTCCCTTACAACCATGTTATAAGGGAAAATAATAAATTCTCCAGAATACTCTACCCGAAACCGGACTTCAGTGATGAAGTCCGGCTTCGGGTCTGGGTACCAAATATGGCGATTTTTCACACGCGCGTGCAAAACGCATTACAAACGTTTGCACCCGCGCGGAAAAGTCGCGCATATTTCCACAACGCACCCGCGTCTTATACGGGCGTCAAACATGACGCCCGTGTGAAAGAGGCCCAATTGTTGCAAAACTACAACTCCCAGCATACCCTAATAGCTGTAGGCTATCCAGGCATGCTGGGAGTTGTGGTTTTGCAACAGCTGGAGGGCCACAGTTTGGACATGCCTGCTTTAGAGGGATCTGTTACCATAATCTTGGGCTATTATCTGCTTTAATAAATCAGTAACACTGCAGATAAAGAGTCCAGATTGCTATTTTTATTTTCCTACTGCCCCCCATTCTCCTGCTGTCAGCATTTAAAGGTGCGCAGAAATACATTGTTAGGATTGCTGTGCATGCACACGAGTCCTCTCCATTATGTTAGCACAGCAGACTGGACTATGCATTTAAGAGCAGCTCTAAATACGGGGAGCAGTAGGAAAATAATAATTGATGATCCGGACTTCTTATGTACAGTACTACTCATGTATTACTGCAGTTAGGCCTCATGCACACGGCCGTGGTTGTGGTCCGCGCCCGAGCCGCATATTTTGCAGCTCGGGTGCGGACCCATTCACTTCAATGGGGCCGCAAAAGATGCGGACAGCACTCCGTGTGCTGTCCGCATCCGTTACTCCGTTCCGTGCCCCCACAAAAAAAATAGAGCATGTCCTATTCTTGTCCGTTTTGCGGACAAGAATAGGCATTTCTATAATGGGCCACGTTCCGTTCCGCAAATTGCGGAACAGAACGCGGAGCAGCTTCCGCGTTTTGCGGACCACAGAACACCAACGGTCGTGTGCATGTAGTCTTAATACTCCAAAATCGCGGTGACATTTTCCCTTTAATGGTGATGATGTCATAACAAGATTGCCTCTTATTCAAGATTAAATTCTATTGCAATGAGGTCACAGTAATATTTGTCTTTTTTCCCTTTGCGCAATAATGTTCGACAATTGGTTAAGACGGAGTTCCATTTTTATTTTTTTCTCATTTCGAAGATGTCAATTTAGTGTTTTGTTTTTCAAACACAGGCTACTGTTATGATAATAGGAAGAAAAAAATCCTCCAGCACTATCGTCTACTGTTAAAATCCTAGTTTTATTCGGTATACATTAAAAGTACAGGAACACAAGCCATAGCAGGTTGACGCGTTTCGACATCAAGTCTTAGTCATACAATACTGTTCTACTGATTCACCTTCCTTTAAAAGAGCAAAAGTGTTCATGACATGTACATGCACAATTAATCCATCCAATCCGTGTCGTATACAAACTTAAAACCATGTAAATCAAAGCAAAAAAGGAAGATAAACATAAATACAGATGTAGTTTATGTAGCCAGCTGCAAGGGGTGTCACCTTCAGTACGAAGGGAGCACCACGAATAGTCTGAAGACATGGATTTTTCTGATGTGATTAATGAAACCGTGGTAAACCTCTCCATGCTATCCAAACACTTTAGGGAGGCACACAGGGCAATGTGGCCAGCTTGGAAGTTACAGGCATCGAAAGTCTTTAACCCCTGCAGGGGAGGTGATTTGCATTCCAAAGGGAATATATCAGACATGATTTGACATTTGACTATTGAATGGATACTCTTATTCCCGCATTTGCATTTATACGTAACTTCCTTTTTTGCTTTGACATACATAATTTTAAGTTTGTATATGACATGGATTGGATAGATTAATTGTGCGTGCCCATATCATGAGCACCTTTGCTCTTTTAAAGGAAGGTCAGTAGAACAGCAGGTTATGACTAAGACGATGTCGAAATGCATCAACCTCTTATGGCTCGTGTTCCTGTACTTTTAATGTATACCAAATAAAACTTGGATTTTTAACAGCGGACGATACTGCTGGAGGATTTCTTTCCTATTGCAAGTTTTCTGGTCCATGCATGTCTCTTGCTAGCTGTGGGCGAGCTGATGAACTTTTTTTGTGTATTACTATTGTGATAATAGGGTTTGCTTTTTTCCCAGAGTTCAATTGTGATGAAGTCACAATAGTTTTTGTCTTTATTCCTACTTGGTGTTCTTAATTTATCTTATTATGTCACAATAATGGCCATCTTTTCTTAAAGGGGTTATTCGCCTATTATTAAGTGATGGCCTATGCTCAGGATAGGCCGTCACTATCTGATCAGCAGGGGTCCAACACCCGACGCCCCACTATTCAGCTATTCACCAATATTTACAGCGCAGGAAGCAGACAGCTTTGTCAACTTTGCAGTGGACTGAGTGTGTCCCTGCAGCACCGCTCCTATTGCCTTTCACTTACCCCCCGTTTTGTACTGCCTATAATTTAACACAGAAATGCTCAACCTGTGGCCCTCCAGCTGTAATAAAACTACAACTCCCACAATGCCCTGCTGAAGGCTGATAGCTGTAGGCTGTTCGGGCACGCTGGCAGTTGTAGTTTTGCAACAGCTGGAGGGCCGCAGGTTGAGCATGCCTGCTTTAACAGAAATGTAGTCTCTTTAGGCCTTTTCACACAACCAATCGATCCTCTAAGTAGCCCTGCCAAGCAATGTACAAGCTCAGGGCTCAAATTTTAGGATGTAAGTAGTAATAATCATGTGACCTGGGTAATTACCAGACAGAAGAGACCTTGTATTTGCTTAAAACATTCTGCAGTTTGCCTCATCAGACTGGAGTTGCATCATTAAGCCCCTCTGCGAGCTTTATAATGATGGAGTTATATGAATCATTAAGCCACCACTCTGCACAGTGTCACCATGAATCGATATATATCTCATTATAAGAATGCGCTTCAATCTCATGCAGTTTACATTACAACATTTGCATGGACAGCTTGTGATGTAGAAGATCAATCCGACTCCTATATCCAAATATATGGGTGGTCAGATATATGGATTTATCACATCACAGACTAGCAAACATCGTTTGGGAGCAGTATTATGTATTATATATCCCCAGCCATCACAAACATTCACGTTGTATAGTGGGACAATTTTTTTTTTTTACAGGAGCAGGTTCTTACAGTAAGTCATATTGTCTCAGCCATTTTGGATGCTCTAATCCCAAAATGACCACTGATGGAGGGTCATGTGACCAATCCTGTTCATTAGCAGCCTCTATTAACACTGCGCACTGCATTAGGAACTGCTGCAGGTGCAGCGCCGTGCACAGTGATATGTGGCATTGATCACTTTTTTGGACCAGAGTATTCAACTGTAACCAAGAATCAAGCTTATTGAACCATTGGACATCAGCTCCGATGGTTTAATAATAGTTTATCACTTACTGCCTATATGTGCTGTTTCCAGCACATGTTCAACAATAAAGATATATGGGGTCATTTAACAAACTGGTGTAAAGTAGGACTGATTTAGTTGCCCATAGCAACCAATCAGATTCCACCTTTCATTTTTCACAACTCCTCTGGAAAATGAAAGGTGGAATCTGATTTGTTGCTAGGGGCAACTAAGCCAGTTCTACTTTATACCAGTTTGATAAATGACCGCAATAGTGGCCAACTGCTTTAATGCTAAAGGCTATGAACACCTTTGGAGACAATTTTTGTTTATATTGCATTTTACTCATTTTTGGCTAAAAATCATATTGGCAAAAATTCAATGGGCCGTTATTAAAAATATTGAGCCATTCTGTCACAAAGGGTTAATTGTTTTTTTTAGCTGTGTGACTGGTACTTTCAATTTCACTTTGTGCCGGTAATCTAATAACCTTTATGTCTAAACTACTAAAAGGTCATAAACACTTATTTAAGCCACATTCTTATCAGTAACATAACAACTGAGCTATAATGTGCGTTTATAATGTCAGAGAGCAGAGATAAGGAGCCCCTCAGCTCCCCAAATGACGGAAAAGGCAGAATGCACAGGCTGCTAATAAGGCATCTCAGCTATGTACACAAAAAAAAGGATTGCATATTTTTAATAAAGACCAAATGAAAAAAATATTTTTAGCTCAAAATAGCCACAAACTGACTGTTCTTTCTCTCAGTCAGTCAGTAGAGCCAACACACATGTCCCTGTTGAGAGAAGCACTCTGGGCCCATGCGCTGCTCACCTACCGGTCTTCAGGTATTTTTTTCTGTTTTTGCCCAGTACAATTACTGGAAGGGGGTCTGGCTTAACGGATTTGGGGATGTGGCTAAGTGGGGTGGGGATGTGACCTGCAATGTCCACCTTTTTGCGGTGGTGCAATTGGTCACCCTAAGGGATCTCTTGCCTGTTTCTCAATAACTTTGTTTTTGGGCAGTTGCTATGCAATTGCCTTACACCTGAATCTGGTTGTGGTATCGGTTTGCTTAGTCTGATTTGCTGAGAGAAGCTTTTAAATTGTTATGGCTTTAAATACCTTTCTTTCTGTGCCTCTTTACTAGGTATTGTGCAGTTGTTTCCAGAGTCTTAAATCCTAGTCCATTATTTGTTTGAGTGGATCCTGCAATTTGTGTCTTCATCGTCTTTAGTTTGCTGTATTTTAGTTGTGTTTCTTGTGAGTTTAGCTTTGTTTGCTGCTTGGGTTTTGTAATTTTCTATTGTCTAGTATACAGTTCAGGGCTAGACTCCTTCTTCCTCATCCACTGCCACCTTTGTGTCAAGAGTCTTAAGGGCCTATCACATGGACCAGGGTATTGGCTTCTCTTTGTTCTGGCGGCACTAACTCTTACTACTTCTCTCTCTTTCTCTAGGCCCCAAATCTTCTCACCTGGCACTTGTCCACTCTCTGCATTGCTTCAGTTAGTCACTTCTGCAGCCATCTCATGCTCAGGGCTAACTCTTCTACAGGTATTCTCATTCTCTATAGCCATCTCCTGCATGAGATCACACTTTCAGTATCACACTTGTGGCCTTGTCTTTGGTGAACCACTGGCTGGGGAATGCAAAGCTCATGGCCACTTTCATGCTGGGATACTCTCCAATGTGCTTGCTCCCATATGGCTGAAATAGGCACCCTTCAGCTGCTACAGTTTTCAGTTGTAGCAGACCTTTCTAGTGCCTACCTACAGCAGGTGGATAGTGCTGATAGTGGAGTGCAGATCATGAGGGTTTTTTTACTCCCTTAAAATGGCTATTCCAGTCCTCATATATAGGATCCTATCTCTTCTCCTCCTGCAGTGCCATGAGAAAGGTGCCTGCTTATTCCCCTGATTTTCTTTCTCCATAAAGCAGTGCAGTGCCTCTGTTTCTTGTGCAACAGCATTTCACCACTACAGTCTGTATACTGTACATAATGAAAAAAGCAGGCCCTTCCTAAACCTGCTAATGTGGTGCTGGAGCTGCCGTGCTGCTTCGATTCCTAACAGTAACATATGCACAATTGAGTCACATTATTATAACAACCAGATAATATCCACAGTAACCATCATGTGCAACACAGACAGCAGGTATACAGGCTGGAAGTGACTCAATAAGGTCCTGGTAGGTTGTCACAGGTATCAGAAGCCATGCTGACTGCAGTGCATTCCACAGCTGCTGGAGGGTGTGTGCGGGAGGATCCATAGAACAAACACAATGATCAAGGTGGTTCCACAGATACTAAATTGGGTTCAAGTCTGGGGAATTATTATTATCTGGGTAGTATTTGGAAGTCTTGGTGATGCTCTTCCAACCAATGGTGACATTTCTAGCCATGTGACGTTGCATTGTCTTGCTGGAAGATCTGATCCGCCCCAGAGAAGGGAATCAACATCTATGGGTGTATATAATCTGCAAGGATAGATTCATAACCAGATTGGTTGAAAGTGCCTTCCACATGGATGAGTGGGCCCAGAGAATGCCACAAAACACTCCCTAGTCCCTAATGCTGCCACCAAAGGCTTGTATTCTTCAAGCAATGTTTGTAGGATGTTTATCTCTGATTTTTCTCACCTGACATGTCAAATTCCATCCATTCGATGAAGCAGAAAACCTGAATAGGAGAAGGCAACCCTTAGCCAATAAGCAGAGATCCAATTCTAATACTGCTTCTGCTATTTGTCTTTCATATTGCGAGTTCCCTTTCTGTTGCAGGTTTTGTGAGGACAAAAATACCTCATCGACCTTTACTTTTATCACAGTCAATAGAAACTGAAATGTTCCACTGTGACAAGTAGTAACAGTCATTGTAGCTGAGTCAAATGTTATGGTGGTCTGAGACTGGAGTATAGTAGAGCATGTAGAAAGCTGAGGAGATCTGTGTATAGAAAGATGACTGAAATGGATGTCCTCCATGTGCTGTCCGTGTCCATGCTGCCATGCCACAAATTATAAAACATGACCTATTCTTGTCCGTTCTGCAGACAAGAATAGGTATATTGACAATGGGGCCTACGAAAAGTGTCTGCACACCGCATAATGGATATGGCCTAAAGCAAAGAAAGAAACTCACTCACTGTTTAAAAGCCACTTTGTTCCAGTGACAAGGCTCCAGTCTCTGCTTCTTTAGGTTCCCAGAGGACTGGGACTAATAGCATCCTGTCCATGATCACATTGACCTCTGTAGCCATTCACCAGCCTCAGCGCTAACATGTTTTGAGTTGCACATGACACTGAGCCTCTGGGATATGCAATAAATGTTTGGGGGGTTGTACAACCCCTTTAAATGTTTGAAATGATCATTTTATAATAATAATGAAGTTGATTCATCTGCGTCAATACATTGTAAGTTTTGTAAAGATAATTGCCCTGATTTATCCATACCAGTGGTCACTGTGCTGGTCTTGATATCCCCTGCGCCGCCAGAGGATGCATTTGATTTATGATGAGGTGCACGCTTGGTTATAAGTTAAATGTATCCTCCAGCAATCCATGTGTCTGATTGTAGCTGGTGTAGATTTCCGTCATCATTTGTTTCAGAAAACCAATGGCCCTGCCGACACCTCACCCTCATCACACAATCCTTATCAGAATCTACTGAGAGCAGCGTGAAAATGGCAGTTGAAATTCTATTTAGTCACAATGGTGTTTAAAGTGACGCACACCTGGGGTTTGCAACTTTTTTTACACCAAAAATCAGGTGTAGGAGGAATATAAATCTTCCTCAATGTGTTTTTTAGTGCACCATTTCATTTTGAACTTCATTGAAATGTTGTGAGGTAAAAAATGTTGAACCTAAATCTACTGTACATCGGGGTAGGCAACCTTTAAGAGGTGGAAATAGACAGTTTGAGGTCTTGAGATGTACTAGGCACTGAGTTGTGATCGCACCAGGTTCTTCTATGAAGGTACAGACAACAGGAAAGTCTGAACATTGGTTATTTATCGAGGGACTTGTAAATACTTTAGACTTCAAATTGTCGCAAGTCCCTCTTTCCCCCTTTTGACCAGCCGTGCAACAGTTGGGCGGAATGGTGTCGTGTTTGGGCTCTAGCCGGAGCGGGATTCCAGCCCCAGCAAATTTACTAACATGCACCTGGAAGCCTGGGGCTGGCGTAGTTTTTGCCTCCAGGTGCACAGCTGACAGAGGATTTGCCCAATTTACGATGAGGCAATTGGCTCGTCTTAATTAGGCAAATCCTCTGGCAGCACAAGGGTAAACAAAGACCAGCATGAAAACGCTAGTCTTTATAAAAGTGCACCTCTGAAGCCAGTTCTAAAAGAAATCTTGAAGCAAGGTACCTGGGTTTGGGAAATAGATGAGCAGGTTCATACCTCCTAGCTTTTGAAAAATCACAAAGTGGGACAATATATGCCGGCACACAGCACGGCAATATTTTTCACACTAGGCCACGCATGTAACTCCACCCAATGCATAATTACTAACTCCATCAGAACTCAAGCAGCTGGGGATTGGTTAGGTGAGTGTCAGTTCCTTTATTTATTTTTTTACAGCATGTGGAGCCCTTGGGACAATTTTTTTTTTCTTGCACGTCAATATCCATTTATATATTAGTACATAAATCATCAGATTATAGATATTTTAAGGTCCAAATTGCACCAAATAATCAAGCTATGGTCTAATATACAAGTAGAAAACATACAGACACTTTAGTAAGGAGCAAATTAGTAAATGTATTAATGCACATTTATGCATTAATTCTCCAGGTCAAAAAGAGGGACATTTAAGGATCAAAGAGGGACAGAGGGACTTGGTTCAAACAGAGGGACTGTCCCTCCAAAACAGGGACACTTAGGAGACATGCAAGTTATGTCTTGTCTGAAGACAGGCTCATTTATTAGGCTACAGCTGGGGTGTGATCTTAAAAGCAGGGGTCTTCAAATCCCCCCTTCTACCCAAGAAATAATCACTGTTTAATTCACTATGAATATAATATTTTGTTTGTTTTTATTAGCAGCAGTCATTTTATGAAACTCCACTTTCTCTGCAACTACTACACCCTGCAAGGTCCTGTCAATCAAAGTGGAGAGGGCACAGCAGTTGCAGAGAGAAATGAGCCTCTAGGAGTAATGGCAATGCCCCGATTGCTCCTAGATGCTCATTTTTAAATAAACATCATTTTTCTCCAAGACTCGTCGCTCTATTTGAAGTCCCCTTTCTAGCCATACACCTTTTGCCAGTGGTAGTTTCTGACTAGCTGTGTTCCTGTCTCATGTATTTTTGTATTACTTGTGTTCTGACCTCAAACTTGACTTTTGGACCACTCTCTGTCTCAAGTATTGGTACTGAGCTTACCGTCTGGTTCTTATGTCGTTGTGGCTTTTTGACAATGCTCTGTATCTGAATTTGGTACTTTGTTGTCCTCCTGGTTCTGACCTATTTCTGTACTACTCCGTCTTTGTGTCTTATTTTGTCCCTTGGTGTTGCTTGTCTTCGTACCTTAGTAGAGTAGGGAACGTTGACTAGTTGTGGACTTGGTACCTAGCGCTTGCACTGCAAGTAGGCAGGGAAAGCAGGAGGGGTTCCAGTTAGAGCTCACCGTCCATGTCTGTCCCTACCTACAGGTGTCACAGTATGTCTGTTTTCAGCCTTATAAACTATGTTACTATGTTACATTTGTGAATAGAGACAACAGCAGCATCAACAACGTCACCCCCCTGATATTTTTATTAGAACAAATACTCTTGCTGATGAAACAAGTGTTGGTAGAAGAACAGTTTTCACATCTTGCTTGTTGCCCTGTAGCTGTTGGAGATTTACACAAATGAAGTCCCATGAAAGAGGTAGTAGAGGAAGATAAGAATGAGGAGCTACTACTGGAGGAGAAGGAGTTAGTGGTGCATGATGCTGAGGCTGATGATGATGACAACTATGACACTGGACATGGTCGAGTACATAGTGGGAAGGGAGGCACATTTTTTGTATTACCAGGGTATCCTCTGTACCCAGCTTACATCAGCATTTGCTGAGCAAATACCTGCTCCCCATGTGCCTGGCCAGGAGGCCCCTCTCCACCCTCCGCTGAGCCATTGACCTCGTCTGTGCTGTGACAAGTAGGCTAAGCTGCAGCAGCAGCCAATTCAGTTTCATAAACATGAGGGAGAAGTTTTTTCAAATAACTCACAAAGCTGATGCATATCAGCAAGTGCATATGTACCACCTGAACAACCAGGTTCAGTCCTACCTAGACTGTGCCTTTCTCTGGCTCATACCCTGTTCCTTGACCCCATGGCTTTTCTAGGCAGGCAGATAACAGTGGCTAGAACTAGCCCAGTTTGCTATCAGTGCACTGTCTTGACCAGCCTTCCGTCTACCGTCATAGAAGGTATTCAGCATGGCAGGTGGTGTCATCACACCCAAGCAGAGAAAACTGGCATGGACCTGTGAGGCCAATAAATAGATCTGCCATTGCTGACAGCTGCTGTCGGAGCAATCATGCCACAGCCGGTTTGCCTGTCTATCATGTTCCATACTGTATATTCGATTGTAGCTGGGCACACTCAAGAGGTCAGAGCCATAGAGAAAATAGATTTAATGGGCACAATATGCATAAATAAAATCAGACCGGCAATAATTACAAAAAACTACTATACTGAAATACTGAGGAAGGGGTGAAATACAAACCCCGAAACGCGTATGGTGTTATTTTCCCTGTAAACTGAGACTGGATGTGGAAGCCCCTCTATAATATTGATTACAAAATAGTACACTCTCATCATCCTGTAAGAAATTGTGCGGACTCCGAGCAGGAATACAGCTAAAACACGCTGGTAAGAGAGGAGATGCACGTGTTACTCCGATGAGACGCCGCTGATCGGAGACCTGCCACTACAGAGCGAGACCCCCGATTTTGAGGAGAGAACATCGCAACGAAGGGAGTACAGTTACCCTACGGTCGGGTAAGATCTACCCTGTACTTGTACCTAAAGAGCTTCCACTTTTACCTAAAGAGCTTCCATTTACTAGTAGTGACGGGACGCCGCCACACACTAAGTAAGAGTGGGACGCCGCTCCGCATCTTTATAAAGGGGGATCCCCATTTAATTCTATTTATCCATAGACTGGTCAAGATGTGGATTTAAATAAGGACTGAACTATCGAATACTCATAAGAGATCTCTAACGTTGCAGAGACTAATACATTAATACAGTCCTATTCAATTCCATCCACCTATTATTATACCACACTACAGGATCCAGATTATTAGTGTAATTGTTCGAAACCTAAATGTATGCTATATTTGGACAATACCAGTCTGGTTCCCAGTGATTACTATTTACTATTTATTGTTATCAATCCACTACGTACGTCTATGCCACCCATTTAAGGATTAGAGCATTTCAGTATAGTAGTTTTTTGTAATTATTGCCGGTCTGATTTTATTTATGCATATTGTGCCCATTAAATCTATTTTCTCTATGGCCCTGACCTCTTGAGTGTGCCCAGCTACAATTGAATATATAATTTTAACTTTGGTCTAGTGGGTGTAGCTTACTAGCGAGGTGCACCTCATCTGATCTCACCTACCCTAGTGCGACTTCTCTTTTTCTCCAATGTTCCATACTGTATTTTTTTTTAATAGACTTTATATTTTCTTTTTCAAGGTTAAAACAATAAAATTGCAGCAAACAAAAGAAAAAGCATAACCACAATTACATTCTGTTACTTACAAATGACAGTTAGAGAAAACAGTCACGTAGTAGTGGCAAATAATTTCAGATCAATACCTTTCCAATTTCATCCCTTAAGGGCTCAAGTACACGACCGTATTTTCTTTCTGCTTCCGTTTTTTTGTGCGGCCCGTATGTGGAACTATTCAATTCAATGGGGCTGTAGAAAATACGGAAGTTACTCTGTGTGCATTCCGTTTCCATTTGTTCGCATGGCCGTTCCTACAAGTTGATCCAGAGGAAAAACTGTGAGACAGAAGCCAATTTTCCCCAATAAAGGGGAAAAAATTCCTTCCCGACTCCAATCAGGCAATCAGAATAACTCCCTGGAT